>JAQFVV010000189.1:0-1200000 GCA_028023455.1 Epiperipatus broadwayi
ATAAACTTAGCAATATTATCTTATGCAATAATAAAAGAAAAGCAATATTTTTACATATTATCAATTAATTTAAGAACTATTAAACAAGTGATTTATTTCGGACAACATCAAAAACCAGCCAACAATATAACAATTCAACAACTTTAATGTTCAACAAAGGACCTGATACGATTGTTTATCTAACCGCCAACTAAATTCCATAAAACTATGCTTCTATAAAAATACAAAATAAATACTCAAGAGAATCTAAGCACATGGGGAGTGAATACACTCTTTAGCTACTAAATCTAACATCAATCTACCAAAACTCTGAAATATACTATTGGTGTGGGACTCGCCTCACCACCAAACAATGGGAATATATTACTTAACTTCATAAAATATCATCTTTAATATATACGTACACAATCTAAATGTACTCTACCCATGACAATCTATATAATAGGAAAATACATACTAAGGGAGAAAATTCTCCACCTCAATAAACATAGAACATATCAAAATAATTGCCTTTCTCATAGCTATTCTATACATTTCCATATTATACATTGGCAGATAAACACATATATATGATCGATTACTGACTTCCTTAATTCTTTTGGAATATAACAATATCCAAAATCTATAGAAAAAAGCAATCATAAAAACTGAATATTTATTAATTAAATGAAATATTGCATAAAACAAACACACACATGCGCAAATAAGGGTGTGAAAACAGTTCTAAATTATTTAATATGCCAATATTATAATTATAAAGAATAAACTGAGAATAAAACTTTTAGCTTATAATAAACTGTGAGTGGTTTTATACTTTAAATAGCAATAATATAATAAATGATGTTTTATTACCTCTAACACAATATTCTTTTTTTTTATTCTCTAGCTACTCTTGAAATTAATTCTCACTTCGAGATAAAAGAGAAATATATAAGATTAAATCATTATCTTTAACAATATACCCAAACATATATATGTTTCACTTTCAAATAAAATAAAATAATATTCAAACAATATTAATTTTACCAGCCTACCCACCATTTGTAGATGTGCTACACTGAGAAGTTCTAGAAGTTCGCAAATTAAATAAATAAACATATACTATTAAATACATCTATCTAGCTGTCTATTATATATCTATGTATCAGTAACAGCAAATAATAAAAGAAAGTAAAAGGTTATTTTTATTTTTTAAACTTAGAAAAAATGTTCATTTGCAAAGTCTCTTTTTCGAAGTCTGCTGGATAACTGCTGTATAACGAAGAATACTACAAACTAGTGCCTGTTAGTAAAGACATGAAACATTAAAAAAGTTATTTCTAGGACAAACATTTATAATATAAACTTAACTTAGTGAGATCCAATGTTCTTAACTAAAGCTTCAGTAATGGAGATATTAAAAGACAGTTTCAGCTATTAATTAGTTTCTCTTTCATTCATTTTTAAGCAATACCACTTGTTTAGTCCAACAACACGTTTAATATATTTTTCTGCAGAAAAAACTACTCACTTCCATAATTTATTAGTCAACTGCTACATTATTAATTTTATGAAGTTGTTAATAATTGTCCACATGAAATTTGTATATCTTTAACAGTAATATTTTATTTTCCAATGTCCACGTATTGAAGAGAACACAAAAAATAATATAATATTAAAGTCCTTCAATTCGATCTAGGCATATATTTTGTAGATAATAGCAATCAATTATTCTGGGTAAGTCATATATTTATCTTCCTTTAATAAAACACATATTATTTATAGCATAAATAAGAAATAAGGTTAGCATTCCGCAGTAAATTTAAATATAGCATAATAAATATGCACATCCTTTTAATTTTAAACTTAACCTTTGGATATGTAAAATATAAGTTAAACAGAGAGCTTATCAAGGTAAATTCGGTTAAAAAAGTCTGCATGTGTTTCCACAAAACATTATAGAGTTCACACATTATAGTTAAGGAATTATAAAATTCATGCATTTTAATATTCTCCTTAAGAGAGATAAATAAGCGTAAATGAAATAACATAAGTTTAACAGTACAGAAACACATCTTTAAAACAAAATGAAGGTGTTAATTTAAATGTTTTAATTAGACAAAGGAAATGATATTGATACCTTCTTTATATTTTATCCAGACATTCTCCTATAAAGCTTTAAATGTCTGAAGTTCCTATAATGAGCTTTATGAAAAGGCTGTTGTAGAGTTTCACTTTACACCGTTTGATTCCTGAAAGAGATACAACAGATAGCAGCAGAAATGAAACGTATACTTGTTGGAATTACACAAGATAATCTTTTTTTTATTACCAGCTATCAGTTAAAAAATATCTCCCCCACCAATCAAAAAGGTCACTTGATCCTACCAAAGATCAATTCCCATCTTTTTGCACTTGATCAATTAATTAATATTCAGGAAATCTTTTCTTGAAAAAAAAAATATTTTGACCTTCACAATTAAGTCAAATCAAATAATAAAACAAATGAAATTTTTATAACTTTGAAACAAATGAATATCAATTAACTATTAAATAAATGGTTGATAATATTATTTAAATTGGTTAAATAATTCACTAATCCAGATATTTATTAATGACTAAAAATATGCTTAAAATTTTTTAAAGATATTTATTATAATGTAAATGTTTTATTGTAAGTGTAAAGTTTTGTGATGAAATTAAGATATGAAAATGAAATGAGATGATGATACATTCATACACATATGCTGTTATATAAATATTAAATTATTCTAACTAAAACATAACTGATATGGCTATGGGTTAAATATATCTCACTGACTATAATATTAGTAAATGGATGGGTGTCATTGAATAATAAATCAGAAAACCATTCAAACCAACACCAACACTATCTTATAAATAAATAAAACAATTTTGTATCAATCTACTATCACAACAACACTTTCTATAATAATCCACCTCCATTCCTTGCATTAAACACTTTATGAGATATAATAATATCAATAAATGCTTGAAAAATTTGCTAACCAAAATGCACAGTTGGCCCACATATGAGTTTTTGGACCATTAATAGAAAAATTTTAAGGCTATTTCATTTTTTTTAAGTACAATGCAGTTATTCAGTACTGATGCAACACATTTTAATTACTTGTGCCCAGTCAGAAGGTCACAATATATATATATATATATATATATTGTGACCTATATATATATATATATATATATATATATGAAGGAGTATATAAAAGTATATATGTAAGATATATGTCTATATATAGGTTAAAAAGAGGAATTTATAATATAAAATATTATAAGAATTATGTGTTTCTGTATAAATATTCATGTATTGTATATATGTTTGTTGTAGGTCTAAAGCAGAATTCTGGGGCAATCAAAACATAACATAATTGAAATAATAACTGTATAAAGTATTGTAAAAAGTAATAAACAGAAGTGCTAATAATAATATTGATTGAATTGGGTAATGCAATAAAGAGAAGGATTATGTTAAAAAAGCATGGATTTCAAGGAATATTCATATCTAGGACAAAAAATGTATTTCATAAGATTTTAATAAGATTACATATGCAAATTAAATTCTGTATAAATATGTATATTCTATAAACTGAGTTCTCTGCTTTAAAACAGGTTGGTGTAATCATGTAATAGAATATTAGAAACATTGCCACAACTAATCTGACATTTCTTGTTATCTTTTTAATATAGTTTTTCTATACCATCTCCAATTTAAAATTACATTATAAAATGATGTGCACAAAATTGAGCACCACAGTGCATGTAGAATATAGAAGTTATGGGTATAAATGATCTAATAAAATTTGAAATTTTTTTGAAAAACCAAATTAGTGTTCTGTAAAGCATCATAAATTAGGCAAAAACTTGTTTTGTATAAGAATTTGACAAGTTTGTAATAAAGTATTGAATTAAGTGAAGATTGATTTTATTGTAAATTACTTCAAGCTTCAAAATCAAACAAGTTATAACTAATTATATATAAACATCCAAGCATTCGAATGGATATCTTGATAGTTCAAGCTTTTTGATCACTCAAGGAATAAACATTGTTCATAAATCAGTGGATAGAGGGTCTGAAACTTATGCATGCTGACAGATAGTTGGAATATAATGAATTATAAGATAAGAATGGTTTACTCAACTTGAAAAAATTGCTACATTTATTGTATATCCAATCCCATAAATGTATTTCAAAATCTGTTAAATGCATTGTTTAAAAATGTATTCATGGAAGTTTTTGCTTAATGTTTTTCTCAGCATTTTTTTTCCAGTTATATTTTTAATGACAAAAACTTATTCATCAAATTTTGACATTTTAAGTAAATTTCATTAAAAGTATATGTGAAAATATAAAAATAGTTTTGAAATAATATATCAATTTTGCTAATAAAAATGACAATAATGTTATTAATTGTTTCTTGTCTGATGTCACATAAATTTTAACAGATTAATTTTTATCTCATAATCAAATATATTCAAACAAAACTATATGTCAACATTATGCACTTATTAAGAAATAATTATTTAACAGTTTAATAATATGTAATATGTAAACAAATAAAAATATATCTCTTTTTGCATTAAAATTAATGTATAATTAGTCTATGTTGCATATGCATAGAAAAGTATTTTCTTCTGAAGAGAATTTTAGCCTCTCCTTCCTTGATTAGTTGATACTGATAACATCTAGTCAAAGTAGTTATAACTAAAATATTAATCTGTTTAGAAATTTTCAATTGTGTGACTCAGAGATTAAGTTTTTATTAAGTGCTTTTGTTAATTATTTAATTAGATTATGTTTGCTGAAACATTATATTCTAGATTGCAATAACAATTAAAAGATTCACTGATCAAAATTTTAAAATTAAAAGTAAAATATTTCATTGCAGTGCATAAGATGATATTAGACATAGATAATTTCTACATCTCTCATAAGAACAGTGAGAAGAATAGATAAATACTAAATACTTTCATTGTATGTTTGATTCTTTCTTTTCACAATACTATGGATTAATTATTAAATATATACAATACTTTCATCATTTCACCATTTTCAAACATTGTCTGTCCCCTTCAAGATGAAGTTTTCTCCAAGTTCAATCAATAATTTTCTGAATTTTAGCCTCTCCTCTTAATATCACACTCACACACTTTATTATTTCATTCATTCATCTCACATGTGGTCTCTTCTAGGTAATTGCAACTCATGTGTAGAAAACTTTGGATTTTAACCAATTAAAAAAACAAGCTGGTTTTAAAAGTGATTTTAATTGAGGAGATCATGGTGAAAGAATCAAAAAATGTTACTGATATCAAAGAAAAAATTAAGAGACTGAAGTGGAGTTGGACTGGATGTATTGCTCTGAGAAATGAAAATAGGTGGAGAGTTGAAACCTTAATCAGAATTTTAAAAGATTGTAAAAGTGTTAACATGATTTTATATATATATTAAGTGTAATAATGTTCAAGGTTAACTGGTTTTCTAAGTAATCACTAAAAGCAAGTCAACACTTAGACAATCCCAATATCAATAACAATCAACAATTTCAAACTGTTGTTGTTAAAAGAGGGTTGCCTTGACAACGGTTTGAAATTGTTGATTGTTATTGATATTAGGATTGTCTAAATTATTACTGGCTTTTAATGATATATATATATATGTATTAAACCAAATAGGTTAAGTTTAAATTAACAAAGAGAGATTGCTTATTAACCAAAGTTTAAATTATTTAGCCAATCAGTACACTGGTAACAAACTCCCCAATTTTGATAAATTATCTTTACATTTATTATGCTAAAAACAAACCATCACATGTCTTCCTTAGCCTGTTCAGCATTATAATCACACATTGTGATCTTGAATTTTCAAATTTGCAACATCCAGTTTCAGTTTAAAACTTCTGAAAATGTATGCATTCTGAATATGCACTTTTTACATCCTTGTTTACATCTTTTTTTTTAGTTTCAGAAAATATGTTTCATTTTCCTATGATAAAAAGTAAAAATTTTATGAAAATATATGTAATCAAATAAATTGATTTTTTTTTGTCTTTTTTCAGTTGTTTCATTTTTAATGGAATTGGATTTGCCCTGAAATTTACATCAGAAAAAATGCAAGATTTTATCAATCTTCTTAGTCTGTATAATGAGACAACATTATTGTGAGAAACTTTCCACTGGTAAGTATTTAATTTTATATATTTTTAAAATTATTATTTGAATTTATATTTGATAAAAAAATATACAAAAAAATTATTATTGAAACTAACATATTCACTGATCAAAAAATAGCTCATGATTGTGTGTAAATTTATGTCATGAATTACCCGTATTTTTTTGGCATGGTAATGGGACTTTGCTCCATATGTGTGGTATATAAATTAGATGATATCTGGAGTTCTGATATGAGACAAAGACAAACATATTTTGCAAATATTTTGACCCAATTTAGATTTTTTTCTATAATGTCTTGTCTGCCTTTTAATAATAATAAAAATATACCAAATGCTAAAAGTAAAGATTTTGACAGAGTATATAAACTTAGGCTGATTATAGACTACTATAATGTAAATTTCAAAGCTGCATATCAAATGCAAAGAGAGGTGGCAGTTGATGAAGTTATTACTAAATTTACTAGTTATAGTAGCATGAAGCAATATGAGCCTTCAAACTCTGTAATGGTAGGATAAATACTACTACATTGTGCTGACTCTAAACCACTAACTTATGTACCTCAAGCTTAGCACTATAATGAATTTAGTACTTTATTCACTTTTTATTTTGTTTTATTATTATATTTTGTATATAGTGACTATTAGTAATTTTTAATAAATTACAAACTTTATTGAAGTTCTTTATTAGAATATTCAAATTATACAAATTATTGATCAATATTAACTATTTGTTATTAGGAATGACATATTAATTGCACCCTTTGTGGAAAAAAACATTTTGAAGGGCTACTAGGAAAAATGAAAGATACTAATATCTTTATTCTATGAAGTGTTCAAGTAATGGATTATCTTAGATAAGTGTTATTATATACCAATTTATTAGAAATTTAATGATGAATCCAACTAATCTACTAACAAAAGTATAATTTTAAAATGTATGCATAAAAATTTAGAATTTATAAAATAATATGAAAATAATTACTAGAAATATTAAAATTTTATTCTTTTTTTTATTACTTTCAGTTTAATTACATTTTTTGGTGTTTTATGTTTCAAACAATATATATATTATGTCATTTTTGAACAATAGAAACTTAAGTTATGATAAAATTTGTGGCTTAATATAATTTTTTAAATATTCAATATGGCTTCTTCACCAGCAAAAGGGCTAATTAGATTACTTTTAAAGTCTGCATTGAAATCAGTGACGCCAAATTTGGTAAAAGCTTGCTATGTTCAAATTATTGACAGGATCAATAATTTAAAATTCGATTGATGGGTAATTTGTTTATATATATATATATAAGAACAAATTATTAATTATATATAATATGTTGACAAGGAATTCATAATACAATAGTCCATTTTCCTTATGTATCTTTGATCTATGCTTAAATATCAATAAAGTAAAACTAAAGTTTATTTCAGATTCTAAGCAGACATAGAATTTTTTTCAGGTAGTCAGTTTATAGCCAACCCAAATAAAATATCGGTCAGTAAATGGATGAATGAAAAAGATGAACAATTATTCTCATTACCTACTAATCGCCTAACTCGTAGCTGTCTTCTCTGCTGGAGAGAGTTTGCTCTACATTGAATTATCTAATATATGTATATATATTCTAATGTGTCATAGCATCAGCCGGAAGCGAATCCGCTAACCCGGGACAACTGCTTGTAAAGCAGCTGTTGCTGATACTTTTATATAACTAATTATTTTGTAATTATTATCTTATACAAAGTAACTTTTGAAAAAAAAATACAATTTATTAGTAAGTGTAACTGTAAACTCGAACTCATTAAATAATGCCCAACTTAATTAAATTATTATTTTTATCTTAGATTAGAGAAAAATAATTACTTATCAGCTATGTAATTAATATTACCAACTGTATAAAAATTTATCAGTGAGGTTAATGACGCTTGCAAACTGATAAAAACTTTTAATATACCTTTTTTTTCTACTTTCTAAAAAATAACAAGTTAATTTATTAGAAATTTTGTGTTGCTCGGGAAAAGTTTTGCAAAATAAATTAAGAGAACAAATTACGAAAGATATATATAAAATCGTAAATTTTATGTCAGAGTGATATATGTATATTACTCCCACTGTGATTGCAACTGCTAAACTCCTGATACTTCATCATTGACGACATCACTTTGAACAAATACATTAACGCTTATTATTAATTTATTCGATTAAAGCTATTGCATTATTTGTTGCTTTAAACTCAGTTTAAGATTACTATATCTATTTTTTTTAAATTTTTTATTACACATAACACCTATAACATTAAGCCAGTACTTTTTATTATTTTCCACATGAATGTATTATCTTATTTCAGACTTGCTTTGAATTTCCATTCTATTCTAGAAACATAAGAAAAATAACATTTGACAGAGTTAAATCTTTCCTAAAATGATTTAATGGGGAAACCGTAATAATCAATTGGCCCAGGGTCACAATCGTTTACACTTCACTTTATAATTTAGCTATTTAGCAATAAGAAATTACTACAATTTGGTTTAAAGCCAACCTTCTTGCACTGAAAACTTCGACACTAATCTACTTTGATAACTGCATTAAGGATTATTATTATTCATTTATTCCTATTCGAGATAAAGACTTTAAACTCAGTTACAAATAATATTATTACACAGATACACATGATTCACTAATCCCTTTTATTGCCATGGGTAATATCTTTCTATAAGTGTCTGCACATATATGTTACAAAATACAATTACCAAGCTCCTAACTTAATTAATTAATTACTAATAGAAGATTAATTTATTTCAGTTTAATATTCAATAGTTATCCGGAAAACCATGTGGCAAGTGCTAATATATATTTAATGAATATTTCTGTAATATAGTTTTTTACTACATCACTCTCACACATGTTAGGGACTGGTTCTATCTGTTTTTAACATCTTGTAGAGGGGATAATTATAAACATATGACCACCAACATGTGGAAAGGATGTATGATATCCAAGATGCACATTTTGTGCTGAATCCAAATTCATCAGTTGGTGGCTCAATAACAATAACACGTACTTTTAACATTGTTCAGTATATACAGATAACTTATTACTACAGTTAAATGGATATATATATATATATTAGTTTATAGCGTTTAGTGAAATAATAATTTAAGTATTACAGTTAAATTGATAATCTAATAAATGGCTAATAATAATATTAATGTACTTCTATTAAGGGGTTTGTATCAAAGTTGGGAGAGCAGTAAGTTTGATACATCAATAAATTTGTAGTAATTTGCTATACATATATATACTGAACAATGATAAAGATATATGTAAGAGATTATGATCTGGGCCAACTGATGAGTGCTTGTTCAGCACAAAATGTTTAACTTGAGGATTATAGATATTTTTTTTTTACATTTTGATCATATATTTATGATTATATCCATCCACAAGGTGTTAAAAGCAGATATAAAACCAGTCCCTACTTTGTGTAAGAGTGGTACAGTTAAATTACACTACAGAAATATTATTCATCAAGTGGATAATCTCTAGCCTAATGAATGATTAATAAATATTGCTAATATATATGTCTCCTATGCTTAAACTAGATGAAATCTTAAAAAATTTTCTATTAGCTCAAACACTTTTATATAAGCTTAGCAATAGTTCATTCTACAAGTTTTAATTTAGTTTAATTTAGAACACCAAATAGCAATAAACTACAAACTGGTGATGCAAAAAACAAAATGAAAATTTTTGGTAGATTGCAGTTTATGGATAATAAGAGAATAACCAAAATAGTATTTAATTGGGTTATTAGTAAAGGACAGGCAAGAAGATGGATGAAAAAGTTAGTACAATATGCAGAAGATTTGGATAAAGTCTTTATGTTAGTATACTTATACAAAAGTTGAGATAATTGTGTTAGGAGAATTGTTCAGTGTTATAATGGCAAGGAATGACATAGAAGAATAGATGCATTAATAAAAAAATAAGGAATTGGAGAAATGGAGAACTAGAATGGAGAATAAAAAGAGTTTAAATATATACAGAAGTAAACAGAATATTAGGGAGTTAATTTATGATAATAGCAAGAAAAGTAGTTTACTGTTTAAGACTCTAACAGGATCATTAGCAATATGGGAATATACCCATAAATAGAGAAATGTAGATGATTTACTCTGCAAATTATGTAAAGAAGACATGGAAAATATTAGGCATCTGTTAATTGAATGTAAATGCTTACAAAAAGAAAGGGTACAAATAATCAAGTTGTGGGAGAATAAATATAAACAAAGTGATTACACAGAAAGTGGGTTCTTGGTTTTTATGTTGGGTTTGAAAAAGATAATGGGGATTTAGATATAAAGGCCATATAGTGGACAAAGACAATGCTATGGAAATGGGGTGAACAGGATAGAGAAGAATATGGAAAAAACTTAGAGTGGGGAATGGAAAGGGAAGATAAGATGGTTAACAGGTTTCTCTGGGCATAGTGACTGAGAGATTCCTGACTCTGGGAAAGAAAAGCCTTAGTGCATTGCATCACATCACATTGCATTTATTTTTGAATATTATTATTTTGTCTGTAAAAGTCATTGTATTAGAAATTACTTATAGATTAGCAATTCAACTTGTGTATATTCCTGATAATGGCTTCAAAGTTTCAATGTTGTTATTTATTATATACTGAATGTTAAAAAGGTGCATAGCTAGAATGTAGCTGAGATTATTGAAATATATAGTTGATGGATTAATAGCAAGCCTATGAACTTGTTTAAGCATACAGACTTAGATTTATAATTTTAGGGAATTTGAAACTTTTAAATAAAACAACAGAAATAAAGTTATCGAGACTCGTAATCAAATCTGATATGAAATGAATGAAAATAACTTCTTAAAGAAAATCTGATATTTTTATTTCACCTGCTCATAAACACTTTTACCTAAGATAAATATTCATTTTTTCTATAAATATATACAACAATAAACTTGTCTGCTTCTTTCTATTCATTATCAAATCTTTTTACCAGTATTGATTTCTTTTATTTTTATCTTGTGTTAATAAAACATATTGTGTTAATTTTGCTAGACTACATTCTTATTTCCCATTTTATTATAAAATCATAAAATCTCTACCTCTTTATCTTTAAATTTCTTTCACTTTTCATATAATATGTCTTGATTTCTTTACAAGATCCTAAAGACTAAAAGTAAATATTCAATACTTTCTTTTCCATGCCAACACAAACGAATCTATGGCTTGACTTCTTATCCTGGTATTTATGGACTTATCCTTGCACCTAATATTAACAAACTTTGTTTAGTATTATCATAACATTTTATACCTTAAATTTTTTTCTTATGTATATCTCTTATTGATATAGACATCTGGAATTTATTGATTATTTGTTATTTTTATAGGTGGCCAGTGAATATATTTAGTGAAGTTATTAAAAGTAGATTTGAAAGTCATATGAGGTTTTGTTTTGGCATGTGACTAGTAGATAAGTAGTGTATTTTAGTATTTCTTATTGAGAAAGATAAGATATTAGTGCTATCATTGCTTAGAAATACAGTATTCGTATTTATATAAATGGTTTTATTTACTCTGAAGTTAAAAAGAAGTTGTGCTGAAATTGAAAGATATGGGCTGCAATCCATGGATTTTGAATTCCAGAGTTTACCATTCTGTCACTATTTTAAATCATGATGATTATCTATTGTCTCTATATATAATTATAAGAACTCAGACTTTCAAGCTCCTATATCCATACAAGCTATCTTATAATAACTAATCCACATGACTACATTAATGTGAAAAGGGTAAATGATTTTCAATATTTGTATTTCATGCTAAATCAGCACTCATCAGTTGGTTCAGATTACCATAACATATATATAATCATATTTCAGTTTATATTAAGAAAGCAAATCTTCAAACTTTAATGGACAAGCTTTAATTCTCTATACTCTCCAACTTTCCAGCTATTCATTTCACTGAAAATCTGAGGCTGGAACACTCAATACCCTTGTTGATACAAATATTATTGTCATACCCATGTTAACTTTATGTCAATCTGACCCCTCATACATATATGCAATCACTGCTCAGTTTATATTAAGATAGAAAATTTTCAAACTTTAATGGACAAACTTCAATTTTCTCCACTCTCCAACTCTTCAGCCATCTATTCCATCTTCAGATTTTCAATAAAACAGATGGCTGAAGAGTTGGAGAGGAGAAAATTGAAGCTTGTCCATTAAAGTTTAAAGATTTATTACCTTAATATAAACTTAACTGTGATTGTGTATATGTCTGGGAGATGGAAACTGATGAGTGCTGGTTCAACACGATATATTTATATTAGAAATATTTATTTTTTCACATGTATGTGGTCATGTTTATCGGTTATATAAGATGAATTGGATGGACATAGGTAGCTTGAAATTCTGAGTTCAAGTTCCTTATAATTACATTAAGTTTAATACAGGTAATATAAGTATATTGAAATATTGTATATATATATATATATACACACACAAAAATATAATAAATTTAAATGATGTTAGGAAATGATGGATGGTTAAGGAGTGGCGGAAGCAACGTAAAAAAGTCATTAAACTTAAATGCAAACTTCGTTTTTTAATATATTCTAAAGTTTATCCTGTATTCCCGAATTGTTGCAACATAAAAGTGAACAGTTGCGTAAATTTAGTACCAAAATGTATTTATTTAGTACCAAAATGTATTTATTTAGTAAATGTTTCTGCTGTTAAATGTTTCAATATTTATTTAGTAAATGTTTCTGCTGTTAAATGTTTCAACATTTACTAAATAATTACAGTTAGTGCAGAAAAGCAGGTTATAAACTTCTATAAAATTACAAATGTATGTATAAATTAAAATCAATAATTTTAAGTGTAAAACCATTAAGCATCACATGATCACATTTCTTATACTAGCACATTAATTGTTGATAAACAGAGCAAAGCTCTCCATACAGTATTGCCACCTGTGCTAAACAGAGTAATCAATGGATGCCAGAAGGCTTGTGCATAAAATCCCTATCTAATGCCTACTCATCCAATATCCCCAGACTAGTTTCTGGCTTGTGGCCTTCGTCAGTGAGGAGCTTTGGATCTGAGAGCACTGCATCTAGATCTTAGGATCTAATGCAACCCTCTAGCAACCACCTTTTATCTCTACTTAACTACAAAACTATGAGAATAAAATTGAAAACACAAAAAATATTTTCAATCTAAGCTCAATAGCTTATATAGTCATATGGGTCTGAACTCAGTTCAGCACCCATACATTTTGGTGTCTTTGGCTCTTTTACAACCATAGTCACCACTATCCTATTAGGCAGGATTGGTGTTAAACCATTAAGCATCACATGATCACATTTCTTATACTAGCACATTAATTGTTGATAAACAGGGCAAAACTCTCCATACAGTATTGCCACCTGTGCTAAACAGAGTAATCAATGGATGCCAGAAGGCTTGTGCATAAAATCCCTATCTAATGCCTACTCATCCAATATCCCCAGACTAGTTTCTGGCTTGTGGCCTTCGTCAGTGAGGAGCTTTGGATCTGAGAGCACTGCATCTAGATCTTAGGATCTAATGCAACCCTCTAGCAACCACCTTTTTGCAGTGCTCTCAGATCCAAAGCTCCTCACTGACGAAGGCCACAAGCCAGAAACTAGTCTGGGGATATTGGATGAGTAGGCATTAGATAGGGATTTTATGCACAAGCCTTCTGGCATCCATTGATTACTCTGTTTAGCACAGGTGGCAATACTGTATGGAGAGTTTTGCTCTGTTTATCAACAATTAATGTGCTAGTATAAGAAATGTGATCATGTGATGCTTAATGGTTTAACACCAATCCTGCCTAATAGGATAGTGGTGACTATGGTTGTAAAAGAGCCAAAGACACCAAAATGTATGGGTGCTGAACTGAGTTCAGACCCATATGACTATATAAGCTATTGAGCTTAGATTGAAAATATTTTTTGTGTTTTCAATTTCATTCTCATAGTTTTGTAGTTAAGTAGAGATAAAAGGTGGTTGCTAGAGGGTTGCATTAGATCCTAAGATCTAGATGCAGTGCTCTCAGATCCAAAGCTCCTCACTGACGAAGGCCACAAGCCAGAAACTAGTCTGGGGATATTGGATGAGTAGGCATTAGATAGGGATTTTATGCACAAGCCTTCTGGCATCCATTGATTACTCTGTTTAGCACAGGTGGCAATACTGTATGGAGAGCTTTGCTCTGTTTATCAATTTTAAGTGTAGTTAGAAAATGTAAAAAAGAACTTAATATTTGGTGATAATTGAAAGCAATTGAACATTTAATAGTTTTAAATAAACGGTGTGCTTGGAATGAATATAAAATTATTTGTCAAAATGGATTTAAATTATTTGAATTTAAATTAGTGATAAATTTAACTTCGAAATTTTAATAAACTTTTCTTAGAAAAATGTAATTCAAAATAAATACTTACAAAATGCATATATAGAAAAGCTTTATTTGATCTTAACATGGTATGCTTATCATGCTTTCGGCTACCTGGTAGCCATATTCATACATACATTTTGTACACATTTATTGTGATAAATTTAAGAAGAAAATTGATGTTTTATTTAATAAGCAGCAACCACATTATCAGACAAAAGGCTTTCGGCTACCTGGTAGCCATATTCATATATACATTTTTGTACACATTTATTGTGATAAATTTAAGAAGAAAATTGACATTTTATTTAATAAGCAGCAACCACATTATCAGACAAAAGGATACACTTGATTCCAAAATATGTATTAAGTCATGGAGCTAAATATATTGGGCCATACTTTCAGTGGTGAAAGTTATATTGCTGATAAAATTATGAAGAAAATTAATTATTATAAATTTAATGTGATTTTATATGAAAATTCATGGGAACTTTCTATTTTGGAATTTAAACAGATGCTTAAAAAAATCAAGCATATAATAGATTCAAGCCCTGAATAATGCATGATAACAAAAGTTGGCTTATATACAGGAAAGCTAGAAGAGCAAGTGAATTCATTGATTTTTGAAATTTTTGCTTACAGGTGAGTACATGTCAATTTATATTAAAGCAGTAAATGGGTAAAGACTGATTTACTTCCAAGTATATTATAATAAATACTGTGCTATATAAATATTCATCAATATATTTAAATTTTAAGTCTAATAAAAATATATTTAAAGGATATTGCAGTGTATAAATTTTAATATTGTTTAAAGTAATTTATAAAACCTTTAATAAAAGAATAATTTATTATACACTCTGCCATAATTTAGAAAAATTGCATCTGAAGAATTGGTCATCTGATTAAAAGTTGGCAAATGTTTTAAAGGAATTGCATACAAAAGTGAACGATAGCAGTAGGTGTCATAGTATAATTCAAATATTTCAATAAAGACTAAATGATTTGCAATCAACAACCAGTATAAATGCTAGAGCTCTAAAACAAATAATTCAGGAATATTTAAATTAAAACAGCTTTATTGAGAAAATCTTTCCTTTATCCTTATATATGTAAATTGAAAGTGTTTACTTGTTTGCTATTTAATAACTCGACAAATATTGCACCAATATTGATGAATGTTGCATGACTTCCTCCCCCCCTCCTTTTTTTAGGATAATTACAAAGGGTAGGAATTTTTACTTTATATGTAATTGATTTTAAAAAATTGGTAATTTTCTACTAATCCAAGCAAACCATAAAGACAGATGTTTTATATAAAGGGATTTAGAATTATATTATTGTTATATTATTGCCACCAATAAAGTTTTTTTAGTTAGCTAAACCAGATAATTCAACTCTTCTTCAAATTATTGATCAGGAAGTAGTTGCCTTTCTTTTTAAATGGAGATAAAAAACGATAAAACGTTTATCACTCAATTATTGAGTAATTTTATGAATATTGCTTTTTTTATTATATATCTTTCTAAAGACATACACTTATGATAGATAATTAAGCTACTAATATTTCAGATTTCTATCTATATCAAAACAGTCTCTTCCAATGTCAAATATTCATTGCAAGTGTAAAAATGATAGAACTATTGCTTAACTAAAGGCACACACACACACACACATATATATATATATATATATAGTCTAAAACAATATTTATTGCTTTGCTAAGCCAGGCTTTCAATATGGTGTATGTTTGTCAAAGCATGACTAAAGTGAATATTAGAAAATATTTTAGCATATTCTCATGCATATAAACACACATGCACATTAAACTTGTCACTGATTTTAATAATTTGTATATTTGCATGTTTAAATTGACCTAGCAGATAGCTATGTCATTGGATTAAATGACCAGTGCTTGCTAAGAGGAATGCTATTGGCTCTTATATTTATGAAATTCTTAGAGTCAATTATGTGCCATAATCAAATCTTAAGTTTTCCCCTTAAGTCATTCATGTTTATAAATATTATAAAGTGTGATAATAAAATATCATTAAACTCAGCTTTATAATATGATGACAAGAGCAGTCTCCATTCTATCACCATCTATCATAAGTTTGTGTAATCAATGATTACTAGATATATTTAAACCACTGTTCTCAGACCAGTTTTAAAACCTTAGACTGATTTGAAATTTCAGATTTTTAGCTTAATAATTATATGGAATTAAAGATGATTGTTAAATCAATACATTCATTCCAACTTTGATCCATAAAACATTGATAAAAATGTAATCCACAGAATGGTCTGAAAATGGGAAGTTAAATGTGTTTAGTAATCACTAATTACATAATCGAGTAGTAGGTGGCATTAGAAGGGAAAGTTGCTTTTATTTTATAATAAACTATATTATATAAACTTATACTAATGCATTTTATTAACTCTTTGAGCATGTAAGTTCTTAATAAATATTTAAAATCTTTTGTATATATTTGTCATTACATTATAATTAATTTATTATTTAAATTGTAATGCTTTTATTTAATAATAAATATTTTCTTTTTTTTATATCTGTTGATCCATGTTGATACACTTTTTAAATAAATACATAATAAGTTCATACCTTTCAAGTTCATATTATCATTATTTTCAAACATACTTGATCTACTGCAGTTGTGAAGGTCTTTAACAAGTTTCTTAAATATCTAGCCTTTCTTCACAACACCATCCATCTCATATATTGTCTTCTTCTAGATCTTTTATATTATCATCATTTTTTAATATTATTGATCTACTTCAGGATAAAGATCTCTCCATGTTTAATCAGTTTTCTTACATCTCTAGCTTATCTCCACAACAAAATCCATCTTGCATATTGTTTTTTTTCTAGATCTTTTTATATTAAAATTATGTTCAAACATTATTGATCTACCGCAGGATGAAGTTCTCTCCGTGTTTAATCATGTATCCTAAATCTCTAGCCTTTCTTCACAACACAACACATCTGACGTGGCCTTCTTCTAAATGTTTTATATTATCATCATTGTCAAACATTATTGATCTACTTCAAGATGAATGACTTTCCAAATATCTTGAATCTTTAGTCTTTCTCCACAACATCATCCATCTCACATGTCATTTTTAAACATTATTATCTATTGCAGAATGAAGATGTCTCCATATTTAATCAAGTTTCTTAAATCTTTAGCCTTTCTCACAACACTATTCATCTCACATATGGTCTCTTCCTATATTTTATGCAATCTTTTGGTCTCCAATTAAAAACATCAACAATCCATCTATTATCAGCTCTTCTAAAAATATATTCAGCTCATCTCCATTTCTAACTACTTCCTAATTCTTTTAACAATGTCTGTAATACCTGTTACTTTCTTATCGATGTAATATATAATCTTTTAAATTTAATTACCTTTGGTGTTGAACATATTAATATATTTTTATTATAGTATTAATAATAAATTATGTAGCAAACTTCTAGAAAAAAAGTTATTGGCAGTTGATTTCATTTATCATAAAGCCAAAATTTTTATTTATTTATTTGAGAAATCAAATGACTTTTAGAATACAAACTAGATATAATATTGATACTCTACCTTTTCAATTACAGATAATTGTCAATAATATATAGAAGGCTTTTTAAATATTACCTCCATTTTCTAGATTAAACTAATTTAAAATTTTAGCTTGTTTACATTAAAATGTCTCATGTTCCCCAGCCTACCAGTTGTTGTATAGTAGCAATCTTTATTTTTATACTCCACTGCTGCCATCTATTATAGACTTGAGCAATGGATAAGATGTAATGGAAAGTATTAATTATCTGTTGAACAATTTCCATCATTTACTATTAAGAAGTGAATACCTTAACACCTTTAAAAAATTTTTAAACTTTATTTAAGCTTTGTAAATACATCTGTAAGTAAGAATACAAGTTAGTATCTAACGCAACATTTTATTCATGTGATGCTGGCCTGGCCAGTGACATTACTAGCATGAATCAAACCGGAAACTTTAGATTCTTGAATCTTAATTCCCCTGCTAGTATTACCATTGCTCAGCAACACCCAAGAAGAGGGGAGAATAATACCACATGAAATATTAATTTAAATATAAACTTGTGGGTTATTACTTACAGTTGAATGTATTTAGAAAGTTTAAATAATGTTTAAAAATTTTCTAAAGACATAACAGATGATGGAAATAGTCAAACAAATAATCAATACTGAAATGCCATAATCACAAAACTTCAGTCAAACATTAGATGAAAGTATTATTAAGTCCATAACCAGTACTAACATGACCAAGATTTAGTTTTTAGTTTATCACTTTATTAGTGACTATATCAAACCTGGATCTAATACTTCTGAATCTTTCAGACTTCATGCATTTGCATACAGATTCAAGAACATGACAAAGATCATAGGCAAAAACCAGCATGAGCATATTGATAAGCTAGCATTAGATATGTATTTAATAATTTCCATCTAATAACTATTAATTATCAGACATTGTAGCAGAAGAATAGGAAAATTTTTACATCAAAGATCTGAGAATCTGAGATGTTTGTTTCTATCATTCATTCCATTGTTCTATGATATTTAGTACTATGGGGGAGGAACAGAGTTGGAGCTAAAGATTTCAGGGTTGGTTTTTAACTGAGTGACATAATTAAAAAGTACACTTGAATTGAGTGAATGGAGCTCTTAAATCTCAATATAATTACTGTGCATTAACTATCTCATGATATTCTGAGAAATTCATCTTATGATTAATTACCTAATATATTTCTTGACTTTTTCCACATTAATATTAGGTTTATCAAGGTGTACTGTAATATTTTTGTTAAATGTATTCGATTTTGAAAGTAGTTGGATTAGTTTGGCTACTACTATTATATTTATTTAATATGTTGTATACCAGTTGTTAGTGTTTCTAAATAAGCACCTTACAAAATTCTTGGATTTAATTTCTAAAGCAGCAGCAGCAGCTCTATAATCTCAAGATTACATCCTAACAAAGAAAGAAAAATTTGCTGTAGTCTTCACAAACACTTGCAATTACATGTTAAGGTAACAATCGATGTGGTTTTGCATTTAGTAATTAAAGTCACTGACTTATGATGACATAATTAACAAATTCACCTGCTTTGTTCAAGACATGGGCTTGAAATCTTAATTAAATGAAACTTGGAAAGTTCCAAGTCACAGACAAGATTAATAATTCTCTTTAACATAATCAGCAATCTAGCTAATATATCTATCTGTCCAATTATTAATCAGTAAATGGATATTCAGTTATCCATAGTCCCAGACCAAAACATGGAAGAAAATACTGCTCTCACTACTACAATTTGGTTAGTGTAATGAATAATGCCTAATCGTTCACTATCTTTCTTCAAAAGGATTTTGATAAGATTTTGTCAATGCAATGTGCAATTGAATAACTCTAAGATATATACAATTCATTAAAATCAAGATTTATTTTTCAGATGTTCAATAAAAAACCTATAATCAAATAATCACCATGTAAAAATGGATATTTTGTGAGATTCCAAACAAATTTTCTTTTTTAGTCCAAATAATAAATCCACCTGCATTTTTTGGATATTCAACCAAGAACTTGTAATCAAAAAATTTTGGCATAAAAATGAAATTTATTGTGAGGTTCCAAACAATTTTTTTTTTCAACCCTAACAACAAAATTATCTGGATTTTATTTTCCTAGATACAACTGTAGTTTTATCAACAGATTCAGGACATCACATGGCTATTGTATACATTTACTTCATAAATAAATTTGATACATTGATTTTTGTAGCCATAAAGAAATCAAAATTATAAATCATATAATTAATAGCTATGTTATGTATAATGATAATAGCAGATGATATGTATAATGATAATAGCAGAATTAAAAGCCTTAATAAAGCCACAAGTAAACTTATCTTGTTTGAAATCTCAACAGGTCCTTTTATGATAGGCAATTATGCTTTCCAAAAAAAAGTCTATAAATTAAATCAATGAACAAAAAAAATTCAAAGTGGTAAATGTCAGCAATCATATTTGTTGAAAGTAAAAACTTTAACGTAGAATAAATAGTTATGTACTTAGCATCATTATATGCAAATTTGATTTTTAACTTAGCATCATTATATGCAAATTTGCTTTACAAGCCTGATCATTCTTTTGCATATGTGTATGGTAATATTAACAACAGAAATAATAATAATTTTCAGTTCATAACAATTTAGATGATCATAATTTTCAATTTATTTTTCATTTCAATAAAAATTTTATTAACAATAAATAGAGATTACATCCTGATAAACGATAAATAAATGAATAAATTGTACACTAATGTGATTATATAATGTTCTAATTGCCATCTGGCTAGATTATGTTATGAGAGCACATTTGTTATACTCTTATGTGGTTAGGTATAATGAAGAGATTGTGTAGAATATGAGAAACTAAGAACTTGTTTAATGGTATTAGTATTTTTAATATGAACATGAATATTTTCTTTTAAAATTGCCTATTCTATAATGCTGGGTAGGTGGGAGTTGATAATCAGGAAAAGGATGGAGCGATTAAAGACCAAGTGTCATCAAAGACTTTACTGGAGGCAAGGAGCTGGTCATGTTTCTTGATTTTTTTGAGCATTTGATAAAGCAATGGTATGATTTGTGGCAGGGGTAATTCCATGAGAGTTTTGCATCTCACTATCCATATGGAATAAAGGTAGAAAGCCTTATTATTGAAAAAGTTCCATTGTGAATGGCATTTTCAAGTGAGAAAATCATATCAGATCTTATGTTGGAATTGATTATGATTATATCTTTCAGTGTTTTAAGTCTTGGGCACCGGTGTATAATATGGTCTATGGTTTCATCTTCATGAGCACACAGACCACATATAGGGTCAATGCTGGTAAAACCTCTTCGGTGATAAAGAAACCAATTCGTGGGAAGCGCATTAAGATTAATTTTAATGATGAAGTCAAGGAATTTGGGTTCCAGACTCCATCTTTTGAAGTGTGTAATGAGTCTTTGGTTGGTTACTTTTAGGCTGGTTTTAATGGGTTGTTGATTATAGTTGATTATATTGTATGCTTCCCATAAGGTGATTTTTTGGTTAAGGTTAGAGGGCATCATCGGGTTATAAAGTTGTAGGTGGTCTATTAGGAATGCTATCCATGAACTGGAAAAGGGCGGAGGATGATCAGTCAGTGTAATTTTTTTAATAATGTTGGAGTATCTGCAGGAGAGGATCAGATTATGTAGAGTGTTGTGGGTTTTTTGTAAAATGATTGCTTGTATTGAGTGGAATGACAGTCCATTGAACCTGCATGGTCGTTGGATACCTTGCAAGCTAATAGCAACTGTCCTTCCTCTCCAGAGAAGTTTGGTGCATAATCGGTTAATTTTATTTTGAAACTGTTTAGACATTTTTATGAATGGAAGATAATATGAGATTTTTGGCATTATGATCATGTTGAGGAGGCCAACCTTTCCATATAATGAAAGGTATACTCTAGAGAGTGAAGTGGTGATGGCTTCAGTTGATTGGAGGATTGCATCTTGAATCTCTCTTGCCATTGCAGTTGGAGGTTTGAAGATTGGGAAACCTAGGTATCTTTGGGGTTTAGCAGAAAAGGGAGAGTTAATTTGTTTACCAGACATTATCTTCCAGATGGAAGATTTGTTAAAATTTATTTGTAGGCCAAGTTTCACTGTATTTCTGTTTAAGATGTTCATGAGATGGGGAAGGTATTTAATGGTGGGAAGCACAACCATGATGTCATCTATATATGCAAATACATTGAAGATTTTATTGAGAGAGGGAAGGAATATTCCAGGGAGGTTTTTTTCTATATCCACCAGAAGAAAGTTGATGTAAGCTGTGAAGAAGAGGGCACTGAGTGGAGATCCTTGAGGGATCGACTTGTATGGCTTGGAACCTGATGTGATCTTGCCATCAAGAGAGAGAAAAATCTCTCTGTTGTTGAGCAGATTGCTGACCATCTGAACAATCATGGCTGGAATGTCGCATTCCACCAGAATATCCAGGAGAGTGTTTATCTGGACTGAATCAAATGCCGCCACAACATCCAACTGAACAGCAATAGGTTTGGATTTACGATGTACTCTGATGTAATTGAACAGTGCTGTTACATTGGACATAGCATGCGAGGTTGATGATTCCTTTTTTCTGTATTGGTTTGGTGAGATATGGCTAAGAATTTGAGTTTGGATTTGATCTTTAATGACTGACTCAATTATCTTGATAAGCAATGGGGTCATGGAAATTGGCCAGATACTGTTAATGTCATTTAGTGGTTTTGCTTTTTTAATAAAAGGCACGAGTGCCACTGGGTAAAGATCTGTTATGTTTCTGTTTCCGGAGGCTAGGTGATCAATCATTTTTTTAATAATTGGCACAGCGAATTGATTGAGGTGTTTGAGAAGGAAAATTTGGGATGCCGGAAGGCCAGGATGAACACTGTCAGAGAGAGATGTTATCTTTTTGATTTGAATTTCTGTGATGCCATGTTCCCAGGGTCACCAGCATCCAACCAGCTGTTTACAGGAGGAGCTCCATCTTTTTGCATTAATTGGCAGAATTGTTTGCTGATGTGCTGCATCATTGAAAAGCAAATGAGATTGGTTCCATTAGTATTTATGGATAAGGGAGTGATTTGTTTTTTATTGTACCCCAGTGCCCATCTGAGGTAGTCTCTCATCCAGCAGTGTTGTTGTGCTAAGAAACATTTGGCTCTTCTGATGGATATATATTCTGCAAGGGACTTTTGCTTGATTTTGTAGAGATTTTTAAGGAAGATAATTTTTTCTGTATTTGTGAAATTTTGCTGTGATGCTTGAAGTTGTATATTAATGTCTGTTAGGTCATTTAGAAGGCCATTAGGTCCTTTGATTTTCCTGGTGTGGTGATTTAATATGGACTGTAGTATTCCAATGAAGGAAAACCAGCCCTCCTCAGCAGGAAGGAAAGGATGTTTATTTTCTGGAAAAAGATGTATGCCTCAGACACTATCGCTTCGGTCATGTTTGATTGGGTGATCATGTGCATGGTTTTTCCAGGTCCATCAATAGGTATAGGGATTGAAATAGGTGTAAGTTGTAAGATCAGAGCCATATGATCAGAGAAAGCAACAGGGGCTAAGGCTGCATCAAGGTTGAAATGGAGGTCTGGGGTGTAGTAAACCAAATCAATCAGGGACTTTTTAGTTTTAGTATAGAAAGAGTAGGCTTCAGGAGGGAAGAAGCCCTCTCCACACATTAATCTGCAATTTATTAGATGCAAAAATCTCTTGTTGAAGTCATTGTATGTGGTGTTAAAGTCTCCCAGAAGAATAGTAGGGGAGGCTCTGTTAGCATTGATGGCATTTAGGATATGGATTATTTTTAGATATTGAGAGGTGTCTTTGGCTGTATATATATAAGCTATGATGATCGGATAACCCCAATAGTCTATTTCTATGATAATAATATTGGCATCTAGGAATAGAATGCTAAAACTGTTTGGTGGTGTTGACTTGCTGAGAAGAATACCGACTCCACCTGAAGCAGAATGGCCGATGGAAAATCTAGTAAATCCGAGAGATGAGAGAAGAGATAGTATTTTATGATCAGTCTTATGGTGATATTTAGTTTCACCCATAAGAAGTATATGAGGGGAGCAGAGTGAGAGCCAGTTTTTAATAGCTAGAACTCTATCAATTGAGTTGATGCCGCGAATGTTAATGCCAGCAATTTTGCAGAACATGATAGATTAATCCAAACCATCCTCAGCAAAGTGTACCAAGTCAATGTGGGACATCTCCATGTTAATGAGGTCTGATGTTGTTTGGCAATCAGAGTCTTGTGATTGAACTTGTGGATGGATTGGTGATATATTTGTTGGTTGAGGAATCGCATCCATGAAGTTTTCAGTATCTGATGAAGTAGTGTAATCTGTCTGAGATTCATCAGATGGATCAATGGTATCGATGGTTGTAAGCTCCATGGTTTTACTCTTTTTTTCTATGGATTTGTGAAGCTTTGAGCTGGATATATCTGAAATTTGTTTGTTAGAGGGTGGTGGTGAGTAATGTATTGGATGGGAGCTCTCATCATCAGAGGTTGATTTATCTGAGCGAATTGATTTTCTTTTAATTTTCTTATGTGTATTTTGGGTATTTGTTGTGTCAGTTTTTTGAGGGTTTTGAAGTTTATTAGTGTTGTTTTCTTTTTCCTGTTCTTTTGAAAAAAGTGTGTTTTTTTATTGTTATAAGAATTTGGTTTAAATTTTAGACCTGAGTCATGTTCTGTTTGCTGTGACTGTTGTGGAACATTAATCATGCTGACTTTCGGGTTGAGTGTTTGATAAATCTTTTCATCTGGATAGATAATTATTGCAGGAGTTGAAGAATTGAGGACAGTTTGTGGATCACTTTGTTAAGGTTTGCTATACTTAGCTGGCCCAAATGATGATGTATCAATGGTTTTAAGCTGGGTGGGAGTTGTATTGGATGAATTGTTTTGAAATTTTTTAAGTGTATTTTCTTCATCGCCTGGGTTTTCCTTGCTCTCGTCAGATGGTTTGGTCATATTGTCTTCTTTTGTAGAAAGAGCTTGACCTAATATTGTTTCTCGGGGATTAGTATAACATGTATCGTATGTTTGATCTTGAGTATTATTAGTTTGAGTGATTGGTTTAGGAGCAGTATATGTTATTGCTTGGTTCTCTGATTCACTACTATTAGTATAGAGGTTGGGGTTTGTTCTTTCTTGAATATTTTCATTTTGAAAGATAGGTTTGGATGTGAAAGGGTTTGTTGGAGGATTTATTTGAATCAGATTGTCTGGGTTTGTGAGGTTGCTGTTTGAATTAGGCCCATGTGGTGATTTGTCTATTTAAGGATGTGATAGCCATGTTAATAGGTCTACCAGGACATCTGTGAAATTTATTCTTTTTAATACCACAGTGAGTGCATATTCTTGCTGCACAATCTTTAATGAGGTGTGTTCTTTGAAGGCAGAAGAAACATTGTGGCTGTACTCCCCTGAATGTCAAAACCATAGGAGAGCCTCTTGCAGTAATAATAGTGGGTATGTCAGTGGGTATAATGTTTTTCTTTAATGTAAGTGTGAAGATAACTGTATTGGACAGGATTTGTTCTTTGAAGTGAGGGTTTAATAGGTGTTTAAATTTGCTAACTGAACCATAATTAATAAGGATGTCTTGTAGTTCTTGTTCATTCAAGTGGGCAAGGCTGTTTTGAATTCTGCCAGATAGTGTAACTGGATGGTTCATATCTATGGAGCATAGTATATAATTTCCTAAAGATCTGTAGTTATTTTTAAAGTTCATTCGGTCCGCCCACATTTTAAACTCAACGATCACATAGTGGTCATTGGGATGATTAAGGATCATGTGAATGCCTCTGCCTAATTGCTTTTGATTGATTAGACTGTATAGTTGTTCTAAAGGGAACTTATATAAAGCACATTGTTGATTTGTTATGGCTAAGATTAATGACTTATCACTGTAGTAGTTTGCAAATGATTTATATAGAGTGTTGGGAATCGTTTTGTTGAAATTGTTGTTTATTTTTAGAAACATGTCATCGTTAAGATCGTTTATATTAAATGAGACATTTTCCAGAGTGTTTGATTCTTGTTCTATGTCTAATTCTGAGATATTCAAATATAATTCATTAAAATTATCGGCCTTAATATTTTCGGAGATGCTCTCAGAATTTTTAGACCTTACGATATTTGCATACATAGAGGAATTTTTCAATATTGGTATTGAGGAAATTGGTTTAGATTATAAGTTGGCTGATGTAGCAATGGATTGTTCTGTGCTATAATCTTTGTTTGTTTTGGAATGAGATTTATCAGTTTTATAATTTATTTCTTTTTGATTTTTAAATTTACTGTTGACAAACTGTAATGTCACAGCACTGGTTTTGTCGACCTCTGGTGGAAAATTTTTTACTTTAAAAATTTTGCCGGAATCATCTTGTTGATAATTTTGTTTATTATTTTCAGATATGGTTTTAAGTGTATTATTGGGCAAAGGAAATTACTCATTAGAGTCTTCTGAGGGTGAGTAAAGTCTTCGGAGAGGAGATGATTGATTTTCGCTTGTATTTTTAAGGATTTCAATAGTTTTGCTTGATGAGATATTTATGCTATTGTTTATATTAGGGGTAAGTTGAATATTTTCTAAACTTTTGTTGATATTTGCAATGATATTTTCTTTTGATTTACTGGTTTGTGGGTTTCTATTCATTGTAGAAGTTAGTTTAGATGCATTTAGATTAGATCTAAGGCTATAAAATTTACGACCGATGACTGCATTGTTAGATTGAATGCTGAAATTGGGGCTTACATTATTTTGAGTGTTATTGATTACATTATCACTTTCCATTATATATAATGATTAAAACCGACTTACCTTGCATAAAAAATGTAAAGGTAAGGGGACAATCATCTCTGTATTCCTGTGAATTGCTAAGGGATGCTTTTTTAAGACCAGTTGCTAAGATGGCTGCCAAAAGCGGAATAATTTTCAATTTATTTTTAAAACTCAAACATCTATGTTTATTAAAAATAAAAGCTTAAAAAGTAAGTCTGAAGAGAAGAGTTTTATAGTTAGTAGAATTCTTTGTTTTCCTTTAGAAATAAAAGAGCAAATCAATATTTAATTCTTAAATGTATTCACAAGTGAAGACATTTTCAGATGCTAAATCTTAATAATATGCAAAGTCTTGCTATATCCAATTTGCTGACAACAATTGATTCCATTCTTGCCTATAATTGTTATTTAGTAATGTAACCTGAACAAGGCCAACTTCCAAGGGCTGAGTCACTAAATACTCATTTTAAATAATCTTTTGGAAGATTCTATTTTTTTCTTTATTAATTTGTAATATCAGAAAATTTTGCAACATGAAATATTATGTAAATATATTCAAAGAAAAAATATACTCAAACGCTTTATATAAGTAATTTGCAAAGATGCATGATATAATAAAATCTATTTGTTATCTCAACTTAATAAGATAATAAAATCTACTATGAATTGAATTTTGTTCTTACAGGTGGGATTGTCTAAGTTATTATATAGAAACATAATAATTTAGGTTGCAGAAAAGAATTGAATTCATTCTTATTTGGACGGTGATCAGACTACACCCCTATGGGAATTTATGCATTATTTACATCCAATATTTGCAAATGTCTTAATTCTGATTAGGTTTATATGATGTTTCATGCTGTAAAATTTTATAATATTATAGTCTATTCATAGCATTTTTAAAAAAATAGACTATGTATTATCTTTAACAAAAATACAATTTATATATAATAAAATATGCTCTACAAGAATATGGATAATTATCAATTATTGTGATAATAAATTTTTGGTATAAAACAAATTTATTAATTTGCTGAACCAGGCTTTCAATACAGAGTAGCTTTGTTAAAGCTGTCATGCTATTGAAAGCCTGGCTCAGCAAATTAATAAATATTGTTTTATACCAAAAATTTATTAACACAATAATTGATAATTATCTACATACTGTTGTAGAATATATTTTATTACATATTAGTTATGATATATACATATATGATAGTTTATATATATATATATATATATATATACTATATATATATATATATATATATATATATCATATATATATATGTATATATCACATATATATATATATATATATATATATTTGTGACCATCTGAATGGGCACAAGGGTTTAATATACTTTGTATCTGCATTAAATAGTTATATTATATTTTAAAAAAATGAAAGTGCCTTAGAATTTAAAATTTTTTTGCTGGGGATTATTTGAAGCTTGGATATGGGTTGCTTATGCAGTTTATTGACCACTTGATAGGTATTCATTATTATTAGTGTGGTTAATGAGGTATTTAATGTAAGGAAGAGGGGTTGTTTATTAATGGAATTGATACATTTTGTCAGAAAGATGCAAAGTTATTTTATATTATTGTAGTATTGGTTGAATAGTTTCATAATCCTTTATTCATTAATACTTATCCTTTTGTCAACAATTAATAGCCATTTCAATTATATTTAGTTAAGATAGTTTAACATTTAGGTTGTAGTACATGTGCATGCATGTATGACTCTGCACCATTTTCATTTCATTTTCATCTTTAATAACAGCAAACAATAGTACATACACAATAAAAAACATTTAAATTACAGTAGTTATTTTAAATAATTTAACAAATATATATTTCTTTACAATGATTAATAGATAGTTGAATCAATAGATTATTTTACAAATTAAATAAATTATTAATCATTTTTATTTAATAGTTAATTAATATTCATTTTTCTTTCAAGTTTGTAAAAGCTATTTATTTTCTTATCATTATTTTTTTTATCTTGATTTTAATTCTAAAAATCAAAGTGATTTTTTTTTAAAAGATTTTTTTTGAATATATAATTAGCTTAGCTAGAAGAGGAGCATGGGAGTAACCTTGTGGAAGAAAATGAACTTTGCTAAAGAGAGCTATTTAACAAAGATCTCCAGTGGAAAATTTGCTTATTATGTAATGTAATTGTAGCCAAAAACAGTGGCTCATTTTTGTGAAAGTAAAACCAGTTTCTGAAGTCAAATTGATTTTAAAAAGACTTTGGAATAAAATTTCGAAAGAATCCCAAGAAATTTATTATAGGACAAGTTAATTTCAGAATGCAGTTCTAAATTTTAAAAGTTACTCAGTTTACTTTCCTTGATTTAAACATATTGAATTAACCTCTTCCTAACTAGTGCTTTTTTAAAAAAAATGTATGTTAATAACGTCTAGTCTACATTACTTCACTTAATTGTCATTTTAAATAGGAATAAATTGCATGAATATTATTCTTGTATCATTAACCAATGTGTGTTCTTTAATATATCTGGAAAACGCATGCAGAACTATTTTACAGAATATATTTTAATTCTTCACTATTTTCCGTGTTATGTTTTTGTGAGAATTAAACATAAATTTAAGGATATGCATAGTTTGATAAATCATGCCATGTTTAAATTCATCATAAAGAGATGACAGTATTTGTTTGTCTGGTATTTCTGAAAATAATACATATTTTAAATGAAGGAAATAAAATGTGAGCTACTTCAAATTAAGTATTTGCTTAAATCGAATGGAAGAATAGAACTGTGGGTAATTTTTGTTCTCTTCGATAAAGATGGAAAATAAAACAAAATATTATTAATTGAAGAATTACTAAGGAAACATGGTATCTTAATGGACAATATTTAAGAATAAACCAGGCGTATAATAAATTATAAAGTGTTAAATGCTATTCAAGAAACTACTAAAAATAATTATGTTTTCAATTTAGAACTACAACGGAATAAGTGAGATAATTCCTGTCCAACAATAGCCAAGAATTTATTATATTCTTGTCATAATAGAAGATAAATTGATTGCTTATGTATGATACAGTAACTTAAATAACTTTGTTATAAACATTGAAGATGCTGAGTCCTATTTAAGCATGATTATATTTGTTTGGTTACTTTACAGCAGTTTATTTTAATTTAAATTCAGTTTGGAATGTGTCTCATATTGTTTCATAAACCTGGAACCAAGCTTTGCAAGTGAACTTTTATTTTTAAGTTACAAAACTAATAACCTTTGTTTCTTTATTTTTTTTTATTGCTTGTCATAATTAATGTATATGATAGGTAGATAGGCTTATTTATTATTATGTTCATTTGTAATCTGGATTATTTTGATCTTCAAGACCATCTCTGAAACGTATCTGAATGAGGAATACGCTGGTAAAAATTGATTGTGTTCAAATATAGGTCTCATTGTTCTTTTACAAAGGTAAAAGAATGAAATTTTTTTAAAAATATATTATTAGAGAGGTTTATATTTATATTGCATACTTTATTATCTCAAAGTGAGAATTTTTTTTTTTTTGAATCAACGAACATATAATAGAAATAGTTTGCAAGATATGAAAGTTCGTTCGTAATAATTATAAATATTAAATTTTAAAAGTAACCTAAAGTTTATTTTGAATTAAAAGTTATATCTTAATGCAATATTTAATTACCATGTTGCCTGCATAGTGTGTAATTTAGAGTTAATTTTATATATATTTTTGCTTGCAGGTGTGTGTTTGTTTTGCACAATTATGACATTTGTTTGGTAAAGTTCAGTTTGTGAATATTTTATGTATAAATTTCGGATGCTGTCGTATTCTACTGAGTTGAATGGATTGGTATGTTATCTGTATGTATTTATCTGCCAGCGTGTATTTATAATGTTCAATATTTAGAAAAGCTATGAGAATGGAAAAAAATCTGATTGCATTATAATGTCTGTAGGGATAAAAGATTTGATTATTTAGTCTATGTTAATAATTTTCCATGAGTAGAACCTAGTTGATATTATATGTGTATGATTAAATGATATTTTGAAGTGATGTTTTCTTAGAGCCTGGTGATGAGGAAAAAGTCCCCACCAATAATGTATTTAGAAGTAGATGAGTTATTGTTGAAGTATGATTAAATGATGCTTAGAAAGTTATGTGATGTTTTTTTTTTCTTTGATTCCGGTGATAAGGAAAAAGTCCCCACCAAAAATATATTTAGAATCAGATGAATTATTGTAGAAGTGTTCAGTAAAAGTTTAGATGCTCCTCATGTACATTTCCCTTATAAGGTATAGTATGTATAATCATGAAAATATAGCTATGTGTTAATTAATAGGTGGCCAGATAAATTGTTAGATTAATTTTTGATGTAGTATTAGTGTCTTATTTCATTGATGAATTACGACATTGTCCAAAATAAAATAATTGTATGATATTTTCTTGATGAATGGAAAGTTTATAGAAAAGATTGTTTTATATTATTGCTGCTTGAACGTGCATACACACGTGTAATATAAATAATATCACGTATATAGAGTATAGAGTTATTGAAATTAAAATGAAAAATAAATGCTTTTGAAATACATTACATTCATTTAAATAGAAGTATAAATTATTGGGATTAAAACGGGAAATTAATATTTTAAAATACAGTGTATTTATTTAAATAAAGGTTATAAATCATCAAATCATCAGAAGAAACATAATTTTGTGTGCTATGCATGAAAGGTATACGTAATTGAAAGTGATTCTTTAGTCAATTAGAGAAAGTTGCTTTGTTGAGAGCCAAATATAATTAATTTGATTTATTTTGTTAATAAAGAGTAACATCCTCTCAAAAGTATTTTTTTTTGTGCTAATAATATAACATGTTATTTATTTATTGTCATGTAGATGAAACATGTAGGCAAAGCATGTGTTCGAAGTCAGGATATTTACATTTTGTTATTAATTTGCTTTGATAGTAGGGATAATCCCAAATTGATGCTCAAAGTTTATTTGATAATTTAAAAATCTGTAAGACAAATAGTCCATTTGTTAATATCATGTTAAACCAAGTTTATTTTATTGTAATAAATGATTTGTTTTAGTTATTTAAAATCTTAAAAACTGTGTCTTGAGTTATTCTTGTGTACATTCATGTTTCCATTTCCACAACTCCACATTTCATAAATCTATTACAAAATAGATATATTATTTTAGAGTTATAATACTAAATCTGCTAGTGTCTGACAATATTGTTTTTCTTAATCCAAACATTATAAAGAACATTTGCCATTGGATAAACGTATTAGAAAGGTTGACAAGTCAGTATATTTGTTAGATGATGATATGAGATTAAAATACCCTATCTCTGTCATTATCTTATTATTGAAACACAGTAAAATATTTTAGTCAATTTGTTTCATTACATTTTATCTTATTTTAGAATTATAATTTATTTAATTCAATTGTGTTTGTTAAAATTCCCTGAGATCTTATTGTTTATTTCTTGATTGGCATTAAAGTAGATGTTTAGATTATGATATGCCAAGTCATAGAATTGTTTAAGAATATAATTATAGCAAGCTGATATATGTTATACTTGGATGAAGGAAGAAATTAAGTTTAAAGTATATTTTAATAGACTGTACCAAATAAAAATTGTGATTCTTTATCATATAATTAATTAATGAAGGAATTTACATTATGTTAAATGTTTTGTAATATTTCTTCTTTTATTCATTTATTATCATATATCTTATGAACTGCCTATAGCCTCCCACTGAGCTGAGCTGAACATAGATGTAATTGAAGAGTCTCAGTAATAATTTTGTATTATATATTTTATTATATTGTTCTATTCATTAATAGAACTGGCGCCTGGGCATTTCACTCATGTAATGTATATGAGTGGTGTTGGGAGTGTAGGTTATAATATATATATATATATTATACCTAGCCCTTTACACGTCGTCTCGTAAATTTTATAAAAACATTATTTATGTAAAATCAATAAAATGTTTAATGTTTATAATGATGACTCGATCAGAACTTTGTACCTCCCTCTTACACAAAATCCTATCACGGGGCGGTCGGTACCTCAGGTAGAGTAATCAATATCATTTGCAAACATTTGCCAATAACATTAACATTCGTTTACTAGATTACATATTAGCCAATCAAACTTTTTATTTATTTAAAGGAAAAAATCCAATGGGCGCCAGCCGACCTTTGTCGACAAGTCTGCTTGACCAATACGATCTAGTACCCGCTCCCGCTAGCTCAGCTACAACGATCAATTAAATATAATCCGCCTACCTAAAAAATCAATTTATGAATCTCTCTCAGCACTAAATTTCTCGCTTTCTCCTTTTCTTTTATTTAATTATTTAATTTAAATCTAATTTAAGTAATCACTAACCCATGAAATCTCCATTCACGCTATTATGCTTCGTTTGGTCTTATAATATAATTAATTATACTTTCGTTCAAATTCAAATAATATTTAATACAATCAAAATTTCATATTATAAATACATAAAAATAATTATACACACAGTCACAATAAAATCTCTGGGTAATGGAGCTAAAGATAACTAATAGTGATTGTTCGTACCATAGAGTTCAGAGTTTATTATTCCATTTATTATTACGGCTTTTAATTAGTGAATTAGAAATTGAAATAAACATTACCTAGCTTTCTCCCTTATGCACGGTTCCGAGCGTTGCTTCTGATAGTATTTCATTCGGTCAGTTAGCGCTAACTCTTTGCACTCCTTTTCCCGATGTCGTTGGGATCCTGTGGGCTCCACGTGGACACTCCATCGCCTTCTTGCTTTACACTACCATAATCGACATTTGAACTGTTGGCTGTTGGTATTGCGGGAAGGATTCGTCCGGCTGTTCACACGATGGGTTTAACAGTGCAGCATTATGTTTAGCTTGAGACGTATATTAATATTCAATGCTCTCGATCTATAAAAATATTTTTAATAATCTAATAATACAATAGAAAATTCGCCCTTTTATATTTTACGGTCCTTATCTTGCGGATTCAATCTACAATACGTAACTAATCCTCTGGTGTTTCAGTTATGGTCCGTGCTGACTTTCTGGTGTTTGCATTGGTCATTTTAATTTCTTTGTACTCTCTGCTAGAGTTATTTCAATTTCTTTATTAGAATTATTTCAATTTCTTTGTTAAAGTTATTTCAATTTCTTTGTTAGAATTATTTCAATTTCTTTGTTAAAGTTATTTTCACTAATTAGCCGTTTAATGGAAATTTCTTATGTTTGTCATTAGCTCCCATTGTTCACTACATTCCTTTGATTACATATATTTTTTCCTTTTTTTTTTTTATTTTAATTATAAGACAAAACGAATTCCACCTTGTTTTTTTTTTTTTTTAAAGCAATCTTAAATCAAATTTTAGTTCTTTAGGTTTTATTTAAATACGATTCAAAATTATATTTTATAAAACTGTCTAATTTATGCTTTTTAACGATAAACTTATTTATGAGAAAAAAAAATCCTTTTATTCTTATTTTACCCTACAAGACCTTTTATTTTTTATTAATATTTACACAAATCGTTTATCAATTTATATATTTTTTTCAAAATTATGTGTAACTCCGTAGAAAGCACACTCCTTCCTGATGTATCTCGGTACAATATATATATATATATATAATATTTAAATACATGTATATTGTCTATACTAAACTTAATGTAATTAGAAGGGACTTAAACTCAGATTTTCAAGCTCGCTACAGTTATCCACTCCATCTTATACAACTGATACATATGACCACATACATATGACAAAGACAAATGATCTCCAATACACATATTTTGTGATGAACCAGCACTCATTAGTTGTCTATTCACTCCATCTTATACAACTGATACACACGACTACAAATATGAGAAAAAGGTGAATGATCTCAAATACACAATTTTGTGCTGAAATAGCACTTATTAAAGTTTGAAGATTTGCTATCTTAATATACACTGAGCGTTGATTGTATATGTGTGTGGGAGACAGTGATCTGGACCAAATGATGTATGCTGGTTCAGCATAAAATATGTATACTGGAGATTATTGATTGTTTTCACATGTATGTGATCATGTGTATCAATTGTACAGATGGAATGGATAGCTGCAGGCAGCTTGAAAATCTGAGTTCAAGTCTTTTAAATATATATATGTAAACTTGTAAATAAATATTAGAAAATACAGTAATTAAAAATTTTAAAAAGAACACAAAATATAAACGTCACTTAAGAGCGCTTTTAAAATTTTTAATTACTAGATTTTCTAATATTTATTTATAAGTTTATGTATATTATTTTGAAGAAATATAGACATCGATTTGTAATATATATATATATATATATATATATGAGGCTGCAGAAAGGAGTTTTGCTATTAACTGAAAGGAGACCCTTTGATTCCTCTTGGAGGCCTTAAAGGAACCGAGCAGGGCAAATTCCTAATGTCCACTCCATACGTTCTTGTCGTTGCAGCTGTTATTACTATGTGATTATTCATATAGTATACGAACATGGATGGGCTGCTCACCAACACGCATTAGCCAGCATGGTGAGTTTATTGGCTTTTTACCTCTGAGTTTAAGATCAAGAAACACCATGGTCTTTCTTCTCAGTGCCTGATAAGGCAGAATGAATGTTTGTGTAAATGATAAATATTTTCCCAATACATATATACAATTATGACAGACAAAAATAAAGCATGGCCCTTATTCCCAGGAGGCTGTAAAGTCACCAACCAAGGCAGCAGTTGGTGGCCGAAGGCGGAGGGTGCTAAGAACCTCCTGATTGCGGACCCAGGCTGCCATTTGATGACGATTTTTTATTTAGGTACTTACAACTGCAGATCACTTTCAAGTGAAGGAAGATTGCAAGAATTAGAAGAAGAACTCTCTTATATTAAATGGGACATTATTGGACTTTGTGAAGTTAGAAGAAAAGGTGAAGAGACAATTGATTTAAAAAGTGGACATATACTCTATTATAAAGGCACAAATATTGGAAATACAAGTGGAGTAGGATTCATTATAAATAAAAAGTGGAAGAACAATATTGTGGAGATTGATGGTGTATCGGACAGAGTGGCAAGATTAGTTATACAACTTAATAGCAGATACCAAATGCAGATAATTCAGGTTTATGCCCCAACAAGTTCTCATAGTGATGAAGTAGTAGAAGATTTTTATATGGATGTACAAAAGGCTTTTGATCAGAGTAAACACCATTTTAAAATTGTTATGGGAGACTTTAATGCTAGAATTGGTAAAAAAATGAAAGATGAAAGTGCTGTGGGTAATTTTGGTTATGGTAATAGAAATGAGAGAGGACATAGACTTGTGGAGTTTGCAGAAAAAGAAAAACTTTATATTATGAATTCTTTTTTTGAGAAAAATGTTAAAAGGAAATGGACATGGAAGCATCCAAATGAAGGTACAGCAGAATTGGATTATATTTTGACTAACAGGAAATACATATTTCAAGATTGTAATGTTCTTAATAAATTTAACACAGGAAGTGATCATCGATTAGTAAGGTGTAAGATACGTGTTAATGTAAAACTAGAGAGACAAAAATTATTAAGGAAAACAATATTTACAGTTGATATTCCTAATCTTCAGAAACATTCTAATGAATTTAAATTAGAACTTACAAATCGGTTTCAAGTATTAGTAGATTTTGAACATGATTCAGATTTGAATGAAATTAATATGAAAATAACTGATACACTTTTGAAAACTGCAACAAAGATAGCTGGTAGAAAGAAACAGCAATTGACCAATAAAATTTCTACTGAGACTAGAGAATTTATGAAGAAAAGAAGGAATATGAAGATATACAAAAATGATGCATTAAAAAGAATTGAATATCTCGAATTTTGTAAAATGGTGTGGAAAAGAGTTGAAAATGATATAAGAAAGTATAACTGTGAACTAGCAAGGAAAGCTGTAGAAGAAAATAAAAGTCTTAAGAATGTAAAACAACATTTTGGTATTGGTAGGAAATTTATATCTGCAATAAGAAAAAAAGATGGAATTATTACTAAAAGGAGAGATGACATCATGAAATTGGTAGAAGATTTTTATCAAGAATTATATAGTAATAAAGAACAAGTACCTCCTATATCTATTACATCTTCCAAATTGCCCAGAATTTTAAATGAAGAAGTGAGACATGCAATTAAATGTATGAAGAAAGGAAAGGCTCCAGGTAATGATGGAATTATAATTGATATATTAAAAGAAGCAGGTGAAGAAATAGAAATTTTTTTAGCAAAGTTATATACCAAATGTCTAAATGATAAAGATGTACCGGATGATTGGAAGAATGCAGTAATAATATTAATATTTAAAAAAGGTGATAAAGAAGATATTAGAAATTACAGACCTATCAGCCTTTTATCAGTTTTATATAAAATTTTTACCAAGATAATTACTACTCGTCTACAGAGAACATTGGATTTCCACCAACCAAGAGAACAAGCTGGATTTAAAAGTGGTTTTAGTACAGTAGATCATATCCAGGTATTGAGAGAAGTTATAGAAAGGACAAATGAATATGAGTTGCCATTATGCTTAGGATTTGTAGATTATGAAAAGGCATTTGATTCTATAAACATTTCTTCAGTGATTAAAGCATTAGATCATCAAGGTATAGATCCAGGATATTGTCATATTTTAAAGAATATTTATAAAAATGCAACAGCAACAATTAGATTACATAATGACACTGGGAAAGTCAACATTGAGAAAGGTGTAAGACAAGGTGACTCCATATCTCCAAAACTTTTTACAGCAGTGCTGCATGAAGTATTTTGTGGATTAAAATGGGAAACTAAAGGAGTGAAAGTAAATGGTGATTATTTAAGTCATTTAGATTTCGCAGATGATGTAGTTGTTTTTGCAAATAATGCTTCAGATCTGCAGGAAATGTTGCAGGAATTATCAGATGAAAGTAGGAAAGTAGGACTAAAGATAAATGTTAAAAAGACTAAAGTAATGTTTAATCGATTTGCTCAAAATATGAAAATAAAGATTGATTATGATGAATTAGAAGAAGTTAACAGTTACAAATACCTTGGTCAGATTATTAATACAGATGGAAACATAATGGAGGAAATTAATCATAGAATTAAACTTGGTTGGAGTGCTTTTGGTAGAAATAACTTGATACTAAAAGGAAATATGCCTATGTGTTTGAAAAGGAAGGTTTTTAACAAATGTGTTTTACCAGTTCTTACTTATGGATCTGAGACTTGGACACTTAATAGAAGAGCAATTCAGAGACTTCAGACCACTCAAAGAAGTATGGAGAGATGTATGTTGGGAGTAACAAGAAGAGATCATAAATGCAATGTATGGGTAAGAGAACAAACAGGTGTTACTGACCTCATTGAAAAAATTAAAAGATTGAAGTGGAGTTGGGCTGGACATATTGTTAGAAGAGATGATAATAGATGGACAATTGAAATTTTAAACTGGATTCCAAGAGATTGTAAAAGACCCAGAAAGAGACCACATGTGAGATGGATGGATGAAATAAGAAAGTGTGCAGGGGTGATGTGGAGAAGAGAAGCTAAAGATCGGAGAAGATGGATTAAACTTGGAGAGACCTTCATCCTGCAGTGGATTGATAATGGTTGATAATGATGATGATGATATATATATGAAATTGAAATAGAAGTCACTGTAACTCCCTGTGAGCTATATATTAAGTGATAATTACCTATAAAATAAATTTAAAAAATAGAATGATTCCTCCTATTCTTTTAGCTCTAATAGTATTAAAGCATAAATTGATATGCCATAATGTCTTTCATTTCAATTTTATATAAATTAAGTATGATTATTTATAATTACATTTACATTCCATTTAGGATTTATTAAAATTGGGGTACAACCTTTCTTCTTTGATTTCAGAAACATTGCACCATACTTAAATCATGCTAATATATAAAGTTCACTTTCTGAATCATAACATGCCAATAATTGTATGCTTTCAATACCATCAGAGCTGAAGGAATAAATAGTATTTTTCTATTTTTTTTTATTTATTGATAAGTGATTAATATTTTATATATAACTCCTGGAGAAAGAAGTTATCTTGACTATAAATTATATATATATATATATATAGAGAGAGAGAGAGCTATGATTAACTATATATATATATATATATATATATATATATATATATATATATATGTATATGAGTGTGTGTGTGTATACACACACACAATCTTACACATTTATGATTAAACAGAATGGATATTGCAAAATACCACATTCTATTCTTTTGTAGAGACATTCATTGTATAACATTAAAACTTAATTAAAAATTATATCAAAATAAATTCTCTTACACATCTTTTTTATATTATTTTGAAAAGAAACTGAATTTTTGTTAATTTAATTAATTAGTAAATTAATAAAAAAATTTGCGTTGTTTGAATATTATTACAATTTGGTTCTGTGCTGAACATAAAAAAAGTTTTATTCCAATCAATATTTTAATTTTCTTTATTAAAGGTTCAGATATTTATCTACTTTTTATCATTTTATTACAATAACAGGTAAAAAAAAAATTATATTTCGGATAATAAATATTTTTTCTGCAAAATAAATAACATATACATATAGATTTTCGTATATTTTTTACAAAATATAAACAAGTGGATCTATTACTAAGATTACTTAAATGTAATTCTAAATATTATAGCACACACTCTGATACTGAGCTTATATATGCAAGAACATATACATTTATTATATATAGCTAAGAATTTAACAATAAATCACCGAAGTGAACTATACATTTAAAGGATTCATAAGATTGCAAATGTATCTTAGGCGTATTAAAATCAAATTATTGCCTCCATACATTCCTTGTAATGTAATTTGCTGTCTTGTTAGGCATTTTAATGTGAATATACAAACTATCCCCAAAGATGGTAAAATGTGAATGATAATGCGCTGATAGATCCATATATATATTATATATATATATATATATATATATATATATATATATATATATATATATATATATATATATATTTAATGAATAAAGAGCATGCTAATAGCTCTAACAAGCTTATTTATTTTTAATGATAAATGCCACTAGAGAAAGCATTTGAAATCATTATCTTGGATTGTCACTATCCCCAGGCTGGTTTCAAGCTATGGATGGATCTCTTCAGTGATAAGCATCGGAACTTCTCAGACATCTATAAAAATTTAGCTCTTCAAATGAAATAGTTATATGGGCCTGAAATGCAAAAAAAGCTTGTTTAGAGCTATTAGCACACTCTTTATTTATTATATATTGGTGATGCAAGCTATATAGGCCATGTGATATATGCCTTGTTTTCATATATATACATATATATATATATTGTGACGACCACGTAAAGTCGTTGACACACATATATAGTTATTAATAAAATTAGAAAGTAATAAAGGTGAAATAAATTAACTAATAATTTTTTTTTAAAAAAGAAGGAAGGGAAAGAAAGAAATTGAAATTCTAATGTCAAAATTACTGTGGTTTTTGTAATAGTAAGAGAAGAGGTGGGGGGGCTGCATAAATAGAGATATGCGACTCTTTCTCTCTTGTAAGAAATGCTAGAAAGTTATTTTTGTTTATTGTGGGAGAAGGGAAGTGGATGCATAAAAAAAAAAAAATGCGTTTCTTCTCTCTTTTAAAAAAATATATTATAACAAATTAAAATAAATGTAAAATGTAAATGTGAAAGAAAAAATGAATGAATTGTAAACTTTAAATAAAATAAATGTAATATGTGATATATAAAAAGAAACAATATGGCCGTAGGTGTGAAAGTCTGTTGGACAAAGTAAATTCCACGGACAAAGAAATGTTATCAACGGAAGATCTTTGAGATCTGTTAAATTAATTGGGACTTACATTCCAGCCACTAATTAAATAAAGAAACATAATGATAAGAATTGGTTGGAAATCTAAGTCTTAATTAAAAATTTTTAAAAACAACGAACAAAGAAAGAGATTAATAAAATTACAATTTTTGTCTGGCATTGCTAGTAGAGACTTTAGAGAAGCAACAGCTAAAAGAAAATGGGAGAAGTGCATGGCTAGTGGCGTTAAAGGGACGTGGGTTCGGATTCAAGCCGTCTCATCACTGACTCGCAATGTAAGATCTTTGCCTGACCTGCTAGAGGGACCGCCACTTCTGTAGCTGTCAATTGAAACTCAACCTAAAGAATCAACCAGCAAAAACTGGAATGAAATAACCCCACAAATGGAGGAAGTTAATCAAGAGCGCTCGGAAGAAATACCCATGGGACAATTACAACAAAGCCTAGGTAAAAGCATGCATGCATTTTCATTTATCTACTATTCATAACTAAATATAAAATCCATGATTTGATAGAATAGAACTCTATCAACAGGACATTAAGAACTTTTATATCTGATCTATTTGCATATATTTATTATAGCCATGTATTTATAAGTGTGTGTTTTTATTATTATAATGTAATTTTTTATATAAAGTGTAAATATTATTATTAAACATATTTGTCATTAAATTTCATATCCTTGCTTTATTCTCCTATCACCAAGCTACGACAGGGGGGAAACTGTAAGTAGTGATTAAAGGGGCATACTGATTTGTTTAAGATATTCATGTGCTGCTTGTTTGTGCAAAATCCCAATTCTAAAAAATAAATAGCAAGCGCTGGACATTCGTTAAGTTTCTTTGAAATAGTTTGCGTTGTTCAGCAGCCGAGGGTATCTTGGTCGGGAAAAATAACGCCAAGATAATATGTACGTATTGCCTTGGGGTTCGATCAAGGGTATAGATATGAAATTAAGTTTGTATCTGTATTAGCTCTCTGCTTGTATTGTAACGGCGTTGGTTAAAATAATAAATAATTACTCAACCGTACGAATAACCCTTTCCGTTATAATTGGGGGCCCAGTCCGGGATATATTGTCACGTTTACAAGTTCAGCACATTTGAATTCGAGTATAACAAAATTAATAGTTTATGCAATAATTAATAAACAAATCAAAAAATAGCTTGGTGGTAGATAAAAGCAAAAAATAAAATAAATAATAGAGTGTAAAAGGAGAGAAAGAGAACGTAATATAACGTGGGAAGTTAGGTTGTAAATTGGAGTCAGTTGCGGAGGGGTCTTGAAGGCAGGTGTGGGTGAGTGATGATTAGTGAGTGAGATGGGGAGAGCCGAACAAACGTACCTAGTGTCCGTGAAATATAAAGTAGTAAAGTAATATAATCCTATAAGGATAAGGTTAGATAGTAAAGCTGTAGAATAAAATATAAGTAATTAATTAGTGTGTGTGTTAAATAAATTTGATGCACACCAGATCAAAAATAGAAATGGACGCTTTAGTGGGCGAGATAGGAAAAACCTCCGAAGCAATAATGGAACCATCCGGAGAAATAGCTAGTGACAGAGGTATAGAAATTAGAAAGGGAATGGAGACAGTGATTGATGATAAAAATAAAATAGAAAGCTATAATATAAGGGATATGTTCATGAAATTAATGGAAGGCCAGCAAAGGTTGTTTATGGAAATGAGGGAAATAGGTGGAAGAAATAGTAGGAAGGTAGAAGAGTTGGATGAATGACTAAGTAAGAATTTTAACCAAAAATTTGAAAAAGTAAATGATGAGATGGAGTATGTGAAGGGTAAGATGGAAACATTAGGCCAAGAAGTAGAAAATTTGAAAACGGAACAAGATGAGAAATTAGAGACTATAGCGGATGAAACTGAGAAAATCATAGAGAATATGAGAATAGGCATCAATAAGTTAGCAGGAACAGTTGAGAAGCTAGAACTAAAGGTAAGGGAAGGGGAGAATAGGACAGAAGTAGCCAAGACTAATAATAAAGAGCAGAGAGGTGTGAGCGAATGCATGTACGCAGGCAGTGGAGATAACCCTGTGAATCCTGCTACAGTGAACCAGTTTTTAAAAATTCGGGTCTTCTCTGGTTACGTGGGGGAAAGCCCAATAGAGCATCTTGGCAGCCTAGAGAGGTATTTCGCGGTAAACCGGCTGAGTGACGAGGCCATGATCGCCATTGCATGTAATCATATACAAGGTGCCGCGCAATCTTGGTTGGATTCATTATTTAACAAACCAAATACGTTTATGGAGTACAAAGATGCCTTACTCGCCAGCTACTGGAGTGAAGATCATCAGGAAAATATTTTACATCGGACAACACAAGACAAATGGAGGCCTGGGGAGTCGTTCACCCCATTTTTCCATTGCCAAGTGGCGAAGTTACGGGCGCTAACAGCCCATCCTTTGTTGGAGCGACAAATCATTCGGATAACAAGGCACAATTTTCCTCATAATATAGAACAGATGCTCATAGGCACAGAAAGGAAGACTGTCGAGCAGGTTGCCGAGTTGCTAAATGCGTTCGACAGCACTAGGCCTAATTACAAGGTGGAGGATCGGGGATTTAAACCCCAGCCCAACGATCCGCACATCAGAAAAATGCAGTACAATCCTCATCATGATTATTGGGAAGGAAGCCAGGCATTTCCTGATAGATCCAAAAGGGCTGAAATGTCCGAACTGACCGGAAGGAGTTCAGATCTCAATCATCCATATGAGCAAGCCGACTCTAGGGGACATCGAAATAGTGTTCCAGGTCCCAGCACAAATGGATATAAATATAGTAGGAAAAATGATAAGAAGCCTCCAGACAAAAACTAATCTTAAAGAAAATAAACGGACGGATAGGTCGGTTCGATCAAACAATAACGGCATGGGATCATGAAAAATAAAATTGTTTTTTTTTAAACGTATGACAGGTGGGGCAAATCGTCTCATGACAAATAATTAAAGTCACTATGATAAACAAAAAAAAAGGAGTAGTGTTCACGGAGGGAAATTAATGATAGACTTTTTTCATGTGTATCATAGACTTAATGCGTATTTATGTGCAGTCAAGCACAGCAAGACCAATGTAAATAAAAGTAATAACAAAAAAAAAGGGGAAAAGAAATCTATAAATAGTTTATTCGTATCACAATCTGTCAGTTATAAATGCAGATATAATTGACAAATAAATAAAAGTAAAAATAAAATAAGAATCGTTTAGGCTCATTAAAGAGCCATTTAATAATTAATAAAATAAATAAATGAATAGTTTATTCATATCACAATCTGTCAGTTATAAATGCAGATAGAATTAACAAATAAATAGAAGTAAAAATAAAAATAAGAATCGTTTAGGCTCATTAAAGAGCCAGTGAATAATTAATAAAATAAATAAATGAATAATAGTGATAATGCATAAATGACAGATATCACTAGTAGGTATATGAGGTTTCAGATTGAGGCATATATGTGTGTGTGTATGCATTATGTTTGGGTCGTATTTTGAGCTTGATTCAGCCGTCTCTTCGCACTTTAGATTCTCATGGCTCTCGGTGGTTAAACTTTTAAATGAAGCGCCAGTAAGAATCCTGGACTCATTGTATAATAAGAATTAGTGTCTCAATATAATACGCTCTTCCGGTCTCAAAATAAGTAAATGAATAATAAGAATTAGTGTCTCAAAATAAATAAATGAAGAAATAAGAATTAGTGCCTTGAATAAAATAAATAAATAAATAAAGAATAAGAATTTGTGGTTTGCGCAAGATGAGCAGGCAGTAGAAATATCCTGCTGTTCACATGCTTTAAACCCTGTTATGTTTTTTGTTCTGATAGAGTTAAGTTATGCCATGGTCTCGTATGCGTAGAGATTAAATTGGTTGATCAGCCAAAATCGATCGGAAAGAATTGTGTAGCTTTACCTAGCTGTCTCTCTGCAGTCATCATCATTATCACTCGTTATGACAGAGTGGGAAAGTCTGTAATAAAAGCAGAAGTAAGAGTTGAAAGCAAAGAATTAAAATAGGCTCTCATCTCAGAATAAGATTCGACCCGATTTTAATTCTCAAAAACGGGCGGAGTGTAATGTGACGACCACGTAAAGTCGTCGACACACATATATAGTTATTAATAAAATTAGAAAGTAATAAAGGTGAAATAAATTAGCTAATAAATTTTTTTTAAAAAAAGAAGGAAGGGAAAGAAAGAAATTGAAATTCTAATGTCAAAATTACTGTGGTTTTTGTAATAGTAAGAGAAGGGGAGGGGGGGCTGCATAAATAGAGATATGCGATCTCTTTCTCTCTTGTAAGTCAAATGCTAGAAAGTTATTTTTGTTTATTGTGGGAGAGGGGAAGTGGATGCATAAAAAAAAATGCGTTTCTTCTCTCTTTTAAAAAAATATATTATAACAAATTAAAATAAATGTAAAACGTAAATGTGAAAGAAAAAATGAATGAATTGTAAACTTTAAATAAAATAAATGTAATATGTGATATATAAAAAGAAACAATATGGCCGTAGGTGTGAAAGTCTGTTGGACAAATTAAATTCCACGGACAAAGAAATGTTATCAATGGAAGATCTTTGCCTGATCTGTTAAATTAATTGGGACTTACATTCCAGCCACTAATTAAATAAAGAAACATAATGATAAGAATTGGTTGGAAATCTAAGTCTTAATTAAAAATTTTTAAAAACAACGAACAAAGAAAGAGATTAATAAAATTACAATTTTTGTCTGGCATTGCTAGTAGAGACTTTAGAGAAGCAACAGCTAAAAGAAAATGGGAGAAGTGCGTGGCTAGTGGTGTTAAAGGGACGTGGGTTCGGATTCAAGCCATCTCATCACTGACTCGCAATGTAAGATCTTTGCCTGACCTGCTAGAGGGTCCGCCGCTTCTGTAGCTGTCAATTGAAACTCAACCTAAAGAATCAACCAGCAAAAACTGGAACGAAATAACCCCACAAACTGAGGAAGTTAATCAAGAGCACTCGGAAGAAATACCCATGGGACAATTACAACAAAGCCTAGGTAAAAGCATGCATGCATTTTCATTTATCTACTATTCATAACTAAATATAAAATCCATGATTTGATAGAATAGAACTCTATCAACAGGACGTTAAGAACTTTTATATCTGATCTATTTGCATATATTTATTATAGCCATGTATTTATAAGTGTGTGTTTTTATTATTATAATGTAATTTTTTATATAAAGTGTAAATATTATTATTAAACATATTTGTCATTAAATTTCGTATCCTTGCTTTATTCTCCTATCACCAAGCTATGACAGGGGGGAAACTGTAAGTAGTGATTAAAGGGGCATACTGATTTGTTTAAGATATTCATGTGCTGCTTGTTCGTGCGAAATCCCAATTCTAAAAAATAAATAGCAAGCGCTGGACATTTGTTAAGTTTCTTTGAAATAGTTTGCATTGTTCAGCAGCTGAGGGTATCTTGGTCGGGAAAAATAACGCCAAGATAATATGTACGTATTGCCTTGGGGTTCGATCAAGGGTATAGATATGAAATTAAGTTTGTATCTGTATTAGCTCTCTGCTTGTATTGTAACGGCGTTGGTTAAAAGAAATAATTACTCAACCATACGAATAACCTTTTCCGTTATAATATATATATATATATATATGTGTATGTGGTGTGTGTGTGTGTGATGGATTGTCCAAAAATTGAAGCTACAAAATTAACAGGTCATTATCAAAAAAAATAATACAGACAGTTTGGATAGTTATTTGAATCCTCTAGTCCAACTGCTGAATGTAGATTGGAGATTGTTTCTGTAAAACACATGTATGTAAAGAGAAAAATTTTCCAGGAAATTTTGTATTGAATGATAGCATATGATTTAGAAACTATATTGGAAATCTAAAAAATTATTTATATATATTCTAACAGTGAGGGAGATGAAAAGCCTTGGTCATTTTGCTGTAATTTTATGTAACACAAGTGCAATCTTTCTTAAAGGTTACTAACTGTCTGGTCATCTAGGTAGACTAGTTTTATGTAAGATTCAAATCCTCATATCACAACCTTTTCTATTCACAGGACAGGATGCCTGACACACTATTTAAAACATGATGCCCCTAATAGCAATGACCAGACAATAAAACAGAGAAAATATATATAAATAGACAAAGAACACAAAACAGAGAATAAAGAATCACTTAAATGCTACGTTAATAATAATAATATTAAATGTTTGGTTAAGTATTAGCATGACAAATTTATAAAATTAATAAAAAAAAAAACCTAAGTGTATGACAAAATAAATCAATGTTATCATTCAGACATTGATTATTATAAAATCAGGAAGAAAAATATTATAATTTAATATTTATAATAATTTCTAGTAGATTCATATATCTTACTAGGTTAATGCATTTTAATGTTATATGTAAAATACATTGACTTTTAGATGACATCTTATTCAATTAATGAATAATATTTCTGTAGTATAATATGTGTGTGATATTGTGATCTAGGCCAACTGATGAGTGCTTGCTCAGGATGAAATGTGCATCTTGGGAATCATACATATTTTCACATGTCTTTAAGATATGTTGATAATTACACCTTTCACATGGTGTTAAAAGGGATAGAAATTAGTCCCTAACTTTCAGAAAGTGATATGGTAAAAATTTCATTACAGAAATATTATTCATTATGTGGATAATATCTAGACTAATGAATGACTAATAAAATTATTAATATACTTCCTTTAAGTGGTTTATCTCAATGTTGTGAGGGTATTGAATTTGACACTTACCAATTAAACTGTAATACTTTCCTATCTACATATACTGAATAATGATAAAGATATGTGTAAGAGATTGTGATCTGGACCAACTGATGAGTTCTAGTTCAGTATAAAATGGGCATCTTGGGGGATCATACATCTTTTCATATGTTTTGGTCTATATGTCTATGATTACACATCTCCACAAGGTGTTAAGAATAGATAGAACTCAGTCCCTACTTTGTGTGAGAGTAGTAAAAGTATACTACAGAGATATTATTCATTAAGTGGATAATTTCTATGGTCATTTTGTTAATATTGAACAGGTAAATAAAATAGATTTGAAACTCATAAACTTCCAAATCATATTACAATATATTATTTAGACCAGTAATAAACAATAAAATTTTAATGGCTATTCAGTTATTTCCATACTATATTCAATTGGAAACCTTTTATATTTAAAGATTAAGAAAATTGTAATTTGTGATAGAATATGTTATTTTGTAAATAACTTAATCAAAATAAGTGGATTATAATGAACCATGAGAAATGTTAGAATAAAACTATTAAACATTTTGATGTACATGGGACAACATATGCTAATTTATTAAATTATAAATTGATAATCAAACATTACAAAAAGAGGATATATACTATAAATAAAAACTACCAATTAAGTATAAAATGTTGTAGAAAATTCTCCATACAGTAGTGCCAGCCAGTGCAAGCCTTAGTAATTAATGGAAGCAAGAATGAGTTGTGCATAAAATTCATATCTACTGCCTACTCATTCAATTTTTTCCAGATTATTTTTTAGCTTGTGGCTTTCTTGGTGAGAAATCATGGCAGCCATTTTTTTATATATTTAGTTAATTATAAAAAATAGGATCTTATGGTCAAAGCACAATAATGATTTTAATCCATATTCATTCATTTGTATAGCCATATAAATCTGAACCCAATTCAGTATCCATACATTTTGAATAAAAGTCACAAGCTAGAACAAGTCTGGGGATATTAGATGAGTAGGAACTAAATCAGGATTTTAAGCACAAACCTTTTTGCATCCATTGATTACTAAGGATTACACTGGGTGGCACTACTATAAGGAGAGTTTGCTACTGTGTTAACAGCTTGTAGAAGCATATGATGTTAAGCATAAAATGGCAAGTCTTAGATTTTTTTTTAATTTTTTAATGAGAAATTCCATCATTTGAAAGTAATAAACCACAAAACACTGAAAAAATTACAAAAGACCTTATTGAAGTTGGGTATAATAATAAACAAATTTTGTACATTTTAAGTTAATTTAAAAAAGCAGAAAGTTAATGATGAGTAATGTTTAAGTACTCTATATGGTTTAAATACTCAAATTAAATTTATTAGAAATATATAGAGAGATTATATAATGTTTTATTGTGCATTTTACCTAATGCAAATAATTATATTTTATAGAGTGCACAGGAAGTTTATGTAAACACTTAAACAGGCTTTAACCTGTAACAAATGTGCCTTAAAATTTCTACTAGGCAATATCATTTTGCCAATAGAGGGAGCTCACAAACCATCTTGTGTCATGGTTTGTAAGGTCCTTCTATTGGCATAATGTAAATAATTAAAAATAATAATAACTTTATTATTGAATATCAGATTTTATGTAAGTGCAAAGTTTCATGCATGATTGAATTGAGATGAAATATTGAAAAATAGTAAAATTTCAACTATTATTTAAACATATAAAAAAGGAAGTAACAAGGTTATAATAAATATTTTCTTTGTTCACAAAAAACATGATTTTACTTTCAATTTCAATGTAAAATAATGCTAGAATTCTTCAAGGGAAAAGAAACAATATTGAAAGGAAACTCAAAGAGGCAATTTTGATAAATAAAAATTAGAAATTTTTAATTAATAAACAAAGTATAAATGTTAAAATTCATGAATCATGGAATATCATTTGATGTTGACTACTTTTATCTAATTTAAAAGTTGCCAGCTGAAGATTGTTATAAAAATAATTAAAAGTACTTCCACATTTTGTAATGATTATTTGGAAAAAGTATTGTCACTGTTAACCCTTTATTGTTTATTATTATAATAATTAATGTACAATGGATGTTTTTTGGTATATAATTCTCAATTCAGTGTTTAAATATAATATAGATACACATTCTATCAATACACAATTATGGTATCTTATATATATATATATTTCAGAATTCATATATATTAAATTTTTTTATCATATCCTCTTATACATTTTAATGCAAAAAAGTAAATGAAAAGATATAAGAAAAATAAACTTCTATTTCAGAATTTTTTGAATATATTTGATATGATTGGTTTTCCAATAACCTCTTAGTGGCTCAAGGAGCCTAATTAATAGGATCTTTTCTAATTTCACAACAGAAATACAACAATATGCTTTTTGAAGCTGTTTTTTATTATTATTTAGGAACAGGTTAGCTTTTCAGTCAGACATCCAACAAGTCAACAGGATCATTATAGTAGTTGGTCAATGCATAAATACCTAGTATACATAAAGGATTTTTTGAGTAAAAGAGGCTATGACTTTAATATTACTAATGATATTTAGAAAGGTATAAATTATAATACTTTTTGTATTATATACTACATTTTGTTACTCTGTTGCTCTAACCATGAATATGATGTGAATGTGCTGAAAGTATATTTGGTGCAAAAAAAATCTTATTAAATTTTATAGTTAAATATTTTGGTATTTTTTACATTAATTATATTTATGTGTATGTAAGTATGAGAGTAAATCTCAGCACAGTATTAAGACTATTTAATATAAAAGTACACCAGTCTATCTTACTACACACATACTTATACATATTTACTTGCTTAAGGAGGTTTATTTAAACTTCTTCCAATCAATAATTTCAGTCACCATAGTCAAGTTGCAATCTTTAATGTCTTTATAACTATATGAGACCATTATGGATGCAGGATTCCACCTAAAAGGAGGTTGCCTTGATAATAGTTTCAAATTCTTGATTGTTATCTATATTGGGATGTCTAAGTGTTGACTGGTTTCTAATGTTTATATATTGTGCCCTTTTGTATGGGTCACCATCTAATTTTTGTGCTAATCTATTAAAAATTTTAAATTTAAGATATATGTGAATATGTGATGTTAATTTTGCTTATGGTAATATTTCAAAAGGTTTAATTAAAGCAATCTATGAGTATTTGATATGTGAAATTGTGCTGAAATTGAGAGAGACATTTTAAGTAAAGATGATAGTAGTATATGGTTGGGAAAACTGGCCATAGTTAATACTGCATTAATATATTTAATAAGTAGGTATTTAAAACTAAAAGTGTTTAAAAGACAAGTTAAAATTAAATGCATATATTTATTATTGATAAAATAATGTTATAAAAGAATATAAATATTTTTAATTATTATAAATACTTAAATAGAAGATTAATATTTGATTTTAATAATATCGAATTATTAATTTAAAATCTGTTATAATATCTTATTTATTTTAAAAAAATGTTTATTTTAAAAATGCAATTGTTAGTTATTTTTAGATTATAACAAGCGTTTCTTGTGTTGTAGAAACAGATGTTAGTTAAATATGCACACACATGCTTGGAAGTTATCTAATAAAGTTGCACAACTATTTTAAAAATCATGTTATAAAATTTATAAATAATACGTGAGCTATCACGAGATAAAATAAAGATAAATCAATGTAGAATATTAAATCTGATTTTTAAAAGTATTGCTTTAAAAATATAACGTATAAAAAAGACTTAGTGTATTTTAAATAATCTTATAAAAGTTAAAATTAAAATCAAGTAAATAAGAATATTTTTAAAAAATGTTTAGTGGATTTAAATAAATGATAAGGATTATTTTAAAATTTGATAATGTAATAAATATTAAATATTAAATAAGTCATTATTTATTTTTAATTTTGTGTTGTTGGTAAATATGTAAATAAGCCAGCAAGTTGATTGTTTAAATGTACCAATCAAATGGGAAGTTTCTTCCGGTATAAAAGCTTAGTTCAATTGTTAGGAGAGGACTCTGTGATTGATTTTTCAAGTTAATTGTGTTATTAAAAAAATAGCTAAGTAAATTTGATAGACGCTCTCAAAATCAATTTTAAAATTATAAGAGTGTCATTGTAAATAATTTATGAAAGTTTAAATGATAGACATGCAGTGTTAATTTAATTTTTCCTATCAATCGTCTCTATATTGAAGCTCAATTTACAAGCAAATGGTCATGGGAACATCATATAGTGAAAATATATCGGAAACTTTATACTAGAGATATGACAAACACTGGATTAGTTTGGAAGGTTACGAGATGGAGAAAAGTAGTATTTTGGACAGTATATAATTTTAAAAGCTAATTGCTATTGATTATTAAAAATAGATATTTTAAAGAATAAAATACTTCTTTATGAAGAAAGTATTTTTGCAAGCTATAAATTTAAATATATATCTTAAGTAAAGATATTAGAAATAAAAGTAGTTTTATAAATACTTCCTTGTTAAGTCTTTATGTTTAAAAGACTGAATGTGGAAATTTTAAAAGGCAAATAAATTGAAAATATATTTAGCTAAAAATCTTAATATAATAAAATATTATATTGAAATAATTTAAATGTGTTTAGATGAAAAGCTTATTCTTACCTGGATATTTTGTTAAGAAATCGAAGTAATAGTGGATGTCAAGTTAATTAAAATAATTAAATGATAATTTTATTAACTATAGACTAAATTAAAATAATAACTTTTGAATAATATTCTGGAAAGAACTAAATCAGGATCCTATAAACTATTTTAATTTTATTTTATTTTTCTTGTGGGGAACTTTTATTTTATTTTAAAAGAACGTTATCATTTTTATAAAACTTTTAAAGAAACCACGTGATGGACCGGAAAACGGAAATGGTGTTTTAGTGAATGTGTACCTAGGATTAAAGAACTATTATGGTGAAAAGAAGACATCGCTGGAGTTACGTAATATGAATTCTGTTTTATTTATCTAACATAAAATTTAAATATAATTAATCTATTAAAAATAAGATAGGTACATTTCTTAAAATAATAACTAAAAATAGTATAATGAAATTGCATAAGTTTATTTTATAATTAATATAACACAGAATATTTTTAAAGAATGATCGTGAGTGTGAATGTGAATTATTTTATGAAGCTGTAATTCCGAAGAATATTGGAAGATGGACTGTACATCAGATCATTATTTATGGTAAAAATTGTATAATTATAATAATATTTAATGTATTTAATATGTTTTCTTTAGATCAACTAAATGATATGTTATTGTTGAATGAATGTATAAATATTTAAAAGAATACACACACATTATATTGGCAGTGACAGTTTTATTTAAATATGCATAATTTGAATTTATGATATAAATATGATACAACATTACATAAAAGCTTAGAAATAATTATATGATTCTTTCGTAAATAAATTTTGATATTTTTTTATGTTATAGTATTAGAATTATATTTGTTATTCATAAGTAATTATTTTATTGCAAGTTAGGAAGAGATTTTAAAAGTCTATATTTTATTTTGTTTTATTGGAGAAATTAAGTTAAGTTTTATGTAGAAGTTTATATTTGAGTTGAAGATTTACCGAATATAGATGATGAAGTATAAATAGTTTGGATAATTAGTATTTATTTAAATTTGATGATTGTTTTCCCGGAAAGTTTAAATAAGTTTTAGAGGATTTTTTGTAGATAGAAAGTTATTAAAAGGAGTAGAATAAACATAAAGTAAAGTAATAATTTTACATAAAAAAGAATCATAGAATTTATCTAATATAATACTTTATGAATTTGAAATTAATGAATAATTTAAATATTATTATTTAACAGTAATATATGTAATGCATATTTGATAAAACATGTAGCATGAATTGCATTAAATGAAATATAAATTATAATCAATTATTGTTATTACATTACAAAGATACATTAGTTTTTATATTATGCTATTAAAGTAATGCTGATAGTAAAGTAAACACATACTAGTACATGATGAAATGAATACAATAATACTTAAGTGATGTAGCAATTTAATTAGTAAAGTTTAATTGTTTACATATGTAATAAATATTGTTTATATAAATTTTCTGTGTAATAATTGAAGTTCACTGATATTTATTTAAAGTCTAAGTTTTAAGAGCATACTTCAATGTTATTAGTACGCATTTTAAAAGAATGTATAATTACTTATTAGGGGTATGAATTAATAACAGTGTAAACATATTGTATTATTATTTTCTTATTTTTTATTTTCTTTGTTTTTTTTTCCTAATTTTGAACTGTAAATATTGTAAATAAATTCATGGTTAAAGTTAATGTAAATAAATTTGTTTAATTTATTTTAAAAGTGTGTCGAGTTCATTATTTTACACCACAGCATTTGACAACAGATAATTTGAATAAACATAATATTTGCACAATATGAATTATTATTATTATTTAGGAATAAACACAATATTTTCTTGATATCATTTTATAAGAATTGATTGACATTAACATATAATATTATTATGGTCATAGGGTAATTATAATGCACATTATAAGAGTACAATATTATTTATTGCCACAGATTATTGAATTATAAGATTTTGATCTATTCCAAAATTAAGATGCTATATGAAAATAAAAGATATACATATGATTATTTATTTAATGATTGATGATATAACAGAAATAGATAAGATTAAGTTATACCCTAAGATTAGTATTGTATATTATTATTATTATAAGTTAGGTGTATTTAGGTTTGATATAAAATCCCTTATCATACTTATTTACATGAATTATTATTACTTTACGATAATTAGAAAAGCCTGAGATTATTTAATTATATTTTTAAAAATTAAAAGTTGAGATTTATTTTTATTACTATTAAAGATAGTTTATTTTATTTAAAAGCCATAAGAATGCTGTAGATGTAGTAGTAAGTTAATAAGGAGGTAATAGTATTCTTATGCCATTGAGACAATGTCTTGGGAGATATTGACTCAATGTAAATCTACTTATTGCTTTGTAACTTTACTTCACAGTCTCATGATTTTGATAAATACTTATTTAATTAGTACATATTATAGAACTATATTGATTTTGATAATTGGTAATAAATTTAATTAGAATATGATAATATAAAAGTATATTAAAGATAGGTATGCAAATTTTAATTAAGCATAATAATTTAATTGAGTTAGTCGTATTTCAAACTATATTATACATCGAGAAGTAAGGGTACAATATATATATATATATATATATATATATATATATATAATGCTGAAGACTTCGGATTTTGATAAAAGTTTGGGATATATATGTCTCCGTAATTTGCATTGTTAACTTTATACAAAAAATATAATTATTTGATGATGATCTTTTATTTAGGTACTTACAACTTCAGATCACTTTCAAGTGAAGGAAAATTGCAAGAATTGGAAGAACTGTCTCATATCAAATTTATTGGACTTTATGAAGTTAGAAAAGAAATAATTGATTTAAAAAGTGGACATATATTCTATTACATAGGCACAAATATTGGAAGTAAAAGTGGAGTAGAATTTATTTTAAATAAAAAGTGAAAGAACAACATTGTATAATGGACAGTGTGGCACCATTAGTTACTTAATTTAATAGCAGATAGCAAATGCATATAATGCAGGTTTATGCCCAACAAGTCCTCATGCTGATGAAGTAGTAAAGGATTTTTATATGGATGTACAAAAGGATTTTGTTCAGAGTAAACAGCATTTTAAAATTGTTATGGGAGACTTTAATGCTAGAATTGGCAAACAATTGAAAGATGAAAGTACAGTAGGTAAATTTTGTTATGATAATACAAATGAGAGAGGACATAAACTTGTGGAGTTTGCAAAAGAAAAGAAAAACTTTATATTATGAATTCTTTTTATGAAAAAAAATGTTAAAGGGAAATGGACATGGAAGCATCTAAATGAAGGTACAGCAGAATTGGATTATATTTTGACTAACAGAAAATATATATTTCAAAATTGTAATATTGTTAATAAATTCATGACAGAAAGTGATTATCAATTAGTGAGATGTAAGATACATTTAATGAAAAATTAGAGAGACAAAAATTACTAAGAAAAGCAATATTTACAGTTTATATTCCTAATATTCAGAAACGTTCTAATAAATTAAAATTAAAACTTGCAAATCGTTTTCAAATATTAGTGGATTTTGAATATAATTCATATTTGAATGAAATTAATAGAAAAATAATTGATATACTTTTAAAAAACTGAAATAAAGATAGCTGGTAGAAAAGCAGCAATTGACCAATAAAATTTCTATTGAGACTAGAGAATTTATGAGGAAAAGAAGGAATATGAAGATATATAAAAATAATGCATTCAGAAGGATTGAATATCTTGAATTTTGTAAAAGGGTGTACAAAAGAGTTGATGATGATATAAAAAAATATAATTGTGAGCTAGAAACAAAAGCTATAGAAGACAATAAAGGTCTTAAGAGTGGAAAGCAACATGCTGGTACTGGTAGATAATTTATATCTGCAATAAGAAAAAAAAGATGGAACTATTACTAAAAAGAGAAATGACATCATGAAACAGATAGGAGAGTTCTATCAAGAATTATATATTAATAAAGAACAAATACCTCCTACAACTATTATATCTTTTGAATTGTCCAGAATTTTAAAGGAAGAAGTGGGACTTGCAATTAAATTTATGAAAGAAAAAGCTCCAGATAATGATGGAATTATAATCAATATCTTAAAACAAACAGGTGAAAAAATAGAAAAGATTTTGGTAAAATTATATACGAAGAGTTTAAATGATAAAGATCTACCACATGATTGGAAGAATGCAGTATTAATGTTAATATTTTAAAAAAGTAATAAAGAAGATATTAAAAAGTACAGTTCAGTTTTATTCAAAACATTTACTAAGATAATTACAACTCATCTAAAGAGAATTTTAGATATCAATCAACCAAAAGAACAAGCTAGATTTAAAAATGGGTTTAGTATAGTGGATCATATCCAAGTATTGAGAAAAGTTATAAAAAAGACCAATAAGTATGAGATGCCAATATGCTTTGAATTCATAGATTATGAAAAGGCATTTGATTTTATAAGCATTTGTTTAATGTATTATCAAAGTATAGAGCCAGAATAATGTCATATTTTGAAGAATATTGATAAAAATGCGACATCAACAATTATATTATATTATGATACTAGGAAAGTTAACATTGAGAAGGGTCTATATTAGGGTAAATCCATATCTCCAAAGCCTTTTACAGCAGTGCTGCAAGAAGTATTTTGTGAATTAAAATGAGACACTAAAGGAATAAAAACAAATAGAAATTATTTATGTCATTTACATTTTAAAGATTATGTAGTTATTTTGCACATAATGCTTCAGGAAATATTTCAAGAGCTATCTAATGAAAGTAAGTAAATATAACACAAGGTAAACATAAGAAATTCTAAAGTAATATTCAATAGATTTGCTCATAAGATGAAAATAAAGCTTGATAATGATGAGTTAAAAAATTAGCAACTACATTACATTTGATAGATTATTACTATAAACAAAAATATAATGGATAAAATTAATCATAGAATTAAACTTGGTTAGAGTGCTTTTGATAGAAATAATTTAATATTAAAATGAAATATACCTATGTGTTTGAAAAGAAGCAGTTTTAAAAATGTGTTTTACCAGTTCTTACTTATGGATCTGAGACTTGGACACTTAACAAAAGAGCAATAGAAAAAGACTTCAAAGCGATCGAAGAAGCATTGAGAGATGCATGTTATGTATAACAAGAAGAGATTGAAAATACAATAGCTATATAAGAGAACAAAATAAGTGTTAGTAACATCATTGAAAGAATTAAAAAACTGATAATATTTCTAGAAAAAATGATAATAGATTTACAATTGAAATATTAAACTGGATTCCAAGAGATTGTAAAAGACCCAGAAAAAGACCATGTGAGATGGATAGATAAAATAAAGAAATGGACAAGGGTGATTAGAGATGGATTGAACTTGGAGAGATTTTTAGCCTGCAATAGATTGACAATGGTTGACAATGATGATATATATTTTTGATTTTTAATAATTATTACACAATTGTTGGGCAAAAGTAATCATGAATGTTAATAAACTTTGCAAAAAAAAAAATCAAGTTTTTAGACACTCAAAATATTTTCTTGAAGTAATATCCCAAAACTAAAGATTGTCAAGGAGTTGGAATTTAAAAGTTTTTTAAGTCTCTCCATTTGCAATTATCCTGACATCCACAGATTTTTTTGGGAAATTAAAAGTATTTTTTGAATTAAACTTATGCAATTCCAGCAATATTTTTTTTAAAAAGATCAGCAATGTCTCTCAATAGATGGCAAATTGAACTTTGTGTGTTCTCATTTGAAGTCCATCATTAAGAAAATTAAGTAAGTTAAAAGTGTCAAACAGTATAATGTAACTATATTTCCAATATTTGAAAGGAAATTTGAATGTGGTAATAATCATTTACAAGATTTTTGTGTTTATGAAGACAATGTTTTTAAAGTTTAATTCTTAGTTTAGCAATCTAGAGAATTTAAAATTTCATTTTTTATTCCTTTTTCTTTCTCTTTTAATTAATTGTAAAACACTTTTTAGTGGGTTAATCATGAAATTCAATAAAGGCAAATTTTTAATAAATATACTATCATCTAGTGCAGATCTCTGAAAACTTACAGAAGAAATATCAATATATCTTGAAATTCAGATTAGCAACAACACAATTAATCTGGATAACACTGAAATACTGCAGTATCATATTACATTATTGTCAATATCTCATTTTTGAACAAAGTTTGAAGAAAAACCATTCATAGAAGAGTGTTAAAAATCAGTTACAAAATTTTGGCCAATCAAACAAAATTTTAAAGTTAAATAAAAGTATTTAATTAAAAAAGCATATTTTTAGTAAATAATTGAAATTTATAAACCTTAAACCTCAGTTAAAGATTAATATATCCGATTTTTTATTTATTTTCATGAAATAATCATTATTATTATTATTATTATTATTATTACTATTATTATTATTATTATTATTATTATTATTATTATTATTATTATTATTATTATTATTATTATTATTATTATTATTATTATTATTATTATTATTATTATTATTATTATTATTATTATTATTATTATTATTATTATTATTATTATTATTATTATTATTTCCTATACTGTTACATTAGTACAGACTAGACTATTTTATTAGTCCAAAATTTCTGGTTCTAAACACTTTATAGAATTTATAAATTTTTTAGATTTCAACAATAAATTTTGTATTTTTCCTTTTATTTTAGAACAAAATTGATGAAAATTTAGTTAAACGTTAATTTTATTGTGTATCATTTGCACAAAATGTATATAATTAAAAAAAAAAAACAAAAAAAAACAGAATATGCTTATTTTTATATCATCATGATTTTTATATAGCAGGTAATTAAAAACAAACATCAAAATAATATAGAAGTATTTGAAAGCAATTGTTAGATTAATCGTAATCTAGTTGAATTTATTATATATATATATATATTTAAATAGTCAGATATTAAAATTCAGATGCAATATATATAAAAATATTAGAATAATTAGTAGTTCATTAAAAGTTTAGCAAGGCATTTTTAAAAATCTGCAATTAATAGCAGCAACATTTTACAAGAAAAAATAATTCCAAAATATAAGCAGTTGTCAGAAGCATTTCGATTTCCACTTACAGTTTAATAAAAACAGCTGTTTTAAATACTTTTATTTAAATGTTACTGTATTGGAACTAATAAAGCTTCCTAAATTGATTCAAAAGATAATAAAAAAATTTTGCTTTGCAAACTTACTGAAAATATTATGTTCTGGCATCTATTTGGTACTTGGTTATTATTTGATCATCGAAGCATGGCAAAAAGAAAAGTGGAAGTATTCTGTGTGTGCGTGTATAGAAAAAGACAAAAAAGCATTGCGTAATAGAAGAAAAGGTGATAAATTAAAAATTGTTATAATAAATTAAGTGAACACAAAAGTCAATTAATTATATACATCAATTAAAAAACATGAAACTTTTTTTTTAAAAAAACCACTCTTTTATTGCAACTAAAATTTTATTTTTAATCGGTGATTATCTTTCAGATTTTTCACTAATCTCATTTTTTTAATCCGTATTTTTTTTGGTGAAAATATAATCCGATATTATAACTTAAGTTTTCACGAGTGAATTATTACAGCTGCAAGAAGCGTTAGATTAAAATATTCTACAGCTGTGACATAATTGTTTAAAAATACTGCGATTTAAACACTGAAATTAATATATATATATAGCACGACTCAAATAATTCTCCAAAAACACCAGTAAATCAATATGCAAATCATTATAATAATTTCCAATGACCAATCGATTCAAAATATGTTATGTAATAAATCTTTAAAAACGTGCAAAAAAATCCTATCTGATTTATAAACTATAGGGTTAGACTGACATAAGGTTCTCAAATCAATGACAATTATCGCATGATTTACTTTAGAGTTAGACTTTCACAAGGCTATCAAATTGATGTCACTTTTGCATAATTGAGTATAAGGTTAGACTGTCACAAGGTCCTCAAATTAATGCCAATTTTTACATGATTTAATATAGAGTTGGACTGTCACAAAGACCTCAAATTAATGCCACTTCTCACCTAATGCCCTCAAATTTCTCACATGATTTAGTATAGGTTAGACCATCTAAGACCCTCAGATTAATGCCAATTATCACATGATTTAGTATATAGTTAGACATACATAGAGCTTTCAAATGGTTTAGTATAGGATTAGACTACCATAAGGCATTTAAATTAATGCCAATTCTCACATGATTTAAACAATGTCAATTTTCACATGATATAATATAGAGTTAGACTGTCACAAGGTCCCCAGTATAGGGTTAGACTGTCTCAAGATTCTCAAATTTTCACATAATTTAGTATAGACTTAAAATTAATGCCAATTACTGTCATAATGCCTTCAAATTAATGCCATTTCTTAAGGTTCTCAAATTAATGCCATTTCTTGCATGATGCCAATTCCTGCATGAATTAGTATAGGGTTAGACAATTATCATATGATTTGCCATTTAATTTGAAGGACTTATGACAGCCTAAGACTATACTAAATCTTGGAAGAGTTGGCATTAATGATAATATTCAAACTCTATACCAAAATTTGTAAGAATTGGCATTATTTTGAAGGCTTTATAATAGTTGAACCACATAATAACTCATGCGAGAATTGTCTAATCCTATACCTAAGGGTTAGATTGTAATAAAGCCCTTAATTCCAATTCCCACATGATTTAGTATAGGGTTAAACTGCAATTAATGCCAATTCTCACATGATTTAATATAAGGTTAGACTATTATAAAGCCCTTAAATTAATGCCACAAATTAATACCACAAGTCCTTCAAATTAATGCCAATTCACCCTCAAATTAATGCCAATTTTTACATGATTTAATATAAGGTTAGATTGTCATAAGGCTCTCAAATTTGTGTCAATCCTCACATAATTTAGTATAGGATAGATGTCATAATGCCCTCAAATTAATGTCAATTCTCATCTGAAAAATCATTTGATTATTTATTTATTAATAAATGAACATTTTTTAAAATATATTAATAAGAAATGTATTAAACTGAGAGTAAATATAGTGTATAAATAAATATATTATATATTAAAACATTTGGTTGCTGCAATATTATTTATACATAATAATAATTTTGTATTTTATGCACTATTTTGAATTTAATCCATTAAATTAAAATAAAGGCATATAAAAAATAAAATAACTTAGTGTACATTTTGAAATTAATTTTCCATGGATTTGGTGAATCTTTCAGAAGATCAAAGATAATTACTTGTAATTCCTAACTATCCTTGATCATTTGAAACTGTTAATCTAATGGCTGGCCTAGACCGCTGAGCAGATTGACTCTGATTTAAACCTTTTGAATAATTATATCAGTGATTTGAATAATATGCTAAAAGAAAATTTTGTTTATGAATGGATATTATTTAATATGAAACTTTTATTGATGAAAGTTTCTATCAGAAACTAGTCTTCTAATGTCTACCATTGGTATTCTTTGATAATTTACAAATAAAAAATGTGACTTAAGTAGGATGATTATACTCAGATGTCCTAAAAGAGTGAGTGGACTGCTCAATGTTTTTAAATTTTAAACTGACTTTAAAAATTAATGCAGAAAATAAGCTTAGTATCAATGATAATGCAATCTCGTTTTCAAATAAAAATAAAATTACATCATATTTTACCTACTCTTTCATGATTAAAGACATTAAAATTCATTCAACCAATTGATTTTAATTTTGAATTTGTAGCTTAAAACCTGTTCATCATTGTGATTGCTCAATGTCATCTCGAATTTTCAAATTGCAACATCCAGTTTCAGTTTAAAACTGCTGAAAATCTATGCAGTGTGCATATGCGCTTTTTACATCTTCAGTTTCATCTCTTTTTTTAGTTTCAGAAAATGTAAGTTTCATTTTTCTATGATAAAAATTAAAAATTTTATGAAAAATTTTGTGATCAAGTAAATTAAATTTTTTTGTTTTTCTCTCAGTTTTTTCATTTTTAACGGAATTGGATTAACCCTGAAATTTACATTGAAAAAAAATGCAAGATTTTACCGATCTTCTTAGTCTGTATAATGAGTGAATGTTATTGTGAGAAGATTTCCACTGGTAAGTATTTAATTTTATACATTTTTAAATTATTATTTCAATTTATGTTTGATAAAAAAATATACAAAAAAATTATTATTGAAATTAGCATATTTGCTGATCAATATCATGAATTATTTGCATTTTTTAGCATGATAGTGTGCCTTTACTCCAGATTCACACTATATGAATTAGATGATATCTGAAGTTCCGATATGAAACAAAGACAAACATATTTTGCAAATATTATGACCCAATTTAGATTTTTTTCTATAATGTCATCCACATTTTAACTTGACTTTTATTTCTGTCTAGATGTGCAAGTGTTTCAATTTATCACTCAATTAAACAGTAAGAATTTTTCATGAAATACATGTATAGTGAGAGAGATTGCTTTAGGAAATTTTACATTGACTGATGCTTCATGATTTATAACAAATATGGGTGGGGGTTATGACAAGTATGAATGATTTAGTGAACTGTATATATTTATCACTCAGTATATTGTCATAATTTAAACAATTTACCAAAATGCAACAGCAATAATTACATTACATAGTGATACTAAAAGGGTTAACATTGAATAGAATGCATTACAAGATAATTCCATGTAAGTGAAATGCTTTACAGACGTTTTGCAAAAAAATATTACTAAAGAAACAAAATGAAGTGGAAATTATTTCTTAAAATATCAATATTTTAGTTGCTTTTGCAAATAAGACTTGAGAGCTTCAGAAAATGTTACAAGAGTTACCAGATGAAAGTTAGAAAATATATCTACAGATAAATACTAATATTCAGAGTTTTCTCAGAAGAAGAAAATAAAGATTTATAATAATAAATTAGAAAAAGTTAGCATTTACGAATAACTTTTTTTATTTATAAAATAAACTTTACTAATTACAAATTATTTACAAGCATTAACATATATACATGGGATTTTTTTTGTATATGACATAAGATGCACGGCTTATAAATATACTTATTATGACTAAAGTCTGAAGGCAGACACAGTGATCCACTCTTGAAGTATAATTTATATCATTTTAAAATCATGAACAACTAAGAAGAATATTGTTCTGTCAAATTTTTCTCATAATATTTTTGACTATATATTTTAGGGCATATAAATAAACATTATACCACTCTTTATTATTTTTTTGTAAAAACATATTTTTTGTTGTCAAAAATTACTGAACTGCGAGCAAGTCACATGATTCTAAAAGTGTGAATAATTACTATGGCATTATATGGATTAAAATTTTAAATATTTTTCTCAAGCTGTTCTTTTAGATTAATTATTTATTAGTAGAGTACGAAGTGTCTTAAAAATGAGAAGTATGAACATGTTTCCAAAAGGTGTGTCATATCTTCTGGATGACTATCACATAAAATTCATGTGGGATCCAGATTTAATTTAAAATAGTTAATGAGGAAAGTTTTTGTAGGAATTGTGTTAAGTAATAAGTTAAGCAAAAATTTTAGCCATGATTGAGGAACACACATATTTTGGAATCTGTTTAAAGTTTTGCAATTGGAATGGTAGACCATGGATATCTGTTGGGATATTTTTTTCCAGAACGTTAAATGAAATACTAATTAAAGCTTTGATGTTATAATTATCCAACAGATCAGTATAAAAATGACTTGCATATGTAAATTAAGCAAGCAGTATTATAGGTGGAGGAGTGGATTTGAGAAATGGATTAACTGTGGTTGTGATGGAAATCTTAGCTCTGATATAGAATATAAATGCTAAGAATATATTATATTAAGACCACCTTTGCAAATAAGATAACAAAAACTTGTAATTGAAAGAAGCTGTTGATCACCAGATGTTTGATTTTATTGTGGTCAAGATATTTTTGACAATAAGTTTACCATTCAGAATAGCATTAATAATATAAACTTTTACTATAGGGTAAAGCAGTTTTGAGCAGACGACTTTTATTTTTGTATTGAACTTGTTTGTGACCAAATAAATGATTTAGATAAAAGTTTAATTGTGTTTTAGATGAATTAATTGGAATTATAAGAAAAAAATGAGTGTGTACCCATAATGAATGAAGATAGATTGTCTCCTGTAGCTATCTACCACATGGATGACTTAGAAACTTGTTGTAGATCCTGTTATGGTTTCAAATTTGTTCAGAATATAAAGAATGAGAGGAATATTTTGCAGATCTCTGAAGACTATCAAAACATCTTCAACAAAAGATATCACTTTAATAGTAGTACCAAGATGAGAAAAGAAGAAATCTCTTGTGCACTGCACAAACTCTTTGATCATGGGTTCTATATATGTATGCTGCAAATAGTAGTGAAGCTAGTGGTAAGTCTTGGGAATACATTGCCTTGGTTTGATAGTTTGATATGTATATTGGTAAATATTTTTTATGGCAGTAATTAGATGTGTTTGGCTTGATAGATGTTTACTGAATATGATAAATAAATATTTCCAGTTTAAAAAATCAAAAGCAACCTTAAAGTAAACTTGGCATGTGATATAATTTGTTAATTTATTTTGTTATGCATATAATATTGATTCCTTTGCTAATATAATAGCTTGAAATGCTAACTGCATAATTTGATGAGGAAAGTTTAGGAAGGATAACGTCATTTAGTGTTAAAGAATAATTATTGTAAACATTTTTTGATCAATATCCTCCAATGTGATGAGACATAAGCCATTTGCTGTTAAATATAAGGCTTTTGAGTTTTTTCTAAGGCAGAAAATTACATTTTTGGATAGGTTAAATATGTAATATTTAATACTTATGTAAATGTATGTAGAATGGGAGAAATAATATAGTGAGGTGTGCTAACGTAAATGCACAATTTTGTCAAGAATTTGTTGCTTTAAGATGTAATAATTTTGAAAAAGATGCATGTTACAGTTAGTAGAAAATAGAGGATTATCAACTGCTTTTAGAGTATTTTTAAGTGATTAAAAAGTTGATACCAATGTTGGTCCCTGACATGGGTGTATTTTCTTTTAACAAAATTGGAATACTATAGGCATAAGGGTGGGAAACTTTTTGTTAGTGTTTAAAGATTAGGGATTACTTTTTTAAGACCAAATACCATGGTATTTTAGTTATAAAGAGCAGTTAGATGTTTAGCCTCATTTTACAGCTTATGAATAAGGAGTTTTGCATCATTGAATTTTGTTGTAGGTTGAAGTATTGATGTCATCAATGTTGTTTTATAATATTATTTGAATGATAATTTGTTAATCAATCAGAACAACAATTGTTTAGAAATCTTTTTAGTAGGGTTCATATTTCAATTGAAGAAATATTTTGCAGCAGATAAAAATAATTACTGGCAATTAATATATTAGAGATAGTGTCATAGATAGTTAATTTCAATTCATTAAGAAATTGCTGATTGAATGTAAATTTATACATTGTTGGTATATTTTGAAGGGTACTTTGTGTGAGATTTACACAAATACTGTCAGAAAATGAAACATTAGACAGGTGAGTTTTGCGGTCAGTAGAAGAAGCAAAAAAGAAATCAATGAGAGAAGATTCTTGACCTCCAATAAATGGCACATCATTTGGAGGATAAAATGATAGTAATAGTAACAAGACCAAATGATTTAGCTTTAGTTTCTAATTGGATGGGTGATCATTATAAGAGCAATTAAAGACACCTGAATGATAGTCATACCAGACTTATGTAGAATTTTACTTAGATAATGAACAGAGTATTTATAATGTCTTTTGCTTTTTGGAATAAATATATTGCTATAAGATAGTATAACTGTGACTGAAAAATAAATAAAGTAATGATTGCCTTAATTGACATGAATATTATTTTTAATGTGGACAATGGAAGTTGTGTACTAATTAGAACACCTACTCTTTGAGCTAGTATGACGTTGGACTTATGTACAAATATGTAATTATTGTTGCTAACAATGATTGGTTTAGTTGATAAAATAATTTTTGTTTCTGTAATGACAAAAATATCAGCATGTTGATTATTTAGAAATTGACATAACTGTGAGATTCTATTGTATGAATTAAGATCTAACATTGTGGCTATTTTTATTCTTGATATATTATGTTTTTGAAGAGTTGGAATGATGCTTTTTGCTAACTGGCTTGGTGTCAGAATCAGGTATTGGAGCTTACTATTTTCATTGTGGAAGAGGTAATTTTATCAGATGCTTCACAATTTTATTTTATTTTTAGTTCTATATAATTTTTAGTGTATGTACTATTATGGTTATAACACAGAAGTGAATTTTGTGTACAATTTTTGCTCAGGTCTATCGATTGTTGTAAATGATTATCAGAAAGTGAATTTTGAGATTGATTCTCATAACTACAATGTACTGGTGGTTTATCTGTTAAAATGGTGCTGTATCCTTGACTGGATTATCATATTCTTGATAGGCAGTATTTGTGGATTGTAGTGCAGGTGAGGTTTTATTGTTAATGCGATAGTGATAACTTATGTCTAAGGTGGGTGTGCTATTTTTAAAAGCTACACTAGTCCATGAAATAGTCTTTCAATTATTATTGCATAAGTGATCAAGTCTATTTTGCCACAACTATTGCAATTTCCAACATTGCATTGAGAAGCAATATATTCAATTCTAGAACATTTGAAGCAAAGGGGTTGCTGAAAGTTGACACTCAATACTAACCTACCTCCCACTATGGAAGCTGATTATATAAATATATGATGTGGAAGTTTATCTCATACATGTCTAACCCTGTTTCATTTTTAATGTGATCTTCCAAGAGTTAGTTGGAATTTCAGATTTTATGTTTGGAGTAAGTTTCTTGCTATATATAATTTGAGCAATGTCAGCTATATTTCCTTTATAAAACTTATTACGTGAAATCAGGAGGAGTATGCATGATACGACCATGTACAATTGGATTTGGATCTTTAGTTACATTATATAACTTTTTAAAATCTACATGCTTAATTGTGTTTTTTTGCCTCTTTGCGCTGTTGTTTTGAAAAATATTCCAATGCTATAAGTGATTTTGCTGAGAAAGTAGCCGCAGAATTAATGATTTAGATCGTGTTATATTTCAGAACCTCTTCTAACTAATAAGATAGTGAAGGACGAGATAGTACTGGTAGATTATCTGATGGATCATAGTTTACTATCATCGTAATAATTGACGTGGTAGGTGATTTGCAAATATCTTTCGCCCGTAATAATGTAATTTATTGAAGAATGCGTGTTTAGACTTATTATTTTCATTTGTTCTGATAGAGTAAAATCTACAAATTTTGTACTGTTATTAGGACCAAATGTTGAGGTCTTTGTTTGTGTGATTTTAACATTTTTTCCTTTATTTTCGAGTTCTGTTGGGTTAATTGCAACTGAAACACTATCATAATTGAAAAATGTCAGAGACATAAATTTTCGTAGCGGATGTTTTGTGTTACTAAAAACGGTTTTACTGAGTGCGACTTCATTCTTTCTATTGCCTTAATGTATTTCTTTCGCTCGCTCCATATAGGATTTTTCTGACTAGCTTCAATGGGAGATGTTGTTTCGGAGGTTGATATAATTTTGTTATTATTATTGGTTTTCGCGCGACATTTTGCTTTAGTGTCTTTTTTCTTTTCTATATTCTTTTTTTTTTTTAATTTCATGGAGAACACAAAGGTTGTCTGCAGTTTTTTTTATCCCGATCATTATTTTTTGTTTTACTTAAGATTTTCGAAGGTTTACTTTTTTGAAAAACGCTTGGGTTTTTAGTTTTGACTATTTGATTCTAACTTTGTTGTAACAATTTATCGGAAATTATGCCGATGTCTGGAAGACTATTATTTCACTTATCTTTTGAGACATGTTAATATCTACGTTGAGCTATTGGTAATAACAGTTATTAAATTCTAAGAAAACTATTTGTAATAATTTTTTCTTTCTGCAACTGCTAAATTATGCTTTTGTAATGGCAGCTATATTAGCATTCAAATATCTTAATCAGATTATTAATACAAATGAAACATAATGGATTAAATTAATCATAGAATAAAGTGCTTGTAGTAGAAATAACTTAGTATTAAAAGCAAATATATCTATGTATTTGAAAAGTAAGATTTTCATAGATTTTGTGAGTTCTTACTTATGGATCTATGAGTTTACTCTTAATAGAAAAGCAATAAAAACACTTTAAATAGTGAATTTTAAAAATAATGCATGTTAGAAGTAACAAGAAGAGATCGAATATGAAATACATGAATCACAAAGCAAACAGATCTTACTGATATCATTGAAAACATTAAAAACCTGAAATGGATAAGGACTTGACTTATTGATAGAAGTGATAATATACGGGCAATTGAAATTTTAAATTGGTTTAAAAAGTATTGTAAAACATTTACAAAGTAAATTGTATGTATGATGGATTGATAAAATAAAAAAAGTTATCTCGCTAGAGAAGAGAGATTAAGCTTTAGAAAAACTGGATTAAATTTGAAGATATCTCATTCTATAATGAATTGATAATGTCGGATAGCATCAGAGCTATAATTAATGGTTCAGTTTAACAGATGTGCAGATGACATGATCTTTTGTTTGCAGGTAGTGAAGATAAGTTTAATAAAATGTATATAGATTAAATGAAAATTATAAATAACTTTGTACAGAAATAAGAGAAATACACTTCAAGCAAAAAGGTAAATAAATAAAGGGCTGAAAGATTTGAAAATAAACATTCATCAAAACATATATAGAGCTTAGTATATATTTGGGAAATTAAGTAATTAATAAAGAATGCAGTAATAAAAATAGTGATAGAAGAAAATTAGATTTTAAAAAGTTGATTGTTAATTTTTTTTTTCTCATGTGTCATAGCATCAGCCAGGAAGCGAACCCGCTAACCCGGGACAACTGCTGTTAAGGCAGCTGTGCTGACCTCTCGACCACCAATGCTTTGAAATGTATAAGCAATTAGAAAAAAAAGACATTAAAGATTTGAGATTATAAAAACATAAATTTAGAAAACAAATGAAAATATAAGTTTAAAAGATAAGATTAACACTATGGAACTGTTAAAAAGAATTAGTAAAAACAGATTATTAATTGAAAAAAATGGATTGGGCTTCTATTTAAGAGCTAGCGAATTATATATAAAACGGCATATGTCTTTTTTACTAGGGAAATCATAAAAAGTTCGAGTTCAAGACAGAATCGAACCCAGAATTTCCTGATCCCCAATTATCAGATGCAAATGTCTACCAACTATGTCAAACAGCACAGGATTCCAACTATACATAATATAGGGTGATGAAAAACAATATGTTTCATTGAAAAAGTTAATAATCTGATATGAAGCGGAATCGAATACCCGCTAAAAGAGTTAATAGCAGATAAAAAGTTAGTCGTAAATTGGATAACAAAACATGATAAAAGATGTAAAAAAATGCCACAATATAAAGTAAATGGATGAGATAAGAAAATTGTATAAGGGTTATATAAAAGAGAGGTTATGAATCACAAAAACTGAATTACGTTTGTAAAGGCCTTCAATGTGCAATGAATTGCTTGTAAGTTAATGATGATAAGATCTGCTTAGAAGTATTTTAAAGAGTAATTCAAGAAACCCAAATGTTATAAAAAAATTATTATTTGGGTGTGAGGAATTCCTTTTGATAGACTACAAAAATAATAATAATTTATATTATTATAATTATTAGAATTTTTTTAAAAAAAAACATGAAATATTTTTTTAGTCTTTTGAAAATTCAATAAAACAATAGCAAACGCTAATTTTTTTTTCATATGTCATAGTATCGGCCGGGAGGCGAACCCACAACCATCTGAAAACAACTACTTGCTTGCAAGGCGGCTGCGATGACCTCTCGGCTAACAACGCTTGAATGCTAATTATTGAGTATTTTTGAATAGTTGGGCGAAATATTTAATTTTAGATAAGTTTCCTTTTTCTAACACTGTTACAGTTTGAAAAGAAAATATGTTTTCAAAAAGCTTTAAATCTTTCTAATTAAACTCAATAAAAATACCTGTTATCAAATTTTAAAAAAATCGTTTATTTTATAAAATTTGTTTTTATATATTTGGTAAAAATGTTCGTGAGATAGTTTCAATAAGCTTCGTCAACACGCACATATAACACTACACGCGTATCTGAACAACACAAAATTCACTGGAAATAATAAAAAAGAGGAGGGGGAAAATGCTAAATCTAATAGTTTATACAAAGATGATAGTTTAACTATGTCGTGTGTAAAATATTCATGTTTAATCTCCATGCACTTATTAAAACATATATTCGCATTAATTTGTATAAAATCAAATTAAGTTCCTCATTAAAATTAAATAATATTCAACCAAAGCATTATTTATTTTTTTAAGTAGTTTATTATCACGGAATCACACCACTTACCGATTCTATACATGTAACAAGGAAAACATGATTTGTTTTTTTTTGTTGTTGTTGATCTAAATTTATTACTTACAACTTATGAAGTTATGAGCATCCTTATAATAGGATATAAATGTATACTATAACGTAATCATTGGATCTTGGTAATATTTAACTTTCCATAGTAATAAATAATGAACTATAATTAAAGAAATCTGAGGATATATTTGTTTAATAAGTGTTGTTTGTAACGTCACACATTAAACTCTAGCCAATAATTTTATTTTTATTATTGTTATTTTATTATAGCGCTTGTATATATTATATAAATTTATTTAAAATCCATGTATGTATTAGGTAAATTTAATTTATATATGTGTAATCTGTATATATGCATGTTTCCAAATTTAAAATAAGAAATAACATTTAAATAAGTTAGATAATCATTCAACAGCAAGTTTTTATAAGATGATATAGTTAGTACTCAGGTCTATGCACTTTGCTCCAATACATCAGCATGTGACTCTTACAAAGAACATGTGCTGTTGTCCTAATTTGGGCATAAATTAAAGTGTATTGATAATAAATAAAATGTTTGCTGATTTTGATGATTGAACATTAACAAGATGTAACCACTACCAATCATAGCAGCCTAACAGAAGTAAGGACCATGGACTATACTCCCATCCACATCATAATATGACGTATTATCTATTTTGTAAATGGTTATACCCATCACTGGCATCAAAAATTTAGACTCATATGAGGTAAGGTGTTATTTTAGTTTATTAAAAAATTAATGTGAAAACATCACTTATAGCACTATATAGCTGGTTGGTAGATAGGTTCTGCAGAAAATCCACATTAAAAAATCGCACAAAAATAGACTTAACTTACTTTGAAAAATGGGGTATACATTGTGTAATTTTCAGAAATCGCATAAATGCAAAGCAACAAGGAAAAATTACTTTAAAATTTGTATTAAAAAAAAGAAAATAAAGGATGACTAATAAAAAATTTCAAATATTTGAAAAAAATTAATACAAGACAAACTTTTTTTACTTTTTTTTATTAACTACAGTATTTAATTTTACATTTTTCATACATATTTTAATCATTACCACTATTTGACAATATGCATCATTTGTAAACTGGGAAGAAATCAGATTTGTCACAAGAATAAGTATAACTAGTGACACTTTCAGTCTTGTGCTGTGTTAATTGTTTTCTGTTGCCAATGTAATCTGTGACTAAACTTTGAGATGATGATTTTACCAATTGTTTATAAGTGATATTCAGACATATAACTATTTAGCTCTCATTGGAATTTAAGAGATTTTTCATTGCAGGACAATCTTATATTTCAACATTTTTTGATGTTGATTTTTACTTATCAGAAAATAATAAATTTGTCTTTTTTTTGTTTACTGCTGAAATAAATTTTAAATGTTCTCATTTTGTTTCTATATTTAAAAAATAAGAACGCAATCAAAATAAAAAGTTTATACAATATCATTAGAAAGATTATTTTCAGTTTACAAAATCAATAAAATCTTCCTTATTTATTTTAAAAATCTAAAAGATTATTTCTTTCTATTATATCTAGCAAAATATGTTTTAAAAGTTTAAAATTTTTGAATATTTATTGTGATATTTTTATACTAAATATAAATCTATTATTATTATTTACTCATTAATATAAGTAGGTTATTTACATAGAAGCTAAGCTTCTAAATACAGCTTCAGGCCATATTCACGTTAGCTGCTAATATCATCATCATTATCATCATCATCAACCATAACCAATCCACTGCAGGATGAAGGTCTCTCCAAGTTCAATCCATCTTTTCCTATCTTTATCTTTTATTCTCCACATCACCCCTGCACACTTTCTTATTTCATTCATCCATCTCACATGTGGTCTCTTCTGGGTCTTTTACAATCTCTTGGAATCCAGTTTAGAATTTCAACTGTCCATCTATTATCACCTTTTCTAACAATATGTCCAGACCAACTCCACTTCAGTCTTTTAATTTTTCAATGAGGTCAGTAACACCTGTTTATTCTCTTACCCATACATTGCATTTTCGATCCCTTCTTGTTACTCCCAACATGCATCTCTTCATACTTCTTTGAGTGGTCTGAAGTCTCTGTATTGCCCTTCTATTAAGAGTCCAAGTCTCAGATCCATAAGTAAGAACTGGCAAAACACATTTATTAAAAACCTTCCTTTTCAAACACATAGGCATATTTCCTTTTAGTATCAAGTTATTTCTACCAAAAGCACTCCAAGTTTAATTCTATGATTAATTTCATATATTATATTTCCATCTGTATTAATAATCTGACCAATGTATTTGTAACTGTTAACTTCTTCTAACTCATCATAATCAATCTTTATTTTCATATTTTGAGAAAATCTATTAAACATTATTACTTTAGTCTTTTTAACATTTATCTTTAGTCCTACTTTCCTACTTTCATCTGATAACTCCTGCAACATTTCCTGTAGCTCTAAAGCATTATTTGCAAGAACAACTACATCATCTGCAAAATCTAAATGACTTAAATAATCTCCATTTACTTTCACTCCTTTAGCTTCCCATTTTAATCCACAAAATACTTCTTGCAGTACTACTGTAAAAAGTTTTGGAGATATGGAGCCACCCTGTCTTACACCCTTTTCAATGTTGATTTTCCTAATATCATTATGTAATCTAATTGTTGCTGTTGCATTTTTATAAATATTCTTTAAAATATGACAATATCCTGGATCTACACCTTGATGATCCAGTGCTTTAATCACTAAAAAAATGTTTATAGAATCAAATGCCTTTTCATAATCTACAAATACAAAGCATAATGGCAACTCATATTCATTTGTACTTTCTATAATTTCTCTCAATATCTGGATATATACTATGCTAAAACCACTTTTAAATCCAGCTTGTTCTCTTGGTTGGTGGAAATCCAGTGTTTTCTATAGACGAGTTATAATTATCTTAGTAAAAATTTTGTATAAAACTGATAAAAGACTGATAGGTTTGTAATTACTAATATCTTCTTTATCACCTTTTATAAATATTAATATTAATATTGCATTATTCCAAACATCTGGTATATCTTTATCATTTATACATTTGGTATATAAATTTGTGAATTTTTTTCTATTTCTTCACTTGCTTCTTTTAATTTATCAATTATAATTCCATCTTTACCTGGAGCCTTCCCTTTGTTCATAAATTTAATTGCATGTCTCACTTCCTCATTCAAAATTCTGGGCAATTCAGAAGACATAATAGGTATAGGAGGTACTTGTTCTTTATTACTATATAATTCTTGATAGAAGTCTTCTACACATTTCATGATGTCATCTCTCTTTTTAGTAATAATGCCATCTTTTTTTTTTATTGCAGATATAAATTTCCTACCAATACCAAAATGTTGTTTTACACTCTTTAGACTTTTATTCTCTTCTACAGCTTTTTTTGCTAGTTCACAATTATACTTTCTTATATCAGTTTCAACTCTTTTCTGCACAATTTTACAAAATTTGAGATATTCAATCTTTTTTAATGCATCATTGTTGTATATCTTCATATTCTTGCTAATATAATGTTATATTTTTGAAGAAAAAAAGGATTTCCAAGTCAACATAAGTTATTAATAGTTTAAATTTTTTGATATCTAATAAATATATTGAAATATGAAAGATATTAAGAAGAAACATGAATTGCATAACTTCAAAATCGTATTAAAATAATTCACATAAAACGAGACCCAGGTATATATATATATATGTTAATTCTAATATTCTCATGGATAAGTGATAAATTCAAATTATTATTCTCGAGAACCTCCATGTAATAAAAATATAATAGCTAAATAGCTGTGTTCCCATAAAATAAAAACTTTTCTTAGAGCTTCTTTTTTTTCAAATTACAAGAATATGTGTGGTGTGATTTTAAATTGTTTATTTTTCTCTTGTTATTTTCTCATCATTCTCAAATTCTATTGGTTGAGAAGTTGTAAAACATATTTTATCCTCCGATAATTTTTTTCAAATTTTGTTAATTTTCTTTAATTCACAGTTTTCATTTATGCTCTACATTTAAAAAAAAATTAATGAAATATTTCCATGCGCTAAAGAGAAAATTCCTTTGGAGTGTCATGGTGTTTATGGAATTCCATGTGGAGTTTGTTTACATTCATATAGTGAATTGACCAATCATAGAATAAACATAAGAATGGAAGAACACATTTTGGCTGTTAGGGAATAATCTAATTCATCAGTCATTTATTCACATATTAAATTAATTAACCATGACATCAATTTTATTAAAACGGGTATTCTGGCAATAATTGAACAATATGACCAGAGACTGCTAAGGGAAGTTTTAAAGATTTTTAGAACATTTAAGAGCTTAAATGAAATGAGTGAATTAAAAAAATTAACAATATTTAAAAAAAGCTATTGGAGGATAAAATATTTTTTAAAATTTTTCAACCAAAAGAATTTGAGAATACAAAAGAAAAAAATAATGATTTTTAAATATCAACACACATATTTTTATGGTTTGAGAAAAAAGAAGCTTTGATAAAAATATTTGTTATTGTACTGAAACATCAGCTATTATATTTTTATTACACAGAAGTTCCAGAAATAATACCATTATTCCATATATATATTATAAGGGATTTGAACTCAGACTTTCAAACTCCCCACAACTATCTGATCCATCTTATACAACTGATACACATGACCACATACATGTGAAAGTTTGAATTCAAACTCTTATAATTATATTTAGTTTAGTATAAACAATATATATGTATTTAAATATTATATATATATACACTGTAATGGTAGCAATATATACATTATAAAACACACACACACACATATATATATATATATCAGTATTACATATTTTATAAATTAAAAATATAGAATAAAATTTATTAAGAAAAGAGAGATGAAAGATAGTTTCAAAAAAAAAAAGGAAAAAAGATGTTCTAAAATATATATTAAATTAAAAGATCATATCATTCTTTTAGAATAAAGATGTTTATTAAGAGTAGGGTGGGAAAATAAAATCTTAGTGAAAAATCTCCAACAAAAAAGATTTAAAACCTCCACTCTCTCTTCTTTTTATAAATTGAAATAAATTAAAAAAATAAATGTCTAAAAATAAGTAAATATGAAAAATCAGAATAAAAATTAATTAGTAAAAGAAAACTTTTGGAATGCAATTAAGTCTGAAATATTACTGGCTGATAAAAAAATAAAACTGTTAATTGAATTAATTAAAAAATGTAAACTATATCATCAGCATAAAAGTGATAAAATAGTAGACTAATCTAGAAAAAAGATTATATTAAAGAAAAATCTAAAATTAGTTAAACTAGATTTAAGTTATATAAAAAATAAACCTATAATAAACAAATAAACAATAGGAGACTTCAGATATAACAGTGCAGCTCAGCTATTGTTAAGCAGTTAGTTTTTGAGTTTGTACTCAGATTAACAACAGATTTGTTCAGAATCATTTAGACATCTAGAGATGCAGATATTCAGATATTTAAGTGTAGTAGAGAGCCAGTTTTTACTGCCTCAGAAGATATCAATGCAGAAGCGACAGAACTAGCAACATGTGTTGCTAGAAAATCATAGGATTGTTTAACTGGACTTTATGCCCAAGTTCTCAACCTCATTCATTGTCTTTCCTAAAATCAATGCTTGAAACTAATGCCTAAACAGTAAAATAGATGCTGCCACATATTCTCTCTCATTGTTGATTCAACAAATGGATAGAAAAGCATTAAGCCATCAATGAATACCAAAAGGCCAATTGGTTGGAAAATCAAAACCAATGAAAATTAAACCAAAAGAACTATGTCATCTAATATGAAAAATCTAGGTAAATATATTTTCAATAATAACCACCTAGACACTGTATTTCTTCGAATGAAAAAAATATTAGTGAAGGACTATCCCAAAAAGTTAGCTTTAACTTAATCATATATATATATAATTTAAAGTTTATTTTGTTATATTAAATTTATGGGTGTGTGAATAAATAATAATGTTTGTTTAATTGTTATTTGGTCTAATCTCTTTCTCTCTCTTGTCACTACATCATCATTAGTTTAAAGGTATAAATATCTACTGTATAAAGTTAAATGCACTGAACCCCTAATAAAGAATAGGAGTTATCTTGGGATATTTCAAGTGCTGCATTCATATGCCTGTCATTTGAGCATGCTGGCTATATATAACATATGGTTGGATGGCACCTGAGTTTTATTCTCAAAACAAATAAAATGCTTTGGATGGCAGGTCTTAGTTCCAGCAATTGAGGGGTAATATAACCAGGTAATATGATTGAGCTATGTGTTTGTATAGCTTCAATCTATCTATAGATGTCATTTATGGTTAATCTATCAATGGTATTCTACCCCTTTGCTTGAGGCTCCAGTATTCTGCTGCAGTTGTTATAGAAGAAAGATAATCATGAAATATAAATAAAGTGCAAACATAGTAAATAATAGATGTCAATAAATCATAAATAAGATAATAACTATTAGAAGATATCACTAAATAAATAATGTTTTGAATATAATAAAATGAAGTATAAAGAATAAATATTAATATTGAAATGGTAAATCTGATTCAGATTTTAATTTTACAGTCCTCCACCTAGCCACCTACTAATAGGGTTCAATTGCAACTTACATGTGTACAAATGTAAATAATGTCTGTATATAGAAATGTATTTTTTTCAAATGTTTATTATTATTATTATTATTATCATTATCATCATCATCATCATCATCATCATCATTCTTCTTCTTCTTCTTCTCCTTCTCCTTCTTCTTCTCCTTCTCCTTCTTCTTCTTCCAACCAGAATTACCTTGGATAAATTGCTATAATTTATTTTGAGTAATATATATATAACTGAATATTTGTAAATACAGTAACTAAATAATTAATTTTTTTTATCCATTTAGGAGTGTTTTTGATTATCCCAGTAATCTTTGTCAACTAAAGCTTTGAAAGGCTAGCTTTCCCACAATTCTGTGATCTTAATATTTGCTGCTTGCCTGTTAATTAAGTCATGTTTATATTTGTATATTAGCATAGCTTTCTTTATTTTTTATATTGTTATTTTTTTCAATTTGCAATATGTTTACATTATTAAAATTGAAGTCAAAACCATAAATACATGATATATTGTGGTCGTAAAATCAGATGCTGAAATATTATCTATTATGCAATTTTGTTTCGATTTCTGAGTTCGTTTTAATAATAGCAAGTGTTCTTTAGTTCTTTTTTCCAATGTACATCAAGATTCACCTATATATCCACTGCCACACATACATATCCATTTATAAATGACACAATTTTTATTTATAAATGAGGTTTTATCTTTGGAATTATTTATTAATTTGTTTAAAGTAGAAGGTGTGTAAAATGCAATATCACATATACCTTTATAAATTTTCCTTATAAAATTTACTTGATCATTTGGAATATATGAGATTGATATCCATATTTTTTTATTAGCAGGAGAATGAATATTATTATTAAAATTTTTATTCTTATATTTTGCATTAAAATCTTAACATTATATATATAAATTATTGTAGCCGACATTTAACAATTCATTCGAATATATTTCAATATTTTTGCCTTTATCTTAGGAATATTTGCAAAAACTATTATTTCTAAATAAGAAGGACTTCAAACCTGCCATTTTGTGTGACATTGGCACTTTTGATTTATATGGAATATAACCTCTTTTTACTATTGGTAGAAAGGGAAAAACCACCACCATTCCTTCCAGGGTTTCCATCTTCTATATACTGCTACTATAGCCCTGTCTTGGAAGAATGCCACTAGCTGTAGAGGTTCACCCAGATCATTGTTCAGGGGAATGTAAAGATAAAAGATTAAGAACAAGCAAGACTTCAAATCCTGTCATTTATGTCCAAATCTGTCTCATTTAAACAAACCTAATTTTGAACTAACCATAATTCAATTATAGCTATTTAAATCTTAAATGTATAAAGTTAAATTTTGTATTAAATATCTGTAATCGACTCTTTAACCCATTTAAATTCTTTGTAATTCTCTTAAATAACTCAAGCTCACAATATTTTAGATATTTTTATTCTAATAGGAAAATATAATATTTATTTGTTTTATACTGATTTCAATAGTATCAATGTCATTTAAAAAAAAAAAAAAAGAAAAAACAAACTTCACTCGTGAGTGTTCTGAGTTGATAATTCCCAAAAGAGCGAATTACTTATTAAAATAAGGGGGGGGGGTCAGCAAAGAAAGTATTTTCAAAGAAATAAGTTGTTTTCTCTTTCTCAGTGAAGTTATGTTAAATAGATATATAAAAAATGGGTTTTTATATTAGTAACTAGAGTAATTCTTCTAATGATTTCCCAGGATGGGGTTTTATAAATTGAGATTTATTTAAAATGTTATAAAATTAAAATATATTATATTTTGACCTGGAAACAGCACTTCTGGGAAGGGTCAGATAATTATCTCACAACCTTCTAAGAGTTAAAAGAAGAAAAGGGGAGGGGGATTTATTCAAGAAATATATTTCATTATTTATTATATTTTTGTTTGTTAATTAAATTTTTTACCTGAAGTAATTGGTTGCGCAGGTTGATCTTTATACAGTATTAGATTCTTTAAGGCTATTTATTTATAATTATCCACTTTGGGTGATCCATAAGTATTGGGTTGATAATGAATGCCAGATGTAGTTGGGTTGGACTTAGAACGGTTAGTTAGTTGCATGTAATCTTGCTCCCTGTTGCACATACTGCTGTGGGTCAAAGAGTAAGCAAGATAGTGATAGATAGTGTACATGATATCTGTACGGTAAACATGGGGCTCCTGTAATTTCCTATCTCTTCATTAGATACTGTTTTGCAATATCATGGACATGCCGAACCCCTTTTCCTTCGTGGCAGTAGGCATGCGAGTGTCTGTAAAGCGGCTTGTATTAACCTACATTTATTTTTCTTTCTCTTGCATTCATATTTTTATTAACCCAACATTGTCCATTCTTGTATTGCCTATCTGGTCAATAAGCCATAGAGAAATGATTCTACTACTCAAAAATCATCAGCCTGAGTAACCAATTCTTTTATTTTAGTCCGGGATTAGTTAAACTCTATTCTTTTGCTATTTTAGAAAGATGTCAAATTATTTTGACATGATTATTTTTTTTGACATCATTTTGTTTTATAAAATTTAAATGAGAAAAGGTATTTTTTTAAAAACAATGAGTTTATGAAGTGTAAAAATAGGATGATTGACCAACGACAATCCCATTTTTTTTTTGTAATAAATGCGAACGGAAAATTTATGTATATTAAAATCCTTGGTCATTTAATTTAAGTTTTTTTTTTAAATGTCATAGCATCGGCCGGGATGCGAACCCGCAACCCAGGCAACTGCCTGCTAGTCCAAAGCAGTCGCGCTGACCTCTCGACCACCAATGCAAGACAATTTTAAGTTTTTTTTGTTTTGTTTAAATAACATAAACTAATAATTTTGTGAAGGCTGCAATAAATTAAGAAAATGACCGATATCTGTAAATATATCATGTATGATGCGGTTTTGCATAAATCTATCTGTATAAATGTTAAACTAATATAGAGAATTTTTCCATGAGCTTGAGTAAAGTGTAAATGAAACAATTAACAAGACAAAATATATGTATAAAACTAAATTTCCAGTGTGTTTGAATTATTTTATTTACTTTCAATTTTAGTTGATATCTTATGTTAAGTTATATATATATATATATATATATATATATCAATTTTAGTTGATATCTTATGTTAAGTTATATATATATCAATGCATCACCCAAGGTCTCATTAAATTATAATTATTGTGAATAGCTCTAAGGCTCGGCTGTGGGATGGTGAAAGTGAAGGAGTGCAATGTGATCTTTGAGAAATTTTATTAATTAGGTCTTTGACCTGGGGATATGGTCAAATAGGACAGAATCCACAATGTACCTGACTTGTATATCTTGTATATGGTCAGACTCTAGGTACTTTAACTGTATTTCCGGATCTTGTTGGATCGATATACGTTTTTTGACCAGTACAATATTAAACTGATAAAGTAAAAATAAAGTACCGTGGGTGAATTCAGTACAATATATATATATATCAAACTTTCTGCATTAATTTATTTGGCAACAATTACTTTATGTAAGTACACTAACAATTATTACTAATCATTTTTTAAGCTAGAGGTTATTATATCATTTCTAGACATTAAATTCAGTTAAAGGTTAGTATATCTGCTTTAATAAAATATAAACACATGCTACCATTAATTCTACTTGTGCATATAATTCTTTAGATATAATTAAAATTTTACTTTTTATCTTTCAAATACATAAATTCTAACATTTGTAGATCATATTGTAATAGTTTGATATTAATAAGAATTGAGAATTAATGGTGATGAAGAGTTGTGACCTGTGCAAATGGAAGAATAACTATTTTAGCATTAAATGAATTCTGGGGAATATTTAATTATATGCTTCAAGAATTTATGCTGAAGTAGAATTTTAAATCTATCTTAAAAGATTATATAAATCTCCGACACTCTCACCTGATTATTCAGCAAAGTTGAATAGTTATGCTATCACAAATCATGTAAGGTTAATGGGTAATTTTTTAATTATTTTAATAACTTATTTTTATATGCTTGGTAATTAGGATAGTAAATTATCAAAAGTATATCAAAACATTGAAGAGATAATAATTTGTTATACTAGTAGGCAGTCATAAATAAATAAAGCTAATTCAACTACAAGAAAAAAAATAGACTAAGAAAAAAAAGACGAGTTACAGTAGATAATTTTTGCAATAATTATACAAACCAATCCGAGATTCACTAATACAATTATATATAGAATATTCTGGTTCATTATTCAATTTATCTGATATTATGTATGCAGTCTTCTTCTGAAGCAATTTTTTTCTTTATATAACTTGTTGAATTATAAACTTCCCTTATTTTCTATCTTCAGATGTGATTTTACAAAAAAGTAATTAATATTAAATTTTTTTAGAATGTCTTTGAAAAAGGTTTGACAATATAAGGGTAATCTGAATTTTCAATAAAATAATTTGGTTCTACAACTTCAAATGATTTACACCACTGGATGGTGCTGTTTCTGTGCAAAAGCACAGAAATATGCTGTTTACAAGCGTGCTTATAGATCTTATGGCCTGTATGTGAAAATTATCAGAGGATGTGTTGTGACAGCCTATATAGACGTTACTATTGAATATTCAATAGCATATCATAAGAGACTGTCTTTAGTTGTAATCACGAAAAGTGTAACAGTATGCAGTTCAAACTTTTTCATTTTAAATGTATTGTAATTTGTATGAATAACTACAAATTATAACTATTTCTAAAAGTCCCTAATTTCCTTGTTAGTTGACATAATTTAATAAATGTGGAGTGTAAATCGTGATTCAGCAAAGTTCACATGAAAGTCACGCATTGCAAGAAGTTTTCAGTGAACTGTTATTGTTTGTGTATATATGAAATCAAAGTTAATTTTTTTTTTGTTTTGCAAGTGTTATTTTAAAAAAAAACGAAATGGCTTTTTTTTTAAAAATCAAAAATGGTAATCGAAATTTAAAAATATTTTCCAAAAAAAGGCATATTATATGTATTTGTTTATGAATAAAAATAAATGTTTTTGAACCCCTGGTAAATTCCCTGCCCCCCCCCCCCCCGAAAGACGAATGTTTTAACATATTAAAGATAGATGGAATGTTTTAAAAAGAAAATAAGTTTTTTTAAAAAAAAAAGACAGAAGGTTTTAAAAACAAACAAAAAAAAAGAGACCAAAGGTTTTAAAAACAAAAATAAAGTTATATTTGTTCTTAAAAAAATAAAATAAAAAACAGTTATAGATTTATTTCGAAAAAAAAAAAACACCTGTGAAAAAATGTAAAAAAACACAGAGAAAAAAAATATTTAAAAATTCTATCTTTTTCTTTTAAAAAGTCTGGTAACATTATATCTATTTGTTTTGCAATAGCAGCAGCACCAGCATGCTATGTGGATCATCCGAAGTTGTAGAACCAATAATTCTCAAGTTTATCATAAAATACAGTTTTAGACTTTCTGCTATTATTTGTAATTATATTTGAACTATTTCCACCATCTAGAACTAATAATTAAATATCTCTTCTTCAAGTGTTGGTGATCAGTGAAAAAAATTAGCAAGGGGATCAATTCTGAGGCCATCAGATTCATGAATACTGAATTTAGGGTAAAACTATAATTGATAATATTTACAAATATTTGTTTCAGGTTTGAATCCTATGCTAGTGATGTTACTGATCAGACTAGCAGTACCAGAAGAAGAATATTTTTGAAATTTTGTGGTTTATACTAACCTATATGCTATTTGCTAATAGTAATATATTTGAAAATTTTAAATAAATTTTTAATATTTCTAAAGAAATTAACATTTAAGTCTAGATAAAGAAATCTTTCCACATTTTTACACAACACATTCAAACAAACATCAATATAATGGAACTATTTATATGTACCTTTTTTGTTATTGAACTATATTGATTTTTTAATTTTTATTTGCTAATATTTTGAGTACTTTTTGACACAATTTTTTACTGTTTGTGTTGGTTATATTCTTTCAAAAAAACTTATTTTTCTTTAAAAAAATTTTAATGAAAAACTTTACTAAAGTCATGAGTTCAAAAATTAAAAGTTACCTCAAATATAAAATAACAATTTTGCATAAAAAAGTAATTATTAGAAATAAATAATCGAAACAAAAGATTTCATTTCAGTCTCTCTATTAAATCTGCATCTTTTAGACAAATTTAGTTAAAGCAAAAGTTTATTAAACTAATATATTTTTTAAAATATTAAAAGTCAATTTTTAATTACTAAATAACTAAAGAAATAAAAAAGTTATTGATAGGAGTCACTTTTAATTTTCAGTTGACTAATTTTCTGCTAAAAAGCATAATTTATTTAAATAAAACATATAAATATATATAACAATAAAAATAGATATTAAACAAGTAAATAAATTATGAGTAGTCTTATTTTTCAGTTTTTGACATCAACACAATCCCATACTGTTAAACACAAAAATATATTTTATACTCAATAGAGAACAAATACAGTGTTTTATTCTCTGTTTGTTAGATTATTGATAATTTCTGAATCTAGGTATTTTAGTTGATATTAAAGCCTTAATCTATTAAACATTTCTGTCTGCTAAAATCAATCAAAGCCATTTTTATGTTTTTACTATCAAATAGTCACAATGGATTCATACTGTTAAGGACATTTTGAGTCTGATTGCATTGAATTGCTACCACTTAAAAGCTAATTCAAACAATTTATCTTATTTACATGGGTCATCTTCAGGATTTATTTAACATATATGTATATTGAATGCATTATCTATAAAATTATGCTAATTACTAAGCAGTATATAGTTAATATGATTTAACAAAGGATATATTCAACAATAATGATATTTAAGACATTAAAAGTTTCAAAGGAGCAGACATTAAATAAATTTACAAATTCAATTGTTTACAAATCATTTTAATGTAATTGCAAATAATATTTTTATTTCAATGTAAATTCTCCAATTTGAATGTCTGCATCTGTCAGTCTATCTGTCTGTCTGTCTATCTATCTGTCTGTCTGTCTGTCTATCTATCTATCTATCTATCTATCTATCTATCTATCTATCTATCTATCTATCTATCTATCTATCTATCTATCTATCTATCTATCTATCTATCTATCTATCTATCTATCTATCTATCTATCTATCTATCTATCTATCTATCTATCTATCTATCTATCTATCTATCTATCTATCTACCTACCTACCTACCTACCTACCTACCTACCTATCCATCCATCCATCCATCCATCCACCCACCCACCCACCCACATCCATCCATCTATCTATCTATCTATCTATCTATCTATCTATCTATCTATCTATCTATCTATCTATCTATCATCATCATCTATCCATCCATCCATCCATCCACCCACCCACCCACCTACCTATCTATCTATCTATCTATCTATCTATCTATCTATCTATCTATCTATCTATCTATCTATCTATCTATCTATCCATCCATCCATCCATCCACCCACCCACCCACCCACCCACCCACCTATCCATCTATCTATCTATCTATCTATCTATCTATCTATCTATCTATCTATCTATCTATCTATCTATCTATCTATCTATCTATCTATCTATCTATCTATCTATCTATCTATCTATCCATCCACCTACCCACCTATCTATCTATCTATCTATCTATCTATCTATCTATCTATCTATCTATCTATCTGTCTATCTGCCTGTCTGTCTATCTGTCTGCCTGCCTGCCTACCTATCTACCTACCTACTTACCTACCTACCTATCTACCTACCTACCTATCTACCTACCTAACTCCCTGCCTGCCTGTCTGCCTACCTACCTACCTACCTACCTACCTACCTACCTACCTACCTACCTACCTACCTACCTACCTACCTACTTACATATTTATACAATAGTCAAATATGTTAAAAAATACATATATACAAGCAACAAAGATTACAAATTATAAAATTATTATATAAAAGCCTTTTTCGGCAAATTATGTTTTTTTGCCCTTTTCAATATGTCTCTACAATTTAAAGCACATACAGTGACATCTATATCAATACATGAGAGAAGACAGATAAACAAATGGATATCTGACACGATCTATTATGTGATTTTTTCCCCCTCAATTCTACTACAAAATTACTTTGTTATATATATTGAATGGATATATATCCACATATATTAATTAATTAACTATCCATTCTTTATCCATTAACCACTTATTATTTAACTTAATGGATGTTTTGTATATATTCATACAGTTGTTTTTATTATACATGATGTAGTTTGTTTCATATATTTTACGCCTATTAACATTTTTAATATAATCAAGAACACTTATATTATCAATACAATTTATTTTATGTCCGTACTGCAAATAATGAACATATAACGCAGATCTATCATCTTTCCTAGCAATAGCATCATTGTGTTCTTTAGCTCTTTCTCCCAATTGCTTTGATGTCTGGCCATAGTAAATCATATTACAAAAATTACATCTAATTTTATAAACCATTCCTCTCTTATATTTCATATCATCTTTCATCCTACAATTAGTTATCAATTTATCCAAATTTTTGCTATTAGCCCATCCCACGTTAATGTTTTTATCTATATAATTTTTACTTTTTTTATTTAATATATTATATACACTAGGCAAATATGAAATTTTTATCCACTTCTTTTGTTTATTAGTCCTACATCTATTATTATTCATGCTATTTACTCCATGTTGTGAAAATATATTGTCAATACTACGCGCTGCATATCCATATCCCATATATGTTTGTTTAAATTTATCCTTCTGTAACATAGCAATAGATCTATCTGTATTAAATCTATCATTCTTATATTTAAAATTCTTAATTACACTCATCTTTTGTATCCATGGTTGTTTTGAATCAATTGATATAATTTTCCTTAATTTATAATCTTTAATAAAATGCTTAATTATAATATCATTATTTTGATTTAAAATAATTTCAATATCTAAATACCTTATTTCATTATCAATTTCTTTCATAGTAAACCTAATATTATCAACATTATTATTAAATTGTTTATATAATTTATATATTGCCCTCTTATTACCAATTATCAAACTATCATCTACATATCTAAAATAATGTAGTACTTCTTTTTTAAGTATACTGCCTTTTATAATATTGATTTCCATGTCATTAATGAACATAGATGTCATAAGCCCACTAATTGCACATCCCATTACCCATCCCTTATTTATACTCCAATATTCATTATTATATTTAAAATATAAACTATTATTTATTAGGTTCAAGGCTTCATTTATATTACTAATTATGCTATTATCATTGATATATAGAGATAAAGCCTTTATGACGATACTAATGCTTTTAATTCTAGGGATACTAGGGTACATAGATTTTATGTCCATCACAAAGATACTGTGGTTTCTATTTATATTCATCATATTTAATTTATCAATAATAGCCTCTGTATTTTTTATACAATATTGTCCATAACCAATAATATCAGCTATCCATTTGTTTAAATATTTACAAAATTTATGTAAAATGAAATTGCTAAAATTAAACAATAATCTTAAAGGGTTATCTTCCTTATGAGTTTTTACCTTACAAAATATATATGGGTTCTTATATGAATTAGGATATAAAGAATAATATTGATTATCACTTACAATGTTATTAAGCTTCATCTTTTTTAACAATTTTACATATTTATTTTTTATATTATTTGTAGGATCTTTAGATAATCTACTATACCCCTCATTTTTTTATTACACTATCTATTCTATCATTATAGTCCTTAGTGTACATTACAACAAAATGACAACCTTTATCTTCTTTACTTATTACAATCCCAGAGCCATTACATATATATCTAATTTCATTTATTATTTTTTTGTAGTTATAATCCCTATTAGAAATATTAAGTTCGTATAAATGTCTATTTAAAACACAATGTAATTTCTTTTTCTCCCCATATGAAATATGTGCCAATTCAATGTCTGTTATAATCCTCTTCTTTATATCTCTGTCTATAAATGGGATAAATGATGGATTTTTACTCAGTAAATTACTTTGTTCACGTGAAAATTTATAGTCCGTTAAATTTACAAAATTGTCTGAAACATGTTTTTTATATTCCATAGATTTATAAGATTGCTGAATATTATCATATCTGCATGATCTATTAGTGGAAAATTTATTAATCAGCCATTCCCATTTTTTAGTATATTTAAGGTGTATTTTATAATTCCATATTTATCTATTCACCCCACTTGTCTATCTATCTGTCTTTAGTGCAGATCATACATGAATATTAAATGAAAAAAACATAAGAAGAGAAAATCGTTATAAACCAATGTAAAGATTGTATAATAAATAGACAATCTGCTAATACCAATATACACAATTAAAGGCAGACATTATTTGATTTTGCAAGTTTGTCTAGAATATTTCAGTTGATAATGATTATAACATAATCAAAGGTATTTCTGTTTAATATATATATTGTAGTGCTAGCAAAATATATCTTATTAAACTTACTTATATCTATATTACACATTTCATAATTTAAAATGATCAATTTATTAAGAAAGAAAGAATAGTTAAAGAAATAGTTAAGTAGATTTTAAAATGTAATAAAATAAAAATATTGTATTGTACTTTCTCTTAGAAGAGAATAAAGCTTTTTATTGAGAATGAGGTGGGAAAAGAATTAGAAATAAAATTTAAAAAAAAACTTATTCTCTTTTTTACAAATTAAAATAAGTAAAAGAATAAATGTTCAAAAATAAATCTCAGTAAAAATGTGAAATAAAAAAAGAATTAATTAATTAGTGAAAGTAAACTTTTGAAATACCAGTAAAGATTTCTGGCTGATAATAAAATTGAAAACATTAATTGAATTAATTACAAACTGTAAGCTATCTCATTGGAATATATGTGAAGAGATAGTAGATTAAATTACAAAAAAGATTAGATTAAGAAAAATATAAAAAATAATTAGAATTTAATAGATTAAATTACAAAAAAGATTAGATTAAGAAAAATATAAAAAATAATTAGAATTTAATTAAAAAAAATAGATTTAAAGTCTGAGAAAAACTAAAGTTATGACAAGAAACAGAACAAATGGAGAGAGAAAGGTTATAAAAATTGCAATTGTTTATTGTTATTCATTCTGGTCTTCATTTTGTGATTAAATTAATCTGGTCTTCAATTTGTTAGATTATTCTGGTCTTCATGATGTCATTATTCATTATGATATTCACTGCTTCATTCATCCAGTGATACAGAGATTCAGAAATCTAAGTACAGTATAAAGCCAGTCGTTACTGCTGTGGAAAATATTGCAGAAGCCAAAGAACTAGAAACATACATTGCTAGAAGACCTTAGAAGTGTTTGACTTAGTGTCATGGCCTAAGTCTTCCACCAAAATCATCTTTCCATACCTGGAACCTACACCCAGAAACAATGATTAAGTCATAAAATAGATAGAGCCACTATTCCCTCTCTCTCCCTCTCACATTGTCGAGTCGCAGAATGAAAGATAAGCCCTGAAACCATCAATGGAGACCAAAAATCCAACCAGCTAGAAATTAAGACTAATGAAAACCAAATGATCAGTGTCACATCAATCTCATAATTGTATATAGACACTTTATTTTTAAATGAAATGAACTTTAACAAAAGACTATTATAAAATTTAGCCTGAATTAATCATTTGATATTTTCTATGTAAAATTTTAATATGTTATATTATGATATGTGTGTATGAATAAAGAATGATGTTTGGTTAATTGTTATTTGGTCTATTCTCTCTGTCTCTGGTTACTGCATCACCATATGTTTATATGTGTTATAGTAATGTGCTTGACTCCTTTGGTTAAGAGTAGGAGCTAGTTTGGGATATTTCAAGCACTGGTTTGTGTACCTGGCATCCAAACATCTTGGCTATATAACATATAGTCAGATGGTGCCTGAGTTTGATTTTCAAAACAAATAAAATGCTTTGGATGGCAGGGTTTTCTTCCAGCAGTCTTAGTGGGCCACAGACAGGAAATGTGGTTGTGTTATTCTTTGTATATTTTGATTTGGCCATAGGCATTATTGATGGTTATGCTATCTCCCCTATGCTTGAAGTGTCATTCTGTTTCAGTGTTTTAGAGACATAATTGAATAATTGTGTAATGAAATGATAAATATAAAAGATATTATTTAATGAATAATGTTATGAAAAGATATAAAATAATAATTACCAAGAAAGTAAATGTATTAAAGTTTAGATATTATAAGATATTAAGTATTGAAAATAAAAATAAAAGCCAAAATAGCGAGTAAAGAATAAATAATAGAAAATAGTCATCAAATACTCTATAACAAAGTATGTTGTGAGGAACCCAGTACAATATATATTGTTATTAAACCATTAAGCATCACATGATCACCATCTTTTATAATAGCACATAACTTTTTATCAACAAGGCAAAACTTTCCATACAGTAGTGCCACCCTTTGCCAACCAGAGTAAACAATGGATGCTAGAAGTCTTGTGCATAAAATCTCTATCTAATGCCTACTTATCCAATATTCCCAGACTAGTTTCTGGCTTGTGGCCTTCATCAGTGAGGAGCTTTGGATCTGAGAGCAGAGATCTTAGGATCTAATGCAACCCTCCAGCAAACACCTTTAATCTCTACTTAACTATAAAACTATGAGAATAAAATTTTGAAAACACAAAAATATTTTCCAATCTAATCTCAATAGCTTATATTGTCATATAGACTGAACTCAGTTCAGCTCCCTACATTTTGGTGTCTTTGGCTCTTTAACAACCATAGCCACCACTATTCTATTAGGCAGAATTGGTGTTAAACCATTAAGCATCACATGATCACCATCTCTTATACTGGCACCTAATTTTTTATAAACAAGGCAAAACTTTCCATACATTAGTGCCACCCTGTGCCAATCAGAGTAATCAATGGATGCCAGAAGGCTTGTGCATAAAATTCCTATCTAATGCCTACTCACCCAATATCCCCAGACTATATAAGCTATTGAGCTTAGATTGAAAATATTATTGTGTTTTCAAATTTTATTCTCATAGTTTTATAGTTAAGTAGAGTTAAAGGTGGTTGCTGGAGGGTTGCATTAGATCCAAAGATCTAGGTGCAGTGCTCTCAGATCCAAAGCTTTTCACTGATGAAGGCCACATGCCAGAAACTAGTCTGGGGATATTGGATGAATAGGCATTAGATAGGGATTTTATGCACAAGCCTTCTGTCATCCATTGATTACTGTGGTTGGTGCAGGGTGGCACTACTGTATGGAGAGTTTTGCATTGTTTATAAACAATTATGTGCTAGTATAAGAGATGGTGATCATGTAATGCTTAATGGTTTAACATCAATCCTACTTAATAGGAATAGTGGTGGATATGGTTGTTAAAGAGCCAAAAGACACCAAAATGTATGAGTGCTGAACTGAGTTCAGACCCATATGAGTATATAACCTATTGAGCTTAGATTGAAAATATTTTTGTTTTCAAATTTTATTCTCATAGTTTTATAGTTAAGTAGAGTTAACGGTGGTTGCTGGAGGGTTGCATTAGATTCTAAGATCTAGGTGCAGTGCTCTCAGATCCAAAGCGTTTCACTGATGAAGGCCACATGCCAGAAACTAGTCTAGGGATATTGGATGAATAGGCATTAGATAGGGATTTTATGCACAAGCCTTCTGGCATCCATTGATTACTATGGTTGGTGCAGGGTGGCACTACTGTATGGAGAGTTTTGCATTGTTTATAAACAATTATGTGCTAGTATAAGAGATGGTGATCATGTAATGCTTAATGGTTTAACATCAATCCTACTTAATAGGAATAGTGGTGGATATGGTTGTTAAAGAGCCAAAAGACACCAAAATGTATGAGTGCTGAACTGAGTTCAGACCCATATGAGTATATAACCTATTGAGCTTAGATTGAAAATATTTTTGTTTTCAAAATTTTATTCTCATAGTTTTATAGTTAAGTAGAGATAAAAGGTGGTTGCTGGAGGGTTGCCTTAGATCCTAAGATCTAAGTGCAGTGCTCTCAGATCCAAGCTCCTCATTGACAAAGACCACAAGCCAGAAACTAGTCTGGGGATATTGGACAAGTAGGCATTAGATAGGGATTTTCTGCACAAGCCTTTTGGCATCCATTAATTACTCTGGTTGGCACAGGGTGGCACTACTGTATGGAGAGTTTTACCTTGTTTATATATATTGTTATTGTTACCTGTTATAATAATTTAAAATTTATATATAGTATATTTTTAACAAATATTAACTTTTATCTGAATTCATCAATGATATATGGATAATAAACAAATTCTTTATACTCATACATGTGAAATGTTATATTATCATTAATACATATGTTAAATACATTCTGATGATAGTGTATACAAAAATTGATTTTGAAAACTGTTAAAAGATTAACAAATTCTAGCATTTTAATAAAAAAAATGCTCACACAAAAAATTACAATATTAAATATAAAAAAAATCAAATGCTTTATTAAAGTTTGAGAACTGGAAGTTACAAAATTGGGTTGTGATTTATGTGCTATGAGTTGCTATTTTATCTTTGCATCAAACCATTTAGGACAATATTACATTAACAACATTGAAATAGAAGACAATATATAGATGTACAGTAAATCATGGGAATGTTTGTCAGTAAGGCTGTGACATGTTTCCTGTGAATGTATGTTTGTCTGTAAGGCAATCACATGTCAAATTCACAAACAATTAAAAAAACTATTATGTGAAGAATATTTTATGTGAAGGAAGTTAATTATGCCACCCAGCTGTCAAATTCACATATCAAATATAACAGATATACTTAAAATTTAAAATTTTAATTTAAAGGCTTAATAATATTATGAGCATTTTATTCAAATCAAATAATTCTTCACAGCAAAAATAAATTATTAAAGCAACTGATTATAAAAAACGATTACAAAAATGGCAGTCTTTCAGCCAGGTAGGATGTAATTCTGCCATTAATAAACCATAATATAAAAATGGTGGCTTTTCAGTAGAGGATATTTATCACATTTATTTATATAATATTAAAATGTTTCATTTAATTTACATTAAATCTTTAAAAAAAGTTGTTAATGCAATCAATTAAAAGCTTATGTCTACATCTGGTTAACATAATAAAAATCTAACAAATAAATTATTGATAAAACTATTGTCTCTTTTTATACCAAATATCATTCAATAACTGATAGTTGATATCATTGCCATTTTGTTTGCAATATTCTTTTTCAATAAAAATTCTTTTTTATTTTCTTAAAGAAGCTCATTGAAATACATGTATTTTTAGTAATTTTTAAAAAATGAACTGTTAGGTACTTGGTAGAATATGACTTACTTTAAGACAATTTATAGGATTTTTAATCACACACTTTAACAATTCTATTCCATCACAATTGTTAAAAATATATAATCATCATCATCATCATCACATTCATGAGTAAATCTTCAGTCCAAGGAAAGATTAAAACTTTTAATGACAGTTCTCCATAATATACAATTTTCTGCTCCTTGTTTTAATCCACTATAGTGAACTAAAGCAATATTTCTCCTTGATATCTTTTTTTTTTATTATCTCTTTGAATAAATTTGAATGCCTCAGTATACAGTCTATCTAATTCCACCATTTGATTTTAAATTGAGATATAAATTAACTTTTCTTTTCTAACAAATATATAACTTCATCATTTACCTTTTCTTAGACATTGCCCAACTTGGTTTTGGATCAGTTATAAAGTAGCAGATACCAGAGTTAAAGGTTCCTGAATTGTGAGATATGTCTGCTATTTTGAGAACTCAAACTTCTTACAAATCCTTGAACAATAAATCATTTGACAGTTTATCTTCTCTCTTTTTTTCCATATATACATTTTTTAAAATGATTAAAAAATGAAATTTATTTAAATAAAATATAAATGTTAATTTAAAATGATGCTTCCCAGTTTTTAAAGGTATTGATTTGAATACTAAATGTTTTCAGATACATTGAGAACAATGAAAACATTTTTTTCTGAAAAACACATATTCTTGTAAACATTCAAATCAGTAACTGTTATTAGCTACAAAAAATGATCTATTAATTTGTCTCTGAGCTATAGAAAAGTCAAGTCAAACAAATGTACTCCAAACCTTCTTGTCACTTCAGGTGTCATTAGCATAACTTTGTTTACCAAATTGGAAGCTTATTAACATACTTTAAATAACAGTAAATCTTTGATATCTGAGTTATTTTCACTGAAATGATGAGTATAAGAGAAGATAAAGGCTATAAATTAAAGAAATTTGATAAAACTGTAGTGAATTAATAATGATGATGAAAGAACATTAATTAAAAGTGATATTTATCTATATTACTTACTATTATTTATGTTCATTAGAAGCATAACAAAAATTCTGGTTTCCATATTTTGAAGGGATTGATGAATAAATACAAGAAGAAAGGATGGGGGGGGGGCTTATGGATATGAGGTAAGAAGAAATATATGGAATTGAAGATATTGGGCAATGAACATAAGAGAATTAAAAAATGGATGAATTAGATATGAGATTACTCTCTGGATCTGTCCACAGTACAACACATTATTAATATTGATGAACACTCATTGTGAAATATTTGTTGATAATCATTAATTCAACATATTGTGCAAACTTAAATACTTTCAATTATCATATGGATGTTTGCTGCATGCCTATATTTAAATATAAAAATCAAATGTTTAGTATATTTAACACTTAAATTTGTTAAATTTTATAGATAAAATCTTAACATATTTTTGAAATTATAATTTGCTATAACATAAAATATAATCATAACTGTATCTTAAGTATAAGAACAAGGTTTTTTTTTCCTCAAAAAAAAAAAAAAAAAAATCAAATATAAAATTTTCAAATATTTATTTTTAACATTAATACAAAAATCAAATGATATAATGTTAATCATCTTCATTTATCTTTAACATTTAATTTTATTTTTATGTCAAATGAATTTTAAACTACTGGGTTGATAAGCTATTATTTGTGACTGATTATAGTAAAAAAATAAATTCTTTTTTAGTGATGAGATATTTTCAAAATATTTGCATTTAGTCGTAATGATTCAAAATATTTTTCTTGTTTAAAATTTTTGATATATTTTAGAATAGCGGAACAAAATCAAAATGTCAAATGCATGTGTTTTTTTTTTTTACATATATATTTAAAAATCAATCTATATTATATTTTTGTAAATTTATTAACATCGACCCCTGGGTGCATGAATTGAAATAAATATAAAGTTGTCCATGGAATTGTATAAGCATATACCAATGGCAAACAATAGACATAAAATGAGTTATTTATGGAGACCAAATTCTGTTATTATATAACATACTAAGGACATTAACAAAAAATAGTCTGTACTGGTTGGTGTTACGTCATTCAGCAGAATATGTATTAATTCTCTGTTTGGCATTAATTTTTCAGTTGTCAGCCATCTGATTTAGTAAAAACTAGAAAAAAAAATCATACGTGGTGCGATAGGTATTGGATTATCTTCACACAAGAGATTAAATGAACAGACTTCAAATAATCCAAATAGTGAACTTTGAGCTAACAATGATGGCGGCATACCAAAATCCAGTTATGGTTCCAATTGGAAATCCATTTATTTATAAAAATATTAAAAAGTATGTTGTTAGATGAACTACTGGTACATGCTAGCATTCAATTTCTTTATGTCAGTTTCTCAACTATAGTTTTCCTTCACAAATTTCATAGATAGTATATTGACATAATCTGTAAGTTAAGTGGGCTAAAGGAAGAAATTTTCTTATGCATTATAGAAATTGTTGTCCTTTTTTCAGTAACATAACATTAAACATAATACTTTTCAAAAATTCATTAAACAAGATATTGATATTAATCTTCCTGATTGGTGACAAAAAAATAGTAAAAGCTAAGATTCATGACTCGTAAGATGCTAAACAGTCTTTCAAAACAATCCGTGCTGTTTCATTCAACAGTTGCACAAATACTACAATAGGCAATTTTATAGAGATTTAAAATACATGCCAAAAAAATGAAGACTTAGCTCATGAGATCCTTTATGACCTAGGAAAATATTAAAATTGTCTTTTAATAAAATACAATACTAATGAGACAGCAAATGTTAATATTTTTATTTGTTGTAGCACGTTAAATTCTAGTGTATAATTTATGACATCTAACTTGATGTTGTATGAAGCAGGAGTGGCCAACAAGTCAATCGTGATCCACCGGTCGATCGCAAAGCCAATTTTGGTCGATCGTGAGGCTAATCTGCCAAGAGCTGTCAGGTAACGAGTGAAACAAATTAAATCAAGATTTTCAAGTTTTTTTGTTTTTGTTCTAAGTGTTTTTTCAATTCTAGATAGGTGAAGCCCATTAAGTCGTATCATTGTTTAAAATAATATTTTTAATCTTGACTTAATGTAGCTAATTTGAATTAACAAATATTGTTAATAATTACTCATGTTGCTTTAATTCTCCCAGACATGAATTTTTTGTCCCGTTAAATAATTGTTATTTTTTACTAGATAGATATATAAAAATAGTATGTATTTCACAGCTCCCTCCACTTAAACTACGCCTATGACAACAAGTCGATTGTCTATAACAATAAGTCAATCGCAACACATTTTTAAAATAAAAGATAGATCTTATGAACACAAAAGTTGGCGACACCTGGTATAAAGTATATAGTGAAATAAACCTATTTTAAAAATAAACGTATATTTTAAAACGTAAAGAAATTCAAGAAATAACTGACTTTGATTTTTATGAATTATTATCATTTCCTAAATTGCAAAATATAGATAGGCCATGAAAGTAATTGAAATGGTAAAACATTTTAATATCACAGGCACACGTTAATTCAAAATTTTATTTAATACCCCCCCCCCCCCGCAATATTTATTGGATTAAAAATAGATACTATAGTTATTAAGTTAAGGCAGATGCCAACTTAGTACTCAATTTAAGTTCATTAAAATCCTTAATATGTGTGTTTTTTCTTTGATAAATATTAAACAATTTAAAGATAATTAAAAAAAAATTAGCCATATGTACGCCTATAAACAATTAAAAATTAGCTCTGAAATATCAAACAATATATAATTAAATAAGATTGAATAGAGTTCATATTATTAAATAATATATTTTTAATATTTTAGTTAGAATAAAAACAGAAAATGTAAATAAAAACCTAATTTATTTTAGCTACCTTCCCTAATATTAACTTTTATTATACAACTTTATGGTCTTTCAAACAATTAACAGATGTGAAAAAATATAACATGATTACTGATACATTTTTTTTTTTAAAAAGTCTCATTCTTAAACATTTATTTTCTAAAAGTATAAAAAGAAGTAATCATACTTATGAATATTTATATTATTGATAATAAACATTAAAAACCTATTTGAATAAGTCAATATTATCATCATCGTTTTCAATTTTTTATTATCTACAGCAAGATGAAGATCTCCTAGTTTAATCATCAATCTTTCTGATCCTTTGCCTCTCTTCGTATAACATACCAGAAAATTTTCTTATTTCATCCATCAATCCATCTCACATGTGATCTCTTTCTCGATCTTTTACAACCTTTTGAAATCCAACTAGTTTAAGACATCAATTATCTTTCGATTATCCTCTCTTTTAGAAATATCTAGATCAGCTCAATTTTAATTTCTTCATTCTTTTAATACTGTCAATGATACTTGTTTTTTCTCACCCATATATTTTGTTTTCAATCTCTTCTTGTTACTCCTAACATATAAAATCACATTACATATATGTACATGTAGAAATAAATATATATCTACCACAATAGCTCATGAATACTGATATATTTAAAATAAAAACTAAGTTGCTTTTATTCTTCCATATTTATTTTTTTTAAAATAGAAAACAAAATATTCATACTTGTATATTTACCAAGGCTGTAACCTCGAGAATATGCGTGTAAAATGTGATAATGGGGACCTCTACAGGTGTTTAACCACAAGCTTAGCTATGGAAGAAAATATATGAAAATTTTCTATTAATAAACAATAAACACCTACTTTAATAACACAATATAGAATCATATATGTGTTGAAATGAATGTTTTCATGGGAAAAATATGTTTTATAAATCATGTTTTCAGGTGAAACCTGTTTAATAAAATCAAATCAATCTACCAGACATTTTGACAAGATAACATTTGCCCTCAACTATGTAAAATAATAATTATATGGTTATTGCAAGAGATAATAATTATATCATGAAGTTGTTGACTTGTTTGGCCTAAATTTGAATGGTTTTCTTTTACTCCTGTAAGAAAACTATTCTATATGAATAATAATTTTATTGCTCATCCCGTTTGTTAATACCATTTGTTTTTGTTTCTAAACTTATAGCCTCCCTAAATACTTTTTGATGATGATTATAGCATGTTATGATTTCAATATTTTAGAAATCTATGTGATGGCCAGTGTCTAAAACATGAAAATCAAGTCATTAAGAAAAAAGATTGAACACATAAGAAATGTATTGTTAATGATTAGTCACAGTGTCATTACTGTAAATAGAAACTGCACCAAATGAATAACACCAACAAAGAGAAAGAAAGGTTTCTACTAGAATATGAATTTCTTATATGAAAGAAACCACAGATAAAATTGAATGGGTGCTAATATATTATGACACAGTTGACATTCCCTATTGAACAAAAGATTAATAATATTCTATCAAAACCTAAAGATGTAATTCCTCTAGAAACTCAAAGTGTCTATAATATGTGATGAGGCATATATGAAGAAGCAATCATCTTATAAGTGCTAGATAAAATTAATGCATTAAGAAACTATCAACATCCTCAGCACTGGATCTTCATGTTTTACACATTAGGCATTGCATAGAGTTCTCAAATATTAAATGATATCCACCTGCAACAATCATTGACAAAGGTATTTAAAAGTCTATAGAAATTTTTAAAAAAGTAACCATGATAGGACAATAAAATTAATATTCACGTGGAAGAGTTTTCTCTCAGAAATAAAAGAAACATTACAAATTTAATTAAATGTTTCAACAACCACATGGTTTTATTTTTTATTATTATTATTATTATTATTATTATTATTATTATTATTATTATTATTATTATTATTATTATTATTATTATTATTATTATTATTATTATTATTATTATTATTATTATTATTATTATTATTATTATTATTATTATTATTATTATTATTATTATTATTATTATTATTATTATTATTATTATTATTATTATTATTATTATTATTATTATTATTATTATTATTATTATTATTATTATTATTATTATTATTATTATTATTATTATTATTATTATTATCTCTGCAACAACCAAATGAAATAAATATAAAGATGTTTAAAATGAAAGAATATCAAGAAGTAGCAAAACTTAACTTTTATGAAATGTTACCATGTACAACTTTGCAAGATGTAGAAGTGGATTACATAAGATACAGAATATATAGATATTTGGAAGCAGATTGTGTTATGAATTAATTCAAAATATTATTTAATTAATAAGAAAACCGGAATATAGCCTGCTAAGAAAAGATGATATTATTCACCCATTATAGATACTTAGTATTCATTTAAATTCAGTAAAATGCTTTTATATTGATGATTAATTAAATTATACTAAATAATTAAATTTTTAAAGTTGAGTAAAATAAACTTATTTTATTATAAGCCTAAAACAATTGAAAATACTCCATAGGGGTCCTAAAAACAAGATGACTTTATGCTGATGTCATTTATCAGAGCATTTTTTGTCAATTGCATATTATTAAATGTTATAACTTTGAATTAAATATAAAACATTTTTTCCTCTTATAAATATTAAATAATTATATTTTTTTAAAGCTGAATAACGAATCTCATCTATTTATTTGTAAGCCTACAATAATGAAAAATATTAGTTTTTTTTATAATTTATTTTTAATTTAACTCTTGTTATTGTGCCTTTTCATTTAATAAGAATGAGAATCAATATTATATTTCATTTGTGCGGGATTTTTATATTCACAGTTATTTGAGCAACTCAACAAAAATTTATACTCTAGTTAAGCCAGCTAACTATTAGAAAAAATATTGTGACTATCTGAGAAACAAAAACACTTTCATTATATACCACTATCCTAAATTAATTAAAACAATAGAGGAAAACATTACAATCGGAAATGTTTTTCTTGTAATGCTTTGGCACTTTATAACTTAGGGTGTGTCTGTATGTATTCTATTGTGAAGGTGATTTGTTTCCTCTCCAAGGTGACTGTAGTGGCATTTTTGTGTTATGTAATGCCATTCTTAGCTATTCAACACAAAGCATTTAAGCTGCTACCATGTCTGAATTATATAATATATGAGGTAATAGTATGTTTCATATGTTAAACCAAGATGAAACAACATGCTAATATTTTGTTTTAAATTGGACAAAATTGGTAGTAAAATGTTTGAAATAATTCAAGCTACATGTTGCAGTAAAGCCATAGTGCAAAGACATTTTCAAATGATTTTTTAGACTTTATGATTGTAAAGAGAGCAAGTGATATACAAAGACACATAACTAACTTTACATTTCATGACATAACTTATGGTCTAGACATGCTAGCATCTTAAAATTTTTATGGTGAATAGCTAAGCTATATCATTATGCAATACATGCATTGATTCAGGGAAAGTGCTGTAAGTAGTTTTGAGAGAGATCTAGTTAACTTTTCACTGGGTGATACTGATGTATATCAGCAAAGCATTTAATTTTCTTGCTAAAACAGTATGTCAGAAGTAGAGTATCTCTCGAGTCTAATGATCTCTACTGTTAGTTGTGACCAATTAGTGATTTTCAGTCACTCTATTACATTTAAATTTTCAGACTGGGTTTCTGGCTCTTGTCTTTATCAATGAAGATTTGGTATTCAAAGTTAGAAAATATGCAATCAAACATCTAACAACTAAGTTTTAACTTTATTTTACTATTCAAGCTAAAACTTGAAATTCAAACAAGTCAAAGATTTTTTGAACCCAAGTTCAATTATATAAGTATTATATGGACATGACTTCAGTTCTGTAGACGTATATTCTAATACACTTAATGCTTTATTAACTGCAGACCCTTTGTGTTTATGGCTAGAATTTTAATAATAAATGACTTAATTTTAAAGTGAGCTTAAACATGATTTTTATGGGGAAGATAGACTACATTCTAAAGGTTGTTTCAAATAACTTGCTAAAGAACTTTCATTGGAAATGTATGGTTGAGGGTAGAATACAACATAAAGCTATAATCAAACAGTATTTCAGTTTAGCAAAAAGAAAAGATTGCATATGTGAAAACACAGCATCCTAAAATATCAAATAAAAAAAATAAAGGACCATGATATTCTATATGTGGATGCTTTTGGTTTTTATAGTTGTTATAAAACTTATCTCTATATGTATTTATATATTGAACTATTTCCACCATCTAATATCAAATATTGAATGTCTTTAGAAAAAATTAACTTTATTTAAATTTTCCAATTACATTTAACCATTACTAATAGCATGCATGTAAGTATAGACACAACGTTTCAAGAGGTATTATTCCCCTCTCTTCTTCATTGGTTGCTGATCTACCAATGTCAGTACTAGCATGAGTATCAAAATTGGACCTTTAAATTCTTGAGTATTGAATTTTTTCTAATTAACTGAACCATCCCACCAAAGACTCAGTTGGTTCGAGTTTAATCTTAAAATTCAAATTTTCAAGAAGGGTCCAGGTTCTACTCCTATGCTCTCACTATCATTGATCAGGTAATCAACACCTAAAGAGGAGAAGAGAATACTTCTCAAAACATTGTGATATTATTAATAGTTGAGGGTAATTTGAAAATTTAAATAAAGTTTAATTTTTCTAAAGGCATTTAATAACTTTAAATTAGATGATAGATGTAGACCAACATATAAATACAAATAAAATGTCATCATCACAAACCTTTAGAAAGATATCTCTTTTTTCCCTCTTGGAGTTGGAATTGCCATATTTATTAGTGAATCATTCTTGATTCCAGCAATTATTATTATTACTATTATGTCCAATGTGGTTTAGTGCAATGGTAGAGGATCAGATTCTGGAATATAGTCTTCATATCAACTCCAGTTCTGGCACTCCTGTCATTCTATTATGAACAGAAGATCAATAAAGTCATTTGTTATGGTTATTGTTATTGGTGATTTGCATCATGGGCTAAAGGATATATTCATAATTAATCTGTTATACCAGTAGTTCTCAAGATATTGTGAATATGATTTATTTATTTCTTCTTCCAAATAAGCTTTATCTTCAGATCATCATCATTATTTTCACTTATTATTGACCCACTTCAGAAAGAAGGTCTCTCCAAGTTCAGTCCATTTCCCCTGATCTCTACCCTCTTTTCTTCACATGATCCATGTATACTTTCTTATTTCATCAATCTATTTTACATGTGGTCGCTTTCTATATTTTTTGCAATCTCTTGGAACCTAATTTAAGATTTCAACTGTCCTATTATTAACTCTTTTAGAAATACACCCAACCCAACTCCATTATAGTCTTTTAATTTTTTTAATGATATCGGTAACACCTGTTTCTTCTCTCACCTATGTATCTCATTTTCAATCTCTTATTACTCCTAACGTGCATCTCTCCATATATGAATAGATTCTCTACAGAAAAAAGTTCCTCCAGATGCTCTGTCAGTGTTATTACTTCAAATATATAGTTATAGAAGGAGTAGCATATCATGATCTACAACTGTGTATTAGAAGCACCAAAGTGTTCAATAATTATAAATATCTGAAAGTGTGAGAATGTGATGCAAGAGTAAAAAGAAGCAAAAGAATAAAAAGATCAAATTATCAACGATATATGGAATATAAAATGTTATTAATATATTGATATTTGATAAAATTTAGTGATAAAAATGCTACAATTTCTAACTCAGTATATTAATGATCATTCAGGTATTTATTGAGAAATGATTTTTGTGAATAGATAAGTGCTACAAAAGACGCACTAATAAACATTCATATAATATATATTATACACATATGCACACAAATTTTATTCATAAGTGATAACAATTTATTTTAATAAACTTTTAATCATTTTTCAACAAAAAACGTGATTAAGCAGAACTAAAGCTAATATTTTCTTTTAGAAAAAGGAAGCACGATCATGATGGTTTTTTTTTATTAAAAAAAAATAAATAAAAATAAATACAAATTTTATTTAATTAAAGTGCAATGTTTTTAATTATTGCACTTTAAATTCACTCTTTTCTTAGTTATGGTTTTTTTTTTTTTTACATTAAGTGCATATGTTAAAACGTTTACATTACTTCAACATTAAAAGCAAGATAGTCACATTTTAAAATTGTTTTGTAAAAGAATAATTTTCTTAGCAGATAAAAAATACAGAGTCGGTAATATGCATTCGTAGTATACCACCATCGACGGCGGATACAATATATATATATATATTTACACCATTCATTGAAGTAATTTATTAAGAAGTTGATTGGTTGTCGTGAAGAGGCGCAAACTTAAAAAAACTACTCAGTAGGTGAATTAATATAATGTATCTAGTAATATTTAAATACCAGTATACTATATACAAATATGAAAACAAAGATTGATTATGATGAGTTAAAAGAAGTTACAGCTACAAATACCTTGGTCAGATTATTAATACATATGGAAACATAATGGATGAAATTAATGATAGAATTAAACTTGGTTGGAGTGCTTTTGGTAAAAATAACTTGATACTAAAAGGAAATATGCCTATGTGTTTAAAAAGGAAGTTTTTTAATAAATGTGTTTTACCAGTTCTTACTTATGGATCTGAGACTTGGATACTTAATAGAAGAGCGATACAGAGACTTCAGACCATTCAAAGAAGTATGAAGAGATGCAGGTTGGAAGTAACAAGAAGAGATCGAAAATGCAATGTATAGGTAAGAGAACAAACAGGTGTTACTGACCTCATTGAAAAAATTAAAAGACTGAAGTGGAGTTGCACTGGACATATTGCTAGAAGAGATGATAATAGATGGACAATTGAAATCTTAAACTGGATTCCAGGATATTATAAAAGACCTAGAAAAAGACCACATGTGAGATGGATGTATGAAATAAGAAAATGTGCAGAGGTGATGTGGAGAAGAGAAGCTAAAAATCGCAGAAGATGGATTGAACTTGAAGAGATCTTCATTCTGCAGTATATTAATAATGATTGATGTTTATGTTGAATGTAATATGGTAGTAATAAAAATAAATATTTCATTTTTTTTTCTAAATGTAGATGTGTGTATAGATCAGGTAAGAATTTTTCAGCTTTCAAATTAATGTAGCAACTATAAGTAAATATCATCTTTAATAAAAATGAAGTTGTTTTTTTTTGAAAACAGTGAATCATTCAGGAAAAGGAAATATCATTATACTTGATTTAGTGTGAGTTTTAAGTTGATATCTTCTATTCTTGGAAATTCTAATATATTATTGAAAAGGTAATGATATTAACAATTGGTTCATCAGCATTTATGCTATAACAGTAAGTTCGCAAAGTTAAAAAAATGCTTTCATTTTTGTTGGCTAGCCTCATTGCATGATGTGTCAATAAAAATTCAGATTTTACTTCTTGGGAATTTTAATGCATTCATGATTAGAACAATAAATATAAACTCTACAGAATAACAAGGCCTACTAATAGTGAGAGTTTGCATAAATATATATTTAATTATCTAACAATCATCTAACACTGAAAACAATGGGTTAATCCAGGGGTGGGCAATTGTTTTGGCTTGGGGGCCACAGAGATTGGTGGAGGGCCACATCGAGGGCCACTTTGTGGAAATGAAGGTTAGTGGAGGGCCACACCTTTTTTTTCATGACACAAAAAGCACACTGCTTTATTCTCTGTATTATGAAAGAAATATTTGTTTGTTCATTCTTCATTAAACACATGACATTCATCACCAATTTTATATTTTTTTGGAGGGTTCATGATTTCACTAAAGTTAGAAATGTATATATTTGCTAATGCAAAGACAATTTAAATTAACCAGATCAACTGGAAAAGCACTGCACATTGTATCTACACTGTGCATGTGTATTGATGTGGCCATTCTAGTGGAAAATAAGAGATGAATCTTTGGTCATGCACAGGAAGGAAATCTCAGTTTAAGGAGGATTTTTCTGATTGTCTTGGAGGGCCACATAAAAACTCTTAGCAGGCCACATGTGGCCCTTGGGCTGCTATTTGCCCACCCCTGGGTTAATCCATACTCAAAGAAATCTTAACTTAAATCAATAGATTCATATAACACTCAAATCAATGAGTTCATCTAATTGTCAAAATGATGATTAATCTAACACTCAGACCAATAAAACCATCTATGTTCAAAACAATGGATTCAACTCATTTTCAAAACAATATCCAAAATGTTAGCTTCATCTAAAGCTCAAACAACTAATTATTCTGAAGCTTAAAATAATAAATTCACCTATATCAAAACAGAAGATTTATCTAATATTCAAATAAAGGGATTCAACTAATACTCAAAATAATAAATCTATCGCACATTCAAGATGATAGATTTCTCTAAAGCAAGAAGTTCAAAACAGTGGATTTATATAATATTCAAACAATGGATTCATCACTCAAAACAACCAATTAGTCTAATATCCAAAAAATGATTTATCTAACATTCAAAACTAAGAATTCATCTAACTATAAATGATTGGATTTATAAATTATTCAAAGCAACGATATCTTGGAGATTGTAATTAGGATACATAATGCAAATCATCATGAATCACTTACAATAAGTGACTACTACACAAATCATATTTTCTAAGGATGAAATGAAAATAACATTAAAATTAAATCCTGTTTCAATGCCTAGGAAATATAATGTTTCTTCTTTAGAAGCAATAACTTGTACTATGTTTTACAGGTTTTAATTGCTAACATTGTTAATGTGGATTTTTAAACTTATGACTATTTTAGAGGTATAAACTTGTATTAAAGGTGTGCCTAGAGTGCAAATTCATTCTTAGTTTATTTACAAAAAGGAATCCTACTCATTATCTGAAGGATATTATATTTTTGGTGATTAGACTAATAAATTTTCATTCTCTTGATAAAATACTAATAGTAAAATAAAAAATTATATAGAGATAAAATGTCAAAAATTCAGTTGTTTAAAATTGTTTTATTTTTTAAAAAGTAGTTAGTGGATTTCAACTGTAAAGGGTTGCAGCTATTGGATAATCAGAGTGACATTTAATTATTCTTTGATGCATTGCAAGTTACACAAATACTATATCAAATTCTGTTAAAGCAATGGGTAATTTTAATTTAGAACATAACAATAAAACATCATAAGGGAACCTTAAAAATTTTAACCTCACAAGTGGCTTTATTAAATCATTCAATGCTAATATTTCAGCCATCAGTCTGACATTCAATAGATTTGTGGTTAATGTCTATTTAGAAAAAAGATAAGTGAAACCAATATAGGTTGTCTGGAATCTATTGAGACTTTGGTAATGTCTGATCAAATCCAATTGGCTTTGTTGTTGGAACTGAGAAAAAAGTTACTTTGAATAACATAATTGTTATTTCATAATTCCTTAGCTGTTTGAAGAGATTCTTGGTTAAATATCCAGAAAGAAATTTTGATTTGAGATGAATTTTATGTGATAAAACTATATCATGCATTATAATTTATTAATCAAGATTAGTAATTTACTGTAAAAATAAATAATTTTGGATATTATTTTCTTATTTCATGTTAATTATAACAACTGAGAATGTATTGCCTTTAAAACTTATTCCAAATTTTTCATTTTAAAAATTACCATTCTATCATTTTTGTTGTTGTTGCAGGTTCTGTTATCAAAATAGGTTAATGTATACCCAATGTACTCAGGATGAATTCAAATCATATCATGCATGCAGATAATAGTTAAACTGCATTATGTCAAATACGTTTAGCACAGATGTGTCCATATGTGTATACACTTTGAAAAGTCTATAACACACACACACACACGTAGACATGTGCACATACTTTATATGCACTATGAACAAAAATTTAAATGTTAAAAATTAAAAGTCAATTTTTTGATCAATTTCTAATTGCTTTATATTTTATATATGTGAATGGATAATTAAAACCACAGATATGAAATCAAAAGTGGTACTTATAGTTGCAAATATTATCAATAAAAGAAATAGAAATTGCATTATATACCTACAAAACAAAATACTGAATTTAGGCGTTAAAATCTTATATTATTACAAAATTGTTCGGTTGAACAGGTTTAACATATATTTCAGAATCTAACATTGCGATTTGAAATAAGTAAATAAGGAATTTATATTACATTTTTTGAATAAAGTTTAAAATAAAAATGTTACTAAAACAGCATTTAAAAATATAATATAAAATAATGTTGAAAATTTTGGTACACAATTGTATGCCTAGAGTAAAATAATGCCAAGAATAAAATGAAAAAGATTTGACACTCAGCCAGAAATAAAAACTCTACAAACGAAAGACTCCTTCATTCCTCTCTCTAAAAATGGCCTACTTAAGCAAATAATTATCTATTCAATTATGCTAATCACCCATTTATGTTTCTTTAATAACCTGGAAATTTCACTACTGTCAGTTGTCATGATTATACCTAATATTACTTAGTCGAAAGTGCAGTAGGTAAAAATTGCAAATTTATTCAGATTTTAAGCACATAGTTATTTTCCATAATATTTAAATAAATCAAAAATTTTAACGACATTATACAAAATGTAACAGATAACAAATAAATTACAAATTATTATATTTTTTAATGATTACTACTAGGACAAAAAGCAATAGCATGCTTATAATTTATTATTAAATAATAGTAATAATATTACTGTCACAAATTACTAATACAATAGTATCCAATTCAATGATGTCATAAAATAAACACCCTTTGCTTCCCTAAGTCATATAATTAATACATTTTGTAAAGTAGCGCACTGATTTCTAGATATCACTGAAATTGTATGAAACAACAAACAATTAGTTTTTATTTAAAATATTAAAGTTACTTCATCAATGATAATTTTAACATTTGTTAAGTCCATAAATAATTCATAGCTATTAAATACATTTTCATAGTATTGATTCTTAGTTAATTTAACATTTAAGAATCTGGGATCAGATAAAAATGAAATTTTTTAAATCTCGTCAATGAATTGACAATTAATTCAAGGAAGTGGGCATTGTTTATAAGTTTAGTAAAATGGATTCCTTAGATATCTGCCTTATAATAACATAGTTATACTTACCCATATTATTTGAATATAAGCCACCCCAAATTTAAGCTGCAGTTGGATTTTAAGCTTGAAACATGGGGGGAAAAAATCTAAAAATGATTTTATAATAAGTACCAGAAATGAAAAATATGAAACATTTTATTTATTTAAATAAGAACTATTACAAACAATTCTTAAATCCACAGAAGTACTTTCGGTTAATTTCTTCAACCTGCTTCAACTGCCATTAAATTCAAAATCAAAAGTGGAAGCAAACATCCTCACTTCAAATTCCACCTATCTCATATTTTAATGTTAGCAGCTTGTCAAAAGCGGAAGCAAATGTCATAACACTTCAAATTCCACAAATCTCATATTTTAATGTTAGGAGCTTGTCAAAAGCGGAATCAAATGTCATCACTTCAAATTCCATGAATCTCGTATTTTAATGTTAGCAGCTTGTCGACAAGCTGCTAACATTAAAATACGAGATTCATGGAATTTGAAGTGATGATGTTTGCTTCCGCTTTTGATTTTGAATTTAATGGCAGTTGAAGGAAGTTGAAGAAATTAACCGAAAGTACTTCTGCGGATTTAAGGATTGTTTGTAATAGTTTGTAAACCGTTAAATTTATTATTTCATTTATAATTACAATTTTGTTTTTAATTAACGGACATTTTATTTATTTTAAATAAGAACTAATATAACTTTTTTTAAAAATTCACCATCACAAGTAGACCATTTTTTTTTTAGCATAAATGAGTATGAGTGATAAAAAAGTTCAAAATTAAAATGTCCAGATATCACGTGATTCTACACAGCTGCTGTCAACAACTACAATACTATGCATAAAGCATAAAGCAAAGACATGATTGATGGGGAGTGTGAGATTGGTACAAAATGTTAAAATATTCACTTCAAATTAGTATGGGTAATAATAAAAACTCAAAATTAAAATACAACAAGATATGACATGAAGATACACAGCTGTTATCAAACAGCAACTGAATTAACTCAGAGAAATGCAAACAAGGATCACAAATAAAGTGCTAAAAATGATTGTAGTACTATGCACATGTGTAAATCATAAAGAAGACATAATAGTTGGGGAATGTGAGTTTGCTAGATATAAGATGTTAAAGTATTCAGTTCAAATTTAAGCGACACTTTAATTTCATGTCTTCAAAAATTTTAAGATGAAATATATGACTTTATAAACTACTATATTAGAATCCAGTTAACTCAAATATAATGCCTTTGAAAGAAAAATTAAGTCTTTTGTAACATACATTTTGATAATCCCTCATGGCATTCAGGAATTCAATTTATAACTATTTATTTTAATGAATTTTATTTTTATATTAGTATAAAATTACATTTAAAAATAATATTTCTTCTTTGCAAATATAAAAAAAAAATAAACTGAAATATAAAGTAAGAACAATAGCTTTTGCTATTTTTCCATTATGAATAAAAATGTATCTGAACCAAAATAAAATTTATTTAAATTCCATTTCTGACACCAAAACCAATTTATTGACGAATGCATAAAGCAATGAAAGTAAGTTTAAAATTTTAAATTTCAACCTTTAATTATTTTAAAAAATAAAAAAATAAAAACTATGATTAAGAAGTGATTTCTCTGTCAGCCAATTATACTTTTCTACTTTATGCTATTATATTTTTCTTGATTTTTTTTTTTCTAAAACAAATATTTACAAAACTCACATTCTTACAAAAAAAAATATTTTATAATTTTTTGCAAAAATAATCATAAATATATAAACATGTGATTGAAAATATATAATTTTCAATTTCGAAGGTTGAAAAAAATATGGGAACACTTGCAAATGCTGCCATTTTAAAAACAAAGTAACTATTAATCAAGGCCTTTTATATTAATTTCTCTGTAAAGATTTTTTTAAATTAATAGATATATATATAATACAAATAAAATATCTGTTAACTATTGTAATAAGAATAAAAATAATAAATATAATGGTAATTAACTGTTATATGTAGTCTTTTAATCTGTGAAGTACTTTCAATTAATTTCTTGAGGATGGCTAAGGAATTAATCAAAAGTACTTCTGGAGATTAAAAGACTGTATATAATAGTTAATTACTGTTATATTTAGTATTTTATATATATAGTTAAATGCTCAACTATTTCACACTCAATCTTGTTATTATTTGAGATCTAATGATTGTTCTTTGAAAAGTTAACCTTAACAATAGTGGATGCTATTTCAATAAAATGTTGGGTAGCAAGCAAAAAATAACACATGGTTTAACCAAAAGTAGTTTTTATCATACAACCATGAAAATATTATATATATATTAGTTTCACTTTTTACCACCAAATTATTGAAAATTTAAGATGAATAAAACAGTTAGCTGCAAGAGAATGGATTTAAGCTACACAGTTAATGAATCACTTAATTCTCCACAGTGAATTAAATGAAACTAAATTCAAGTTTAAACTATATAATTAAATTTTTATATACGTGAACATTGACTTCAAATAACGTTTGTGCCAAAATAAAATTATTTTTAAAGCTTAATTATTATTAAAGTCATTTTTAAAAGTAATAAAAATATATTAAAACAATGAATTATTTTGAGAAACAAAATAAAAGCTTACTTCTATATCTTATTAATGTAATGTAAACAATTTTTATTAAAATACTAAATAATTAGAGTGATTTGAATTCAGGATTTTTCAGTTTATTCAGCCAACATTCCATCTCAAGCAAACATTGCACATGACAAGACACATGTAAAGGATGCATAATCACCAATATACATAATTTGTGCAAAACCAGCACTCATCAGTTGGGCCAGATCATAATAAAATAGGTGCTATATTAATTTAAACTGAGTACTGATTGTATTTATGTGTGAGTGATTATGATCTGGTCCAACTGATGAGTGTTTGTTCTGCATGAAAAATGTATAATGGGGATTATAGTTCATTTTTCCATGTGTGTGGTTATGTGTATCACTTGCTTGAGATGAAGTGGATGAATAGACTGAAAAAATCCTGAGTTCAAATCTTTGTAATTACACATATAAGAAATATTTAATATAAGCAAATTACATAGTGCCTCAGAATTATAATACTAAATGTGAAATAGCTAAATCAATGAATACCAATATATTTGTACAAGACCTTTTAGAATGCTACTTACTGTTTTTTTGCTGACTATATTTATCACAGTTTGTAAGATTTTACCAATTTAGTTCTATCACTTTATAGATTCTTTAGCAGAGGAAATGCTGTATTTTTTTAAAAAAAATATTCTATGTATGTATTATACCAGAAAGAAGTTTGCTATTAACTGAAAGGAGACCCTTTAATTCCTCTTGAAGGCCTTAAAAGAACTGAGCAGGGCAAATTTCTAATGTTCACTCCATATGTTCTTATCGTTGCAGCTGTTATTACTATGTGATTATTCATATAGTATACAAATATGGATGGGCTGCTCACCAACATGCATTAGCCAGTGTGGTAAGTTTATTGGCTTTTTACCACTGAGTTTAAAAATATTTTTTCAATATATACAATCATGACAGACAAAAATAAATCATGGCTCTTATTTCCAGGAGGCTGTAAAGTCACCAACCAAGGCAGCCGTTGATGGCCAAAAGTGAAGAGTGCTAAGAATCCCCTGATTGCGGACTCAGGCTGCCATTTGATGTTGACTCTTTATTTAGGTACTTACAACTACAGATCACTTTCAAGTGAAGGAAGATTGCAAGAGTTAGAAGAAGAACTGTCTTATATTAAATGGGACATTATTGGACTTTGTGAAGTTAGAAGAAAAGGTGAAGAAACAATTGATTTAAAAAGTGGACATATACTCTACTATAAAGGCACAAATATTGGAAATACAAGTGGAGTAGGATTCATTATAAATAAAAAATGGAAGAATAACATTGTGGAGATTGATGGTGTATCAGACAGAGTGGCAAGATTAGTTTTACAACTTAATAGCAGATACCAAATGCAGATAATTCAGGTTTATACCCCAACAAGTTCTCATAGTGATGAAGTTATAGAAGATTTTTATATGGATGTACAAAAGGCTTTTGATCAGAGTAAACAACATTTTAAAATTGTTATGGGAGACTTTAATGCTAGAATTGGTAAACAAATGAAAGATGAAAGTGATGTAGGTAATTTTGGTTATGGTAATAGAAATGAGAGAGGACATAGACTTGTGGAGTTTGCAGAAAAAGAAAAACTTTATATTATGAATTCTTTTTTTGAGAAAAATGTTAAAAGGAAATGGACATGGAAGCATCCAAATGAAGGTACAGCAGAATTGGATTATATTTTGACTAACAGAAAATACATATTTCAAGATTGTAATGTTCTTAATAAATTTAACACAGGAAGTGATCATCGATTAGTAAGATGTAAGATACATGTTAATGCAAAACTAGAGAGACAAAAATTATTAAGAAAAACAATATTTACAGTTGATATTCCTAATCTTCAGAAATATTCTAATGAATTTAAATTAGAACTTACAAATTGGTGTCAAGTATTACTAGATTTTGAACATGATTCAGATTTGAATGACATTAATAGAAAACTAAGCGATACACTTTTAAAAACTGCAACAAAGATAGCTGGTAGAAAAAAAAGCAGCAATTGACCAATAAAATTTCTACTGAGACTAGAGAATTTATGAAGAAGAGAAGGAATATGAGGATATACAACAATGATGCATTAAAAAAGATTGAATATCTCAGATTTTGTAAAATGGTGTGGAAAAGAGTTGAAAATGATATAAGAAAGTATAATTGTGAACTAGCAAAAAAAGCTGTAGAAGAGAATAAAAGTCTAAAGAGTGTAAAACAACATTTTAGTATTGGTAGGAAATTCATATCTGGAATAAGAAAAAAAGATGGCATTATTACTAAAAAGAGGGATGACATCATGAAATGTGTAGAAGACTTCTATCAAGAATTATATAGTAATAAAGAACAAGTGTCTCCTATACCTATTATATCTTCCGAATTGCCCAGAATTTTGAATGAGGAAGTGAGACATGCAATTAAATTTATGAAGAAAGGGAAGGCTTTAGGTAATGATGGAATTATAATTGATATATTAAAAGAAGCAGGTGAAGAAATAGAGATTTTTTTTAGCAAAGTTATATACCAAATGTCTAAATGATAAAGATGTACCAGATGATTGGAAGAATGCAGTATTAATATTAATATTTAAAAAAGGTGATAAAGAAGATATTAGAAATTACAGACCTATCAGACTTTTATCAGTTTTATACAAAATTTTTACTAAGATAATTACAACTCGTCTACAGAAAACACTGGATTTCCACCAACCAAGAGAACAAGCTGGATTTAAAAGTGGTTTTAGTACAGTAGATCATATCCAGGTATTGAGAGAAATTATAGAAAGGACAAATGAATATGAGTTGCCATTATGCTTAGGATTTGTAGACTATGAAAAGGCATTTGATTCTATAAACATTTCTTCAGTGATTAAAGCATTGGATCATCAAGGTGTAGATCCAGGATATTGTCATATTTTAAAGAATATTTATAAAAATGCAACAGCAACAATTAGATTACATAATGATAGTAGAAAAATCAACATTGAAAAGGGTGTAAGACAGGGTGACTCCATATCTCCAAAACTTTTTACAGCAGTGCTGCAAGAAGTATTTTGTGGATTAAAATGGGAAGCTAAAGGAGTGAAAGTAAATGGAGATTATTTAAGTCATTTAGATTTTGCAGATGATGTAGTTGTTTTTGCAAATAATGCTTTAGAGCTACAGGAAATGTTGCAGGAGTTATCAGATGAAAGTAGGAAATTAGGACTAAAGATAAATGTTAAAAAGACTAAAGTAATGTTTAATAGATTTTCTCAAAATATGAAAATAAAGATTGATTATGATGAGTTAGAAGAAGTTAACAGTTACAAATACCTTGGTCAGATTATTAATACAGATGGAAATATAATGGATGAAATTAATCATAGAATTAAACTTGGTTGGAGTGCTTTTGGTAGAAATAACTTGATACTAAAAGGAAATATGCCTATGTGTTTGAAAAGGAAGGTTTTTAATAAATGTGTTTTGCCAGTTCTTACTTATGGATCTGAGACTTGGACACTTAATAGAAGAGCAATACAGAGACTTCAGACCACTCAAAGAAGTATGGAGAGATGCATGTTGGGAGTAACAAGAAGGGATCGAAAATGCAATGTATGGGTAAGAGAACAAACAGGTGTTACTGACCTCATTGAAAAAATTAAAAGGCTGAAGTTGGACTGGATATATTGTTAGAAGAGATGATAATAGATGGACAATTGAAATTTTAAACTGGATTCCAAGAGGTTGTAAAAGACCCAGAAAGAGACCACATGTGAGATGGATGGATGAAATAAGAAAGTGTGCAGGGGTGATGTGGAGAAGAGAAGCTAAAGATAGGAAAAGATGGATTGAACTTGGAGAGACCTTCATCCTGCAGTGGATTGATAATGGTTGATGATGATTATGCCAGAATTTTGGCCTTTTATGAAAACAATCATAGAGAGTAGTGAAATAATCAAAATAAAAAATGCACAAGTATAATAAAAATTTTCATTACAAATTTTTCATATTGTAATATTATTGAACTGATAAAAATTCTGCGAATCTGGTTTAACAAAACGGAAATGGTATGTAATAGCATTAAACTAAAAAATGTTAGTATATTTTTAAAAGTTTGGTATTAATTTACATTTATATATACAATATAGTACATAAGAATTAACAACATTTTGAACCAATTCCAATTGTTAATATAATCTACAATATAGGTTTGTAAATCATCCACATATATAGATTATAAACTACCATAAAACTTTACAGAAACTAATTATCCTTCTTTGGAATTCCAATCAATCTGAAAGAAGATGGAATTGAATCATCGCCTGAACCAGCTTATTGTCAGAAAATTCAATACAAAACATAAAGACTTCTTTACACTGTAGTAAAAATGTATATTGTTAATGCTATTCTTGGAAAATTCTTATTTTCTATATCCTATAGATGCATCGTTTCAAAACAACCATCAGAACTCTCATGCCTAAAACAAAACCATACATCTGGGAATTGATTTCACAGGTTTTATCTTCTAAAACTAAAAGAGATCTTAATTTAATGTGTTCCCAATTACTTGTCTCTTATATTAGAGATAAAATTATACATTGCGATTTTAGTTAATCCAACCTAAAAGCTTATTCCACCACATATACCATTTTTGCTTCATTTGCAGGTTGTTTGTTTTTCATTAATTATGTTATAAAGTCTGCAGATATGTTCAGTCTATGGAATATCAAATTTCTAGTTGGTATCACATTTAAAGACAAAAAATGTTTGTCCAAGTAGACACCTATGGTCAATTTGGTTAATTGCCAAATCATTAGTCAGATTCCAAAACTTTTATATTCTCCAGTCATGATTGAAATTTTTGTTTTACTTTCAACTAGGTATTCTTACCAAAACATTTCTTAGCAATCAATTTAAATTAAATCTTGATCCAACTTGTTTCTGATACAATAATATTCTAGAAGGTATGCTATACATCTCTCAAATCTGTTCATATTTCTTCTCCTTGCACTTTTCAGTATTTAAACAATCATATAATAAATCTCAGGCAATACCTTAAAAATATTAAATTCTTTTATTTCTTCAGTACCATTCTAATTACTTATACTCATACAATCATGAAGCTTACCCATTTTCCTATCATATTTATTAATAAGAAATACAATATCCTGGAAGAAAGAGAATGATTTACTATGAGTTTAAATGCTTTCAAATTCTTAACTAGAAAATCTATAAACAAAATGTGACAGTATATTTTTCTGCATGGTACATTATGTCAGCATTAATTCACAATGCTATTAGTATTCAAAACAAGCTTACATTTTTATGCAGTTATATATAAAGGGTATACATTATAAATAAAGTACATATTCTTTCAAGTTCAAATCATTTTTCATCTTCCTTGAAACATCAGTTATTTTGCTTATGTTTTCATATGTGGTATATCAAATGTTGTATATCTTTTATTTATTCTTTTGTAGAAATGTTAATACTTGTACACAATTTGCTATTAATAAATTTTTCTTTATTAAAAAGAGTTAATTACTGTAAACTAATTTTACATGTATTTTCACATTTGTACTCTTATTGTCATATTATATTTTTTTCTGTTAAATGGTTATGTAAAATGGTCACTTTATTCTAGACTGTGAGATCAACAAGGACTACTTTGAAATAGACGTTTTTCAATGTCACCCTGAATGAATATCCTGTTTAATGAATATGCTTTAGAAATAAGTTACATTTATTGCTCTAGATTTTAGTTTACACATAATAATTTTGATAACATAGAGTTCAACATGTCTAAGCATGAGTAATCAATATTTATCTGATGGCAATATCAAGCAAATCACATAACTAATATCAAGCTTTATGTTACTTTTTTATACACTTAAAATTTCAGTAATCTAAAGTTTCCAATTCATGCAAATTTCTTCAATATTCTGGTAGTAAATTAAACATATATTTTAATGATATAAGTTAAACACTATCTGTTGTAGCATCAGTGATTAATAATAATAATAATAATAATAATAATAATAATAATAATAATAATAATAATAATGATGATGATGATGATGATGATGATAATAATAATAATAATAATTATTATTATTATTTATTTATTTATAATAATAATAATAATAATAATGATAATAATAATAATTTATTTATTATTAATCAAACAATACATATAAAAAATAGAAATACTCCAAACAAGATAAACATGTGCTAGGAGTCTTTCTTAAATTATTAATTACAAACCAAAAACAAAAACAACAACAAAAATAATAATAAAATACATTACTATACTATAAATACTAAAACAAGTAAACCAAAACAAATAATATAAGAATAAATACAACCAAAGAGATATACATATACATATTAAATAAAATATACACATATTAATCAATCAATATATTACACATAAACAATAACCAAAATTTTAAATATTTTTTAAAAATATAAAAAGATAAATTATCAACATCTATTGAGCAGTCAACAAAATAATTAAAGAGCCTAAGTCCATTGTAAATTGCCTATGACTGCTTTCTAAAGAAAAATCTGGAACCACCAGTTGAAATTTGTTAGCCAAGTAGGTACCTATAATTGATACTTTATGATACAATCAAATAATAATAATAATAATAAAAACAAAAAGCAACATCACCACCAACAACAACAATGACTGAAAAGGTTTAATTCTTTTAATATTTAATAAGGTAAATTCCTTTAAACATTTTTGCTGTAGTGGATAAAATTGACATTCCATGATAAGTCATGAAATCTTTTACATTTTTTATGTATAAATTGAATTACTAAAAGCATAATGGTATAAACCTTCATATTTCTAAAAAATTTCAATACCTATAAACCTAAGATATCTTCACTATGATTTGTTGCAGACATGTTTTTAGCATTACCATCAACTGTTTACGTTTGCCCAATTAACTTCTGTATTGTTATTAATAAGTGATTAAAATATTTTCCCTCACTCTTTAAATTATTCTCTTTATTATATTAAAAAGTGCCAGCAACTAATTTATAGGACTCTGGCATCATCTTCAGGTCCAAATGACATTTTCATTGCATCTAAAAAGAATGCCAAGTAGTTGTGATCATTTTCTTTAGTTTTAATCCATCATCTATTTATTCTTAAATCTTATTATCATGCATTAAATTTCAGATTTTAATTTTTAATATTACTTATAAAGTTTCACAATCATTTCATTATCCAACTAAGTAAAAATTATATGTTTTTTTATATCAATCATGCACTACACTTCAAATAATTTTGTGACTATGTAACAAATTAAAATTGAAATTCAAACTTCTAATTTCACAATAATGATAAAACTTTTTTAAATAATAATCTATTCCAGAATAAAGTTCTTTCTGGCATCAGTATATATATATATATATATATATATATATATATATATATATATATAAACAATACAAGACAAGGCTCAAGATTTTAATCAAATGCTTGTTGGAGATAATTATATATATATATATTTTTAGACTTTTTGCTTATAGTTATATATCAATTTATTGACCAATAAGTATATGGGCAGCTGAGTTGACTGTAGATCAATTACTTGAATAAGAATAAAAAAATAAACAGGACTAAAAAACAACATATAACTTATCTTTTATAGAATAGTTTGTATTGCAAACTTATTTTGAATATTTCGTTTTTAAAATCTTTTTTATCTTAAATTGAATTAAACATATTTATTTAAAAATAGTTAATTTTAATTATATATGAAAATATTATAGGTTTTTTTAAATGTTAGAGAACAATGTAGTAGAGATATACATACAATAATCAAATGTTTAGTCACTTGAGAGATAATATTTGAATAACAAAAGTAGCTGATTGATTTTTAATCAAGTGATTTGTAACATTTGAAAACGTTAAATTATTGTATATTAAATTATACTGAGTACATATATTAAATCAGTAAAACTATTGTTAGAATAATTCATCAATGCTAGCTATATTTATAAATGCAAAATACCAATAAAGCAGAATAGATAATAAGTACCTTTTTACCTTTAAACTACAAGTTGTTAAGTATATTTATAATCAGACTATTCCAAACACAAAACATGAATGGAAATAAGCTACAATATTAACAGCCAATAAACAAATATATTTCATGTTTTATATACATGACACAATTAAATTTATTATAACCATATAACAATACTTGCAATCCATCCAACTTTAAACTACTTATTTATAATTGCCTAGCAATGTCTTAAAAAGAATGGTTCCCTTTTTTCACTGAGTCTAAAATAATAAATGTTTAAACAACATTTCTTTAAACCATCTTAGACAAGCTGATAAATGGGGGACCTTTTTTCTAATTAATGCTAAGCAATTTTCAACAAATGGCTTGAACTTGAATTGGATTATATTATAATTCTTTATGCATATATAATTAAAAGGGATTTGAACCCAGACTTTCAAATTCTCTTCAGTCATTTGCTCTATTCAATATAACCAATACATATAACCACATGTATGTGATTATGTGTATCGGTTGTATGTGATTATGTGTATCGGTTGTATTGGATAGAGTAATTGACTAAAAAACGCTTGAAAATCTGGGTTCAAATACCCTTTAATTAGATCTAGATTAAAATATATATATATATACTATACTGATATTTAAATATAATATTTATATGCAAACGAACCTTTAGCTTGTCTATTATTTTGCAACTGGGCTAAATGGCGTCGGGCATAGTGTTGAATGAGCTAAAGGTTCAGAATTAAAGCAAAATAAGTCACTTCAGTGCACAAATATCACATGAACACTTGAGCAACTAACTTATATATTTATTATAAATATTAAATAAAATAATATTTCAATTCCTAACCGAAGAAGTGCATTAATATTTATTAAATAAAGATACCAATAATTTATTTTCTAATAGTGTCTTTTTTAAACTCTTCAATTCTCACTTGTTTCTTCCGAAATTATATTGATGGTAGTGATTATGTTAATATTGTGCACATATAGATAAAAACACTGCGTCAAGTAATATAAATATATTTAAAAAAATACAAAAAAAATTCAATTTCAATCATTATGATAAATCTCTTTACTGAACATAAAAAGGCACTAACGCTTAACTCAAATGATTAATGACTTATCTCACAACTAAGGTCACGTATTTAAAATTTTCTAGATGTTAAATAAGCCAAATTTACTTTAATCACTTCTTGTAAACACAAATGATTAAGGGTTATAAAAACTACACATAGGAAATATAAATCTTCATTTGCAGTTAATAGTTGCTTTTTTTTTAATTAAACGCAGATCAATTAATTTATTAAAAATGTAATTTTCTATGTAGAAACAAAGTATAGGGGAAAAATTATTGATATTACTAAGTAATTATTGTTTTTTTTTTTTAAATTCAAAAAGTATGAAAAATAAAACTCTCTAAACATTTAGAATTAATTTTATTTAAACTAAATTTTAATTTATTTTTGTGGAAGTTAAAAAGAAAAAAAATTTCATTTTGTATATTGGGTGAATAAAATGTTTTTTTTTTTTAATATATATTTTATTTCGTCACACAATGGATGACTTTGTAGAATACATACTCAAAACAGCGCTTGAAAATTTATTCCGAAAGAAGCTGTTTTTATTATGCATTCAAAAATGAACAAGTTTCCCAACAACAAAACTATTTTATACAACAAAAAAGTTTAAATAAAATTTATTTAAAAATATAACATCATCTACTTAACATTAATATTGAATATTAAGTAAGAAAGCAAGTAAATATTTAAATAGAGCTTGAAAAAAATCAACTTAAAATTCAAATAGGATTGATCTTTATATAATAAGTTATGGCATTTTTTTTTAATGAAGTAAAACGTTGACAATTAAGAAAAAAATATTAAAATGTTAAAATTTTAATTTGATATATACATAATAACAAAAAATACTGATTTTTAAATATTTATTCATTTAAGCGAATTTTCGTCACTCTACACTATGCCACCTATTGTGAACTTAAGTAATTAAAAAGATTAGATAATAGTGATATTTCATCACATCTCCAAATTAATTATTTGCACTTTTGCATCATCAATGGGGATTTATAATTCAAAATATAAACAAATGTATTCATTGCCTTTAGTAGTTATTTTTATTGATTTTATATCATTCATATTAGTCCGAAAATTAAAAAAAAGCTAAGATTTTGAAATCAAGCCAATTTTCTTGAATAGTTGTATAGATCTGATGACTTAGCAATTGTACATTTATTAATCTAAATGGCATGTTAAATTTGTAACAGTAATTTTACATTATAAACATCTTAGTTTTGATATATGCTTAAATTTTTTGCTGTTTCTATGTGACCATTGCACTGGTATTGTTTAAATCATTTGCTAGTAAAAACTTTGAAAGAAAATATAGCCTTTTAACAATTTTAACATTTGAAGAACATTTCACCAACTAAGATTTTAGTTGTAACAATTGTTTTTAGATTATAGCAGCAACCAGTAAATCAAGAAAGGAAAGTTAAAAATATAATAAAAGTGTTCCTCATGAGAAGATACACTTCTGTGATTTGTTGATAGTGATTACTGCCAGGAAATTAAATATATTTTGTTTGTGTTCTTATTTACGTTTTTGTAAAATTATATTTATTTTTTAATAAGTGCATAATGTTTATGTATAGATTTTGTTTTAACAAACCCATTTATTCAAGCAATGGACTCACATCTGAGAAATCTAGAAAGTAAATTTGTATTTTTTTACTCTCTACTGAGAAATTTTGCAAACATTTTTTTTACAGTTTTAAAATTTATGTATATATTTTTCTAATATTTTAATTTTAAAAAACAAATTCAAAATATGTTAGGATAATGAAATAAGCAGGAATTTCAAAGTGTCTGAAACCATATGTTGATGTCTAATCTATATATTTGGTGATCCTGAACTCTGCAAGATTACTTTGAGAAAATATGATGGTCAAAAATATTGATTTTTTTTGGAAAATTTATGATTTTTGTATCATAATTGTGTAATAATTATTAAAAATCAAAATTGTATATTAATACATATAATGAAATTAAATGGAGGTTATTTAAGTCATTTAGATTTTACAGATGATGTAGTTGTTTTTGCAAATAATGCTTTAGAACTACAAGAAATGTTGCAGGAGTTATCAGATAAAAGTAGGACTAAAGATAAATGTTAAAAAGGTTGTTCTCAAAAATATGAAAATAAAGATTGATTATGATGAATTAGAAGAAGTTAACAGAGAGAAATATATTGGCCAGATTATTAATACAGATGGAAACATAATGAATGAAATTAATCATAGAATTAAACTTGGTTGGAGTGCTTTTAGTAGAAATAATTTGATACTAAATGAAATATGCTTATGTTTTTGAAAAAAAAAAGGTTATTAATAAATGTGTTTTACCAGTTTTTACTTATGAATCTGAGACTTAGACACTTAATAAAAGAGCAATACAGAAACTTCAAACCACTCAAAAAGCATGGAAAGATGCATATTGGGTGTAACAAGAAGATATCAAAAATGCAATATATGGGTAGGAGAACAAACAGGTGTTATTGATCTCATTGAAAAACATTAAAAGACTAAAGTGGACTTAGACTAAACATATTGCTAAAAGAGATGATAATAGATGGACAATTGAAATTTTAAACTGGATTCCAAGAGATTTTAAAAGATCCAGAAAGAGATCACATGTGAGATGAATGTATGAAATAAGAACGTGTGTAGGGGTGATGTGAAGAGAAGCTAAAGATTGGAGTAGATAGCTTGAAGTTGGAGAGACCTTTATCCTTCAGTGGATTAATAATGGTTGATGATGATGATTTATTTTTTACAGAAATGTTTTATTTTTAAATATACAAGAATATACTCTTCTGTGTAATGTCACCACAGAGATTATTGTCATGGAAAATACAACTGTTGTCACTAAACAATCTGTTATAATATGTAGGGATATCATAAAAATGACAAAAAAAATTTAAACTTTTAAAGCATCAATTGATAGATTTACTAAATATTAAAAATAATTATTTCAAAATTTTAAAACAAACATCAAACAAAAAGATTTAATCCATTTTGCTCATTGAATCTGCTCCATCTGAAATTTGATGATGTGACAGCATTTTGTTTTGATTAAAATCTAATTTTTAAAATAACTCTGAAAATTGAATAAGAGTTTTAGAAATTTATTTAATTCCTACACAAAAACTTATCAAATAAGATCAAATTTATTATATTCTGATAAATAATAATGGGTTAATATAAAAGTGAAAGTTGAAAGTTTAAATCTAGTGAGAACATAAAAATATGACAGAGTACAGAAGAGTTAATATATGTGATTTTAGAAGAAAAATAGCCTGAAAACAATATGTAACACCAAACAGAAAATGTTAATTGACAGCAACTTTATTATTGCCTTTTTAATGTTTTTTTTTTAAATTGGAAAGTCTATTTTTAATATTTTAAGATTATTTTCATTTTAGAGATTCATTTTTAAAAAGTGATTAGTTTTTTTATTAAATATATTTTTTAAAGTGAAAAATGAAATTATTTATATTGATAACATTATCACTATTTTTTATTTTCAATGTTGATATTTTACCTTTAAGATTAATATTTTTTTAACTTATGCTTTTAATAAAAATTATAAAAAAACAATGATTTGATTAAAAAAAAAAAAAAATTTTCACTGAAAAATACTCAATTGAAAAAATAATTTGGAAAAATGAATAAATAATACTCATGAAAGTGTGAAGACTAAAGCAACTAAGAAGTGAAAAGTAAATTGAGAAAACCATATGATGTTTTGTTACTATTAAAATTAGTATATAATCAAAAATATCCCAAATTCTCAACCAGACTATCCAAGAAAATAAATTCTTAAACATTACCAATGATTTCACTGCTACAAGCAGACTTTTAAAGTGTAAAGAACTACAAAATAATAACATATTTAAATTAACATTACCCACAATTCCACTTACTTCTCATACATCTTTAATATTAAAAGTCATTTTAAATAAGTTAATTGCTTCAAAATCATAAATTTTTAATAATATTTTTTAATTCTTCTTTTTATTTCATTTCTCTCAAAGAAAACAACCTTAGCTTCATCAAAATTAATAGTGTGGTCCTATAAATCAACAACTGTCTATAATGTAAATTATACACACATGTGCATTTATGTATCATGGAGGGAGGAAAAGTTCAATGATATTATTAATATTTAGTAGAGCATGCTCTCAGTAATATGTATCAGACTCATGGCAACTTAACTAAATCAACCATTAATATTACAGTGGGTTCTCGTGACTAGAGGTGCCATGAATTTAAAAATAATGCTGCATTCATTATTTTGACTAATTTTTTCATTTGTATTGGCTCTAAAATTAATAATTAATAAACTCTGTCATAAAATTTTGAGTTAGAATATATACGAACAAGACTGTGTTTAAATCTGGATTATAATAGTTTCATTCTTGTATGAACAAATTACTAAATTTACAACTAAACTACTGAAAATAGTCATTTGCATTGGCTGAGAAATCTAATAAACTGGGGAGGGAATACTAGAAGGTTTATCCCTTGGTACGTTGGTCAATACCAGAGGTTTTATGTAATGTTATATTTATTATATACATAAACTGTGTGTTTCACAGTGAAAATTTATATGATAAAAAAAGTACAATTAGAAAAAAGTGTCTGAATAAATTTATGAGAATTTTTTTTCATAAAACAAAATAAATTAGATTATAGTAGGTCTTTAAAAAAGATTCCGATTAATCAGATGTAAAAAAATACTTAAGAAAACAGATGGTATTTCGTAAAATTTCTTTTATCTTGCTTAGAATTAATGGGCATATTAAACGGCATTCATCTGTTTAAATTTTACATTTAAGAAAAAGATGAAAGTTACAGAGAAATAAAAAAAAATAGAAAAGTTAAATAATACTGACTTTTGAATTTTTAGACATTATAGTCTACCAGTTAAAAGTGAATATTTAATATCATTTTTTTATTTTTTATTTGGAGGTTATTAATTTGTTTGCTCTTTATTTACTAACTGAGTATTTGTTTATTTTGTATAATATTTAGATATATAATTTTTCAATTTACTCATCTAATCAATATATGAACACACACATATATGTGCACGTATCGAACCTGATATTTACTCAAGTTGGTGATAGATTTTAGTTATACATATATTAAAGTGTTACTGTTTGTTTTCCCATTTTTATATACAAATAAATATATTATAATGTGACTAATAAATATATGAACACACACATATATGCGCACGTATCGAACCTGATATTCACTCAAGTTGGTGATAGATTTTAGTTATACATATATTAAAGTGTTACTGTTTGTTTTTCCATTTTCATATACAAATAAATATATTATAATGTGACGATTTCATAACTTTTCATAAAAATTTATTTTTCAGTATTTGTAGACATAGAGTTTCACTTATCAATAGCTCTATATATATATATATATATATATATATATATATATATATATATATATATATATATATATATATATATATATATATATATATGTTGTGCCATTACAATTTAATCATTAGCTAAATTTATAGTAATGTGCATGTAAGAAAATGTAAAACCAAAAAATCATCACATTTTTTATATAAAAAGGAAGCTATAGAGCATCCAAGTTTAAACCCTACAAGATCCAGTTTTAAAAGCTTTAGACAGAAAGAGAGTGGGTCAACAATTATATTCTTTATTTGTTTGTGTGTTGATAGAAAGGTAATACACACATTTAAATTATTCAATATTTAATTTTTCTGTTAAAAAGCAATGTTATAAGGCATATGTATAGGCAGTGTTTGTTATAAAAGCTATTTAGTTAGCCATCATTAAATTTCAGATATTAAACATTTTAACTTTCTTTAAAACTAACCTATGCTTGATCAATTCTAATGTCTTATTCTATACCTCTATTTTTGCTTTTCTGTAATTGTAATTGGGATTTAAAAGTTATAGATTTAATTTTAAATATGAGGGTTATAATTACTAAGCTAGCAATTATATTATTTAATGTCAGTTTATGAATGATTTGAAATGATAAAGGATGTGTGTACATTACATACAGAAATTTACATTTATTAAATATTAAAAGAAAAAGAAGGGTTAAATCTGTCAAATTATTTTTTTTTACAATTTTATGTTAAGAAAAAAAAATCTGTTGTATCAGATATCTATTTTTGTAGCAATTTTGTTTTTGTAAATGATTGTTTGTCATTTTGGGAGCTTAAGCTTGGTGGGAACTCTAATTTTGAAATTGTCTCATTTTAAGATTAAAGAAAAGAAACTCCAATTTTAGATATTACAGATATACGTGAAAAAGGAAAAAGGATTAAATCTATTTTTTTTTTAAGATAAAAGTGTCTGAAAACCAGGTGTGTGATTTTTTTTGGGTTGGTCAAAAATAGCAATTCACACTATCACTCTAATAGGGTGAGTTGACTCAAAAATTGGATATAAAAGCAGTCTGGAAAATCAGTTGAGCTATTAGATTATTGTTATTATAATATATTGTGAGAGAGACTTTTTAAAAATTATTGAAAGTAAAGCAGACAAACATTTTTAATTCTGCTAGATAACCTTTTTCTTTTGAAAATCATTTTTTAATATCAAGTTTTGAATGTTGAAAATATAAGAATGATGGGGTAGAAAAATTAGATATGTGTCCCATCAAGACCTGACCATCGTGGAAATGCAGATCATATAGGAAAGAAAAGATGTCTTGTCTGAAAAATAATATTCTACACCTTTCAACTGACCAGAGAAATAAGATGTTTTTAAATAGAAAGAAGAAAACATTCACCTACATTCGAAGGAGATCAGAAAGATGAATTAATCTACTGATAAATATTAATCATCAAGTCCAATTAATTGTTCCAGTAACTGAGTTTAAAACCCAGGAAATTTATAAATGTGAAAACAACTGCTGTATTTCATCCACTAAAAGAATCATGCTTGACAGGAAGAGAAGAAAAATTAATATAAAGATTTCCAAATTGTCAACTAAAGCAAATAACCTCAATAGGATGGATCATCATCATCAAATAATTATACACTTTAAGAAAGAGATTGTTCCAAAGAAATACGGAAATTGTTGCTGCCAAAGATAGACATTAAACAAGAGAAATTTGACTCATTAGAAGTCGCTACAAAGAACTGGTAGTATAAATTTTTTTTTTTTGATATATTTTCTTTATGATATCAGAGTCTTAATAAAATTTTAGCTATAAAGTGGTATAGTTTATTTAAAGAACTTTTAAAGACTATTCAGATCGATTAAAACCAATAATTTCTTACCAATAATAACCTTGAGCTTCATAAATGATCTTGAATGTATCAAAATTATTTGTTTATTAATTTACAGTTTTGAAAATTAATGTGTAAAATAATTTTTTGTATTATTATTTTGGTTTTAAATAATATTTTGTTATTATGGGATAAAAACACACCTACATAATAATATTTTTACATGTGTATAATTGTGTGCGAATGTGAAGTAATAAGTAGTGGTAAAATATTAAATTATTTTGTTTTAAGAAAGTATAGCATTTCAACGCTTAGAAGAGAGGGGGAGAGAATAATTTAAAACTTGTTCGGTAAAACTTGCTCTTTCAATTTTACTAACATTTTTTTTAAACATTCTGCTTACATGTTAGATTATAAGGTATGTGTGCCAATGAGTGAATATTTTTTTTTATGAAATACTTTTCTTGTGGATGGAACATTTTAACAAATCGGTTACCCAATTTAATACAATATACTTTTGAAATACATTTACGGGAAAGGGGGAAGAATTTAAAATTTAATGTTATGATTTTAAAACAGTCGATTATGATTATTGTTGTTGTTAATATAAATTTTCATGTAAATTATAGAAATTTTTATGTATATGTTAGAAATGCAGTAATAAATATTAGTTTATGTTATTAAATGAGGCATATATATTTTATTAAGTGTAGTCTTTATCAAGTGTGATCATTCATCATCAATGGTTGAATATTAGTTCTTTAAGATATGATTAAATATGCTAAGATTAACAATAATTATGAATTTCTTTATAAAAATTAGGTTTTATGTTTAGGCTTAGTCCTAAAGCTGTGGTTCATTGTCATTATCATTATCATTATCATCATCATCATCATCAACGTTTTAATTAATGAGCTGTTTAAATGTTTAAACACCATAAATAAATATTGATTTCATAGTATTTAGTGATTTCTTAGTATTATTATAACCACCATCCCCTCATCTATTTCATGCAAGGATGAGTGAATTGCCATCTTAAATCAATAGTAATCTGAGCTAGTAAAACTTATAAAAAAAATATTTAAACACATTTGTTATGCTAAGATCTAAGAAATGATTTATGTCTAATGAATTTTATGAATTCCACTTCAGTTTAAAGATATTTTATGTTACCTAGGTGTTTACTTAAATATTAGTGCATACAGTGCTATCAGTCTAAAATCAAAATCATACATTTTGTAAGAAATAAGGTACCAAAAGGGATTCAAACCCGGTACATGTGAAAGGATATTAGATATAACTGTGTCTAGATTCAAATAATCTAGTGGTGCCCTGCTAGATCCTATTCACTTGGTATTTGTTTGGATATGCACTTAACATCAAACCAAGAAATGAAGTTGATAAAATCTACTGTCTGTATACCTGAGCAGATATTTTATTGAGTTACTAGGGTACTCACCTCACGTGATTTCCATATACCTGAGTTATAATAGTTGTTATTAATAATTAGTTTATAATTATTGATATTGTGATATCTTGAGGAATCTAGTTATAGAAGTATGTTTCATTTAATCCAATGACCCTTAATATGATTGATAACTCAGTCTGACCTTTTTGTTTAATAGCCACTACTCAGGTATTCTTCTCATAATTTAATTTAAGCTACAATGCTTTTCGTTTATTAAGCTAAAGATTTATATTGGAATCTTTTTGAGATAAAATAAATATTATAATTTTCTTTGATTACTTTATTTAATATACTCGGATCTTATTGTTCTCTTTAATATGTTACAATGGACCTTTTGAGCTACTTTAATTGGTTACAATATATATATATATATATATATATATATATATATATATATATATATATGCAAAAGAAATTAGAAATTAATAGAAAAAATAATTTTCTGTATCTTCATTTATTTTGTTTGTGTTGCAAAAAACATATATTCACATACTGATACATGTGTGTTAAAATCTTTATATTATAATATAGTTTACTGTTATTCATAAATTTTAGTAATCACAGTGTCTATTGAAAACAAATATTATGGATATGGAGAACTTTTATATGTATAAAATGAGTGATTGAATAGTTTTACTGCTAGGACATTTATGAGAAATTTATGTGCCAGAACAATCAGAACCAGTACAATCTATAGACCTTAGAATTTTAAGTCTTCCACTTTGTCAAGGCAATAAACTATGTAAAACAAATTACTTTATTAATAAAAATAACTAGTTAATATAAGATGGTACCAACAGAATTTTATGCATAATATATTTTATGCTCACATATTTTTTGTTTAATAATATTGAAGTATTATATGTTTTAAGTGTCACATTTATTTTCCAAACTTGTTAAAAAACTACAACATTTTCTAGTCAAATAATTATAAATAATAGTGAAATAATTTTAAAGTTTAAAAATAGTGGAGAAATAGAATCTACCAAACATTAAATGCAGATATTATTTACCAATGAGAAATATTTCACAGAATTTGACACCAAATATCAAATACTACATTCAAAATTATAAAGTTTATAATAAAAAAAATGCAAAAAAATAACAAAAGTTTATCCAGATAAAATAAACTTTGTATTACTAAGTATGTATTATATTTCAACACAAATTTAAATTTTGATGAAGCAACATAAAAACTAAAAGAATTTAAAGAAATTAAAACTTTACTGAATATTCTGGCTATGATTTTACAACAGTAAAATATGTCTAAATTGAGGTTTGAAAATCCCCAAAGATATGTTAAATCTTCATTCTTTGCTCATATAAAAGAATATGAGTCATAGGAATAAGAGGGATTCTTTTTATTCCTGCATAAATACTATATCTTGGATTGAAGAAGAGAGTATTAATTTATTTAACACTCAAAAGGTGCATGCTCAATTAGCTTGAAAAGCTGATATTGGAATGAAATAAAATGTATATTATTATGATGTTAAAAAATGATTCATTTTCTAAGTGAGCTTTTAAAATAATAAAGTACAAATTTTAACTTGGTAAAAAAGCACAATATTTCATTGCTTTTTAAAAAATTAATGAAAAGGTAGGAAGAAGATAATCATTAATTTTATGAGGAATCATTTTAATACATAATATATGAACATTAATTTTTGTGTTTATCAAATCCATATCTTTATTTACAATTTTTAGTAAATATCATTCAGTAGTAAAACAATTTTACTGTGTTGTAGTAACAATTAAATACTGTTAAAGTATTTATTAAGGTAATATCATTATAGTTGATGCTACATGGTTGGCCAATTTTTATTTATATAATTGCTTTATATTTATAATATATTTGCAATACAGTATTTAATTCTATAAAGACTTTTACCTTTTTCTGCACTAATTGTAAATCAAATGTTTAACCATTTAAAAAAAACAGGAAAAGTTTAAAACAATGAAAATCTTTTCTGTTTTTTAATTGGTCAAACATTTAGTAACTTATTGCAATAGATTATTTAATGTAATGGGAGCTTTTTGATAATCTATATTTTGATTACTCAGCAAAGAATTGGCTATATTTAATAACCCAGTGAAGTCTCTCCTATCTGTAAAAAACATGTAATGATAAAAAGCATAAAAGAAAGGATATGTTGCATATTGATAACTTCACTGATATTAATTCTTTGGCATTCCTTTTGCAATTTATCATTTTTTTGTTTTCTTCAACATAGATTTTAAGATTAAACCATTATTACTTATTAGAAAATAATAAATTTGACTTCATTTGTTTACTACTGGAATAGATTTTAAATGTTCACATTTTTTCTATAAATATTTAAAAAATGAGATTGTAGTCAAAACAAAAACACTGTACATTATTATTTCTAAAATGATTATTTTCATTTTACAAAATCACTGAAATTTTTATTATTTGTGATTTTTTTTCAAATTCTAAATAAATATTTCTTTATTTTACTCATGTCAAATAAAATATGCATTCAAAGTTTAAATTTTTTTAATATTTATTGCAAAATTATGTCATTTTCATACTCATTATTATAATTAGATTGCTTATGTAGAAAGGTAAGCTTCTAAATAGCTTTAGGCCATATTTGCATTGTCTGCTAATATATTGTTCTATTTTTAAAAATAAAGTATTTCAATTCAAAATAAGTTATTAATAATGTATATTTTTTAAACTATTGTATAAAAATATCTAGAATTGTAATAAATTTTCAAATAAACATGTTTTTGATTATTCAAACCATTTCCTTAAACAATGTCCTAAAAATCATGATGTTGAAAACCTGTCATAATACAATAGATATACTTATCAGGGAAGGGCTAAATTCTATTGTTTTGAGGAATTTGTTGAGTTTCTAGCCATCTATAGAATTTCTATCAAACTAACATTTTATATTATAATATATATATTACAGTATAACATTTTATATTATAATATATATATATATATATATATATATATATATATATATATATATATATATATATATATTACAGTATAAATCTTGCAAAAATTTCACTAGGTGGTGAATTAATGAAAAAACTAAGTAATTTGTATGAAACCTAAATATGGTTTTTAATAATAAATAATGCAGTAACATTCAAGAAAACATCTTTAAAAAATAAATAAATAGTTTATTAATGAAAGTTTTTACAAAGTTAAGCATCAAAATGATATGCAATTCATGGAGCACTAAACCATGCAGAGCAAACAGTAATTGAATCTTTAATCCTTAAAGGCACTATATTTTACTATTAACCAGGTTTAAGCCTGGAAAATGACATTCATTTTTGGAAGCATGATAAATGTTCATTTGATTTTTTTTTCAAATTATATCTCACATGCATATATAATTACATATATGTATATTTACTTACACACACATACAGACATACCTACACATACATATATGCATACAGATAGATAGATATACAGGCAAACAAATAAATAGATAGAAATGTCCAAAATGCATTTTAAAAGATCCTAAAACATTTACTCTAAAATGAACCTAATATTAAATCTTTCTATTTTAGACCATATATCTCTCAAAGAAGACGAATTGATTGATTGATTTACCTAGCTATTTATCTTTCAACCATCTACTTACTTAGTTACATGCCTCAAAATTAGTCATTTATTTATTTATTTACCCATAAATTTTATAAATGTCTACATATTTATAAACAGTATTTAGATTTCTAACAGGTTTTTTGCTCATATTTCATAAATATAAAAAAAAGGAAAAGAAAAAATACTCTTTAAAATACACATACTTGTTTATGAATCTATTTTCAATAATGTAATTAACAAAAAGTCGAGTCTATTTTTGTGCAATAAGAATAAATTACAAATGATTATTTAAAAACTTTAAAAAATGGCATTCAGTATTTAAATATATCTAAAGAAACTCCAATGCATAATTTTTTTTAAAATAAAAAATCGGAAAAAATTCGATTTTAACAGCTTTCTTGTTTAATTGGGTTTAAAATATATTTGGAAACAGTTATTTATCTGGAATTAAAACTATAATAAACTTATAAAGCAACTTCATACTGCATTACAAATATTTTTGGCACGCATTAATCAGACACATATATTATACATACATGGCAATGTTTATCTAAAAGTTTTATGGTGAGGATATTTTAATAGTAATTATATATTGTACTATTTCCATCATCTAATATTAACTGCTAAATATCTTTATAAAATTTTAAACATTATACTTATTTAAATACATATCATACAGATTAATATATAACACAACAATGGTGGGACTAATCTATCTTCTTCAGGCTTTGCTGGCCTGTCTAGTGGCAGTACTAGCATGGAAATCGAACCTGGAGCTTTACACTAATGATTATTAAATTTAAGATGATGCTATAACCAACTAGGCTAGTTGATAATTAAATAGAGAGTTACTTTAAATTCAATATTTATGAATTGAAAAGCCTAAGTTCGATTCCCATGCTAATGCTGTCAATTGCTAGGATGGCAACACTTAAAGAATAGAATAGAATAATACTACTCAAAACTATTGCATTATATACTAATCTATATGCTATTATTAATAGTTGAATATATTTAGAAAGTTTTAAAAATGTTTTAATTTTGCTAAAGACAATTAAGAATTAATATTCTATATACAAATAGTTCAATGTAATAATTTGTTTAAAAATGAGATTAATATCATAAAACTTGAGTGTTTTATAAATGATTATCCTAGAGATATTATTAAAAATTTATTTTCTAATAAAATATTGATAAAATAAAGAATTAAATAATAATAATAATAATAATAATAATAATGATAATAATAATAATAATAATAATAATAATAATAATAATAATAATAATAATAATAATAATAATAATAATTAAATAATAATAATAATAATAATAATAATAATGATGATGATGATGATGATGATAATAATAATAATAATAATAATAATAATAATAATAATAATAATAATAATAATAATTTATATTGGTTTCAATATATCAAAATATTTGTTTTTTAAAGTTAAAAAATTACTTAAAATGATTAATAAGAAATATAATGCCTTCATTTATCCTGTCAATAAAAAGGGAAAAAAGTTTGTTTTTTAATTAACAATAATAGGGGAGTGTAATCTAGAAATTATGAATTCAATTTACATAATAAAATGTTTGATTTGTATTATTAAAAATAATATAGAAATGTTATATGTTGGGACCAAAATAAATAAATTAGAAACTAGATTAAAACAACATTTAAGTAATAAAAATTCTGTAATCTATAACCATATGAATAAGTTTAAACATAAAGATTTCGAAATAAACTTTTTAGAATGTATAAAATCATACCAAGAAAGAATCATAAAGGAAGAAATTTACATTAGTGAAATTAAATCTGAATTGAATCGAATGCTAATAGAAAAAAATAAAATAAATAAAATTGTTAATTAAATGTTTTTGGGTATTTTTGGATGGGTATATAAATGTAAAAAGTTTTGATAAAGTTTTGTTTGTAATAGAAAGGGTTTGAGGTAAAGACTATTTTTCAGCATTTTAAATTTTGGGATTAGTTTGGAATATGTGATATTTATTATTATATATTTGTATTTTTATTTTTCAGTTTTTCTTGAAAAAGACTACACTATAAAATCGTCAGAGCATTGTAGTGTAATTACATTTTCGTAATAGTCACATAAAAATCAAGTTTTAAAAAGATGCTTGATGTATTCATTTATATATATATATATATATATATATATATATATATATATATATATATATATATATATATATATATATATATAATCCTACATTCTGTGTGCATAATAGTATGAAAGATGTGGAGAAGAAATGAAAGAGATCAGAGTTTGTAATATTGCTTATATAAATATTACATACAAAATTTGGAAGTATCTTCTCTAGTATTTGTACATTTTATTAAATTATTCAAAGAATACCATTTATATTTAATATATTTCAGCCAATCTTCAATGCTTTATAATGAAAGTTTAAAAAGGTAGGAAATGTTAGAATTTTGATTCTCTTGATGGGCAATTGTAACAAATCTATCTGATCTACTACTTTCTTAAATAACATTAATACACTTTGAGGTGAGAGTAGTGATAAATAAAGAAAACCATGAACTCAGCAGTCTCATATAGTGATATACTTCATTTATTAATTGTGAAAATAAATTTAAATATTAATATCATCAATATTCTTTATTACTTTTTACAATGTTTTTTTTACAACCGACTATTGACAGTTTTGATTATCCCAGCAATTTTCTTCAGAACTTCTACTTACATTTCCAAATCTGGTAGAAGTTCTGAAGAAGATTGTTGAGAAAATCAAAACTGTCAATAGTGGTTTGTAAAAATCCATTGTAAAAAGTAATAAAGAATATAGGTAATATTAATATTATATGAATTTGGTGATGCAATAAGAAAGATAAAATTAATCAATTCAAATATTGTAAGTCGGATAAAGTTAACTATGAACTAGGCATTTGAAAAGCTTACTTGAAAAATTTTCATCTATTTGAGAATAAGTTATTGAATTCCACACATACTTAAACTTTAAGTCATTGAGAGAGTAGTTTAATACTTAGCCATTTCTTATACATCATAAAGAATTTGATGTTAATGATATTGTACATAAGGTTAATGATTATATTTACCATTGATAATATATATATATAATAAAAATTAAATATACTATGAATATATATGTATACTTAATTAATTAATTCCAGCTTTTTTTACAATTGCAATTTTGAATGGTAAGTGATTAACAGAGGCATATAAAACTCTTATCCTAAATATAAAATTTTTATTAAAATCTAACATAACATTTTGAGTAATCAATGCTTAGCAAATGTTTATAAAATCCCTATCATACACATTTCCTTTTTTTAATATAAAGATTTTTTAGTGTTTAAATTCTGGAAATAGCAATTTTGTTGTGCTTTCTGATGGAAATCATTCTGCCATATAAAGCAACTTTATAGAAAAGAAATTGTGTATGTTTATATATATTAAATGTATGTTTATATATATTAAATGTAAAATACAATAACCTTTATAAAATATTATATATATATATAATTTAAAGGTAAATTAATATATATATATATATATATAATTTAAAGGTAAATTCAATATTATAGTTTAAATTTTTTTTTTTAGCACTTTTGATTATGTGGTAATCCTTGTCAGCTTTAACTGAATTTCAAATTTTTTAACTTAATGTTACATATATTTCCATAAGCTGTGTATGGTCATATTTGCAACTTGCCTATTAATAACATCATCCTTATATTTATCAATCAAAATTGCCTCTTTAATTTTCCTCCTTTATGATTTCTTTCTTCCATTAATATTTTTATTTCACAACTATTAAATGTAAATCTATAATTACAAGTCTTTTCATGGTCAAAGAATACTGAGGCTGTATTAAATTGACTATTTGCATTATTTTTAATTCGATTAAATAATAAATTGATGCTGCTTCAATCTTTTCTCCACAAAACATCTCAATTCACCGATATATAATTTCTGACATCCACATGAAATCTGATAAATTATATTACTTCTTTGCAATTTAGGATTTACACTCTTAGAATTAATATTAATCAATCAATTAACATTCAGAGGAGCACAAAATGAAATATTATACTTTTCTTTAATTATATTCTTAATTAATTTAGATCGCATGTTATTTATAAATGGCATAGATATCCATTTTTTATTATCTAAAGTAACACTACAAACACTCTTGTTATTATTAAATGAATTTACTGTATGCAAAATTTGATTTTTATTATAGAAGCCAAATTTTGCATACAGTAAATTCATTTAATAATAAGAAGAGTATTTGCAATGTTACCTTAGATATTAAAAAATGCATATCTATGCCATTTATAAATAACATGCAATCTAAATTAATTAAGAATATATTTAAAGAAAAGTATAATATTTCATTTTGTGTTTCTCCGAATGTTAATCGATTGATTAATAATTCTAAGAGTATAATTCCTAAATTGCAAAGAAGTAATATAATTAATTTATCAGATTTCATGTGGATGTCAGAAATTATATATCGGTAAATCGAGATGTTCTGTGGAGAAAAGATTAAAGGAGCATCAATTATTATATAATCGAATTAAAAATAAAGCAAATAGTCAATTTAATACAGCTTCAGTATTCTTTGACCATGAAAAGACTTGTAATTATAGATTTACATTTAATAGTAGTGAAATAAAAATATTAATGGAAGAAAGAAATCATAAAAAGAGGAAAATTAAAGAGGCAATTTTGATTGATAAATATAAGGATGATGTTATTAATAGGCAAGTTGCAAATACAGCCATACACAGCTTATGGAAATATATGTAATATTAAGTTTAAAAAATTTGAAATTCAGTTAAAGCTGACAAAGATTACCATGTAATCGAAAGCGCTACAAAAGAATTTAAACTATAATATTGTATTTACCATTAAATTTATATATATATATATAATACAGATAAAACTGGAACTATTATCTCTTTTCTTATTTTTACTACTGGTAAGAAAGAATCGGGTGGTGATTTATACCAGTTACACATACTGTAGTAAAAACGTTAGATATTTTACTTTTAAAACTTTCTATAATTGCTGATATATATATATATACTATTAACGCATAATAAATTTCTTATTTACAATATAGTACGTATACATAACATATATATATATTGAAAGACTTTATTTTCTTTTCAGTTCACAAGAAGTTCCAACGCTAGAACTGGCCTCAATCCAAGAACTTTATACTCGGGAATCTGATATCTACCACTGGATTTAAACTAATCAGGGCATTTTAATAATTGATTGTCTTGAATGTGATGCACTGCATTGAGGGTTTTCTCAATTGGCGGTATTTTTACTTTGATTCACGTATTGATATACGAGTGCTTGTAATTTATGGATTATATACACAATTTAATATATATGTAATGTTTTTATTTAAATAAAAATATAAATTTGTTATTGACTGATTATATGCAAATTATAACTTATTTATATATAATGTTTTCATTTAATTAGAAATATGACTACCATCAATTACTATATATAGAATTTGAACTTTTTTATGCCATTAAATTATTGTATTCATATTTGAAATATTTGTGATTATTCAGAAATTTTTGTTTTATAACAAATTCGTTTTTAATTTTTTTTTAAAAAAAAACTCATTTAAATTTGAAATGCACATTTCTTTCATGACCACCACATAAATTTTAATTTGTAAGAATGATATTTTTTAACAATTTTATACATTATTAGTTTTCTTAAAGACTTTTAACACGCAGTAAGATTTTTGAAGATTATTAATGCTCCCATGTCTTGATTTTTTTGCAATTGATAATCTAACTAAAAGGTCATTTACTATCCACAAGATTCAATAAATGAAATTAAATTAACTGAACAAATATAATTTTATACAAAAAAATAGTTTTTATTAATGCAATTAATTTGTAACATTCGTCAGTTTTATTGCCAGTAGCAAAAATCATTTATAAATCAATAGAGTCATTGTAATTCCACGAGAAAAACAAATATCAAGGAATTAAAAATAACCATAAACTAGAAGTGAATTTGCGATAATTATACAAACGACTACGTGACCTACACGCACATTCATATATTTATCACGCTGATTCATCATTCCGATTTATTTGAATATCTATTAAAAACAATTACAGAAAAATCGAAGTTATGGAAATAAAAGAGTTTTCTGAAATTGTAAAAAAAATTAAGACTAAACTAAATCAAGCAACTAAAGTTTAAATAAAGAGAACATCAAAGTAGCATACAGCTAACTGTACTATATACAGGCTACATGTACCTAGAAATTGTTTCCTATAATAGTATATATCTAAATGACTTCCATTCATATATGTATATGTCAAAAGCAGCCACTCATAAACGAGAGCAGCTATTTAAATTCTAGTAAGAGAAAAGGATAGACTCAAAAGTTTTTGATGCTTACGTCATGCTTTAATGATTACGTCATGCTTTAATATACGTCATGCTTTAATGATGGTTTAATTTCTTCTATAGAAAACTTTCTTTCTGAAAGGTGTCATTTATCTAATTATAGATTCCATTGTTTTCTAATTTCTGCCATATCATTCCAAAAATAGTAATCAATATTACATCTTTTATAAAAGTCTTGAGGTAAAGCTCACATCTTATGAGTCTTTGCTCATGCCATAAAAATGATGTTTAGTTACACCAGAAAATAATCTTCTCAATTTCAGACTCCCAGCTTAGCACGCTGAATAACATATAGATTACATTATAATCTTGACTTCAGATTTTTCAAAAACTTATAGAGCATCCTTAAATGAAATTTTCTTAATAATTTTATATTACAATGATAGTAAATCTATATTTTATTTTCTGTTCATAATTGTTAAATGCAGAAACAGCATACTGAAATCTGTATTAATTATTAATATCCCAAGTCCACATTTTTCCTTTGAAATCTACCAAGATATTTAAACTGATTAAAGTAGATAACTAAAGCGTATTTTATTATGCCAGCTGGACCTTCTGAGCAACAACCATTAGATTCATTTAAAATCCAAAACAAAGTAAATTCTTTGATTTTAATTGGTTCAAATTAAAAAATATATTCTTAAATCTATATATTATTTGCTATTTGTTTCACTGTCTATAAATGGTTGCATAGACAACTATCATAAAACTAAAAAACAATTGAGACTAGTAGACATCATTTATTAATATCAATCTTCATTTTTCATGATTCATATCTTCTGTGCTAATGTTTTCTTTCATGCAATATTTACCAGATGTAGTATTTTCTGTCATATTATGCATTTTTAATTAAATTTATATGGACAATGAGCTATCATTAAACAATTATATTGAACTTCTCCATTAAGTAGACAAATCCTTGCAATTAAAATTCCAACAACAATAAACTCTAATTAAGTTTTAAGATGCAATTATATTATGGATTCTATAATTTTTTTTGAGAAAAACTTCAAAACTTTATTTAAACTTGTCAAATACATTCACCTATTAATAATAAGACATAATTTAACTTAGAACCCAGCACATGAAGTAGTATTATTTTGTTTTTCACTCAAAATGTTGCATTATAAATTCACGTCATATGAGTCATAATTGAATGTGTTTAAAAAATTTAAATAAAGGTTTACTTTTTCTGAAATGACATAACAATTAATTCTTTTTGTTGAAAATAGTCCAATATATAATAAGAAGTAAAATATCTTATATCTGCGAAGTTAGAGATAAAATTTTTTATGAAATATCTTTTTATGTGTTTTTAGATGCAGCAGCTTATGAACAGTTTTGTTTACAGAAGAGTTTTAAAACAGGTACTATGATAGCTTTAATATGCCTCTAGTAACAACAGCATGCTTATAGCGATTCATGATTATTTAAAAATCACAATAACAATTGTAGTTCATCACCTATTATTGAATAAAATCTGTAAAGAACCTTTGCTCTACTGAATTAAATTTACATTCTATGATAATTTTCCTCCTTGCTTTTTTAAACAATTGAATTAATAGAAGCCTCTTTTAAGTTAATAAGATGACATGAGGCATTAATTAAAACATTATAATAAATGAAGATCATTGAATAACTAAAGCATTGTAAATTTCTATTTAAATAAACAATGAAATATCTTGATATCAAAAACTACCCTGAGAAGATGAAAGTAATTAAAAAGAGGAATCCTTTAAAAGTGTACAGAGATTAATTTTATCAGTAAAAATAAACAATTGCTTTGTCACATGAGAAGTCATATAGTAACTGAATATTGGAAGATATATACTTGAGTTGTAATTCACAGATTCCACTATCTAATCCCATCTTTCTTCCATTGCATTAAACCATGCATGTAAATTAATATTATTGAAATATATGCATATGTTGTTAAGTAAATAATATATCTAAATTCCAAATTTAAAAATTGTTTAAATACTAATACTATTAAAACAGGGAAATAATTTTTGAAATCGAAATTTAGTAACATTAATTATTTGATAATGTATATATTTAATAAACTTAATGTCAAAACATCACATGATCTCTATTTGTTTACACAATACTATTAGTAAATTTATTTAATATAAGAAATATATGCTTTATTTTAATAAACTTACTTAATACAAATTGTTATATATTAACATTATATTTATTATATTACTGCAATTTAACTTAAAATTTTTCATTCGCAAGGGTTTTTAAATGAATAAATGGTGAACTCTTCCATGAAGTTTGAATTAGGCTACATATAAATGAGTCTATGCTTTCATTTGGATTTTAATGGTTTGATCCTTGTTAAACCAATTATTATAATCCTTATATAAGTCTAGGGGAGATAATAAATATAATGTTTTCAAGAAGACTTGTGATGATTACTTTAGTTGTCTTTGGCAAGATGGCTCCATTGGTTAAAATGTTATTCAAGAATCTAAAGATCCAGGTTCGATTCCTATGCTAGTACTATCACTAGGCAGGTCAGAAACACCTGAAGAAGAGAGGAGAATAACACCACTCAAAACGTTGAGCATAGACTAACAGTTGAATGTATTTGAAAAATTTTAATAAAGTTAAATTTTTCTAAAAAACATTCAATACTTAATATTAGATTAGACAAATAGTAAAGAAACAAATACAACTAAGAAAAATAGTCATTTTCTAGTGGCTAAAAAATTAAGTATCATAGGAATGCTGGAATTTTTATCATCACTGTTTGGTTCATTGATTAAGATCTGTATTCATATATATATTGTAATGATCCGGAGAATGCTATTTAACGTAATCTGCACTACAGGGCACCATCTAGGCATTTGAGCCTAGAAAAATTTATAAAGTAGGCAGATACGTAAGTAAAAAAAAAATTTATTTTATTTTATTTATATATTTTGATATCTGGTCATTAGCCCATGTCACTAGCTCAGGGAGTAGCAGAGATTTAATAATATAATATCTTATCTAATTATATTTCAATATTAAAAAATAAATAAAATAAGCCACTGCCAGTAATTAACATTCAAAAATTTATTTACGCACATATATATATATATATAAGATTTAACGTTATTATTTTAATATGTTTACTTTAACATTTAACATTATTTTTACTTTTATTTTAGATTTTTAATTTACATTTTAAATTTTATACTATTATTAGTTCGCACAGATTTGTTTAAAATGTTGAGTATAGATCGGTTACATAGATTCCACAGTCAAAAACATTTCGAAATAAACATAAACGATCAAAATACAAAATCATTAATACCATCAATTGCAGAGGGAAATTTATAAGTAGCCCAATAGCATTCACCATAAGATGCTTGCATTAACACCAATAACTTAAAAGACCTCCGATTAAATACATTTTAAATACTCACCATAAGGTATCATTATTTATCAAATGTCTATATATTTTGATCAAATATGAAAACCCAAAACATAATTAACTGATAACGAATCCATGCAAGCATCTATAAACAATTTAAATTTAATGCATTTTTATTTAGTGTCGAGTATGAATAGACTACATAGATTTGAATTTGAAGAAAAAACATTCTATCCCTATTAAACTGGTGTCAATCCATCTGATACATCGATGCATTCAATGTAATACGAAATACGCCAGCACAAAAAGTTAAGAGAAGAAATTGCCTCTCATCAGATAGGAATACTACATCTATTTGACAAGAAGAGCAATAAAAAAAACTCAGAAAGGAACTGCTTTCTCCGTCTTATAATTTCTTCCATAGGCAAACGGAAGTGTGCGGCGTATACTAGCAATTCTGCCCATAGCAAATCTTGCATTACAACTACTAACTACACCAATATATCCAATCCATTGACCCAATTCAATAATGACCCAAATAACCTAAGATTACCCTCCCCTAATATAACTTTACAAATCTATACAGCCATTCACGCTCGACTTAAGTTTAACATTGATATATTTTAATATATCGGAAAACAGAAATCATAATAAAACTTAAAGAACAAAAAATATAAATGGAAATGATTTAAAATAAAAAAAAATACATCAAATAATACTATTAATAAAGAATTTAGTTTGGTCAGATAGGATTCTATTGCATTATTTACTAAAAGGTTTTAAAATTTAGTAGTTCTTATTTTTTCAAGTGAATATAAAGTTCTTATGATTTTTAAAACGTCCAACTTTATCCATTGCTTGCCATGAACATGAATTCCCATGCCATCCTAAAGGGGTTGATATTCTGTAGGCTGATTTATTTATCCATTCAGAGGTTTTTGCTTTAACTGGTCCTCAATGTAGAAAACGATAGTTCAATTCTCTTTCTTAGCAGAACTGAAGGGATTGAAGAGTGCATCTTTTCGATCCCTTCTCCTTCACCTCCGCACTAACACATATCTGTCTACTCTTGTAATAACTAATTAATTCTTTTATTTTCAAACCTTTTCTTTTATAATAATTTTGTGGATTAACTCAACATTACATCATGATGGTGAAAACCTTTTCATTGAGGTCCAATTTCCCGATGGATTTCTTTCATTTGCTAAAAGTTTCTATTGTTTTTCCTCTCCTATCTGACCATTGCTTATACATTTGAAATGCCCAAGGGCTAGCTTACTAATTAAAATAATCATTTCCATTTTACAAAAGATTAATTAATTTGTTTTCAAACTTAAACATATATTTTTATCTCTAAATCTTTTCTGAAAATTTAGTTTTAAAATACTTTTTCTTTAATAAAGTTTTATTTTAATAATTATTTATCTATGCGATTTTATATATATATATATGAGTTTAGTATAGAATTTTAATTTTCAATTTTTAATTCTTAAAAAGGAAGTTTTATTTGCGAACTTTTATTCTTTTCATGTTTACTAATATATTAAATTATTTAATAAAAAAAAAAACAATGTAACGTCATCTGTGCCCATTACTATATATATATATATATATATATATAATATCATATAGGAAATAAATAAATATTTCATAACTGATGGACAGTGCTATCATTTCTAATATAAGTAAAATAAAATGCTGTCATTTATTTTACATAAAATATCAAAAAATATGAATAAACTTATGACTTACCTAAATTTCACTTTGAAAAATCTGGTAGACTCTTATATAATCTGTATTTCACTTAGCAAACGTTTGAATTCTGCAGGTGGCTAAAGGAAGACATGCATTGTGCAAATGTTGTCAATATTTGTGATCATTAAAGAATATTACATCAACCTAATTTCTCAAACACATTATATAAACAGTACATATAGACATTTAAATATATTAATTACATGATGAAAGAATTCAATGCTTTATTTTAATAAACTTAATCATCATCATCAATCATTAACAATCCACTGCAAGATGAGGAACTCTCCAAGTTCAATCCATCTTCTCTGATCTTTAGCTTCTCCTCTCCACATCACTCCTGCACACTTTGTTATTTTATCCATCCATCTCACATGTGGTTTTTTTCTGGGTCATTTACAATCTCTTGGAATCCAGTTTAAGATTTCAATTGTCCATCTATTATCATCACTTCTAGCAATATGCCCACCCCAACTCCAGACTTTTAATATTTTTAATGAGGTCAGTAACACCTGCTTGTTCTCTTACCTATACATTGCATTTTCGATCTCTTCTTGTTACTTCCAACCTGCATCTCTCCATACTTCTTTGAATGGTCTGAAGTCTCTGTATTGCTCTTCTATTAAGTATTCCAAGCCTCAGATCCATAAGTAAGAACTGGTAAAATATATTTGTTAAAAACTTTTCTTTGCAAACACATAGGCATATTTCCTTTTAGTATCAAGTTATTTCTATAAAAAGCATTCCAAAACAAGTTTAATTCTATGATTAATTTCATTCATTGTTTCCATCTGTATTAATAATATGGCCAAGGTATTTGTAGCTATTAACATATTCTAACTCATCATAATCAATTTTTATTTTGATATTTTGAGAAAATCTATTAAACATTACTTTAGGCTTTTCAACATTTATCTTTAGTCCTACTTTCCTACTTTCATCTGATAATTCCTGCAACATTTTTTGTAGCTCTAAAGAATTATTTGCAAAAATAACTACATCATCTGCAAAATCGAAATGACTTAAATAATCTCCATTTGCTTTCATTTCTTTAGATTCTCATTTTAATCCACAAAATACTTCTTGTAGCACTGCTGTAAAAAGTTTTGGAGATATGGAGTCACCTATCTTACATCTTTTTCAATATTGACTTTTCTATTAGCATTACATAAACTAATTGTTGCTGTTGCATTTTTATAAATATTCTTTAAAATATAACAATATCATGGATCTATACCTTGATGATCCAATGCTTTAATCATCAAAGAAATGTTTATAGAATCAAATGCCTTTTCATAATCTACAAATTCAAAGCATAATGGCAACTCATATTTATTTGTCCTTTAACTTAATATAAATTATTATATATTAAAGTTATAAAGGTCCTTATGATACAGAAGAATGCAGCCATCTTTTATTTCTACTATATAGGGTTCAAACTAGGTTAAGTTAATTTTTTGGGAAGGTTTAAGATTTCTTCCTAAAAATAATCAGTAAATGGGTATCTATCTAATCTTAAGTAAAGATAAAATAATCAGAATACCATTAAATGCCAACTACATCTGGTATTAAAATTATTTTGTTGCTACTTTCTATATTAGTGCATATTAGAGTATTTACCTTTAATGTTTTTTTTACTTAAGTTTATTTTAAAATACGAATATATGTTAATCTAATTATTTTATTGGGTCATCAAAAAGTATTACTCAAGTAAATTCTAGCACATGTGAAAACATTAAAATCTGTTGATCTTAAAAACAAAAAAGAAATTCATAAAGTTTGTTTTTTATAAAAATTGTTCAACTATGCAGAATCCACATTAATAATGTTTTGGCTGTATTAAAATTTAACATATTGTATATGGATACAAAAACATTTTAGGAATTAGTAATGGTGTTTACAAATAGAATGTCAGCATTATTATCACTTATAATTGATGGTGCTATCAATGGTTTAGAGCCATAATAGAAATGGTAAACTTTAGATTTCAAGATCTACTGATTGCAGTTTAGTTCTGTTATTTCAAATACTTGAACTTCACGAAAATTTCCAGTTGATCTTTGTAGCAATAAATTATTACTATTGCTACTGCTGCTGCTACTACTACTACTACTACTACTACTACTACTACTACTACTACTACTACTACTACTACTGCTACTACTGCTACTATTACTACTTCTACTACTACTATCATTATTGTTTTTATATCTTCTTTTTCTTCTGCTTCTTCTTATCATCATCATCAGATCATCAATAATGTAAGACTATTTAAATATCTTGCAAGCTTTTCAAGTAGAAAAGTAGATTTTGATATTGATATGTCTAATGGCATTAAAAAAATTTCATTTAAGGGTGCTCCATAAAAGTCTAAAAATATAATGAGAAAACCATAAGATCAATCAATATGTTCGTCAAAATTGCAAAATCACATGTGTTAGATTAAACATGTGGAAAAAAATCAAATGGTTTAGTAGTTCATAAGAAATTTAAACACTAAAAGTGCAAGAATTGGAATTGATCTGAAGCCTATAAATTCCAGGCTCTGGTACTGTCAGTTGAACCATGTAAAGCAATATGTAAAATGCATAAACATTACAAGACTTCATAAAAGAGGTGTTTTATGGTAAATCTGATCATGGATTTTGAAGGAGAGTTAGACCCCATTTAGATTATAAAGTTTATTTCAAGCATATTTTAAAGAAGTGCACTTTTTACTATTTTTGTTGGGAAGATATGGCAAAGGATAGAGTACTGTGAATAATTACAATCAAAACAGTATTGAAATATTTCAGAAAGAAAAATTTGCTGCGGAAATTAAAAGATAGCATCACAAAATATCAAATAAACAAAGTCAGAATGGTATTATTCTGTCTTTTCATGGTTTTGATGTAACATAACTCAGTGGGAGGTATTTACTATCATTTCAATTACAAAGAGATAGAATAATAGAGCAGTATTTCTTTACGCGTTCATTATATTTGCAATTCAAGAATTTGATATAGTCATCAGTAACTTTATCTTTAAAATATTTTATTATTAGGAGTAGTAATAATAATAGAATTTGTTTTTTTTTTTAATCATTTTTTTTGCAGTTGGAATGGCTATATTCGTTTGTGAGGGTTTCATCATCATTATCCCCATTATTATTATTATTATTATTATTATTATTATTATTATTATTATTATTATTATTATTATTATTATTATTATCATTATCATCATTACCACCACCACCACCACCATCACCATCATCATCATCATCATCATCATCATCATCATCATCATTATTATTATTATTATTATTATTATTATTATTATTATGTTTCAGAAAAAAAATTATTCAAGAAAGACTAAGTAATATAGATGTTATACTTGATTACATGGTTTTTACCTTATAATAACAGAATATGAGAGATTGTGGAGCTCTGCAATTCATGTCTCTTAAATGTTTTTTTCAATTTTTATTTTTATTAGTTTGAGCTTATTTCTTAATATGTTAGAGTATATTCTGTTACTATAACTTTGGGTGAGATTATAAAATTAGTGGTGTAAATTTTTGCAAAGCTCCTCTGTGGAAAAGAGTAAATGATTGAGTGAATTGTGTTCTTTTTCAATGAATTGAGTTGATATAGGCCTTGGCAGTCTTTAGATGAATACTTTCAAATAGAAAGTGTCTTTGATTCTCTTCTCCTCCATGTATAGATTATATGGCAACAATAATATAATTTTTGATAATTAAGGAGCTGCTACAATGATAGTGATCACATGTTTAATTTGAGAAGGAAATCAAATTACTTCATTTCAAATGAACCACTATATGAATTACCACAGAAGTTGACTTTTACTTATTTCTAGCATTGATGAGATTCTGCATCCACTCATATATGAATATATTTACTGCATATTTTTTTTAATGATGGCATTCATACCTGTGGTAATTCAATGTCGATGCTAGGATTGTTGCTTAGTGATTTGAAAATGCAGATGATATAATTGTGGAAAAATATGTATTGAGTGTAATCATAGACCATTGAAATAGAATATATACTTGTAGTCTTTTAAGTGACATTTTAATGTTTTGCTTCTCTCTAATCTTTTATATAACAAACTCTTGTGACCAATTAATTTTATGAAAATTATTGTTTGAACATAATACATAATTTTGGTAATAATTAATATGTTGATAAGTGCTATTTTTAAATATAACAATACATTTTTGATAGGCTTGATATTGTGTTTTGTATTGTATTTGTCAATTTACCTTGTATCTGTTTTTGAATCACTATGTAATTTATGTGGGATGGAACTCCTAAATGTGTGTGTATTTAATATGTATAAAGTCACTATGTTTAATTTTTGGAAGTCTTATTTAATTTCAGATCTTTTCACTAGACAGGTGTTATAATCTTTCATAAGATATTTTAGAATTACAATAATTAATACATTAAGGATTATATATGCAATAATTAATTGAAACACTGTAAAATAAAAAACTCAAGCAGAAGGCATGATTATACAATCACCTTTTTTCTTATTGCTTTTATATGAAGTGCAAAGATATCCATACTGCAATGAATTTTAAATAATTAATAGAGGTTATAAAATATACATAATGAAATCAAATTTTTCTCATTTTTTCTTATGTCATAATTTATTATGTCAATTACATCTGAACTATCAATCAGCATATAAAAGTTAAAGACCTTAATATCCCATTGTAAGTGTATTTTGAGAACTTTATTTACTCATCGGTTAAGCTAAAATCTTGTCATAATCATCATCGTAATTATTTCCCATTACTGTAGATCCATTTCAGGATGGTGTCTCCAAGTTCAATCTAGTTTCTCTAATTCCCAAACTCTCTTCTTCATTTATCTTATTCATCTATCTCATATATTTTCTCTTCCTAGATCTTTGACAATCTACTGGGAATCAACTTTAAAACATCAGTTATCATCTATGATCAGTTCTTTTACCAATATATCCAGATCAGTTGCATTTAAATTTCTTAATGCTTTCCATGATATTAATAATGCTTCTTTGTATCTCACCCATAATGCATATTTCCCCATACTTCATTTTCAATAGTCTGAAAACTCATTGCTTTTCTGTTAAATGTCCAAGTGTTGAATTAAAACACAAGAACTCATAAAACCTATCTATTAAAATCTGTACTTTTAAAACATTTAGACATATATTTTTTTTAATATTGTCATTTCTATCAAAAGCATTTCATCAACATTGAATTTTTATGATTAATTTCATCTATTATATTTTTGTCTAAATAAATAATCTGACCAAGAATTTGTAATGATTTTCTTTTAATTCATTATTGTCAATCTATTATTTTTTTGAAAAATATATTGAAAATTATTTTAGTCTTCTTGGCATGTATCTGTAATCCTATTATTTTACTTTTAGTTTATAATTCTTGCAACATTCTCCAAAGCATCAATGCAAATATAATCACATAATCTGTAAAATTTAAATGGCTTAAATAATTCCTATTTATTTTTATTTCTTTAGCTTTCCATTTGATTCCATCTGTAAAACTGCTGGAAAAAAATTGGAGATGTAAAATCACCTGATACATGCTCATTAATGTTAATCTTTTTAGTATTATTGTGCAATCTATCATTGATGTTCCATTTTGATTAATACCTTTCCAAATTTCAAAATATCCTTGTTATATAAAATCAAATGCCTTTTCATAATCTACAGATCCAAAGCATAAAAACAACTCTTCCTATAACTTCTCCCAGTATTTGAATGTGATTCTCTGAGTTAAACCCACTTTTAAATCCATTTTGAATCCATTTTTAAATCCATTTTTGTAGTTAAAATCCAAAGTTTATTGTAAACAAGTTGTACAAAGTCTTGGTGAAATTTTTATATAGAACTTCCAGGAAATTATCTGAAATATCTAATATCTACTTCATCATCTTTCCCCATCAATATTACTTCTGCATTCTTCCAATCATCTGATACCTCTTTATTAATATAACATTGTCAATATTTTTTTCTATTTCTTCACCTGCTTCTTTTAAGATATATTGATTATAATTCCATCATTCCTAAAGTTTCTTCTTCATATCTTTAATTTTATTTATCTCCTTGTTTGTTCATTATTATTATATAATTCTTGACATATCTCTTCTTTTTATTGTAGAAGTAACATTATTTCTAATACCAATATGTTATTTTACACTTCTAAGACTTCTGTCCTTTTCTATAGCTATCCTTACCAATTTACTTTTTCCCTATATCATTATTAATTCCATTTCTTAGCATTTTACAAACCTCTAGATGGATCTTTAAAAAAAATTCTTTTATTCATACATTGTCTTGTGTCAGTAAAAAAATAACTACTACACTGTTTCTTTTTTGTTACCAACTCTATTTATTGCATTTCTTAATAGTGTATTAGTTATCTTCTTAATCACTTTATTCAATTCCCAACCATGCTCAAAATCGGTTAATGGCTTAAAATAATTTTCAAATTCTAATTTAAATTTATTAGAATAATTGTGAAGGATAGAAATATCAATTATTAACATTGTTTTTTTTTTAAATATTTACTCTAATAGATGATCCCATCCATCCATTGTTGAATGTATTAAAATATTATAATCCTTAAATATTAATTTTCTTGTTAATTAAAATACAATCAAATTCAGCTGTATAATCACTTGGATATTTTCATGCCCATTTCTATTAAGCATTTTTCTTACAAAAAGAATTCATAATATACATCTTTTTTTTCTGAGATTCCACAAACATGCATTTTCTTTCATTTCTATTATCCTAGCTGAATTTATTCACAAAACATTCATCGTTCAATAATTTTTCAATTTTAGCATTGAAGTTTCCTATGATAAAATGTTATTTTGTGTAAATAAAAACATTTTTTCATATCTTTATAACTATTGTCTACTTTTTCACAACAATAAAAACTTGTTGGGGCATAAACTTAAATTATCTGCATTTGATATTTGTTATTATTTGTAATAACTAATTTTGCTAATCTATCTGATATCCATCCATCTTCACAATATTATTTCTACACATTCATTTGTGCTTCCAATATTTCTGCCTTTGTAGTAAAGCACACAATTACTTTTTAAAACAATTATTGGTTCACCTTTTCTTATAACTTCACAAAGTCTGACAATATTCTGTTGAATATTAAAAAGTTTGTTCCAGTTAAAAAAGTTTTTATTTAACTAAAAAAAGACTCTTTGATTCCTATTTTTTATTCTTATACACAGTTAGATTTAGGCTTTTATTTTGAACACTAGAAAGTGCAAGTTAATCAAGCTATGAAAAAGAAGAATCTTCCAATTATATATGAGTTTAGATATCTCAAGAACATAGCTAAATTTCCTGATTAACTTTCCTAATAATTATTATGATTTGAATTGCCGGCAGGATCAGTTTTTTTATTTATTTAAAACAGAGTGTCAGAATTCTATACAAGAATTCACTTATCCATCACATTGCATCATCAATTCATAACTAATAAATAAAAGTAAGATCAAGATTACATTTCTTGTCATTTTTTGATTAAGTTGCACTTTCTGGTGTGTAAAAGAAGGCCTAAATCCAAACGTGAACGTTAAATAAACTGTGAATGGTATAATGGCATCCTACCATGAGGATTTGGGAAAAACCACTGCCTGAGATAAGTAGTAATTGAAAAAAAAAATCTTGAAACTGGATTATACAACTATAAAAATAATTTTTTTTTAATAATATGACTATAGAAAAAAAACATGATCACAGTGGATATAGATGTTAAATCACAAGTAGTGACCAGGTAGAAAGATACTGGAGAGGGGAAAATCATAGCCCCAAGTCCTTATATACTACTATGTAACTTAAGACCATCCTTAAGTGCTCATCAGTTTTATAATAGCAGGATCCTGAGTAATGGAAAGGTGGACCAAGTGCCACAAGCTGATAAGTCTCAAAAAATGATCAATGCTTGTATGTGCTTAGACTTGGGTTCTAATTATTAGTCTTATGCTTGTGTGGAAAGGATACAGGTAAATACAGAAATAGTATTCATTTCTACTATGTTAGACCCTAAAATGTTGGCTTTATAGTCTGCAGATATATATCAGTAATGCTAATACAAAAAAAAGTTATACTTGAAACTTAAGAATACGATAACTTCAAATCCATATTTAATTCTTGTTTGTTGGGGCAGGGGGTAATTAACTGTATGGTTCATGAGTATATTGGCATTTGGTAATATTTTTTTTAAAAAAGTAAAATTTAAAGATCTTTTAAAGACACAACTTAATTTTCTGTTTTAGTTAGTATAATTTATTTTTTAGATAATGTAGAATGGAAATTGTTTTTCTTTCATATTTGTCTATTTAATTTAATTAAAATTAAAATTAGAGGAAATAAAAAAAGACATGCAGATTACTAATCCAGATAAACAAAAAGAAAGAAATTCCAAACGTAAAAGAAAGATTATGCTAATTAAAGATGGCAGAAATATTTTTTAAAAATGACACTTTGTAACTGAAAGTTAATAAAGAATGCACAGGATTACCTTGTATTCTGATAAGAAAATCAAAAGATAATAACATATGCATAAAAATCTAAAATCTGATTGTGAATGTAAAAATAATAATTTTGATCAGTGTCTTGTCTTGTGTCTTTTCCTTAGCTAGCAGTTTTCATGGATCTGGGACTGAGAAAATGTCCTATCTTGGACTATTTATATGCAGTATTACTACTACTCATGTGGGAGTGGAACCACAAAGCTTTCGCTTTCGAGTCTAGCCTAGGAACATCCAAGATGTTGGCAGGAATTAAACTCAAAGATCACAAGCTCATTTATCTCAAGAAATACATGTATGCTACCATAATCTATTCTTACATATTATTCATACCCAATTTGTGACTAAATTGTTTGCAAACTAATGTTAACTATAAACTTATAATACAGATAGAGACATTAACTTTTATTATTCAAGGAACTTTCTAAAAGAAACTTAAGAAGATAAGAACTATGTGAACTAATCATTTTAATTATTTGATCAATGTTATTATCTGGATTAGGGTGTATGTGCTTTCCAATTTTATTTAATAATTTATCATTTAAATATTTTAATTTGTTATAATAAAATATTTATCTTTAATGTTAACTTTTCATTGTGTGTTATTAAGGTTAGTTTATTAGAATTTATTATGTATAAATTACCTTTGCGAACATGCTTGTTTAAGCCTGTGGAAAATTCCAAAAGACAAATTCATATAAAAATTTAAAATGACAAGAAACGTAATTCCTGATCTTTGTAATTATTTGCTTCTTAAATTATGATGTGCTTCATGCAGAATCAGTGCCCTCAAATAAATAAAAAAACTGATTTTGCTGACAATTTAAAATCGTAATTAATATTAGGCTAGTTAATCAGGAAATATAACTATGTTCTTGAAATATCCAGATTCGTAAATAATCAGAATGTATTTTCTGTTCATAGTTTGATTAACTTGCACTTTCTTGCGCATAAAAGAAGACCTAAATCCAACCGTGAATGTTAAATAACTGTGAACAGTACAATATATATATATAAGCAATACAGAGACTACAGATCACTTAGAGAAGTACGGAGAGATGTCTGTTAGAAATAATAATAAGAGATTGAAAATGAAATACATCATTGAAAAAATTAAAGAACAGAAGTGGAGTTGGGCTGGACAAATTTTCAGAAGAGATAATAATAGATGGACAGTTAAATTTTAAACTGGATTCCAAGAGATTGTAAAAGACCCAGAAAGAGACCATATTTCATATGGCTGGATGAAATATGGAAGTGTTCTGAGGTAATATTGAAAAGAGGCTAGATATTAGAGAAGTTGGATTAAACTTGGAGAGATATTCATCTGGCAATGGATAATGGTTGTGAATGATCATGATGATGATATGTATATGTAATCCATTTAATTTTTAACCCTGAAATTATTTACAATCAAAATTCAATGTATACAGTTTTTAATCTTCAATACAAAATATATCTTAATATTATAATATAAAGTAGTCAGATTTTTCCCACCCATAATCTTTTTACAAGACATCCACAAATAATACATATATATATATGACAGTGATAAAGTACAGATGAGGTATATACATAAGAATAAAAAAATAGATAATATCATTCTCATTTACAACTATTATTTAATCACCTGCAGTATAGACATCTCTTCAAGTTTAATTCAATTTTTAGCATCTCTTCTCCATATTACCCCAGTAAACTTTCTTATTTCATACATCGAACTCACATATGGCCTTTTTCTAGACCTTGTACAATTGTTTGGAATCTAGTTTAAGATTTCAAATGTCCATTTATTACCATTTTTTCAGATATTCATCTATTATAATATCTTTCAGCAATTTGTCCAGCCCAGCTCAACTTTAAACTCTTAATTTTTTTAATGATAATTAGCAAACTCTATTTGTTTTTTCACCCATATATTTCATTTTTAATCCCCTTTTCTTATATATATATATATATATATATATATATATATATATATATATATATATATATATATATATATATATATATATATATATATATATTATCGAATAGTCTGAAGTCTCTCTATTGCTCTTCTGTTAACTGCTCAAGCCTGAGTTTTCAAAAAAAAAAAACTGATAAAACTCATGTATTAAAAATCTTTCTTTTCAAATATATAGTAATATTTCCTTTTAATATTATATTATTGCTACCAAAACCACCACATCCAAGTTTAATTTTATGATAAATTTCATCCATTATGTTTCCATCTGTATTAATAATTTGACCATGGTATTTGTAATTATAATTTCTTGTAATTCATTATTATCAATATTTATTTTCTTTTGAGAAAATCCATTGAACATTATTTTAGTTTTTTTTAGCACTTATCTTTAAAAAAGCATTTTTACTTTCATCTGATAACTTCTGCAACATATTTTGAAGCATTGAAACTTTATTTACAAAAAAAAAACCAAAACTACATCATCTGCAAACTTGAGATATAATCTCCATTTACTTTTATTTCCTTAAGTTCTCATTTTATTCCACAAAATATGTTTTGTAAAATGTCTTGAAGGTAAGAAGTCATTCTGGTTCATAACCTTCTCAGTGTTAATCTTCTTGGTATAACTATGTAGTTTAAACAGGGCTACTACATTTTGATAAATATTTTTTAGGATATAACTATATCTTGGTATTATATATTTATGATCCAATGTTTTAATCACTGTAGAAATGCATGGAGAGGAAAATGATTTTTTTCTAATCCACAAACCCTAAACATAATGATAACTCGTATTCATTAGTTCTTTCTATAACTTCTGTCAATAAATGGATATGATCCACTGTGCTAAAAACACTTCAATTCTATTTGCTATTTTGATTGAGTAAGTAGTCGACTTGTAATTATCTTTATCTGTAATTTTTAATATCTCCTTACCATCTTTTTTAAATATCAAAATTACTACTGCATTCTTTCAATCATCATTTAGACATTTGGTATATAACTTTTCATACAATTTTTTTTATTTCTCCACTTGCTTTTTTCAAGATATTAATTATAATTTTATCATTATTGGGAGCTTTTTTTCCATAGATTTAATTGTATCTGTTAATTCTTTTTTTAAAATACTGTGAATTTAGATGATATAAGAATTGTAGGAAATACTTTGTTTCTTATTCTTTATTGCTATATAATTCTTCACAAAACTCTTGTGTGCAGTTCATGATGTCATATCCCTCTCTCTCTGTATATATATATATATATATATATATATATATATATATATATATATATATATATATATATATATATATATATATATATATATATATATATATTGTAACCTCTGCTCTCTTCACTTGTTCACTTTATTATATTTATAAATGCCCAGGCACCAATTCTATACAAGATAGAATAAAATTTATAATTGTAAATTGCTCTATGGCTTAGCTCAGTTGAGGTTATAGGATATGGTCTTCATATAGGATGCAAATAAAAGTAATAAAACATTTATTAATAACAATTCTATAACACTAATTTAGTTATATGCCACACATTTATTTAATTATAAAACTATTGCAAAATTATCAATTATCATATTTAATATAGGATAGATAATGATGAGGATCGGGTATCTTTTTATCTATATCACCACCTATTCTAAGCAAAGTAGAATATATTATTAGCACTGTAATATGGTGATTTATCATCTCCAGACAGATTAAATAAATTGACTTCTACTGGCAAATCTATATATTTTAGGGCTATCCTATGTTAACCATATATGTATGTGTGTGGAAATGGAGAATCAAACATATATAATCAAGCAATTCATTTGGGCTTTTAATTCATTAAAACATTTATTAAAAATTAAAAGACAAAATAAATAATGAATAAACAAAAAAAATATTATTTTATGCACTTTGCTAACCAATTACATTGCTCTTATAGCAAAACCAAAATTGACTAATATTTAATATACGAGTCATATATTTTCGAATATGTGTGCTTTTATAATATTTTAAATATAATTTATTTTTAAAACATACTTTTTATTAGCTTATTTATAAAACTTGGATGATGCCATAAATCAATCATCTTTTATACATATTATAAAAATTTATACAACACTTATCTGTTATAATCGGTGTAAATCATCTAACATTAACTATACAAAATAAAGAAAGGCAGGGAAAAACAATAACCAAACACTTATACTTATATACGTGAAGGTTAAATAATATCTCCAAACTCAATCTAAATAATCTAATTGTCCCTTGACCATTTCTACCTTCCTGCACAAACAAACTTATAACAGACAAGGTTTTAATTCTTTTTTTTTTTAAATATACTTCATTGACGAAATTAAGCATAATAAATACAATTTTTTTTAAAAAAAAAACAATTTATAGCATCACGCACACATCCGAATATGTAATCACCTATAATATAATTTCTAGATCATATAAAATTATAGATTATCATATTATAATGATATGAAGTTACATTGTTTTGTTTTTTTAAAAGAAAAACAAAAAAAAATAAAGAATTGGTTATACATCTGTTGTAATCAATAACAAAAATACTTATCAATATCTCATCATTACATGTTAAGTTTTTTTAAACAAAATTGAAAGTTGAAAGAAACATACATATCAATTTTAAAGATAACAGTAAATTATAACACACACACAAAAAAAAAGTCTCTCCGATTGTTAAAGCATAATTTGTTAAGAATGACAATAGTCTTTTTTTTTATCCTAGAATTCCATTATAGGCGTTATAATATTTGCATGCATTGGAATTATTTTATTATATATGTGAGAATAGCAAAGTTATACAGTATAAAATTATCTTCTTGATATAAGATTAAATAGATAAACTTTTTCATTTTAAATTTTATTTTGTAGAATATTGATAGAAAAATCTTAAAATTGAAAATCAAGCATTTAATTATAGCGTCTAATAAGAAAATTTGAGCTAGCTTTATTTTACACAATTTTGTCATTTTAATATTATTCAGCTTTGGTAATACTTTAAAATAAATCATAATAATTTAGCTTACATATCATCCAGCCATTTTAAAGATAATGAATTTGGACCATCGTTTGGCAGAAATTTGGAGGCTGGTATCCCTCTGGGGTGTGTGTGTTTATCTCCTCATTTTTATATCATTCCAGTAGTATAATAACAAAAATTCTCCACAGGTATATTATTAGAATCCTTGCGATATTTTTTTATATTTGTTCTAATACTCTTAGAGAGTTATTGATTCTTTTAATTTTTTTTTTTTTTACATCTTCTTCCCTGGAACTTTTTTTTTTTACTTTCCTTCAAGTTTTAAACTCTATGTCTTTCTTAACTCACGCTCTCTGTGTTTTTTTTTTATTATTATAATCAACTTTGGAAGTGTGCCAGAATTTTACTTATAAAATTCTAATTAATAATATATCTATGTATCTGCTTATTATGACATGTAAATTTTTCTACTACATACAAATATCTCTGATGTTATTCATCCTCCTCTCCTACAACCAAACATATATAATCCCAAACTCTACCAATCAGTACACCCACTTAAAGTTTTAATTTTTTTAAATCCTAATTTTAACTAGCAAATTACATCTCAATTCATTTTTCTCAGATAATTAACTTTAGCCATTGTTAGCACAAATGTGAACTTCCCACATTTCTTCCTGGTGCCAACCTGGAAGGTTACAATATATATATATATATAAACAGAGATCACTTTTAACCTTTGATATTACCAGGAAATTATCAGTTATTACTAATTGACAATTCTTGAGACTAAACCAATTTTCTCATAAATCTATATATAAAAAAGCATTTATTTTTATAGCGTCTGTGTACAATTGTAATTACATTCGAATATCAGCCTTTCAAGCCAATTGTGCAAATGCTTTGCGAGTGTTAATAATAAATTAATACCCTCTGACCAATACAAGATATAGAATTTATGCAGGAATAAAAAGAATCCCTCTTATTCCTACGACTCAAATATTTATATATGAGCAAATCTGAAGTACTGGAACAGAAGATGTGACAATAGAACAGTCACTTTAAATTACTATATACAATGTCTGAATGAATGACACTGATGAAATTTTCTAGAATTTACTAAACGTCATTCCAACTGAAACTTAATCATATATATAAATAAGCATTTATTTTTATAGCGTCTGTATACAATCTATATAATCACTCTTTTTTTTGTATAGATATTGATAGAAATTTATGGTTTTCTTATACAATAATATTTGATGGAAAAATCAACCAATCTTTTGCAGGACATATATTTTTGTTAATAAACCTTACATTATCAATTAACTGGTCAAATAAAAGTTGAGACTACATTAAACAGCTTAATTTCTATTTAATATCATCACAACAGTTTGAACATAAATTTTAAGATATAAATTAATTGATTTTTTTTATCAAATAAAGTTTAACTTTCTATAAATAAAATTAAAAGTGTTAAAATATTACATATTTATATTGTGCCATTACAATTTGGTCACTAGCCAAATTTATAGTAATGTGCATGTAGAAAAGGTAAAACAAAATCATCATCACAATTTTATATAACCATAAAGGAAGTTGTAGGGCATCCAAGTTTAAACCCTACAAGGTCCAATTCTAAAAGCTTTAAACAGAAAGAGAGTGGGACAAAAATTATATGCTTTATTTGTTTGTGTGTTGATAGAAAGGTAATACACACATTTAAACTATTTAATATTTAAATTTTCCTGTTAAAAAGCAAAGTTATAATGATACAATAGGCAATGAGGTAAATTATTTATTTGTTTTATATTTCAAATATTCAACATTTTAACTTTCTTTAAAACTAACCTATGCTAGATCAATTCTAATATTTTTTCTATACTTTTATTTTGCTTTTCTTTAATTATAAGTGGGATTTAAAAGTTACAGATTTAATTAAATAATTGGGTTATAATTACTAAGCTAGCAATTATAGTATTTAAGGTTAGTTTATGAATGATTTGAAAGAATGAAGGATGTGTGTACATTACATACAAAATTTTACATTTCCTAAATATTGAAAGAAAAGGAAGTATTAAATCGTTAAATTATTTTTTGTACATTTTTTTGTTAAAAGAGGAAATCTGTTTAATCAGATATCGATCTTTGTAGTGGTTTTTGTAAATGATTGTCACTTTGGAACGGGCTATAATTTTTGAAATTGTCTTATCAAGATCTAAAGAAGGAAGCCAAAGATTTGAAGTGTTACCTGGATGTTAAAAAGAAAGAAAAAAACAAAAGAAAGGAAATAAGAATTGAGTCTATTTTTTTTTTAAAAACAAAAGTGTCTGGAAAAAGGATTAAACTTTTCAGTTAAAAAATACTTTGGTTGAAAATAAATTAGAGATCTAATTAAAACAAATTTGTCCAAAAATAGCAAGTGATGCTATCTCTGATTGGTTAAGTTAGCTAAAAATTGGATATAAAAAGCTGTCTTAGATTATTATTGTGATTGATTCAGATTATTAAACTATAATATTGAACGTTGAAAATAAATAAAAAAATGGCTTGCTAGAAAAATTATATGTATATTCCATTTGCCGGACCATCTGGAGGAAGCTGCACATCACATAGGAAAGAAAAGATGTGTCTAAAATAATATTCTACACCTTTCAACTGACCAGATAAATAAGATGTTTTTAATAGAAGGAAGAAAGCATTCACCTGCATTCAAAGAAGATGAATTAATCTACTGATAAATATTAATCATCAAGTCCAATTAATTGTTACAACAACTGATTTTAAACTCAAGAAAATTTACAAATGTGAAAACAACTGCTGTATTTCATCCACATGCTTGACAGGAAGAGAAGAAAAATTAATATAATGATTTCCAAATTATCCACTAAAGCAAATAACCTCAATAGAGTCACCATCATCAAATAGTTATCCACCTCAAGAAAGAGATTGTTCCCAGTAAAACGAAAATGGTAGCTGCAGAAATATAAACCTTATACAAGACAAGTTTGAACCCTTGGAAATTTGCCACAAACAAAAGATCGGTAATATGACTTTTTATATCTATTTTCTTTATGATATCAGTCTTAATAAACATTTTAGCAATAAAGTGGTATATTTTATTTAAAGAACTTTTAAAGACTATTCAGATCAATTAAAACAAGAATGTCTTACTAAAAATAACTTTGAGCTTCATAAATGACCTTGAATGTATGAAAATTATTTGTTTATTAATTTTACAATATTAATGTGTAAAACAATTTTTTTATGGTGTTATAATTTTAGTTTTAACTGATATGTTATTATTATTTTGGTTTTTAATAATATTTTGTTTTTATGGGATAAAACACGCACATACATAATAATATTTTTATATGTGTATAATTGGAAGTGAATGTGAAATAATGAGTAGTATTAGAATATTAGATTATTTTGTTTCAAGTTCAGTATAGATTTCAGCGCTTGGAAGGGAGGGGGAGAAAATAATTTAAAACTTTTTTCTAAAACTTGCTCTTTCAATTTTACTAACATTTTTTTTTTTACATTCTATTTACATGTTGGATTTTAAAGTATGTGTGCTAATGAGCAGATAATATTTTTTTTTTAATACTTTTCTCATGGAGTGAAAATCATGGTCAATGTGACGTCCAACTTAATACAAATACATTTGAAGGGAAAGGGGGAAGAACTTAAAATTAATCTGAGGATTGTTATATAACCAATTATTATTATTATTATTCATGTCAATTTTCATATTTATCTAGAAATTTTTATGTATATGTTAGAAATGTAGTAATAAATATTAGTTTGTTTTATTAAACGAGGCGTATATATTTCATTAATTGTAGTCTTTGTTAAGTGTGATTATTCATCATCATCAATGGTTGAATATTAGTTATTTAAGATATAAGTAAGCATGCTAAAATTAAGCAATAATTATGCATTTCTTTATAAAATTTAGTTTTATGTTTAGGCTTAGTCCTAGAGCTGTAGTTGAAACCCTTGTCATTATTGTTATTATTATCATCATCATCATTGTCATCAACGTTTTAATTAATGAGCTGTTTAAAGGCCATAAATAAATATTGATTTTATAATATTTAGTGATTTCTTAGTATTATTATAACCACATCCCATCATCTATTTCATGCAAGGATGAGTGAATTGCCATCTTAAATTAGTTATATATAATCTGAGCTAGTGAACTTATAAAAATATTGAAACACATTTGTTATGCTAAGATCTGAGAAATGATTTATGTCTAGTATACTCCACTTTGGTTTATAGATGTTTTACTTTTACCTAACTATTAGTGCTTCTAGTGATATGGCTCAAAAAGCAAAATCTCTCATTTTTATTAGAAATAAAGTACCAAAAAGGGATTCAAACCCGGTACATGTGAAAGGTTATCAGATATAACCATGTCTAGATTCAGATAATCTAGTGGCGCCCTGCTAGACCATATTCACTTAGTATTTGTTTAAACATGCACTTAACATCAAACCAAGAAATGAAAGTGGATAAAACCTACTGCCTGTATACCTGAGTTATATTTTATTGAATTACTAGTGTACTCACTTCACGTGACTTCCATATAATACATTGCTATAATAATAACTTATGATCATTCTAAGGACTACTCAGGTATGGTAATATCTTTTTTTTTTTGAACTCATTTATTATGTTACAATATAAAGTTTAATCAGTCACAATACTATCTATGGTCATGCAATTATTTCTTTGATAAAGAATTTATTCTAATCTTGCATAACATTGTGAGATTACTTATGGGAGAACAATTTACTAGTCATGAGGAATATATGTATGCTCTAATGAATAGTAGTAAAGTAAATTGATATTCAGCCAAGGAAATTTCAAATTTATCAGAGCATCTTTCTACCTTGTACACAACTGCTTGCAGTATTATTCTCTTTTATTGACACAAAGCAATTCAGACTTAAAATAGTGGTTTTGTCTATCCACATAATAATAGCTAGGAAACTACTAATCTTCTATTTAGATTATGTATGTAATAATTTATTCAAGGATTATATAATTAATAATTAATATAACTATAAATAATCATAGCTTAATGTTATAAAATTGAGACAGAAGTAACTTGCAATTACCAGTGAGGTATGCACAACCAATAACCAAATGTTACTAACCTATGAAAAGTATGGAATGATACCACCCATTGTAGATGTGTTATTATTTAAGCCTAGTTTATTGATATTATAAATCAAAGAGTGAAATCTGTATAGATGAGAGACCGGACAGTATTATTTCATTCTTTTTACAGTTTATTGGCAGTGGCGATTATTTCCATTTCAATGAAATAATTAATGGTGGCACTACAGTATAAAAGAATTAAGTAGAAAACGGTATTTATTTACTCATCTCTTTTCGCCCTTTTTCTGCATGAAGTGGAGATATTCCATATATATCTATTACTAAAATCAATCCTTAAGCTCAACAATCTCAACTTGTAGTCAAGGTAACCGCATTTAACAAGTTGAGATTGTTGATAGCTTAAGAATTGATAGTTATTATCTACATTTATAAACCTATTAAAGCTTTGAGTAATTGGCTTTATGGCCTTAGTAAATATATACATCTATTATATACATAAGCGTTTAAAAAATACATTTACGTAAACGTGTGTTTATATGTGTAACTTCAAATTAAATTTTTGTCATAAAAATCTATTTATAAAAATACCATCTAGTTTCGGAAAGAAAAAATAATTAATATTTTTATAATAAAAGATTATCGGTAGTTCATTCCTATATATGTATTTACAAAATGGAATAAGTTTTCATAATAAGTTTTACGATCGATATTAAAATTTGGACGATCTTTTTTTTTTTTATTTTAAAAATGCATTACTTCAAATGCTGCAGGCGAATTAAAGAATTGATTTTGGAAATGAATTAACTCGGATCAAGGAGAATTTAAGATTCGTCGATGTTGTGCCTTTAGTCACTATTCAAAAATTTATTATTAATACTGTTTAAATTATCCTAAGATCATTACCATAATATAAATGAATAATAAAAAACAAGATTTCAAATATAAAATAATTTATTTATAACATAAAGTGCTTATATTAGTATAATACAACGTAGAGAAAAAAGTTTCAAAAATAATGTGATATTCTATAATATATTTTAATCAGCAATAATTTTAATAATGAATTATAAATCTTTTAAAAACATTATGATAATAATTAAATACGGTTTAATTTTTTTTTTTTTTGTAAATAACAATTTATAAACAGCTGCCAAAGATATTTGAAGAGAATCTTTTTTTAACGGCAGGCAAACAGTGACGTAGCTTTCGTGAAGCAAAGTAAGCTATCTTAGAAATCCTTTTGTTATTCATATACATTTTAAAAAGTATTAAAGTATATGTTATAAATATTTAAAAAAGGCTTTTTTGAAATTGTGCAGAGATCTAAAATTTATTGTTACATCATTCTTGCAAAAAAAAAAAGATATTTATACTCTTCAAATTCAGTTAAACGCATCTTTGAATTATTAGTAGTTGGAAAAAAGGATATCTATATTAGCAACAAATTATTTCATTGTAATTGATACCGATATAAAAATGGGTTAAACAAAGTAATAGGTTTCTAAATGGAGGTGTGCGATTATTTCTAATGTTAACAATTTAATAAATCGATAAATAAATAATACCTCCCAGTTTTTTCTTTCAAAATTGACCTATTAATTCCAATATATTTTCGCGTATACATTTTCCTTGTAGGTCTTGTTTTATTATAGGACTCAACATTTTTGCTATGCACTGTATATCATTATTTTTCTCCACCTATGTTTCAACTGTATTTTTAGATCATTTTCAAGGTAATTTACTTTGCTTAGTATTAGATAAATTGCTGAGCAATATATATATATTCAAAATGTTGGCGGAGATATATAATGATATACTATATATGTAGATGTGGAAGACATTTTGGTTCATACGATGAACATGATTTACAAGAAAAATTAGCATGTGGAAGATTATTTATATACTGGAGTTAAATTTGAGATTCTAAATGAGATTTTAACGGCTATGTTTTCCAGCCATTTACAGATCTAAATAAAGATCCTTTTATTTAATAAAAGTAAAAGGCAAGTTAGTCTTAAATAACCCATTTCAGGCCACGCCATTGAATCTAAGTCATATTAAGCTATATATATATATATTTGATTATTAGTACTTTAAGATATGGAAATCCACGTTAAACAATGACAACCTCAACAGTTCCTAGTTCTGTAAGATGTTTCTTTCCACCATAACAAAAAATCTGCTACGCTCCAGAGCCTGGTGCTCAACCACTGCACTGACTGCCGCAGAAGTAAATAATAATGAATTTTATCATAGAAATTGTCAAATAAAAACATTATACTTAAGAATCTTAAATTTAAATTGATTTAATAACTTCGAACCTTACATCACTAACAAAAACTCTTAAAACTCAGAATTTTTTGAAATTTGTTTATTTTTATAGCATTAAAGTGAAATAAAGTTGTTGTTGTTTTTGTTGTTTTTAATGAGATGTGAAATATCTAATTTTGTATAAAATTTCTCGAATTTTTACCTGTCTTGCATAAATAAATTATGCTATTTATTTGTCTTTAAAACAGAAAGAACAAAAAGTACTATAAACTTTATTTTTTACTGACATATTTTATTGTATTGTTTAAGCAGAAACTAAATACGATTTTAAACTAAAATTTAATTATCTGTAAAGATTTTACATTAAGTGATAGAATTACTTTTTTAAACCGTTGCGGTAGACGTGACGTTTTTTTTTAAAAATTGATTATACAACACTTTTCGATTTAGTTATTTACAAAATTTTAGATTTTAAAAAGACAAAATATTAAAAAAGTGTAAATGCATATAAAAAAAAAAGGGAAGAAAGAAAATAAAGATTAAATCAATCCAAAAAAATACGTCTGTATGAATTTACTCATAACAATGGTCGTGTTATTGAGATTAAGATAAGCATTCGCAATACTGTACATGACATGGGAATTCTAATACGCTAAGATTTGGAAATGCTTCAGTTAGTCAAACATTTCTACATAAAATTATTATTATTATTTTTTTTGAATATCTGCTTCTAACTAAACAACTTATCCATTCAATTACTTTTTAATAGATTGATATCTATCCATTATTAGATGAATAAACAAACTATATTTTTTTTTTGCTCCAATCAACTATATATGTATATATAACATCATTTTATATGTATTCTAGTATAAAGAAACAAATATTGGAAGGACAAGCAGAGTGAAATTTATTATAGGTAAAAATTGAAAGAAATTGATGGTCTACCAGATAGAGGGGCAAGATGAGTTATTTAAAGTACCGGAAAATATAAAGTGAAGGTAATTCAGGTTTATGCTCCAAGTTCTCATTGTGATGAAGAAATATGGAATTTTTATATGATGTACAAAATGCTTTTAATCAGACAAAACATGGAAGAGTTGCAAAGCGCGGAATGCATGACCATTATCAATGGCACTGATTGAATTGAAATAATAAAAATATACATATTTTAATTAAGGCGCACGCGTTAGCATATGCTGCTCATATGTAAATGGAAACCATGATTCAGTTTAATTTAGTAATTATTTTATACAATAAACGTACACTCGATCTTTGCTATTTTTAATAAAGAAACGAGCCAAGTGGGGTGGAAGTATATTTTTTCCCAGGGAGGATTAATTTTGCCTAGATTTTTTTTTTTGACAGTCGATTGGTCTTTGATACTTTTTTATGCCACTACTGTTTGTAATAAATTTATATTCAGCCAGATTATTATATCGATTAATTTATTTGAAAAAACTTTTATTCGTAATTATACAATAACACATTTTAAGTAGTGGCATGTTTTTTTGAAAAAAAAAAAAAAAAAAAGTTTATAATTAATGATAATTGGATTAATACTTGAATAAAGTTCGCAAATACGAGACTGGATAATATCATTAGAATCTCAATGAAGTTAAAAGCCATTGTTTTTTTTTTTATTTTTTTCAAAGTCTAATGAATAATTAAATCAAATTCTCATAGAGAAAAATTCCAAATGTTCATAGTTTTAAAGAAAAGAAGAGAAACTTCCAATTTCGAAATCATTTTTATATCATAAAAATTAGTTTTTTTTTTTTTTTACATTTTTGATTAATATTTAAAAAAATACTTGTTTTATTTTGTTAGAGTTCACCAATCAACCTTTTAAATTAAACCATTGAAACTTAAAAGCGTTTTGCTTATTCTGAATTAGTGCACATTAATCGGCAATTTTAACAATATACATTTTTTTAAGCACCAACACGACGAATTTTCTCTTTGCCAAAGGAAGGAAATTTTTAAGATGTCTTTCGAATGCAATATAATTTAATAAAACATACGTTTCACGTAAAGATCTTATGTATTTTAAAATATTTAATGACCAACAATATAAGATCCGATTATAAGGGCTTCAAAAGTATACAATATATAATTTTGAAGCCCATTATAATCTGCCGAACTTTTATACTATTTATACTAAGATTGGTAGAATCATGTCGGCACGGCGAATAACACTGTAACATAGATTCTGCACGATATCACTAATAGGTTGCCAACCTCTGTTATATCAGATAGAGGCAAGATGAATTATTTAAATTAATGAAAGATATCAAGTAAAGATAATTCAGGTTTACGCTCCATGTTCTCATTGTGATGCAGAAATGTGGAATTTTATATGAAGTTACAAACTGCTTTAGATCAAACAAAACATGAAAGATTTTATTGCAATGTAGGGAAACGATTGAAAAATTAAAATGATGTGGTTAAATTTGATAATAGGGATCAAAGTGTGAGAAAAAGACAGACTTCTGGAAGTTTGAGGACAAAAACAATACTAAATATTATAAATTCTTTCTTTAAAAATACTAAACAGATATGAACATGGCAGCATTTAAATGAAGATGCAGCAAAATTGAATTTTGTTTTGACTAACAAAATATTTCAAGGTTGTAAAATTTTTAATAGATTCAATACAGGAAGTGGTCAATGATTAGACAGATATAAGATATGAATTAATGTAAAACGAGAGAGAGAAAATTTATTTAAAAAAATAAATTATTAACTGTTGATATTTTTCTAAACTTCATAAATATTTAAATGAATTTAAAATCAAACTTGCAAATATATTTCTAAAGGTGATTCAGACGTGTCTGAAATCAATAAGAAGCTAGCTGATATTCTATTATATTGCAAGAAAAATAAGAATTTGCCAGTAAAATTTTTACTGAGACAAAACAATAGCATCCCTTGTATATGTATTAAATGGATTATGTCCTGTACATGAGGGGTCAGATTGGCCTTAGGTCAACATGGGTGTGACAAGAATCTCAGCCTCAGGGTAGCCTTTGAGCATTCCATCATCAGATTTTCAATTGGATGGATGGTTGAAGAGTTGGAGGGTGGAGTAGATTGAAGCCTGTCCATTAAAGTTGAGGATTGGCTATCTTAATATATATCTGAGCACTTATAGCAAATATGTTTAGAGATGGTAATCTGGACCAACTGATGATTTCTGGTTTAGCATGAAATACGTATATTGGTGATTATTTATCTTTTCGGCATATATGTGTTCAAGTGTATCAGTGTTATGAGATAGTGTGGAGAGTGATGGGTTATGTAAAATTAGATTTTAGAGAAATGCTCTTTGCCAGTTGTGTGACACTCTTAAGCATTTCTAAAGTTAAATCAAAATAGGCTATAAATGACTTCTATATGCATGAAACAAATTTATTTCTTTCATGTAAAAGTGCAAAGGTAAAATACCCTAATACTGATAAAGTGTTGCTGTTCTTCAAATTTAAATCACCCTCTTGTGGATATCTTTAGTACTATTTTGTCAGTTTACATTCATTTGATAGTAAAAATTAATGTTAGTTTAAATCAATCTAAAGATATTGGTAGTCAACAGAGAAAATCTACACAGAGACAAAACTCCATAAGTAGTGCCACTCAGTGCAAACCAGAGTAATCAATGGATGCAGGAAGCTTTTGCATAAAATTCCTATCTAGTGCCTACTCATCCAATATCTCCAGGCTAGTTTCTAGATTGTGGTTTTCATCAGTGAGGAGCCTTGGATTTAATAGCACTGCACCAGATGGGGATTTTATGCACACATCTTCCTGCATTCATTGATTATTTTGGCTTGCACCATGTGGTGGTATTGTATGAAGTTTTGCCTATGTGTAAACTGCTTGGGTAAGCATAAAGAATGGTGATCATGTGATGTTTAACAGAGAAAATCAACTAAGGAGCTGACAATAGCATAGAAGGCCACTGATTGGTAAATGCTTTGATTTTTGAAATAAACAAATGTATAAACTCCTATTTGATTGGGTTTCGAATGAAAAAATAATAGCATTTTTTTCCATAGTTTATTTAAATATTTATGATTATTTTTTACAAAATATTTATATAGTAATTATTAAAAATGAAATATATTAATGTTTACATTTAAATTTTTTAAAATTTATTTCACTTTTAAAAAATACAAATTTAAAGTAACAATAAAAACGAATATAATCAATACAATCTATAAAACATCACAGTACAGAACTTTTCTGATATCTTAGTAATTATAAATGCAATTTTAAATTTTAGAATGAAATTTTTATATATTTATGATGCTTTTATAATTGCTGATTAAAAATTAAATTTAATCAACAAAGAATTAATTTACATTTTTAAATAATATTTACTATAATCAGCCTAAAAAAAGGAAATTGTTTTCATCATGTGTTTCTCTTTATCGTTTCCTATGTATATTTGAAAAGTTCAAATATAATTCTTTAAGATTTGCTGTTCATGTATAAAATTATATTTCTAATAAATCAATTAAAATTTATTGATTCATAATATTGAAAATATGTTTTAATACTAGAATAAAATTATAAAATATTACTTCAAATTTCCACAAGAGAATTATGGGAAGACATTGAAATAGAGAAGGGTTAAATGCCTATAAATGATTAAAATTCAAGATTTAGATTAGATTATTCTAATATGAAGTAATTTTCAGTTAAGATATCTCCTAGAACTTTTATTTTTAAAAAATCCTAAATCAGTATCAACATTTCTTACTATCAGGTCATTAATAAAAGAATATTTCACCAATGCTAACAGAATTGTTCACTTATAAGCCAGTGCTTTGGCTGCCAAATAAGATTAAACACTGCAAACCATTAAATGCAAGTTTCTACACAGAAAAAATGTGAGTTAATTTTTCTTATTCACTGTCATGATCATCATCAGCAGTTACTTGCAAATGGGTAAGATAATTCCAACTTCAAAACAAAAAAACACAGTAAGAAGACAAAAATAATACAATAGAGATGTTTTTCAATGACAATACAAACCAACCTTGAAGTCATAAATACATCACATATAAAACTTAATGAGATATTCTAGTATAATAATAATGAAATTGAAAGGGGAAAATATTATTGCTGATATTTGTGTTTTCATATTTTTCTCATAAAAATGGTAAAATCAAGCATGCAAAAATAAGATATTATAATCATTATCATCATTTTCATCCATTAGTGATCCACAGCAAAATAAAATTATCTTCAAGTTCATTCTTATTTTCTCTGATTTCTAACCTTGTTTCTCCACATTATCACAGAACACTTTCTTATTTCATTTATCTATTCACTTGTGGTTTCTTTCTAGGTCTTTTACAATTTATTGGAGTCCAGTTTAAGATTATATCTCCTTTAGCAATATGTCCAGTCCAATTCCACTTCAGTCTCTTAATTCTTTCAATGATGTCAGTAACACCTGTTTATTCTATCACCTATATATTTCATTTTCGATGTCTTCTTGTTACTTCTAACATGCATGCTTTGAAATCTCTATATTGCCATTCTGTTAAGTTTCCAAATCTCACATCCATGAGTAAGAACTGGTAAAACACATTTATTAAAAACCCTCCTTTTTAAACACATAGTCATATTTCCTTTTAATATTCAGTTATTTCTAACAAAAGCACACCAAACATATATAAGAAGTTTGAATTTGAGCTAAAATTACATATCCTTACATAACTAATCCATTTGTATGTAAGTTTCAGATCATTTATTTATTGTGTCTATTAGTGCCAAGGAAAGAATAACCAAGTCATTTCTCCTAGATTATTATCAGTATTACTACCATGGTGTCAGTTATTTATCATATAAATATTATTATTCATGAAATAAATATTACTATTCACATGCTGAAGATCTATTGATTCATCAGTCTTAAAAACATCCCAATCTATTCTTACTTGCATGTTTTTTTTCATCTTTGATACAACCTTAAACTCTTAACCTGTCAACCTTGTTAAAAGACCCTCACCAACATTATAATATTGTATGGAACAAGTTGTTATTGTGTGAGATACTTATCAATTTGAAAAATATCAGTCTAAATTAAAATGATAACTCAAAACGTAAAAATCAACTGAGTGGTTTGTTGCTTAGAAGGTGACATACACATTTTAAGTGAGCTGTGATCTATGAAGCATGAGCTCTTAAGAGTCTACACTTGTATTAAACTATATAGAATAACCAAGAAATTTAAAGTCTTGGATATATTATTTATGATATTCAGTTAGTCAAAAATATCTTGGCCAGTTTTTACATAATGTTTGTAAGTAACTTTTTTTTCATTCTGTCTGTGTCATAGTCTTAATTAAACATAGACTAATTTATTTTACTACTTTCATTAACATAATACTACCAAATATATATTTGTTCCTCAAATAAGAAAGTTAGAATATATTATTTTATTAATATTGACATCTACAATAAATGCATATATATTCTTATATTTCAAATACCAGTTATTAATTCATGGACTAGAGCAAACAAATGCTGAATTTTACTAAATCTTTACTCTTTATCAGTATCTTCATCCAAAAAGCATTTAATTTCATTTCTTCATATTTTAATCTTGACCAAGTAACGGGTCACCTTATTTTTCCCTTCTTAATTACACTTTCTCATTAAAATAAATGAGTAGTAAATTTCTCGTTTTCGAAAAATATTAATACTGAAAAGTATTTAAACTTATAAGTCCGGATCCAACAATGTCTTTGCACATTTAGTGATCAGCAATGGATTCTTACTATATCATTTCAAATTCTAGTTCCGAGAACCTAAATATTTTTAATTAAATAAAATCTTAATATCTACCAACCTTAGTCTTAATTTATAAGACAAATATTATGATACGTTTGCATAGTCATAAATACTATGGCCACTTAATTTTCAATGGGCAGACATCACCTTTTATATTTCCAAAAAGCTATGTTTTTGATAAATAGATGAAATAACTTTTGCTAAATTCCTACAATTAATTTTTAATATATATTTAAATTTGCATTATCACTTTTTTACTTACAAACTTATCTACCGTCTTATTCTATATTTACATAATATAAAATCAATAAATTATATTATTGCTAATCCAATAATAAATTATTAAACATTATTAAATTATCTATAGTAACATTTCACATCAAAATTTTTATTTAATTATTTTTCCAACAACTGTTTAATAAAAATTTAGATCAATTAATTTATAGATATTAACTTAACTTATATCGTAAACCCATTATGCAAAAAGTACAAAAAAATACTATTACAATTTAAATTTTTTTTTCAAATTTTTTCAAATTTTTTTTTGTTTAATTAAACTATTATATACTTATATTTTAAACTAAAATTTAAATCTAAAATTATTCTTAAATCTTTTATTTAATTTATGTAAACAAATTAATATTTTAAACTTTTTATAAATCTTTAATTAAAAATAATTATTTATTAGCAAAAACATTAGTAATAAATTACTTTTAATTCAAAAATCTTTAAAGGCAAAATTCGTGCCAGCAGCAGTGGTTATACGTTATTATATATAATTTCCACTGAATAAATAGATTTAATTATGTTCATTTTGAAAATGAAATATCTAACATGAATAATCATATAATTCTTCTGTTTCTAGACAAAAATCAGAATTATATAGCCTGCTATTGTAGTATAATATAATATTTAAAAAAATAAATAATTAAATTTGACGATATTAACTTTTACAAAGAAATTTGTTTCTTAATAGACAACGCCCCGATATCTTCCTAAATATTTATCTCTATACCACGGTATAAGTAATTATTTGAAATAAACTTAAAATGATGTGCTATAAAAAGATGGAATTATAGATTACATACTAAATCAGTATCCTGTCTTATAGACTAGTAGGGATAGAATATATAAATATATAAATGTTGGATTCTTTCCTATTATTTATTTTACCATTTTCATTTTGTTTGTCTTCAAGTGGAACATATGGCTAATATTAACAAATGTATAAGCAATCCTAAATAATTTTAAGTCAATATGAAACCATGATCAAACATTGCCTCTGTCAGAATACAAACTGATAAACTTAAGTCTTTTCTCAGACATTAGAACAATACTAGTTTTGGCTTCTCCCACCAAAGAAAAAATGTTCTGATTTTGTCAATTATTGACAAAGATATTTTTCTGCTACTTACCATGAATCATCATCATCAACCATTATCAGTCCACTGCAGGATGAAGGTCTCTCTAAGTTCAATCCATCTTCTCTGATCTTTAGCTTCTTCTCTCCACATCACCCCTGCACACTTTCTTATTTCATCCATCCATCTCACATGTAGTCTCTTTCTAGGTCTTTTACAATCTCTTGAAATCCAGTTTAAGATTTCAATTATCCATCTATTATCATCTCTTCTAGCAATTTATTCAGCCAACTCCACTTCAGTCTTTTAATTTTTTTAATGAGGTCAGTAACACCTGTTTGTTCTTTTACCATATACATATTGCATTTTCAATCTCTTCTTGTTACTCCCAACATGCATTTCTCCATACTTCTTTGAGTGGTCTGAAGTCTCTGTATTGCTCTTCTATTAAGTGCCCCAGTCTCAGACCCATAAGTAAGAACTGGTAAAATATTTATTAAATACCTTCTTTTTCAAGGACACAGACATATTTCCTTTTAATATCAAGTTATTTCTACTAAAAGCATTCCAACCAAGTCTAATTCTATGATTAATTTCATCCATTATGTTTCCATCTGTATTAATAATCTGACCAAGGTATTTGTAACTGTTAACGTCTTCTAACTCACCATAATCAATCTTTATTTTCATATTTTGAAAAAAATCCATTAAGCATTAGTCTTTTTAACATTTATCTTTAGTCCTACTTTCATCTGATAACTCCTGCAACATTTCCTGCAGCTCTAAAGCATTATTTTCAAAAACAGCTACATCATCTGCAAAATCTAAATGACTTAAATAATTTTCATTTGCTTTCACTTCTTTAGCCATCCATTTTAATCCACAAAATACTTATTGCAGCACTGCTGTAAAAAGTTTTGGAGATATGGAGTCACCCAGTCTTATACCCTTTTCAATGTTGATTTTCCTACTATCATTATGTAATCTAATTGTTGCTGTTGCATTTTTATAAATATTCTGTCAACCTTGATGATCCAATGCTTTAATCACTGAAGAAATATTTATAGAATCAAATGCTTTTCATAATCTACAAATCCAAAGCATAATGGCAACTCATATTCATTTGTCCTTTCTATAACTTCTCTCAATACCTGGATATGATCTACTGTACTAAAACCATTTTTAAATCCAGCTTGTTCTTTGGGTTAGTGGAAATCCAATGTTCTCTGTAGACAAATTGTAGTTATTTTGGTAAATTTTTTGTATAAAACTGATAAAAGGTTGGTAGGTCTGTATTTTTAATATCTTCTTTATCACTTTTTTTAAATATTAATATTAATACTGCATTCTTCCAATCATCTGGTACATCTTTATCCTTTAGACATTTGGTATATAACTTTGCTAAAAAAAATTTATTTCTTCACCTGCTTTTTTTAATATATCAATTATAATTCTATCATTACCTGGAGCCTTTCATTTCTTCATAGATTTAATTGCGTGTCTCAGTTCTTCATTTAAAATTCTGGGCAATTCGGAAGGCGTAATAGATATAGGAGGTTGAAAGATAAAATGCAAATTTTATTCAAAATGGCAATGGCATTCACCATTAATGGAAAGTTTCACCTAACATTGATTCGAGAAAATTTCATTATACTCTACTCCAGGGATGCCCAACCCGTAGCTCGCGAGTCACATGTGGCTCGCGTAACTGTTTAATGTGGCTCGAATTGCACTCTTCAAAAAAATTGATAAAATATTTTATGTTCCTTGATGGCACATGCACACACTAAAAAATAAACATTTTTGCAATACAAACAATAACGATATGCAGTGTCAGGTTTCACATTAAATAAAATATTTTTTTCCTGTAATTGTAATTTATATGTATGTTACCAAATTTTTAATAAATAAAATGTATTTACATTTTTTTTTCTTTTTAACATATTACACCATTTTTTTTTTTTGCTGTACACGTTTGGTTTGGTGCTATATATATATTGTGTTTAGTGCTCTTGTATATATTGTTGTTTTTATCGAGAAAGATCCTTGTAGACGTTTGGTTTGGTGCTGTATATATATTGTGTTTAGTGCTGGAAATAGTTTTTATCGAGATAGATCCATGTACACGTATATATTTTGCTGTATATATCGATGTTTAGTGTTGTAAACAGTTGTTTTTATCCGTGTACACGTATATATTTTGCTGTATATATATATATTGATGTTTAGTGCTGTAAATAGTTGTTTTTATCGAGATAGATTCGTGTACACATATATATTTTGCTGTATATATTGATGTTTTCATCGAGAAAGATCCGTGTACACGTTATTTTGGCCACATTAGAAACGGCGGATTGATACCAATGTGAATAGGCCGTCCCCCCCCCCCCCTATCTCCCTACATTGCAGGTTTAGTACCCAAGTACCATGTTTATAAATGTAATATGAAAAATGTAATATATAATTGTGGCTCCCCAAATTTTTTTAAATTCTCAACTGGCTCGCGTCAAGTTAAAGGTTGGGCACCACTGCTCTACTCTTATCATTTATTACCTCCAGCATTTCTTAGTTAAATAGATTTCCTTTTTAAAATAATAATATAACAATTACTTTCTTTTAGAAGTTAATTGACCTCTATGAGGGCCATGTCAATAACAGGAAACTTTCAATTTGAAGGATTGAATAAAGCAAAAATAAGAAGAAGAAAATTGCAATCGGAAAGTTTTTTTTTTTAAAAAAAAAAAAAAGATTTCGAAATTTATAAATAAAAACCTCACATATGTTTGACTTTGGTACATGTGCGCGAGTGTTCATTATAATCATTAGTTTTAATTTTTAACGAATCTAAATAAATAATGTCTTAAGTGCTTAGCTATAATGGTACACTCTGAAGCTCTAAATCTATGATCGCGGCCCAGTTCCCGTTCTTGGAACTTCCTGAATTCCTGAGCAATAAACTATCAATATATATATATTAATAATGAACTGAAATAAATAATAAAATCAATTTTGTGTCAATTGCTTTAAAACTAGAGAAGGTTTTTTTTTTATAAATAATTTAAACATTTATTATGAAATATTTGCCACATTATTTTAAATAAACAGTTGAGCGGGAAAATTAACCATGCTGACGGTTTCTATTTATAAAATCATTATCAATCTAATGTTTATTTCCACAGCTGAACATTATATTTCACGAGTGTTTCTCACATATAATTGGATGTAGATGCTAATGATATTAATAACTGCGATTGAGATTTTTTTATAAAATCTATTATTAAACTCATCTAATTCATTACGTTAAACAAACAATATAATTTTCTTTTTATTTGATATATATATATCGATAGAAGTAGCAAATGAACATTTAATTAGTTTTAATATTCATATTTCCTGCAAATAATTGATGCTATATCTATTTATTTATCTGTCTACATGTTTACGTAGCTGTATGAGGTTTGGCATGATGGTAAAGTATCTGATTCTGAAATCCATCGTGACCCGGACTGTCACTTCCTGTTATGTGGATGTGAGAATCTCAATAAACACAGCCACGTGAAAATACGTTTATTATATTTATCAATATTACATGAAACAAATTTACATTTGCGTATTTACACTATATACAGTGAGTGCTACTGTTGATGAGATATAGCTTCTAGTTGCCATGCAACTATGGAAAAAAGAAACTCCAAGTGCCTTTATAATTTTACCTACCACTACCAGCTGTTCTGTGATATCCTGCTTCATGAGTAGATATGGTGACTTTTTTGATTGTACTCTAACAGCTTCCTCTGTGACTAATGTTAAGTTTTAGCAACTCCCAATCCTGAATGAGTGTTAGTCATTTAGTTTGGCAGTTGACATCTCTGATAAAATGTATATTTTGCCTTTCAGCCCGTGACTGTAGTTTTCTGAAAAATATATACATACTGTCATTCACCTATGTGACAGTTGTTCTCTTCTCCAGTAATTCTCTGATCTTACATTCAAATGAATTGACTATTTATTTCCAGATTCCCATTCATAATGGAAAACATTTAGATTCAGTGAGCATCATCATCTACTGTCCAATTTGTGACATTGAATATACGTTATCTATCTATATACATATTGGTTCATTGTGATAAATGCTCAATCTGATCTAGATAAGATGATATCTGGACTATTATTTGAAGGCAAGGTGGATATGACATTTCCTACCCTTGACTAAAATTAGGCCTGTAGAACAGTCTTGAATGTGCATTGTGTCTTTGTTGCTTTCTAGCTCCATCAGGCTTGTTAACTTCATAAGCAGTTCTAGTGTCATCATTTATAGGCCATGGAACTATAGGTTCATCACTGATGATGAGTAATTCATCACTATTAGACCATTGGCTGATGACTCTTTACAGATGGCTGATATTGTATAGTTTAACCTTAGCTGGTTTCTGTGTCTATGATGCTGCTGCACATCCATTGCTTTAACCACCAATGTTTGCAATTTTTTAACTTTGATCGCAAATACTGAAAACCATTTGATGGTACTCTTAAACAGGAACCATAGGACATGAGCACTTATCTGCTTTTTTGCACTTCTATTGTTTAATGAATCTTTTTGAAATTCATATCCAGATTATTAACATCTATTTTTGAGTTGATCCTATTTAGGTATATTTTGTGAGCTGGTTCACTTTTGTCACTGTGAAGCATACGTGAGTGAACCTAATAAACCAGAGATAGATATATAGTTTTTAGGAATTGTGACATTGGCTCTTGTTTGACCCAAGAGTGGTATTTGATTGCCTTCATAATTATTAATTATTTTGTTGTTAGGTTGCAGCTGATATTTATTTATTTTATTAAGGATATAGCCCACATCTTTTTTGACACATTGGACACTACAGAACTGATGTCCAGTTCCATTGTTACTGAATATCATTAATAAGAATTCTGTGTTTGAAAGCAGAGTCAATGCCCTTACATTATTTATACAGGCATTTATTTGGCTTAGTTGATTTTAAGATGCCCTTCTGGCTTTTTGAAATGGATTCTGCCATTCCATCAGTAGCAACTTGTTGCTTTCTTTTAAAACATGCAGTTTTTGTGTGACCAACACACTTGCAATATGTACATACTATTTACTAATATGAACATTTGGAATGTGTGTGTATCAGTTAATAAAATCAATAGCAATGTTTTTTACTTGCTGTTCGAGATTTATTGATGCAGTGTTTTCGATTGTCACCTGGGTGTCTGTTTGATCCAACAATTTTAATGCTTTAACCGATTTATTGATGCAGTGTTTTCGATTGTCACCTGGGTGTCTGTTTGATCCAACAATTTTAATGCTTTAACCATTTTGTTCAAAAGACTTGCTTGATTCACTGTTGATTCCACTAGAGTTGCTTGAGAGACAGCTGAATCAAATGGGAGATCAGGGCACATTAGGGGCTTGACCCTAGGGTCTCAAATAAATCAATATCTTAGAACAGGGGTGGGCAAATAGTGTCCTGGGGGCCACATGCAGCCCGCTAAGAGTTTTTAGGCAGCCCGCCAAGACAATCAGAAAAATCCACTTTGGATTGAGAATTCCTTCCCATTGCATGACCTAATATTCATCTCATATTTTCCACTAGGATGGCCACATCAATACACATGCGCAGTGTAGATACGATGTGCAGTGCTTTTCCTATTGATATGATTAATTTTAATTTTGTCTTTGCATTAGCAAATATATAAATTTCCAACTTTAGTGAAACCATGAATGCTTCAAAAAAATGTAAAATCAGTAATGAATGTCATGTTTAATAAAGAATGGACAAACAAATATTTCTTTGGTAATACAGGGAATAAAGCAGTGTGTTTATTGTGTCATGAAAAAAAGATGCGGCCCTCCATTAACCTTTGCTTTCACAAAGTGGCCCCCGATGCGGCCCTCCACCAACCTATAAGGCCCCCGATCCAAAACAATTGCCCACCCCTGTCTTAGAACTTTCTTTGGGAAGTCTTTAAAATCACATTTTAGGCTAGTTTTTTTTATTTTAACAGCAAAATCTTTGAGGTGCCCCTTCTTTTTGAGTACAAAGAATGAAGTGATATCTCTGCATTATTGTTAGGGGTATTGGGCTGAAAAAGCTTGTGAGTAGAGACAACACTGTCAAAATAAAAATCAGCCAGAAGGACTGGAAGGCCTGAGGTCTAATGACTGAGATCAGATGGCTAATTTTAATTCAGGCTTTTTGAATTTGATTATCCTATGTATGGAAAAGTATTATATCTTTGTAGCTTGGCCAAGTTTTGGATAAGGTAGATGTGTGAGAGAGAAAATTCAACAATGAATGAACAACTCATGATTGTTTTTAATTTTTTTATTTTTATTGTTATACTAATAATGTTAGCTTTTTTTTTATTAGCACTGAATTAGGTAACCCCCTGGAAAGGGGTGAGGGTTTTCGGCCTCTATTGTTAATGTAACTAATAACGTTTGATTAAAAAAAAATTATTGATACTCCAATAAAGTTAGCGGTTAATTTTTTTTAATAATGATCTGCAAGACTTTGTCATTTTAAACTTTTTTTCCCAATATTGGTGAATTTTTTTTTTGTTAATTTGTGGACTGCACCAAACTATTGTCTTTATGTAAATTAATATAATCACAGGCACATATTAATATATGAATTTTCCAGCAATAATTCACTGATTATTTTAATTGCGAGTATCAGGTGTATATTTAAGCAGATTTAATATTTTTTTATTTATCAAAAAATAACAATTTGTATTTACTGTTTATTTGTTTACATTAAATGTAGCCGGGCCTGAATTTGTGCTGTGACAGAATGATAGACTCCATCACTGAACAGCCATAAATTGCAGCAGTAGCATTTCAACTTTTATAAACTCACCAGCAATGAAACCATTCAGTTATTTTTAATAAAAGTTAGATATACATTTAAGTAATTTTTTTATCTTATTTATCAAAACAAATGAGTTTGAATCTATTTGTCTGTTTACATTTATGCATAGCTTTGTGTGTTTTGGTGCAGTGTTAGAATGGCAGACCCCACAGACCAAAGACCTCTAGAGCTGACTACATATTCTGTCATTTCCAGTGATTGAACTTTTTATATCTATAATTCTTTATGTACCTACTCAAAGAGGATTCATGATATAGTGTTATCCTGTCTGTCTGCTTCGGACCTGTAATTGCCTTTACAGATTTCAGACCATCTACTAATTGTTCTGAAAGTGGTAATTTAGATGTTCTTAGCTGCAGAATAAAACAAAATAAACACTTAAACCTTCCCACTATCAAATAGCATGTCTTATGTATAAGTCTTCTTCTTGGTTAGTCTAAGAGGATTTGTTGATGGGATGCAGTGCAAAACTTTTGTAATACTCTACTTCATCCTAAATACACAATTCTAGATTATTTACAATTAAGCATAGTAAATACTGAAATATGCAGAATCAATCTATAAATTTTGTGTTTATATAATCCATGCCTTGTTTTATCACACATACACATCCATATACATATCCTTAATTCTTGTATCAATAAAGATATAGTACTTTAGCCAACTTTTTAATGTTTCTTTCAGAAATATCATTACAGAGCTTCCTGTACTAACTTTTCTGCAATTATAAACTTCAGCAATAGCAATAATTGTTTAAAGAAAATGTAATAAATTTAAGTTATTAGGAATGTTATGCTTGTAAAATCATTATTATAAACTATAACATATATGACGTGAATTACAGCAAGTTATTATTTTCAAAGGTGCAAATGGTCATGCAGCACCTATATATTGCCAAATCAGCATTCTCCTCTTAATAATAAAAATAAAAAAAACCTATATTTATCCCCCTTTTTTTGTCTTCTTATTTCTTTTTCAATATGCACTTGAAATTAGATTTTGCTCTGATTTTGTTTTATTTATTCTGTTGTGTATGAGCTCATAAACCTTAATAATGTAAAAATATGTCAATTATGAATTGCTTTTTCTATTTCTAGGAAAAAAGCAATAAACTTTCTATACCTAACAATAAAGTAATAATAATAATAATAATAAAACATTCCATATAATATGATTTTTTTTTCACTTTCTACAATAACAGAACGATTCTCATTTTTCTACATTTATTGTGAACTTCACTGTTGTAAATTTAATTATTCCAATCCCCAGATTAGTTTCTAACTTTTGCCTTTAACTGTGAAAAATGCAGTTATTGTAGCTGATACTCATATGCAGCTCCTATTTGACTATCCATCAATTATATTGTTATATCATGATATCAAGGCAATAACAATATACTTTATTAACCAGTTTCATCCTAATTGCAAATACATACTAAGACCAACATAACATCACATGATACTCATAGCATATTATTATAATAAGAAACATTCCTCCTTTTCTTACTTTATATTTCTACTAAAATGTTGAAAGCAGTTTTGAGAGATATAATTGAATTGTTTCTAACTTTGAAAACCAAAGACTTTAATGATTTGGGGATTTTCTTTGTCAATTCCTAAAATCATATGGATCTTGCTATATGTCAAATTTTTGTTGATGACTAGAAGTAATATTTGAAAGGTCTTTATGCTGATACTTGAATTGCAATTTTATGATAACTGTTCCAATAGAGTGATAATGAATAGAGTGATATTAGTTTACATTTTATGCCTAATGCAAGGGTTACCAGCAAATGAAATGTCTCCATAGTTAAAAAAAAATCAAATTTCAGAACTAGTACATGATGGTTGTGTGGGATTTATTTGTAAAATAAAAATGACCTAATATATATTTTTTTGTTTCAAGTGTTTCATTTGAAGATTGTTTTTATTTTAATGGATAGTTACGCCCACAATCTAGGTTCAAATTTGAGAATATTTAAAGTAATTCATATAATTGTTAAATTAAAAATTGTTTCTAATTATTGGTTGATATATATATATATATATGTGTGTGTGTGTGTGTCTAGATAATATTAACTAGGAAATAAAATAAGCAAAGATTATATCATAAAAGCTCTTGTCATCGAATTGGTTGTTTTAAGACTATTTTGCTTCTTAAGAAAAGGTTATCTTATACTGATTTACTTGAACATACTGAGCACATCTTCAGCTGGTAAAGCCAGAATCTTAGCACTCGCATACTTAAGAATATAGTGTGGAATTTAATTAGAACACAAATTATGTGAATTGCTAATTTAATTTTTTTATTTTTTAGATAACTGCACACTATTTTCCTTGTTGTTAATTGGGTAGAGATTATTTACAATGAGTGACATCTCTTTGACCTTTTGCTTTTCACTATCATGCTCAATACATACAATGTTGGTCTTTACTGAGTCAAAGATATGACCAGACTCCTGCTCATGTTGCAACTCTCGTAGCAATATTTGCATAAGACTCCCCATAGTATACCGATCTCCCCATAGTATACCGATCTACAAAAAGTATTGCTGCATCTAATTTTATACACTATGGGGGGGGGGTAATTTCTTAGACTTAATTATTTCTCATATTAGTTGGTTTAAGATTTGATAAAATATTGAGTAAGCAGAAATTGTATTACAATTATATTCTGAGCTGAACAACGACCACATTCTAGGAATATATTTTTAAAAAACAATTATATAAAACAATTTTGACATTTGACTGAAATACGTTTTAATTTCTTTGCTAATTTTAAAAAATATAAGAGCCCTGTCAAATAAATACTATTTTATTTCAACTAAATTGGTTTCATTTATTCTTCAAACGTCACTATTTCAGCTTATTACACAGTTTTCTGTTTCAGCTAATATTTTCTACAAGCATTTGAAGCAGAATTTGTTTTCTAGAACGCACTTTAATTACAGAATGGGATCTATATATATTTCAAAGTAATCTTTTTTTAAAAGTTACGATTATATTTATTCCTATTTTTTTATGTTATGAAGCAATTTTTAAGTATGAATTCAATTATTAATAGCATTAAATCAGTCATACATGCATGTACAAAAACAAAATACATTTATAATTTTTATTTATATATTTACTTATTTCTGTCTAATTCATTATCGATCAATTTACCTGTCTATCTATCTATCTATCTATCTATCTATCTATCTATCTATCTATCTATCTATCTATCTATCTATCTATCTATCTATCTATCTATCTATCTATCTATCTATCTATCTATCTATCTATCTATCTATCTATCTATCTATCTATCTATCTATCTATCTATCTATCTATCTATCTATCTATCTATCTATCTATCTATCTATCTATCTATCTATCTATCTATCTATCTATCTATCTATCTATCTATCTATCTATCTATCTATCTATCTATCTATCTATCTATCTATCTATCTATCTATCTATCTATCTATCTATCTATCTATCTATCTATCTATCTATCTATCTATCTATCTATATCTATCTATCTATCTATCTATCTATCTATCTATCTATCTATCTATCTATCTATCTATCTATCTATCTATCTATCTATCTATCTATCTATCTATCTATCTATCTATCTATCTATCTATCTATCTATCTATCTATCTATCTATCTATCTATCTATCTATCTATCTATCTATCTATCTATCTATCTATCTATCTATCTATCTATCTATCTATCTATCTATCTATCTATCTATCTATCTATCTATCTATCTATCTATCTATCTATCTATCTATCTATCTATCTATCTATCTATCTATCTATCTATCTATCTATCTATCTATCTATCTATCTATCTATCTATCTATCTATCTATCTATCTATCTATCTATCTATCTATCTATCTATCTATCTATCTATCTATCTATCTATCTATCTATCTATCTATCTATCTATCTATCTATCTATCTATCTATCTATCTATCTGGCTATATATACATATCATCTCATTATCTATTTAGACCTACCTACTTACATATCTACCTATGTATTTATGTATCTTTGTAATTAACTATCTATCTATATTTTTATTTATCTATCTCTATATCTACTCATCTATTTTAACAATACACCTATCTATTTTATTATTTATCTTTATATGTATCAGTTTGCTTGCTTACTTAATTCTTTACCAATTTTTTTATTTTCGCTTTTTCATTGTCCATCTTATGTAGCTCTTTTCTTACTTGTCAGCTTTTAAATGATCTGAGCCACTGCAGAACAACCTCTTCTCCAATAGTTAATTATTCAGGAACAATAAAAAAAAGACATTATTCACCATGCTTGGCTATTTCTAGGTAGTGGTAGGTTAATTGATTTCTCTCTCTGTTTTCTCTTGTGAATAATAGAAGAAGCAGTAGTGGAGTATTTTCGGAATTATGGATTATTTCATACATTTGTGGTGATGTGTGTGGCTATTTTTTTTATATTAAATATTTCATAGAATTTTCTTTTTTAAAAAAAATGATTATAAAAAACATAAGAAATTACACAAAACATCAAAAATGATTGTAATTAAATAAAATTTAATGTAATTGTAATAAAATAAAAAACATGATAAAAAGCAAGTTTAATAAATATGGGTATTTATGTAAGTGAACGGCAATTGTTAATAGCTTTCAACATCACCATAAGATGTGCTCTAAGCCATAATTCTGAAAATTTTCCATTGAGTCTTCTTCTGCCACTGATAGATTCCAAATTTTAATTATTTTTACAAAATGTTAGAAAAAATAATTAAACAACAGCTTGAATGAAAATGCTATGATAAACGAAAAAACAAAAAACAAACCCAATAACAATGGTTGCAACATGTTAAACTTTTTTATGTTATAGTATACCCCAAAACTATAATTAATTAAATATTCTGAATGACACTTATAAAAAAATATTATTAATTATTTAAACTTAAGATTAATTTACATTTGATTTGTTAATATTTTTATAAAAATGAATAAGTAATACATGTGTGATAAAATAATTGTGAGGAAAAAAAATACTTCAAAGTCCCTGAAAATGGATAATTAAACATAAAAACACATAGCAAGCTTCCGCGATGGGAGTAAAGAAATTACATTATACAACAGATAGGAGATAGACAACATTCCTATCTTTTATGTTAATCCTACTTTTTGTCGCTATGTTTTAAAAGAAATTTTATAATATATCATATGTTTTTCTTTGTACAATATAAATTATATATTTCTTTTTATTTCAGCATTGAATATTATTGTTGTATCATTTAGTGCAGTGATAGAATGATTGATACTGGAGTTCAAAGTCTATGTATTGCGGCTCGATCATTTTTGGTATGAAATATCGAGGAATAAACTCTACGAATATTTACTATTTCTATTTTATATATTTTTCCTACATATATAATAGTTAATTAAAAATAAAATAATAGTCTTATTATATGTAAACATTGGAATAACTATCTTCCAAATGCTGTTAGTGATATTAATATATATGACTGTCAATAGATGTAAAATGTGTATTGATGTCTGCTAACTCTGATCTTTTTTTTGAGAACAATGAAAAAATGCTTTGTTTACAATATGCCTGATTTTGATGTTATTTTAAATAATCTTACTTCTCTTTATGAAGGTCAGAGATAATAGTGATTTAATAAAAATAATAATGTAGCCTAAAATCCAGTAAAGAGTGGAATCTTAATTATAAATTGTTATTGTCAGAAGCAACTTAGTTGAAATATGCAAACTTTTTAAATGAACTGGGGAAAAGATATTCACTGAAATTTATTTACTGTAATGTTTTCAAGTAATTTTTGGGCTCAAGTTAAAGAAAATATTAGACTAGGCATTTCATGTACTTCCTGGTTGATCTGGATTTATAACATATCATATCTCCAAAACTTTTTACAGCAATGCTGTAAGAAGCATTTTGTGAATTAAAACGGGAAGCTAAAGAAGTAAAAGTAAATGGAGATTATTTAAGTCATTTAGATTTTGCAGATGATGTAATTGTTTTTGCAAATAATGCTTTAGAGTTTCAGGAAATGTATGAGTTATCAGATGAAAGTAAGAAAATAGGGATAAAGGTAAATGTTAAAAAGACTAAAAGAATGTTCAATGAATTTTCTCAAAAGATGAAAATAAAGATTGATTATGATGAGTTAAAAGAAGTTAACAACTACAAATATCTTGGTCAGATTGATACATATAGAAACATAATGGATTAAATTAATTATAGAATTAAACTTGGTTGAGCACTTTTGGCAGAAATATCTTAATATTAAAAGGAAATATGCCATTGTTTGAAAAGAATTTTTTAAAAATAAATGTGTTTTAGTAGTTTTTACTTATGGATTTGAAACTTGGACACTTAATAGAAGAGCAATACAGAGATTTCAAACAACTCAAAGAGATATGGGGAGATGCATATTAAGAATAATAAGAAAAGATCGAAAATGCAATATATGGGTAAGAGAACAAACAGGTGTTACTGATATTGTTAAATGAATTAAAAGACTGAAGTGGAGTTGGACTGGACATATTACTAGAAAAGATGATAATAGATGGACAATTGAAATGTTCAACTGTATTTCAAGAGAAATTTAAGAACCCGAAAGAGACCACATATGAGATGGGTGGATGAAATAAGAAAGTGTGCAGTGATGTGGAGAAGAGATGCTAGAGATTGGAGAAGATGGATTAGAACTTGGAGAGGCATTTATCCTGCAGTGGATTTATAATGGTTGATAATGATGATGATGATGATCATTATCTAGAAAGGAAAATGGTGTTGGAGATTAACAATTTAGCTGAGTGGAGTGCTAAATGAAGATGATGATATAATTAATCTTGAAGACTGGACATGACATTGTCTTATTTGGGTAGTAATTGTGTTATGATGTATGTATATATACATTAGTGGCAAGTCATTGGTCATGGTATTTCAATAGTTAGACATATCTTCATTAATCAAGTGTTTATGGCAAAAGGTACTAAACTAAGAAATTAATGAGGGTATATGTTAGCAAACAGGTTATTATCCAATGACCATCAATGATCATCATCATCATCTTTATCAGTAATGCTAACTATTCAAATCAATCCTAACTGCTCAATCAATTATAGTGGTTTAATTCCCAAACAATCAAAACACTAGTCATACTAGAATGACAACATAACTATAGTTCGGCTTATTAGCTATGGTATACCAGCATTCTTATTTATATCTCTACCCATCACTACATATATATTGTAGCCCTTGGATTTGTCCAAGGCTCCATTTTTTAAGTTAAATATGCAAAGAGGGTTCCATCCAAATTTTCCTCATAATATATGTATTTTTTTCTGTGTAATAAGAAAATTTTAGCCAAGACTGAGTTTGAACGCATATTTATAAGGGATTGCATATGTTCAACTAGTAAGCAATCTAAAATATATTGTTAATGTGTTTATAACCAGAGGATTATTTTATTTTAATTTATGGGTTAAATTGATATTAAGAAAATATTAGAAAAAGCAAGATTTACACATTTGTTGATAGGGAGATGTGTGACTGTTGAAAAACTACATTAGATAGTGATGATAAATAGTCATTATTTTATGCTAGGTTGAAAATAAATAATTCATGAAAGTAAATAAAAAAATAATAATAATATAGTTATAATAATTAAAGATTATAATTATAGATTAAGGCAGTAAATTGATCAATTAAAAAATTATATACCTGCGATGTGTGTGTATAATTTAATTGTAGATCTTGATGGTACAATTTACAATTAATAGTCATTTCTTACATGTTGTAAAGCAATTTTAAATAAGAAATTAAAATCATTTTTAATAAGTTTAATATTAGCAGCTAAATTTACTTTAAAGTCTGGTTTCATTACTAAAGGGAAAAAGTCTGAGTTTGAAACAGCTGTAATATATATCTGGTTTTACTATTAAAGGGAAAAAGTAAGATTACTTCTAGGATGGATTCAAGTGTTATATTACTCAGTTAATTATCATTCCTTAAAAGACACAGATTTCACTAAGGAATTTAAGTGGACCATTAATTTAGACCATTAACATGAATAGTCAGTTTGGTCTGTCAGAGTGTCAAAAAGTAATTGGCAATTAATTGTTGGATAGTAAAATTAATCATGTCTGTTTGAAATGGATTTTGTGCCTGATTTTTCTGAAAGGGCAACAGGTTAAATTTAATTGAGAAGGGGGAACATGTCAATTAATTATAGAGTTAAAAAAACAGATGGACATCTCTATAAAAGCTGTGTTAAAAGAAAAGAAAGGGGGCTTGTATTTTTAAGACTTATCTGTAGCAGTTTTCCTTCATTGATCCAAAGAAAACTGTGTTATAAAATTTAAAATTATTTTTATTGTACTTTTGTCTCTTCAAAATAATTTGGCTAAATATAACAATGTATAGTGAGTAAATTTTAATTGGGCACACACTTGGAACCTCCAAAAGTCAGCTATTCAGCAGATGGTAATAAAAATTTAAACCACAGAAGTTAAAATTTGAGTTTAATATCGTTTATATATATGCAAATAGTAAAATTTAAAACTCAAAAGTTTGATGCATATATAAGTCAATTTAAATCTACAAAATGAAATTAAAATTGGAAAAGAACAATCAAAAACAGACTGATATTGTGAAAAAGTTAAATGAAGGCTGTTTAACCGAAACCTGCAGAAAATTACAAAGTTTAAAGGTAATCTACCTAGAGTTGGAAATGAGGAATGCATTCAGCAAAATAAAAACTGTATATATGAGAGAAAAGGAACCGAACTCTATCAAAAGAACTTTTTACAACAAGGACTTATATGCTCTCATAAATCGGTCAAGGAAAACAAAAAAGAGAGAAGTAGAAATCAGGAGCCTGAAAGGACTGTTAAAGGACTTGTATAAGTATATATTTTTTTATTATTATTCACTCTTTATGTGTGTAGGAAATTTAATATATATATATAAATGTGTGTAAGACATTTAAAAAAAAGAATTTCTTTCTTTATAGTGTATCATGTATATTCTCTATTTTTAAAATTAATTCATGTGATAATTACCAGTTTATTATTTTGGGGGTAGAAATTGATTTCAGATGATTTTATATATGTTTATTTAAATGCTTTTGCTATTATGGTCATTTTGGGGGTAGAACTGATATGCCTTATTTAAAATGCTTTACAAACAATTTTTTTTCTCAATTTAAAAAAAAAAAAGAAAACAAGAGATATTATTATTAGCATCAGAAGTTATTATCAAATGCTTAGACTTATAAATGAATTGCTTGTCTATTGAGTATCATCATCATTTTTATTTTATTTTTTATAAAAGTGCATGGAAATAGTTTTGAGAATTTTGTGCACATTTCTTATTGCTTATTATTATTGTTATCCTAAATTTAAAGCCAGAAACAAGCTGATTTATGCTTGGGAAATCTATGGGCTCATATTCCGGTACACCACTTTGCAAGAATATTAAGATTGTGAAAGTTTTACTTGTATAATTTGATGTTTTGACCTGTATGTGTGTGGATAGACAGAGATCTCCACAAAACTCAGTGAAGTCTAGCTCACTAAGATTTATGCGATATTCATAAAGTATTTGAACCCAGTGGAAGAGTTTTCCCACTTGAGTATTATTTACACCGTAAGAAGATTTCTTATTTTGATGGCCAGAGGTAATTGGTATACCTATGTTTCTATATGACTAGTGATAAAAATCCTAGCATATCTCAACCTTAGTGAAAAGGTTTTCTCTTATTCGGGTCACTGCCTGCCTCATATTAATATTTGATATTCCTTACATGTGTATGAGAGGATAGCCATGATAAGCATTATTATAAGTATTGGATACCAGGTCGCAAACTCAATTTAATGTCTGAATGAATGCAGATCACGTATGTGCAATTGGTGTATTTGAATATTGTTTTTGTAGATTTGATTTAGCATTCGAGCCAAAAATAATTAAGTTAATAACTGTTAAGGGTCAAATAAAACTTACGAATGATTGGGCATGAGCAATGCGTATATAAATTTATTTAATAAATATTTATATGGCCAGCCGAGAACCTCGCTGGAAAGGTAGTATTGTTAAAATATTGTTATATTATAAGAACATGAACATATAGAGAGTGCACTATGATGATGTTTGATCTTAATGCCAATTTATTTGCAATAACTTAGTCTCACTATTATTAAGATATCTTTGTTGTAAAGATTAGGGCCAAAGAATATTTAATCAGGATGATTGGATAAGATCAAGAAATTTGCGAGGGAATATTAACTTTAAATTTATTAAATAAAATTATTAAATTTAATTAGGGGATAAATCGATTATGTATTTGCTAAAGTATATCAGTAATAAAAAGAGAAAGCATTGTAAACGGGAAGAAATTGGTATTTACTATATTTAAAGTAAAAAGAAAGTGTAGATAATGTAATGTATATGTTTTTGTATTGATATTGAATTATAGTTTGTCAAATAAAATTTATTTGTTTTAAATAAAATTTGCGTGTGTCTCCATGTTTTTGTGGATTATCATTATCTAGATATTTCCAATCCAATCATACATCAATATATTATTATTAATATTTGAATTATCATGTATATAAGGGATATTTAGTAAGGCTATTTAAAAGGTTAATTTCAAATGCTTAAAATTACCAATAATTTAATATTGCTGAAGTATAAATCGCAATAGAGATAGTATTGAGTGATAGCGAGTGCAAGGGGTGGGCATAAAATCCTTTCTCCATCTGTTGTATTCAAACCTCTCTAGACGCATTTTACTTTTATATGGTTTTGTTATAATTGCGACTATGTTTTATGATGTGTTTATAATGATTTAATAAGCTTAAAATATTCCGAGCTTTAATGTAAATTGATTTTAAACTGCATTAAAAACAACCGAGATTACCTTTGAGGCGATCATGAGAGAAGTGTTTATCACCAATAACCTATCGCAGCTTATTCGATTTCCACACCTAATTATTCGAAAAACCCTGAGAAGAGATGATAATGAGAGGAAATGAGCTAGTAAAGGAAAATAAAAGGGTAAATTTTAATAGTTGGATAAATAATAGTGTAATAGACATATGGATGTGAAATTGATGGGGGAATGGATCAGGAAAGTGGAGATGAATATAGAACTTTATAATTAGAATAAAATTTAATTGTAGCTTTAATCATAGTGAATGGGGAATGCGCTGAGAATAACCTGGAATTCTTAAAGATATTAATAGTGTCAATTTTAATGCGTTCTCAGTGTTCTTTAAATCGATTGTGTATTAACCCATTCATGAAATATTATTACTAAGAGTATTGAATTGAGATTTAACCTTTATATTTTGTTGGACCTGCAATTTGGCGCCCTGGCAATTAAGCTTATAAATGTTCTGTATCATCATCATCTCAGTAGGCCTCAGAAATAGTGTCAGCTGGGAATGATGAAGTATCCGTCGATCCATTCTTAAAATGTTGTATATGGCATGCAATTTATCTGCAAATGTGTAAATGCCATATAGTTTGAATATAATATAATTAATCCATAACGTGGATGTGCGATCATTTGAATAAAATTCTCATTGGTTATAATAAAGTTATAATTAGCTTAAACTATCCAATAATATATATGATATTTGGAAGCTCTCCCAATCCTTTTAGTTATATTTAAAATACAATGCAAATGACCGATCGAGAGATTGTAAAACGCGTTTTATGTTAATTTATTAAGTTTTTATAACGTTAACAAAATAAAGAATAACTTTTCATTTGTTTGAATTGATTTTATATAGTTACAATTGGCTTGTAACGCGGTCGCACGAAGGAGATTATATTTTATTTATACGTGTGAAGTATATTGAAAAAAAAAAAAAGTATATTGGTCTATACATTATATTTGAGAAATTATTAGATTAAATCTATACTTAGAAATTATTTGATCTATACTTAGTATACCATAATATATATAATTGATGCATTGCATATTTAATTGATACTTAAGAAATGCATCTGTCGTTAATTTATATAGTTAGGAAAATGGTCATCTTTAAAAACCAAGATTTAGATTAGTGTATATTTAGCTAGAATAAATGGACACATTAAATTATATTTGATTAGAAAATAGCCCAAAACTTATTTGTTTAACAAAATCTATTCATTTAGTAAAATATAACTTCGTGAGAAATCGCAATATAAATTTATTCGTTTACCAGTAAAACATTTTTGAATTTTTAATTAGTTAGAATATATATATAATTCATAAATAGCCAACATCTCTCTAATTGGGAATACAAAAATAACTATGTCATGAAGTATGATGTCAATGTATTGAGTGTGAAAATTTCTCCAGCATTTCCAAACTGCTGTATATAAGTAGTGAAAACCGCCAGAAACTTGCGACTAACGATTCAACAAATTAAATACGCCACACCTTTCTTGCGATCCAAGACTTTATATGGAAGACAAATGTAGACTGTCATATTAGCGAAGGCAATATTTCATTCATTGTAGATTTAAACAGTGCTACAAAGAAATTGGTTGAGATTAATATTCCCTATATATAATAATTACCTAAATATTTAGTTTAATATTTTAACAAATGATACACATCTTCATTATTACGTGATATAAGAAAATTCAAAAGTGAAACATTATATACATATATTGAAAAGAAAGTACAAAAAAAAAGTTTTAACATGGTTCTTAACTTAATAAAAATGATTTAACATTTATTTATGTTCGTGATAAATGATCGTTGTTTGAATCGAGCAAGTAACTTAACAGGCTTCTTTAGAAACAATAAAATATACAAAATATTCTAATTAATAGATATTTACTGAAAAATTCTAAATAAATAGAAAATATTCATATTTTCCAAAATTAATACAGCATATTTAGAAAAAAGTCTAAATTTTAAAAAAGTAATATTTTAAGATAAATTGTTATAAAACATGTTAGATTTGCAGATGGTGTTGATTTTCTATTAACACCTGGACATTTTGCAGATAGCTTGGGAATTATATTTAGCCAGTCTTTACAAAGATTTAAAAATACATTTTCAGGTATTAAATATATATGCGTATTTGTCTGAAGATTTTTGATGATGTCATTTAGTTATACTTATATATTGTACTATTACTATTAGCTAATATTATATTGAATGTCTTTAAAACAAATTTTAAACTTTATTTGAATTTTCCAATAAAATTCAACAGTTAGTAATAGCACACCCAATAGTATATACATAACGTTTTGAATGATATTATTTGCCTTTCTTCTTCAGGTGTTACTGGCATGATCTCTTCAGGTGTTACTGGCCTGAGCAGTGACAGTACTAGTATGGGGATCGAATATGGACCTTTATATTCTTGATTATTGAATTCAATAGTCAAGAATCTAAAGATCCAGGTTCGATTCCCATTCTAGTATTGCCACTAGCCAAAGTCTTGAATATTTAATGTTAAACTTATATTAAAATTCAATACTCAAAATCTAAAAATCCAGATTCAATTATTACGCTAATATGTCGCTAGTCTCTAAGAAAAGAGAAAAATTATACCATTCCAAATGTTGTTGCATATACTAATCTGGGTGCTATTTTTAAAAGTGAATGTAATAGAAAATTTAAATAAAGTTTAAACATCTTTCTAAAGATATTTAATATTTAATGTTAAAAAAGGGAAATAGTCCAACATATAGCTATTTTACATATGCATATGTATATAATATTAAATACAACATTTCTTCTTTTTACTTAGGATGTTTCTTGTTCTTCTAAATCTTCCTTCTCAGTTGTCTTTGGTTCCAAATACCCATTAGTTTTTTTATCTTCTTACTTTCTTGTATGGAGTTTATGGTTCCATATTATTATCCTCCTGCTCTGTTTTTATTTATTACAATCTGGAACTTTTACTGATCCATAAATTAAAATATATTTATGTTATATTTTGGCCTTCAGGGTAATTTTTTTCAGCTGTGGAATAACTTTTCGCTTTTCCATTAAGCTATACCACAACTTTGTAGACATACTTTATTAAGTATAAAGGCCTTCAATAGAAGGATTTAATCTGCCCTATCAACTTTCGCCTTTGATTGGTTTATGAGTGTCAAACTTTCTGCATTTACATTTTTGACAATATCCACTTTTAGAGAAACACACTAATGATTATTACTAATCATGTATTATATTAGGGATTATAATAATATTCCTAACCCAGATATGCATTCTAAACCCAGTTAAAAATTGATATATCTGTTGTGGAAGATTATAAAAATATAACTATGAGTTGTAATTATATGATTACGTAAGTAATATTCATTAAGGCTGTAACCTCAAGCACATGGGTATAAAAATGCAATAGTAGGGACCTCTACAGGTCTTAAACCACAAGCTTACTCTTTGAAAGAAAAGAGGGGAACTCTTCTTTCCTTCAACCTATTTTCTATTTAAATAGGTGAAGCTGAAGCAGTTTGATCTGAGAATGTGAAGGTTCTCACTATAAAATCTTTTCATCGACTCGCTGTAAATCGCAAGATTTCACAAGTATTAATGTGTAATAAGAAATGTGGACTTAATTAGTGAAGTATTGAATAGCTTTACACTCTCAGATAGAACCACTTCAGCTTCACCTATTTAAATAGAAAGTAGGTTGAAGTAAAGAAGAGTTCCCCTCTTTTCTTCCAAAGAGTAAGCTTGTGGTTTAAGACCTGTAGAGGTCCCTATTATCGCATTTTTATATGCATGTGCTTGAGGCTACAGCCTTAATAAATATAACTATGAGTTTATGATATATATATATATATATATATATATATATATCTCAACATCATATTTTATCAATATACATACATATATATATATAATATATCATCATCATCATCATCATTATCAACCATTATCAATCCACTGCAGGATGAAGGTCTCTCCAAGTTTAATCCATCTTCTCCGATCTTTAGCTTCTCTTCTCCACATCACCCCTACACATTTTCTTATTTCATCCATCCATCTTACATGTGGTCTCCTTCTGGGTCTTTTACAATCTCTTGGAATCCAGTTTAAAATTTCAATTGTCCATCTATTATCATCTCTTCTAGCAATATGTCCAGCCCAACTCCACTTCAATCTTTTAATTTTTTCAATGAGGTCAGTAACACCTGTTTGTTCTCTTACCCATACATTGCGTTTTCGATCTCTTCTTGTTACTCCCAACATACATCTCTCCATACTTCTTTGAGTGGTCTGAAGTCTCTGTATTGATCTTCTATTAAGTGTCCAAGTCTCAGATCCATAAGTAAGAACTGGTAAAACACATTTGTTAAAAACCTTTCTTTTCAAACACATAGGCATATTTCCTTTTAATATCAAGTTATTTCTACCAAAAGCACTCCAACCAAGTTTAATTCTATGATTAATTTCCTCTATTATGTTTCCATCTGTATTAATAATCTGACCAAGGTATTTGTAACTCTTAACTTCTTCTAATTCATCATAATCAATCTTTATTTTCATATTTTGAGCAAATCGATTAAACATTACTTTAGTCTTTTTAACATTTATCTTTAGTCCTACTTTCCTACTTTCATCTGATAACTCCTGCAACATTTCCTGCAGCTCGGAAGCATTATTTGCAAAAACAACTACATCATCTGCGAAATCTAAATGACTTAAATAATCTCCATTTACTTTCACTCCTTTATTTTCCCATTTTAATCCACAAAATACTTCTTGCAGCACTGCTGTAAAAAGTTTTGGAGATATGGAGTCACCTTGTCTTACACCTTTCTCAATGTTGACTTTCCCAGTATCATTATGTAATCTAATTGTTGCTGTTGCATTTTTATAAATATTCTTTAAAATATGACAATATCCTGGATCTATACCTTGATGATCCAATGCTTTAATCACTGAAGAAATGTTTATAGAATCAAATGCCTTTTCATAATCTACAAATCCAAAACATAATGACAACTCATATTCATTTGTCCTTTCTATAACTTCTCTCAATACTTGAATATGATCTACTGTACTAAAACCACTTTTAAATCCAGCTTGTTCTCTTGGTTGGTGAAAATCCAAGGTTCTCTGTAGACGAGTTGTAATTATCTTGGTAAAAATTTTATATAAAACTGATAAAAGGCTGATAGGTCTGTAATTTCTAATATCTTCTTTATCACCTTTTTTAAATATTAATATTATTACTGCATTCTTCCAATCATCTGGTACATCTTTATCATTTAGACATTTGGTATATAACTTTGCTAATATTTTTTTCTGTTTCTTCACCTGCTTCTTTTAATATATCAATTATAATTCCATCATTACCTGGAGCCTTTCCTTTTTTCATACATTTAATTGCATTTCTCACTTCTTCATTTAAAATTCTGGGCAATTCGGAAGATGTAATAGATATAGGAGGTACTTGTTCTTTATTACTATATAATTCTTGATAAAAATCTTCTACCAATTTCATAATGTCAGCCCTCTTTTTAGTAATAATTCCATCACGACGCTCTTCCTTCTTGCAGATATAAATTTCCTACCAATACCAAAATGTTGTTTTACATTCTTAAGACTTTTATTTTCTTCTACAGCTTTTCTTGCTAGTTCACAGTTATACTTTCTTATATCATTTTCAACTCTTTTCCGCACCATTTTACAAAATTCGAGATATTCAATTCTTTTTAATGCATCATTCTTGCATATCTTCATATTCCTTCTTTTCTTCATAAGTTCTCTAGTCTCAGTAGAAATTTTATTAGTCAATTGCTGCTTTTTTCTACCAGCTATCTTTGTTGCAGTTTTTAAAAGTGTATCAGTTATATATTATAAATATATATATATATATATATATATATATATATATATATATATATATATATATATATATATATATATATATATATATATATATATATATATATATATATATATATATATTGTGCCATTACAATTTAGTCACTAGCTAAATTTATAGTAATGTGCATGTAGAAAAGGTAAACCAAAATCATCATCACATTTTTATATAACCATAAATGAAGCTGTAGGGCATCCAAGTTTAAACCCTACAAGGTCCAGTTCTAAAAGCTTTAAACAGAAAGAATGGGACAACAATTATATGCTTTACTTGTTTGTGTGTTGATAGAAAGGTAATACACACATTTAAACTATTTAATATTTAATTTTTCTTTAAAAAGCAAAGTTATAATGCATACATATAGGCAATGTATGTGTAAATTATTTATTTGTTTTATATTTCAAATATTAAACATTTTAACTTTCTTTAAAACTAACCTATGCTTGATCAATTCTAATATTTTATTCTATACTTTTATTTTGCTTTTCTTTAATTATAATTGGGATTTAAAAGTTACAGATTTAATTAAATAATTGGTTTATAATTCCTAAGCTAGCAATCACATTATTTAGGGTTAGTTCATGAATGATTTGAAAGAATGCAGGATGTGTGTACATTACATACAAAAATTTTACATTTCCTAAATATTGAAAGAAAAGGAAGTATTAAATCTGTTAAATTATTTTTTTTTGTACAATTTTTTTTTGTTAAAAGAGGAAATCTGTTTAATCAGATATCGATCTTTGTAGTAAAGTTTTTTTTTGTAAATGATTGTCACTTTGGAAACTTATCATGAGTCAGTACTATAATTGCCTTATCAAGATCTAAAGAAGGAAGCTCAAAGATTTGAAGTGTTACCTGGATGTTAAAAAGAAAGAAAAAACAAAAGAAAGGAAATAAGAATTGAGTCTATTTTTTTTTTTAAAACAAAAGTGTCTGGAAAAAGGATTAAACTTTTCAGTTGAAAAATACTTTGGTTGAAAATAAATTAGAGATCTAATTAAAACAAATTTGTCCAAAAATAGCAAGTGATGCTATCTCTGATTGGTTAAGTTAGCTAAAAATTGGATATAAAAAGCTGTCTTAGATTATTATTATTGTGATTGATTCAGATTATTAAACTATAATATTGAACGTTGAAAATATAAGAGATGGCGGGCTAGAAAAATTATATGTATGTTCCATCGATTCCGGACCATCTGGGGAAGCTGCACATCACATAGGAAAGAAAAGATGTCTAAAATAATATTCTACACCTTTCAACTGACCAGATAAATAAGATGTTTTTAATAGAAGGAAGAAAGCATTCACCTGCATTCAAAGAAGATGAATTAATCTACTGATAAATATTAATCATCAAGTCCAATTAATTGTTACAACAACTGATTTTAAACTCAAGAAAATTTACAAATGGGAAAACAACTGCTGTATTTCATCCACATGCTTGACAAGAAGAGAAGAAAATTTACTATAATGATTTCCAAATTATCCACTAAAGCAAATAACCTCAATAGAGTCACCATCATCAAATAGTTATCCACCTCAAGAAAGAGATTGTTCCCAGTAAAACGGAAATGGTAGCTGAGAAATATAAACATTATACAAGACAAGTTTGAACCCTTGAAAATTCGCCACAAACAAAAAAATCGGTAATATGACTTTTTATATCTATTTTCTTTATGATCTCAATCTTAATAAACATTTTAGCGATAAAGTGGTATATTTTATTTAAAGAACTTTTAAAGACTATTCAGATCGATTAAAACAAGAATGTCTTACTAATAATAACTTTGAGCTTCATAAATGATCTTGAATGTATAAAATGATTTGTTTATTAATTTTACAATATTAATATGTAAAACAATTTTTTTTTATGGTATTATGATTTTAGTTTTAACTAATATATTATTATTTTGGTTTTAAATAATATTTTGTTATCATGGGATAAAACACGCACATACATAATAATATTTTTATATGTGTATAATTGGAAGTGAATGTGGAATAATGAGTAGTATTAGAATATTAGATTATTTTGTTTCAAGTTCAGTATAGATTTCAGCGCTTGGAAGGGAGGGGGAGAAAATAATTTAAAACTTTTTTCTAAAACTTGCTCTTTCAATTTTTACTAACATTTTTTTTTACATTCTATTTACATGTTGGATTTTAAAGTATGTGTGCTAATGAGCAGATAATATTTTTTTTTTTAAATACTTTTCTCATGGAGTGAAAATCATGGTCAATGTGACGTCCAACTTAATACAAAATACATTTGAAGGGAAAGGGGGAAGAACTTAAAATTAATCTGAGGATTGTTATATAATCAATTATTATTATTTTATTCATGTCAATTTTCATATTTATCTAGAAATTTTTATGTATATGTTAGAAATGTAGTAATAAATATTAGTTTGTTTTATTAAACGAGGCGTATATATTTCATTAAGTGTAGTCTTTGTTAAGTGTGATTATTCATCATCATCAATGGTTGAATATTAGTTATTTAAGATATAAGTAAATATGCTAAAATTAAGCAATAATTAGGAATTTCTTTATAAAAATTAGTTTTATGTTTAGGCTTAGTCCTAGAGCTGTAGTTGAAACCCTTGTCATTATCGTTATTATCATCATCATCATCATCATCAACGTTTTAATTAATGAGCTGTTTAACTGTTTAAAGGCCATAAATAAATATTGATTTTATAATATTTAGTGATTTCTTAGTATTATTATAACCACATCCCATCATCTATTTCATGCAAGGATGAGTGAATTGCCATCCTAAATTAGTTATATCTAATCTGAGCTAGTGAACTTATAAAAATATTGAAACACATTTGTTATGTTAAGATCTGAGAAATGATTTATGTCTAGTATACTCCACTTTGGTTTATAGATGTTTTACTTTTACCTAACTATTAGTGCATATAGTGATATGGCTCAAAAAGCAAAATCTTCCATTTTTATTAGAAATAAAGTACCAAAAAGGGGATTCAAACCCGGTACATGTGAAAGGTTATTAGATATAACCATGTCTAGATTCAGATAATCTAGTGGCGCCCTGCTAGACCATATTCACTTAGTATTTGTTTAAACATGCACTTAACATCAAACCAAGAAATGAAAGTGGATAAAACCTACTGCCTGTATACCTGAGTTATATTTTATTGAATTACTAGTGTACTCACTTCACGTGATTTCATATACCTGTAATACATTGCTCATAATTTGTTTATAATTCTTATATATATGTTTTGGACCACTTTAATTTAGGTTACAATATATATATATATATATATATATATATATATATATTGTAATATATATATATTGTAACTGTATGGAAATAAGGATTGAAGTATGAGGAGATCGAAAACCATCATCATCCCCAAATAAACAAAATATAAAATTAACTAAAAAGTATGATAACAAATATAATGAGCATGAGAGACCAAAGATCAACCCCAAACTAATTATAAGCCAGTAATTATAAGTTCATCAGCATTACAGACAAGAATACTCATTCATGATCATGAGTAATCAACAATAAAATAAATTGACAGTTAATCTTGTGACTGGATTTGAACTATGGCTCATGCTATTTGGATGCACAAACTCAAGTGCTAATCCATAATAATATTACAATTAAAAATAATGCTGGGATATTAAAACATGCTGATCATCATCAATGCTCTGACCACTTAGTACCATTAATGCACTAGCCAGCTATAAACTAAATTTCTAATGAAATAAATAATATAACATGTAGTGCATGAACTTTAAAGAATAACCCCTTTGCACCAACCATGATCATCATCATCTAGATGTTGACAACACTAAACACAAATCCCTACTCCTTATAACTGTTATGCACAAATAGAGCTCATGAAACAAGAATTCTATAAACTTACTGAGAGCAAGAGATAAATAAAAAAATGAAACAGCTTATTATAAATCACTTCAAATAATTCCTAGGTTTTCCCTATTAAAGTAAATAGTTTTATTGATATTATTAAAGTAAATCCTAGAACATTAAGCTTTCATGAAATAAAGTCACATGCACAGCAATTTATAAAAAGGGAATTGGATAGAATAAAGAAATTAAACTAAAAATATTTTTCAAACAAATATTTAATAACTAATTAATTAAAAATAAACAAAAGGTGACATGATAGTATGAAATTTTAAATATTCATTTCATCAAAAATATATTTTCATAAAAATTACAATCAATCAGTTGATTTCTATTCATAAATTAACTTTTAATTAATGAAGTTATTTCTTTAAAATAACTAAGAGTTAAAAAAACATTTTCAAAATCAAAGATAACAATCTTTGATTTAACTTAACCTTTTGTTAAATTTTTAAAAGAGAAAAATAATGTTTCACAAAAAAAATTTAAGTTTAACAAAAATTAAATTTTTCCAAAAAAACTTTTATAATTGGTAAGGAAAAATTGAATAGATTAAAAAATGTTTTACAATTTGAAAACATTAACATAATGAAACTATTTAAAATTATTAATATTTTTTAAAAAAATTACTTTTATATAAAAAAAATTTTTTTTACTATTAATAAAAAAACAGAGTGCACACACAAAAATACCTTTAACTATTGTTTTATTTTTCTGTGAAGTTCTTCCCAATTATAATTTCCAGTTTTTTTACTTGAGTTTCCTTCTTGAAACCTTCTATATATGAACACAATTATTTTGACTTTTTCCTGGTGTGAAATATTTCATTTTCAGATTAACAACAGCAAAATTTTATCCATTTTCTCTTAATAAATTTTCCAGGTGAAACGAACACAAAGACTCATGTTCTTAGTTTCAGCCAAGGTTGCATATTAGTAACTTCTCTACATTTTATACCAGTGAAGGCAGGTTACATGGAGGAAGGTGACATCTAGCTTTTAGCTGAATTTACACATTACTTTCATTGTATAAAACATTTTATGACTAAACTTATAGTATGCTAAAAGCTTGATTATAACTTCTGATATTCTATGCAATTGCTTAGTTACAACTTCTGCTTCTTTCTTCTTTAGCATCTGGATTAAGATTTGACTGCTCTCTTCAACAGATATGTTAGGAATATTTCTTTTACTGTCTTTTTCAGCTGCTGGATTAAGACTTGACTATTCTCTTCAACAATTAGGTAATTAATAATTTTATCTTACCAGACACTTGGGTCTTCTGATTTATTCACATCCTGTTATTTTTTTAAAACAATCTTACCTATAATCCAATCACAATCTGACTCTAACCTGATAATTTTTGTAACAATCAATTAATAATTTTTTTTATCATAATTGTTCTGATATTTTCCTCCTTAATCATAGACATTGAAAAACAATCAAAGAACTTAAATTAACATCACAAAATTCTTGATATTACTTTCTAATTATACAAATTTTCTTGCAAAATGAAAAAAAAAGATGATCACCTTAATTACACTGATTTGATTTTTTGCATTGAAGAGAGATAAAGAGAGAAAAACTCTAATTGATTAAAATAAAATTTATTAAAATCATTAAAATATTATTTTTTCTTTTTAAAAATACTATTAAAAATAAAACTTTATCTCTCTTTTAAGATTAAAATTAATATCTATCAAATAATTTACCAAAAAATATTTTTTCTCTTAGTACATTTTTATAGTTTAAATTAAAGTTACTAATTAATTATAATTATTGAAGAGAGAGAGAGAGAAAGAGTGAGAGAGAAAGTTAAAAACATGTTCACATTCTCTTAGCTTTCTTCCCCTTCTACAATCATTTATAACTCTTACTAAAATATTCCTATGTTAAAATCATCATTATTATTAAATATATGCATGAGAAAATTAAATATTATTATCTCCAATAATTGAATAACCCTAAACTGAAGCTGAGAAACATGCTGCCAACTATCTAATTATTTTAATGCATTTATATACCCACCTAATTACAACACATATATATAAACTTAATATGCTACTACTTAACTGGTCAAATGTATGCAAATTATGTTTCAACACCTCTCATGCTTAAACTAAAACTAAGAAATATTTCAACAATCAATTGACAAGGCAGCATTAAAATAAATTAAAAATAGATATTCCCTGTATAACTTTGTCTGTGATTATAAATAAGTCATATTTTGTGCAATGACATCTGAACAATGAGTTATTGAGATAATTATTGATTTAAGTTTAAGCATGAAGGCTAACGTAATTAGCACTTTATATTTTAGGTTTATTACACACACATGTATATATACAATGTTATACAGTAGTTTATTTAAAATGTTATAAAAGTGATAATTTCCTAATTGACCTTCAAATGGTTAATATTGATCAATTTCTATGAAGTTTAACCAATTTAGCAGAAAACTCTTCTTATAATGTTAAATAATTACTCTATATTTCAACATTCTATTTTTACAATTAAACCTTTTTTGTATATAATATATTACTAATCTTAGCATTGTTTATTACAGCTGTAAGTATTCAAGTGACATACATTTTAAAAGTTAATATTAAAATAAAGTTAAAATATGAAAATAATTTTTTAAATGTAGTTCTTGTCCATAACAGTGGAGTTTGGCGTCACTGGATAAATTTTTCTATTCAAAAAGTTACTAAAAATAAAATATTTCATACATTTATGTAAGATATAATAAAAATTGGTTTAATAAATAAAGAATAGGGAGAAATAAATAATTATAATAGTATGATTTATATAATGAAAAGAAATATATGTAGATGCTAAAGAAATATTATATTATGAGTTATATATATATATATATATATATATATATATATATATATATATATATATATATATATATATATATACAATTAAATATTTTTCATGGATTGTTATTATAATAAAGAATGGAAGTGAGAGATAATATCAATGTAAATAAAAAATAGCAGTTAATCTTTGATGTTATCAATCCCTGAAGCCAAACCACTTTTTCTTAAACCTATAGTGGCTCTTTTGTTTGAGTTTTGTTGAAGTAAAAGAGGCCTTTTATTTCAATCAAACCTAAAAAAAAACATAAGCAAAAGAGTTATTATAGGTTAATGGAAAAACTGGTCTGGCTCTAGGGATTGTCAATTTGTAGCAATTGATAATTTCTTGGTAGCATCAAAGGTTAAAGGCTATAACAATATATATATATTGTAACTGACAAAATTTCCCAACTAACATGCAAATCACCTGAGGGCAATCCATGTGTGCATTCCACATTATCACATCACAGAATACTAACATTTTTTTAAAGCCCGCTAAAGTCAGGGAGAAAACAAGAGACTCTTAATTAATCACCTAAGTTGTTGATTGCAAATTAAGATTACAAAATGCCAAAAATAATGAGGCATTACTATTTATCCATCTATATACAACACAAAACATACACAGTTATGACTTTAGTTAATTAAATTCATAAATTAACATCAGGTAAATAAGCTTTTGCAAAATTAATTTTAATTCTTATTTCCATTTAACTCAGGCACAGATATAGTATATTGTGATATAAAGGTTTAAAATACTTGATACTATTTTAGAATACCATTAAAGTTAATTGCTTGAATAAATTCCAATCTACTGCATACACACCTAACTGCTCTCAACTCTCTCACACACCGTTTTAATGCTAACTGATACAAGCTTATAACTTAATGCTGATCTCAATACTTGACTGTTGTGATCAATTAAAAAATTTTTACTAGTATGGAATAGATAATTATAAAATACAGGAATTATAATCTGTACTATAATGATATATAAGAATGCATACATGGAAAGATTATATACCTATAGTAGGAATTAAACTTTTACAGTGTATATAGCATATAGGGACCAACAATCATATATGTATCACTATACAATATGTAGGAAAGAAAAACAGATAGCATGTGATTGTAAGGGATCAGAAGTTGCACATGATGTTATAATCATCAAATACTAATGTGTTACATAAGAATGAGAATCAGATGTAATTCATAACCCAAATTGATAGATACCATCCATACATTCTTATCAATAATATTAATTCAAATACAAGACTAGTTAGCTAAAACTTACATCTACTTAATAGAACCCTAATCTAGTTTGTCTATGCAGCATGATTGCTCTCCACTCATAATTTAATAAATTTACTGCTTTAACATATTTCTTTTAAATAAAGTGGCAATATAATTAATATACATCTTTTAATAGCATGGAAAGAGATTGCAATTACAAAGTCATCGCCTTTTTATAAACTAATTTATTATCATTAGTGCTGACTAAAGTGTAGCATGATATTTAAATATAACAAACTACAATCTCTTGCCATACCTGCTTGTAAACAGACTAATTACACAACTATTTATCTATACATGTTATTAAATTGGAGACAATAATTAACTAAAGATTAGTTTAAAGTTTATACTTATTTTTTTAAAAATTCACTTTCAGTCTTTAGATATTTGCAGAGTTGATTCTTAAAATTATAATTATGGTTGATGAAAGTTTAAATCCCTATTTACCATTTATTTTGGAAGTGTAAATATTAATTAGGCCTTGTTTTAGGATCTGGTTTTTCCTATATCACTGGACATCAGACATTTCCTTTTCTAAGATGGATGCATAATGGATATACTTTCAGGTGGTTCTTCATATGCAGACAGCTTCTCTTTCAGAATTCAGTGATGGGTTTTTGACTCACCCTCTGCCAACCTGACAGAACAAAGCATATAATAGCTTCTCTACTCGTGGTGGAACTAGTGGATATTATTGCAGAATAACAATGGAAAGATAAAAGTCCAGATAGAGTAATAATCTTAATAATAAATGCAGAATAAAATATCAATACAATTTTCAGCATTATTTATATGATTTGGAATTATCTGTGAAATGTGGATCGATCACTTGCAATTTGGATCTTCTGATCTATTGGGCATAGAAAACTCCATTACTTTCACTGAGGTTTGAGTTTATTTGTCCAATATCCTATTTGCAACCTCATATTTTTGAGCAGGAATAACAGCATTTTTAATTAAATTATTTTATTCATTTATCTCCTAAATTTTAATATATTAATCTGTTTCCCAGTTTTTTTTTGAAGAATGTCATTTCCACTTTTTTTTTATTATTAAAAGAAAAACAACATTTTTTCTTTTAAACTATTTTTAAGTTAAATTTTGAATCAATTATTTTAAAAATTTTAAAAAATATTTTTCATTTAACACAAAATAACTATATAATTAATTATATCATATATCTCTATCTGTGCATTAACAATATATATTTAAGTTTTAGTAGATAAAATAAAGTCATACATCACATGACTTAATTTGATAAGCTTGTAATTATAAACTAAAATAAAGAGCTGCTAATATCTCTAACAAGCTTTTTTGATAAATGCCACAAGAGAAAGCATTTAAAATCTCTATCTAAAAATTATTCCCAGCCCCAGACCAGTTTCTAGCTATTGGCTTTCATCAGTGAGGCATTAAGATATTTCAGACACTAAATTGAAATTACCAATTCAAAGACAGGACTTATTTTATTAGATCTTTTAAACGTATTAGATCTTTTAAACGTAAATTTTGTTCATAATTTTTAATATGTGAACATGAAGTATATATGTGGAAAATAAATATGCATATATAGCTTCAATATATATTTGTAGAACTTGATAATGACTACATAGAAGAGCTTGAAACATTGGAAAGATGTATAATGTATTGGAATATGTATGTGTGTGTGTTCATGGAAATAACATATTTTAAAAAGAAAAAGGAAGAAAACAATTTCATTGAATTTTTTATATATAAAAGATTATTTGTAATCATATTTTTAAAGAGAAAAGGAGTTTATTGTTAATAATTTCTTATTAATAATAATGATGATGGTTTTTAAAAATGAAATATTAGATAGTCATTGAAGAAATTTTCCTATTCAAAACATTAATAGAACAAAATATAAGACATTTTAATTCTATGTTATTAAAACTAAAATAAATTTAGGCTTAGATATCATCAAAGAAAAAAAAATATTAACACTAAAAATATTATTTGTTATTAAATTTAAAAAAAAAAACAATTACTTTACTATTTGACAAAGTTGATTTTATGTTTGGTGAGTAGAAAACTTGCTTCTGCTATGTCATAATTTTTAAGAGTTGTTCTTTTAAAAATAAATATGTTTAAAGACAATCGTCTATTAGTGAGATAGTTTTTGTTTAAAAATAAGTCTTTTGTAAAAATATTGCATCATAATCTTTAATTTGTAAATAAATTATAGATAATTACAATTCTTTTTAGATGTCAATTATTTCTTCTCAGGATAAAATACTCAGCCAATCAGAAATTCTCATTTCAATTGATATTTAGGCCATCTCTCTCATGGCTTGGTCATATTAATAGGGTATTATCAATCATGTAAAATGTCCATATAATGTTGATATAGGCAAAATAAGAGTCATAGATCACATGACCCTATCTCTTAAACTTGTAAGTTATAAACAATGAGGATTGCCAATTCCTCTACAAAGCTTTGTGATAAATGCATAGCCAGAGCTAGCACTTAAAATATCTCTGTCAGGAACCCCTCCCCAAGCATGAAACCATGGTCAGGGGTTGGGGAGGGGTTCCTGACAGAGATATTTTAAGTGCTGGCTCTGGCTAAGCATTTATCATGACGCTTGTAGAGGAATTGGCAATCCTCATTGTTTATAATGTTGATATATTCATTTTTTTCAACTAATGTGTTAAAATTGCTGTTGCAAAGAAAATGGTAGCTGTAAACCTCCATGAACCACAGTGTGAGATTATAGATGGGTTTAAAACAACATAGAGAAAATAATAACCACTGCACCATTGTAATGCTTAAACATCAAAATCTTAGTGAAGACACTCCAGTTTTTAATGAATCCATTAAACAAACTTTTAGACAGTTTTAATTTCAGTCGACTTATTTATATTTCTAGAACTTAGACGTGGGTGTGAAGTGAATATCCATTTCCTATATATTTGTAGTGTGTTGCTTTGGCAATGGATTACTGTAATATTTATTTGTTTAACTTGAAGCATAAAAGCTAAGATGATGTAATTTACATATAAATGTTCAGTTAGATATTAGCATTTTAGTTATATGGAATAATCAACAGTTTGAAGAAATATTTTTAATCACATGTATTTTAAATTTATAAACCAACGCCATTATATAATTTTGATATGAAGATAGATTTGAGAATTAGTTTTAAAAAATGAACAGTGACAATCCTTTTTGTGACAAAATTTCAAAGCTAAAAGTAAATTTGTAACATTAATATAAAGACACAGCCGAGTTGGACCAAATCTTAACTAACGGGAACTATATGTTTCATTACTATGATGTACTTAATGAATTAGTGAGATGTAAAATAAGGGATAAATCATAACTAGAAAGACAAAAAGTAATAAAAGAGTTGATATATTTAATTTTCAGAATTATTCCAATAAATTATAAAATATTAATGGATATCAAAATTAACTCTGATTGAAACAAGATCTATAAGAAAATAACTAATATTCTACTAAAACCAGCTACATAATTAGTCAATATATATGTATAAAAACATTAATTCACTAGTAAATGTACAATTGATATAATGCAATGTATAAAGAAAAGGAATATGAAAATATTTTAAAATGTTTCGTTTATAATGACTTAATATCTGAATTATCTAAATTAGTAGAAGAGGAGTTAATAAGGAAATGATTACAATTGGCAAAAAAATCTGGCAAATAAATACAAGTCTCAAAAATATAACAATATCTTTCTACTGGAAGAAAATTTAAAAACAATAAATGACACTATTACTAAAAACAGAAACTACATCTTAAAATGTGGGGAAGTAGTAATAAAAAAATAGTTTCCTCTGTAATTAATAAATTTTGTGGTTTTAAAAAGGAGTTAAGCATGAAAATAAATATATAAAGATGGCAACAGCTTCAAAAAACGATGGAATTATTATAAGTATCTTGAAAAAAGCGTAAAGAAATAAGAAAAGTATTAAAGAATGTGTATAGCAAATGTCCAAATAACAAAAGTGTATAAGATGACTAAAATAATGAAATAATCATATTGATAATTAAGAAAAAGATAAAAGATATTAGAAATTATAGATCTATCAGTATTCTATGCAAAATGCTTCATATTCACAGAGAACTCTGAATTTATTTCAACCAAAGGCACAAACTGAATTTGAAAGTGAATGAATATGAATTACAATTGTGGATTAAATTTGTAGGTTTAAAAAAAACGCTTGACTTTATTAAAAGAATCTGTATTGATGAAAGCCCGGATTATCAAAACATGTTGTAAATATTGTCATAATCAGAAAAATATTTATCAGAATTCCTCATAATGATTAATCTTCACAATGATATTAAAAAGATAAACACTATTATGATAAATTTTCATGATATAACGCAGATTAGTAATTATACAACGTTTCGAGTGATATTATTTTCCACCATTCTTCAAATATTTCTGGTCTGACCAGCGACAAATAAAATATTTTGTTTCATTTTTTTATTATAAATATTATCAGGTTCAGGAGTATTATAAATGCTTCAAAATAAAATTAAAAAATTGAGACTAAAATATTAAAATGACTACATGGTTTCCAAAATAAAAAATAAAAAATATTAATAGTAATAATTAAATCTTGTGCGGTATACTAATGTGTTATGTTGCAAACAGATGAATGTATTTGGAAAAGTATAAATAATTTAGAAAGCAATTAACATTTTACTAAATGTTGAAAATAAATCAAATTATAAATACAAGTAAAATGACATCTTCATAAATACTCAGACAAATATAAAAATAAACAAATATAAATATCTTGATTAAATGATTAATACAGATGAAAACATGATAAATAAAATTGATCACAAGTTTTAAGTTAAATGGATTGCTTTTGATCAGAAATAATTTAATATTATGATAAAATATTGTTATGTGCTTTGAAAAGAAAAGTTTTAAAATAAATGTGTTTTGCCATGGATTTAATACTTGACAGGTTAATAAAATATTAATGCCAACATTTTAGCCCAACCATCAACGTAAAAACAGATAGGGGTTAGATTTTAAAATGAAATTATAAACAAGAAGAAAATATTCATCTGCCATTAGTAGCATTGCTGGAAGAATTAAGAAGCTAAAATGATGTGAGATGGATATATCATTAGAAGCAATAGCGGATGATAAACAGTTAAAGTCTTCTTAAAAGTATCGCTAAAGATTCTAAAGGATTTGAAAAACATGTGTAAAATGCCTGGATGATATAAATAAGTTTGCTAAAGGGATACATGGAAGCTAGTTATCTCAGAGAGATCATCCTCTAGCAGACAGATAATGCTTAAGATAAAATAATGAGTTAGAAGAAGTTAACAATGACAAATACTTTGATCAAATTATTATTACAGATGGAAACATAATGAATAAAATTAATCACAGAATTATACTTAGAACTTGAATAGCATACTTTTGGTAGTAATAACTTAATATTGAAAAAAATATGCCCATGTGTTTGAAACAGAAGGTTTTTAATAAATGTATTTTAGCAGTTTTTATTGATAGATCTGAGATTTGGACACTTAACAGAATAGCAATATTGTGACTTCAGATCACTCAAAGAGTATGGAAAATGCACGTTAATAATAATAATAATATATTGAAAATAAAATACATGTGTGAGCAAGCAGGTATTACTGACATCACATGATCACCATTTCTTATGCTTGCTTATAACTGTTACTAAAACAAGCAAACTCTAGATCCTAAGATCTAAGTGCAGTGCTTTCAGATCCAAAGCTCCTTCCTGATGAAGACGACAAGCCAGAAACTAGTCTGGAGATATTGGATGAGTGGGCACTAGATGGGAATTTTATGCACAAGCCTTCTGGCATCCATTGATTATTCTGGATTGCACTGAGTGGGAATAGGTATGGAGAGTTTTTTTATTACTGACATCATTGAAAGAATTATGAGATTAAAGTTGAGGTGGGGTGGACATATTGCTAGAAGAGATAATAATAGACAAATCAGATTCCAAGAAATTGTAAAAAAGACCTAGAAAGATACCACATGTGAGATGCATGCTTGAAATAATGAAGTGTGCTGGATATGAAAAAGAGAGGCTAGAAATCAAAGAAGATGGATTGAACTTGGAGAGACCTTCATCCTGCAGTGGTTTAATAATAGTTGAAAATGATTATGAAGATGATATATTTATATGGAATTGAAATGGAGGTAATGGTACCTGCCACTAATTTATGTAAAATGATAAGATAGAATGATACCAATCTATTTTTAACTCTGTTGTTATATAAGATTAGTTTTCTAATGTAGTTTTAAATTGTATGGTGAATTTTGTCTGTTATGTTAGACAAAATTCAATTAGTTTAAAACTACATTAAAAAACTAAGTGTATAAAATAACAGAGCTAAAATATAGATTGTTATCATTCTATAATTTTCATACTTGCTGATGTTTTACATAAATCAGTGAAAGGTACAGTTACTTTGATTTCAATTACTTATATTTAAAGTTATAATTAATTATTATATATATAAATATATAAAACCATAAGTACACATAATTAAGAGGTTATCATAAGTAAGTCACATATTTCCATAAAATTAAGCAATAGATTATCATACCTATCTATATTCTAATAATTTTAATGAACTTGCAAATAAATCACACTTTTAAATATATATAGCTGAAAATATACAATACACTTCTTTTACAAAATAATTAAGTCTGTATATTTATGATAATAATTCACAAGTCAGATTCCCAAAGAATAATTTTTTAACAACTTGCAAACAACATCCATTTATTTATAACAATGCTAATTTATAGGTCAACAAAAAGTAGCGTAGACTTCGTCTTTTTTCCTGACTTTTGAATTATTATGGTAACATATTCAGATTTAATTAATTCTAAATATATATATATATATATTGTTTAAATAGTGCTGTGGATTGTTGTTATTATTATTATGGTAACGTATTCAGATTTAATTGTTTCATACATATATATTGAATTAAATATTTTCTTAAATTATTAGTATAATAATGAATAGAAATGAGGAGCTTATGTCCATGTAAACAGAGATAACAATTCTAGATTTTGATGTTGCCAAAAAATTATCAATTACTACTAATTAATAATCTTTGAGGCTAAACTAGTTTTTTCATTATCATATAATAGCTCTTTTGTTGAAGTTTTGTTAAAGCAAAAGGGGTCTTTTTTACTGCAAACCCATGTTTTATATGAATTTAAACTCAGACAGCTATTTTAGGAGTTCTCTTTTACTTCAATTTTTTTCTGTGTTTAAATTCATATAAAACTTGTGTTTAAAGTAAAAGAGGACTACCTTTGCTTCAACAAAAAAGCTGTTATCAGTTAATGAGAAAATTTGTTTAGCCTCAAGGATTGTCAATTAATAGTAACTAATAATTTCTTGGGAACATCAAAGGTTAAAGGTTATCTCTGTTTACATGGATTTGATCTCCTCATTTGTATTATTTATTATATATATATATATATATATATATGAAGTTTTAATGATATTGTAGTGGATTTAAGATTGGGTAATCCATATATGTAATAATAAATTAACTTTATATTTTAAAGCCTTTTTTCTAATGCTAGTTTAATAAATGAAATACAAAAAATATTATTTAAAAAACATTTGAAATTTAAAAAATTTTTGCCCCTTAATCTTTGTTTAAACAATGCGCCAGTCAATAAATGTATTTAGTAAGAAAATTTTGTTTTTACACATATGAAAAAAAAAATATTCATTTTGTAAGTAATAGTTTTCAAATGTTTTTTAAAATGTATTTTCATAAAATTTTTTTAAAAAAAAAATAGAATTAAAACTTTAATGCAAAGTAATTAAATATCTCATATTTTAAGAAAAAAATACAGCTCAAATTAATAAAAATCTGTGATTAACTTTTTATATAGTAAATAACTCCCGATTTTATCTTTTATACTAACTTCTGTGACATACACTGCATCTTTTTTGTGCTTATTTTTGGCAATATTTAAATTTTGTTAAAGAAAGTTAACATTTAAATTGCCATTAATCTTCATTAAAGATTTCTTTTCCAATCAAAATGCTTCCATTATGTAACAAAATCCCAGCATGGCAAAATTTTATTGTTAAAACAAAATGGTTTACTTAATGTTATACATATAATAAAGGCATATGATTTTAAAGTTGTGTAGTTCATAAGAAGTTCGAGTGCAAGATCTGCCAAAATCAGTCCTGTGATCTTCCAATCCCAGGTTGGATGCTATACCAACTGCACTAAAATGTGCAGGGCTATCACTATATTATTTATTATGACAGAATTTATTTTTAAAGAAAAGTCTAGATATCTTTCAACTAATGATTGTATTTTAATTTGATTTGCAGCATTATAATTCATTCTCAATTTTTTTATAGTTTTTTTTTTATAATTCAAGTTGTTGTAGTTAATTAATTATATATAAATATTAATTTATCTATATGAATGTGTTCATGTATACTCGCATGTACACATTTGCATAATTATCACACATGAATAGTTAAATTGGCAAATCTAAACAAATACAAATTACCAATATATATATATTCTAATTCAACTTTGATAATTAAAATAGACTCGTTAGTGTTTAGTTATTAAAAACCTCCATGTGGTTTAATGAAACAGTAAAATCCCAAATTCTGGAGTGTAAGGTCCTCAGATCGACCCCAATTTTGGCACTTCCAGAACTCAAACTAATTCACTCATTTATTTTTTAATTGTTAGAGAGCTAGATCATAACAAAAATAAACACCGAAAGAACATTGGTATATATTTACAATAAAACTATGAAACAAAATTAAAAACAAAAAAGTTATATAGGGTTCTGAAAAAAAAAAGGAAGTGATCACTAGATAATTATTATTGCTTCAATTCGGTAGAGACTGTTATCAATGGAAGTATTAAAAATTTAAAGATGGACAAAATTATACTTTCTCTTAACTTGCTATGCATATTCAAAAAGTTGATGCAAACATAAGAGAGCATTATTATCAAAGATAAACGACCAAATGAAAAGTTACTCGATCATCGCATCTTCTAGAACAATGTTTTCAAATCTTTTTTCACTTGAGTGCTTCTCGATGCGTATTTTTATAAAAGAACTCTTCGTATTAGCAAGATGTTTGCTGTTATAACCCAACAATAGGAGTAAAAAATAATGAAATAATAAGACAAAGAAATAATATATACATATATATTTATAATGAAACCTCAAACATCGCAATAGTTCAAATTAATGTGTAGATATGCGTGAGTGTGTACATATATAGATGTATCTAGTTATATTATGTGTTTTTAAAAGAAATAATGCAATGCAATTGTATTTTGTGGATCTGAAAAAAGCTTCTAAACAGTCAAAACTGTAAGATAGTTTAATATAATAAAGCATTGAAAAAAATGCAGAAAAAGGTTTTAAAATTAATAGAGAAAATTTGAATACATCCTAGTCTAAAAATAACTTCATTACAAATAGTTGATCTATGAATTTTTTGTTACCAGTATTCAATTTTTTCACATTTATTTAGGAACCATTGCTCTTGTAAATATTTATTAGTTAAGTAATTGGTATTAAAATATGTGAAGGATTTTTTAAAATCAATAAGCAAACTTTTTCCAACAAAAAATAGGCATTTATAATAGATCATTAAAAAAATAAATTTTCTCGATATGTTTTGCTTTTGCAGATAATGATTTCAAACTTACATTTATCTACCTTGTGACTTCTGCTTAGTCATGAGCAGTCACATGCAAATGAGTATTACAATTAGAAAGATGATGATGATGTTAATAATAATAATAATAATAATAATAATAATAATAATAATAATAATAATAATAATAATAATAATAATAATAATAATAATAATAATAATAATAATAATAATAATAATAATAATAATAATAATAATAATAATAATAATTCAATTTAATTCAAGTATGAAATATACAGCATTTAATCTATTATAAATTGCATATAACAATAAAATTTTTAATATATATTGTATAAAAGGTAAAGAAAACAACATTAAATTATAAAATAAGCCGACACTAATAAAAAATATTTAGATCATAGAATATATAGATAGAATTGTCTAAGATCTAAACAACATATAAATATCAACCTATAACTATCCCAATTTTAAGAAAAAAGAAAGAAAAATAATTTGTTTTAATAGTAATAATTTACTTCATTTATTTAGGGTGAAATAGTAGCGTGTGTGTATATATATATAATTATATAAATGAATATTTGTAAATTAAATACAGTAACTAAATAATTAAAAAATATTATCCACTTAGGAGGCTTTCGATTATCCCAGTAATCTTCTTCAACTAAAGGTTTGAAATGCTAACTTTCCCACAATTCCGTGGTCTTAACGTTTGCTGCTTGCCTATTAATCAAGTCATGTTTATATTTGTATATTAGCATAGCCTCCTTTATTTTTCTTTTATTGTTATTTTTTTCAATTTGCAATATTTTTACACTGTTAAAATTGAAGTCAAAACCATAAATACATGATTTATTATGGTAGTAAAAAACAGATGCGACCATAATAAATCATGTATTTATGGTTTTGACTTCAATTTTAACAGTGTAAAAATATTGCAAATTGAAAAAAATAACAATAAAAGAAAAATAAAGGAGACTATGCTAATATACAAATATAAACATGACTTGATTAATAGGCAAGCAGCAAACGTTAAGATCACGGAAATGTGGGAAAGTTAGCATTTCAAAGCTTTAGTTGATGCAGATTACTGAGATAATCAAAGCCTCCTAAGTGGATAATATTTTTTAATTATTTAGTTACTGTATTTACAAATATTCATTTATATAATTACTATATTGTTTTTAAAAATACAGACATCGAATCATATTATTATTACACACACACACACACACACACACACATATATATGTGTGTGTGTGTGTGTGAATGTGTGTGTGTAGGCAATAACATTTTGTAATAAGTAATGAGAAATATAATATACATTTAAGAAAAGCAATGTAAAAATACACACACATATATATATAGAATAAATCTAAATTAATCAAAATGATATTTAGATATAAGAATATTAGAGAATTGTTTCTATCTAAGCTAAAATAATCAACACTAGTAAAAACCTGATTATTTAAATAAGGTAGTCCAAATAAAAAAGAAAACTTAAATACTTTGGAATGATAAAGTTCAATATATGTATTGAAAAAACACTAGAGATGAGATTTGTTTATCACTATACAAACTAATCAATGAATCACAATACGTTCATGCAAAGACCACACTGTTCCATTATTCTATTCATTTGTTAGTTTGCAACATCGTTTTTATACTTCTGTAGCAAAGTTTTTGTTTTAGGAAAGACTTAATATCTTATCTAATAATAGCTCTCCATTGTCTTCTATCCCCAACCATATTTAATCAATGAAAGGAATCAACATTAAACTTATTTTCAGTATCTGTGATGAAAACTTTAGCACTTAAATGAGATTGTGTCTGCCATGAAAACTATACTCAAATTCCCTTTAAAATAGCTTTTAGTGATCATTTTAAAATTATTTATTTAATAGTAATATACAATATATATACAACAGCAGTTATATATTAAATTATTTCGATAATCTAATATTACTTATTATTAGACGTCTTTAGAAAAATTCAAATTTTATTTTAAACTTTTCAAATACATTCACCATTAATAATAGCACCCAAGTTAGTATACAACTCAGCATTTTGAGAGGTATTGTTCCCTTTTCTTCTTCAGGTGTTACTGGCTGTACCAATGCTAGTAATAGCACGGAAATAGAAGCGATATTTAGATTTGTGAATACGAACTTTTAGGTTAATGTTTTAAACAACTAGCCTATTCTGTCAAAAACAACAAATCAGTAGAAATTTCTTATTTTTATTAGGAAAATATGGAATCAGAAAGACTCTTTTAGATGAATATATGAAATTTCTACTGATTATTGTCTTTGATAAAACAGCCTAATCGATTAGAGTATCACATAAAATTCAATCGTAATAAGTTTAAAGATCCAGGATCGATTCCTATGATAGTAGTATTACTTGTCAGATCAGCACCACTTAAGACTAAAGAAGAATAATACCCCTCAAAGTATTGTGTTATTTATTAACAGGTGCGTTGTTATTAACAGTTGAATGTATTTGAAAACATTAAAATAATGTTTGAATTTTTCAGATATCATTTAGCAAGAAATATCAGATGATACACAATTATTACTAAAATATTATCAACACAAATTTTTAGAAGAACATAATAAATTCAAGACATTTTTATAAATAAAATAATATCTTGCACAAATAATATATATGTATCAGTTTCGGTTGTTGGTTGTCCTCCAATGGAAAGGAGATCTTTCATGGAAAGAATAGGTATATTATATCATTAAACAGTTTATAAATAATTTTGTCAATCATAATTGCTTGTATCGATCAGTAGTAGAATATCACTTCTTAAATTGAAGCACATATTAATTATTCTTATGTCCTTCTCATCGTATTAATAGAATTTTATATCTTTTATAAATAAAAAAAATTCTAATGCCTAACTATATATATATATCCTTGTACACATTTTAAAAGTTATCAAAACAATTAAAATAATTTAATTTCCCTTATGAACTATAACTTGGCATTAAATGTTTATATATATTTATGTGGCAATGCATCCGCATGTCACTCCATAAGATGAGTTTGAATTGAAGAAATGATGAGTTTCAACTTAAGCTTACCATATCTCTTTCACATAATCAGTGTACAGAAATCTAGATAAATATTCAATTTTGATTTTAAAATGGTTACTAGCTGTTTAAAGAGTAAAATATCGTCAAATAATTATTTAAACCTTTACCACTTATGGTTTGGTAATCTTGATGAGGACGCCTACTTTAGCCCATTTCTCTATTACACCTATGATTTATAATTGGATATTTAAAAACTTTTATTGTTCTAATAAAATATCAATTAATTTGACAATTACAGATACATACTTTCAGCATAAATAACAAACACTAAGTTCATTGATGATGAAATCTTGGTTTCATAAACAAATTTTTTAAAATGTTGTGCACAAAGTATATATATATTGTAATGTAATGAAAATATCTAGATCCTTTTTAACTGAATGTATAGAATCTATATACTATGCCCTGCCATGCCCTTATTCAATAGCCAGCAATTTGGATGGTATTTGTAACTGAATATGAAATTAATCTAGACATAATCCATTTCCTTACTACTCCTCATTGGGGTGGTCATTCGCAATGGATCAATAATTTTAGATCCATTACCAATAACAAATGTAAGCAGTTTTATACCCCAATAGGACAAACCACTCTGTAACAAATCTTACAATCTATTCATTGCTTTCTCATACATATATCTGTATATCTGGGCACCACTAGGCTAACTAAACCTAGATAAAGTTACATTAGATACCTACTTATAATTGTACCTGGTTTGAACCTCAATTGGTACATTATTTATAACAGTGTGTAGGAGTCTCCATTTTATAACAATATCATTCGCACTTGTATTAAGAGTAAAACATTCTTATTATTCTCTAGCTGTGCAAATAAATTCTCATATAACTCTTTCAAGTTCATATTAAATATATTATAAGTTTTTACTAGCTCATATTTAATACTATAGATTATCGATGGCAATTCACTAAATTTTGAGTAATCTTCCATGGTAGTCATTTATCTCTTATGATGGCTCACAAAAAATAAACAAACACAGTGAGAAACATTATTTATATATGGCCATCTATTATATTTATTTATATTATTTATTAATTAATAAGGTGATGATGATGATGATAATGATGTTTCCAGCCATAGCTTTATGCCTAACTCACAACACAAATCGTATCTTTTATCAATCTATAATTATTTACCAAAAATATGGTTGTATTTAAACTATGTTTGAATGATTGAAATCCATCAGTGATGATGATGACTAAACTAACTTCACAAGACAATGATTAACTCTAAGAAATATATAAACCTCTTTTAATAAAAACAAATTAAAATTTATTATTGGTTAATCATCAATAAAAAAAAAGAAAAATTTACATAATTAATAATAAAATTAGTTACATTCAAATAATATTAACAATAACCAAAAATCTTCCCCCCTTTCCCTTAATGAAACTTAAATTCAATCATTAATATTATATAGCGTGATATGTGTATGTTCATATCTCTAGTGGGTGAATAGAAATCTTATATTATAGAAACATTTTAATTTTAAAATAAATACCCGATACACTCACATACTGCATGTTGCATATAACATACATTTTTATACCTATAATCTTAGAAAATAATAATTGAGAAATAGGTAGACAAAAGTTAGTTGAATTATAAAGATAAGAATATCTAAAGAAATCGGTTTCAAATTATTTATCTCAATTTCCATTAATCTTGGTTACTAACCACTTTAAAATCTATCTCTCATGATGCTGCATTTCTACCCTTATCGATTTGTACATTTATACTCAACACGCTTTTATGTAGGCACATTTGTATCAATAAGTGTGTGTGTATATGTCACTTCCCATTATCAATAAATTTTGTATTTAACCTTTACATATAATATGAATAAACATATTTTCATGACACATGAATTAATACACAATAAAGATATTTGATAAAAAAATACACATAAATGGCTACATGTACTGATAATCGAATAAAACTTGATAAAGTCAATATTCATCATTATTGAAAAATCTTTTCTAATAAACGATTTTTACTTTTAATACATTAATGAGAAAGAGAGATAAATGGATTTATTTAAAAGATAATTGTTAATAGTCATTGAGAAAACAAAATTAAAATTGATATTACCAAGTTCTTTTATTTTTGATTTAGAGATAGTTTCAATGAGTCCCAGGAATTTCATTTTGAAGTCAGCTTGTTTAAGGTTAAGAATTTGAATTCAGCCACATACCAATATTCAAACACGTGTAGTGTTTTACTGGAAAAGTTCTATTTAACTTTAGGCTTGTAATTCTTCTGCTTTACTGCAATGATGAAGATGCTGTGACATCAATTGCATTTCTTTAGGGACCATTTTGACATTGGGATGGTTTCATTTCTTTTGCTCTGGGTATGATTACTTCTATAGACAAATGGATATTTCTGCTTTTAGTATAAATTTCAGCATCTTTACTTTGTGCTTTTATTTGAATTCAGCAATGGCATAGGCAAAGCAACAACAATATTCGAATTTGGACTTTGGAGATCAGCCATAGGATGCTATTTGTTACTTCCATTTTAGATTTTAACTCTTCTGATGTGCATAGAGTTCTTTGGGATCGGCTGTTGGGACCATTCAACAAAATGTCTTTTATTTACCCTTCCATGCTGCTGTAGAAACCTTCAAATATAAAAATAATGATGTGAGGCTTCTAAGAGGCAATAAGATTTATTCTGCCAACTGCATTAATTTTTCAGACTACATATGTGCTAGCCTTTTGATGACATCATGCATATTTTGTTATTGGAACACCCAGTTATCTATAAATTATAGTTTATCAGTGCAGCTGCACACAATCTTTTATTTTTATATTTCTTCAAAATTTATTATTTGGTGTGATCCAAACTGGGTCTCTGTAATTTTAATGACTTATTAATGAGTCATTGTTCTCATCCCCCCAAAATTTCTCACATTGAAGTTATGTCAAAATTGACCTTATCTTTCTCTCTCATCCTGGACATTAGAATGAAACCTTTCTTAACCCTTTCAAATAAAATAAGAACAATTGGACATAAATAATACATAAGAAGAAAAACCACTTTTGTACAGAAAATACAAAATTATTTAAAAAAACTTTTTTAAATATATCTGTAAATGTTTATGCTTTAGTGTTTGTACATGCAGGTATGCACATACATATATCTACTTCTATCTGTAAAACTTCCTTATCAAAAATAATATAAATGATTTGAAAGCTACAGATTATTAATACTATTAATATCAAAGTCATAGAATAAATTTAGCAATATAAGTATTAAAATCAAAGTGTTATTAAAAAAGAACATTATAATTGATTAGATTTAAACATAGAAAGTTAATAAGTAAACTTAGAAAAATGATTTATAGAATCTATAACTACAGACATATGTTTATATGTGCTTAATGTTTAATTCTTAAAGATAAACCATTCAAACAAAATTATATATTGTCTTCTTTCATTAATAAAATCAGTTGAATAGAGAAGAAAAATATTTCTCCCATTTTCCTTCTGAGCTATTGAAATTTGTAATGTAGGGTTTGAACTCAATACCCTACAATATACAATCATTTTCAATTATTATTAGTCCATTGCATGATAAAGGTCTCTCCAAGTTTAATCCATCTTCCCTGACCTTCAGCTTCTCTTCTCCACATTTCACCACATTTTCTTATTTCATCCAACCATCTCAATGTGGTCTCTTTCTAGCTCTTTTAAATCTGTGTATGATTCATAGTAAGTAACATATTGATGTTTCAGCTGGGTTGTATAGACCAGTGGTCTTCAATCACTGGTCTGTGGACCAGCACTGGGCTGCAGAAGTTTTCTGCTGATCCACAGTAGACTGGCAAGAAAGTTTGTAATAACAAAATATTTAAAACTTTTAATTAATATAAACAATTTTTATTTATTTTTTCATGGCATTTTTACCCTATTAAAAAAAAGAAACAGAACAAAAACAAAATCTAATCAATCATACATAAATTATATATTTTTTCTATTTATCACATATTTTTATGGGGGGGGGGCTGTAGAAAAAAGTTTTTTATTATACAAACTCCTGTTGTCTTTTGATAGCCAATCATGGCCGCTAGTCAGCATTATTAAAACAATAAAATGTAACATACTTTTTTTGATATAAATTTTTTCTACTCTCTTTTAATATTTCATTTTTAGTGGGTTTTTTTGGTTATACGGCAATTTTTTTTTTTGGCTTTAACTTTTATTTTTGAAATCAATTATTATTATCTTTTTTAAAAAATAAAAACCAAAAAATAAGTTCTGTCTCTAACTTTTACAAAGTATTTCTCAATACACCCCCACCACCCCAAAATAAAGTAAGATCAAAACTTTTGACTTTTTCAAGTTTCAGATTGTTTTTTTTTTTTGTTTAAAAATATGGCCATTTTTTTTAGCCTATAAGGTGATATCTTTTTTGCCTTTGTATACTGCTGATATATTAAAACTTTTATTTTTAAAAACAATTTTTGTCACCTTTTTTTAAAAAATAAAAGTAAACAAAAAATAACCTTGGTCTCTATCTTTTGTCTCAGTGAAGACAAAGTATTACTCAACCTACTCCCTCCCCCCAAAAAAATAATTAAAATAAGATCAAAACTTTTGACTTTTTCAATATTTGTTATCTTTTTTTTAAAAGACAGCGACTATACGTCAATTTTTTTTTTTGGCTTTATTTCTATTACGCAATGTCTATTTTGCCATTTTTTAAAAAAACTTTTTCTATTAATTACATTTTTTGATCCATTCAACACACCAGCACAAAAAAATACAATAACATCAAAACTTCAGACTTTTACACATTTTGTTTTATTTTTTCAGATTTAAAATATGGCAACGTTTTTTTGGCTACAGTGATTTTAATTATGCGATTTCTATTTTGCCCTTACTACTATCAAAAGACAACCTCCATATATATATACATATATAACTTTATCTTGTATATTTAACATTAAATACAGATATTACATTTATCATAATCATTGTCAATGTAATTACACTAGCTGTGATATTTCCCAACATTCAGGTGAATAACATTTTATTCTTACATGTTTTAACAATGAAATAATAAATGTAGAAATGCAAGCACATTAATAAGAACAATTGTTATTGTACTGTTTTTTGTAGCAGTATGACTGCGCAACTCGAGAAAGAGTGTACAGCATGTGAAGGTAAGTAACATCATTACAATACACACTAATTAATGTGCTGTCTTGCTCAGTTATAACAATTATGCTTATCTAAGGCTAAGCAGGTTACATCTTTAAGAAAATTTATCTGTAAACTTCTGCTGGTCCTTGAAATCTTATCCTTATTTTTGCTGGTCCGCAGGTATAAAAAGGTTGAAGACCACTGGTATAGACCATCAACTGTGTAATGTGTGGCTAAACTGAAATATTAGTATATTAGTTCAATATAACATTCACAACTGAACCCATATAATATGTCATATATATTCAATAGGCAATAATTTCCAACAGGTCATCATATGTAAATCACATCATAACAGCCAATGTTTAAATACACCAATAGACTGTTATCATGCACTCAATTAGATTACATTCTTCAGGTTTATTTGAGCATTGATTATCATAGGCTAAAGTCTTCTGCAGGGACACCATATTAAAGACTCAAAACATTAATGTCCAAATTATTTTTGGTTAACAAAACATCTTATACAATAACAAATTTAGATATCAATAACTTCTGAGAATGAAATTAATTATATTTCAATTTTTTTAGAAGTACAAGTAATTTTGGCATTATTTTATTTCCTAAGGTAGAATCATTAATTATCATTTTAAATAACCATAAGAAAAGATTAAATACTAATTAAATTAAACAAATAATAATAATATATGGACAAATCTCATATGGACAAATATAACTGAAAATAATTATCAAATCACATGATAAAATCTTCTGGAGGGGGACGACGACGTGATATAGTTTTGCAAACGCTAATATCCACATCATTTTTGCTGCTCTTTAGTTATTTTGAATTATGTTTGAATGTAAGTTAATATTGTTTATATTTAATTATAGATTTAGTTTTGTCCAAGATTATTAAAAATGAGCACTTTAATGGTTTTGAAAATAAAGTGATACCAAAATTACGTTATTGAAATACATTAATTTAATTCTCCCAAGTTTTTGTATCTAAATTTGTTATTATTTATAATATTTAGAGGACAGTAGAAGAAATCTTCTTTAGTTGGGTAAAATATAATAATTTAGGCATTCATATTTATGAGATTTTACCAAGCCATTTTATAAAAGATTTTAATCATATGATCTGATAATTATTTTGAATTATATTAGATGATAATGATAAGTCATTGTGTGTATAAATATAATGGTTTTATGCAATCGTGTACATATATAACTTATATAGAGAAATGTAATTGAGTTATTCCATCAGTTGAAGGATGCCGGTTATTTGCGAAAGGTAAGCATAAGAAGAAGGAATAGTCTGATTTTCTGTTCTGGCAGATCTTAATGGTATGGCAGAGTATAAATGAGGTATGGATCGATAAAAACCAAAAAAAATCTGAAAAACATCGATAAGTTTAAGCAATTACCCATTTCTTACTTATGGATCTGAGACTTGGGCACTTATCAGAAGAACAATACAGAGATTTCAAACCCTTCAAAGAATTACTGACAGATACATGTTAGAAGTAACAAGAAGAGATCGAAAAAATAGATGAGTAAGAGAACAAATAGTTGTTACAGATATTAGTGAAAGAATTAAGAGTCTGATATGGAGTTGGGCTGGACATATTGCTAGATAATAGCTGGACAGTTGAAATCTTTTAAACCGGATTTTAAGAAATTGTAAAAGACCTAGAAAGAGACCACACGTGAGATGGATGCATGAAATAAGCATGCCGTGGAGATGATGTGGAGAAGAAAGAATAGAGATCAGAGAAGATGGATTGAACTTGGAGAGATCATAATCTTGCAATGTATTGATAATGATTGAAAATGATGATGAATTACTGGATTAAAAAATTGATAACTGCTCCAAGTCATAATTAAAAATGACGGTAAAAAGTTATTATTTTTTAAAAAAAAAAGAAAAAAGTTTAGCTTTTTATTATGCATTTTATAGTTTTGAACAATAACAATAAAAATGTTTTATTTCATTTTTGATTTAATGCCCAAAGGTAGGTTTTGATACATCAAAACAAGGCTTGACAATAAAACTGTAAGACAAGTGACAACAGTTAACTCCTGTAATCAGTGTGACGCTGTTAACTGTCTGCACAATTTGTTCTAATACTTCATGTTTAAAGTTATAATATATAAGAAGTAACGCATTATAAATTAATGTTCAATGTCTAATTTAATTTAAAATTCACTATAAATAAATTAATTTGGTAATATAAAATGACAAAAATTGATTTAAGAGATTTGACGGTAGCCATGAGGATGTGTGCTTATATATATATATTAAAAACAACTTGTATGTTACAGTTAACCCTTAGCTACACAATTGTTGGTTGTTAAATGGGTCTCTATATTCTGGGTATCTATATCTTAAAGGCCTTTAATACTTAGTGGACTTTTTGAGGATAGTTTTATAAAAAAAAATCGTAAGAAGAATCAATAGACTACTGTTTACTAATAAAGGGAAAAGATGAATTAAACAGTTCAGTTATCGGAGTAATATAAAAATGCACGGAGTAAAGTTATAGAATTAAAAATAAAATTCATAACAATTTTAATACTATCTTTGTCATATATATATATATGCATGTGTGTATAAATAAGTGTGAATAATTATTATCTTCAATTATCTTGCGTAATACTTCGTTTACAGCTGCCTTATTATGTGAAAAATGGATAAACTACTCCTTAGTATCCGTACATTTCTGAAATCATCTCCTTCAACAGCTCAGCTTTGGAGATTTGCCAATAATCCACAAAATTAAAGCAGCTGTTCGTCTCACACATGTTAAGGCTTGAATGTTTTAACATATATAATTTTTTTAACAATTATCCTATTCCAATATGGCTATATATTATATAAAATCTGTATTTCAATAAATATTTCCTTAATAAAAAAAAACATTAATATTAAGCTAATCAAATTTTATAAAACAATATACTTTTTTTTCCATATGTCAAATGCGTTAACCTAGAAGCAAACTCGGGCCAGCTACTTGGAAGGCAGCTATGCTAACCACTAGGCCACCAACGCTTGACCTACATTTCAACACTTTTTACATTTAGCTGAAAAATAAATACCGGAATATATATAGGAAAGCAAGCATTGATGTAAAATTAATTTGTTTATAATTTACTGTTATTATTTTTTACACAAAATGTTTGAAAATCATATATATAACTTTTACCGTATGCCTAAAATATATTTCCAAAATTTAAATTCATCCAAATTTATAACGTGAAAACCATTCTTCACTTGAGAAGGACTATATTAGGTTTGTTCTTTTGCTGCAGTTAAAATTATATTTAGAGTGCTTCAAAAATGCTATGCCTAAAACAGACATTACTATGACAAAATTTTAAGCATATAATTAGTAGGGGGAAGTAACTATTTTAAATTTAACTGAAAAATAATGTTTTATATGCAAAACTATTATTATTCAATAAGAAATCTAAAAAAAAAAAAAATCCAGATTTCATAAACTATCATTATACCAAGGACACAAAACAAATCGATATTTATAGTTTGAAACTATTATTTCTACTTTCATTTTTATGTAATTAATTTCAACCTTTTATTTACTTATTTATTTTGGAATCATATTAAATGTATTTTTTATAGATTATTAGAAGATACAGTATTTAAATATTTTGATGACTGAACGAAATCACCATATAGGATGCCTTTCAGAGATCCTCTGAAATATTATAACCCACAATATTCACTATGATAAAATTTACAATTAAAACGAAAGTTGAAATTGATACATTCTTAATTAACCTAAAAGAGAATATCCTCATATTATAAAAACAACTTTAATCATACTGTTGCAATTTCTTATTACTTATACGAAATAATCTCTTCTGCATTAACAAGTATTAAAAATAGTAAAAGAGAGAGACTAAATCAGTTAAGGAAAAAGTTAAAATGTCTTTCTAATGTTTCACCAAATATTAAAAAAGAAATAAATCTGTAAACCGCATCGGCTCAAATGTAGCATTAGTAGGGTATTTATATACAGTTTTATTTTAATTGCTACTTAATAATTTTGTTGCATTCTGAATCTGCACAGATAATTACAATTAAAACTTATTCAATATGGTTGTAATCAGTTTTATTGAAAATGTACTTATAGTTTAAATTAATTTTTATAATTATATAAAGCAATGAATCATTCTATCACGTAAAAAAATGGATGTCACTATTGGAAAAAGATTAAAATAAGATAATCGATGTAAGAAAAAATCGGTATTTAAAAGATGAAAATTTTTTTAGTATCTCATTTTTTATTAGCGATTTTTTTTCATTTGAGTGGAAATAAGTTCTAATTATAATATCAACTTAAGGGCAAAATCTATACAGCAATCCTTTTTTAAAAATTAAAATCTTTTTAGAACATAACAATTTGAAAGTGGATTTATTGATATTTATGGTAAGTCCTCTGCCTAAAAGCTGGTTGAGATAGCTATGTAATAGGGTATTGCGACCACATGCACGACTTAATCGTTATTCATAGTTTGCCTTTACTAGCAATGTTAACACGCTTTAATTTCGTATCTCCAATTTAAAAATATATTATAAAATAATGAAATACTTCACACCACAGTGATATTATATATTCTACAGAAAAGTTATCGATTTACATACGACAATGTCTGCTAATGAGAGTAAACTGTACTAATATATTCTATGTGTTAATAGCGTAGAGAGAATGTTTGGGCACGTAATCAAAATTTGAAAAGGACTCTTTTTAATCTTTATAACAAATACGATAATATATATATTTAAAACAAAAGAACACTGAAAGCCCAAGAACCCATTCACGCGCTTTTGGTTGTTTAACTATGTTGTTGGTATTTACATATATATATATATATGTTATATCTTATGAATGAAAAGAATATGATATATATGTTACAAAAGTAATACACACAACAATAACCTCAAAAAAGTTTTTCGAATCTAAATAATACGTACTATGCTTACTAGATGATTAATATTTTTTTTTCGTAAACATATTTTGTATGTTTATATTTTGGTATTTAAATGAAATTAATAACTTATGCACATATGCAAAAAAAAGAAAAAAAAGAAAAGAAATGCATAGAAACATTCACATATAAAAAATATTAAATTTTAAATAGGAATACATATAGATAAATGTCAGTATCAATTAATTTACAATTGAAATATATTTCTATTATCCAATACACATGAAAAAATGATATACATATATATATATATGGACGAAAAGTTTAAATAAACATTTGGATATTAAATACAAAATCCTACCTGCTTCATGTATTTCATTTTTACGCGCACATTTTACAAAAGTATATAGTACAAAATATGTTTTAGAAATTATTAAGTATATTAAATCTATTTTCTTACCTCAATTAGTTTATCCTACATAATTTTAAATTTTTCTTAATATCCTTCAATATGTTATGAAAGGTAGAGATAGATAGAAGAGTTTGTTTTTTTAATTTTTTTTTTTTTTTTTAAGTTAGCGTTTTATTTTCGCATTTTCCGCCAACAAGCGTCAATATTAATCCGTTTTCATTCTAAACTTTAGCGGTTCATTATTATTTGTACGTAAAGAAAATAATGTTCAGACATTCTAATCTCTATTTGTAGTTGCTAATCTATAAAAATATATTAATAATATTATCTTGGACTTTATAACTTGTTAAAGATCGGAGAAACATCATTTTTTACATTCTTACAACAATAACTGCGGATATCTTAAATTATCCTTGTATTCAAAGCACTTTTTATTTTAAAATAATGAGAACTTTTTTAAAAAAAGAAAAGAAAAAAAAGCTAAAAGAAACTTAATATCATCATTTTGCAGATAATCAACTTCTCTCAGCTGTATACTGGCGATCGTATTATTTGAGTGGAGAGATTTAGGTAAATCAAAAAGAAAAAAAATCAACAAACTATGGAGAAAAATTGCAGCAAACTTCGCCCTCTAGCAGCATTAAAGAGTAATGCTTTTATGGTTAAATTTACGATTACTTATAAAACTGTTATCCATATGCGATAGACAAATAAATAAAGTAAATATTTGTAATACAACGTAATTAAATTAATTAATATGATTTACATTATTATCTAAATGTAATGAAATGTGTTAATTAATATATAATAAAAATAATATCTGGGATAGTTTTTCTCTGAAAATCAACTGACGTTCAAGCATGAAAACCATTTCAGTTCCATTTTATTAAGAATTTTAGTTCTTGAGTTCGCAACACTATTAATTTAACAACAGCCACTTGTAAACGCGCACGACCATGCCAACTGTAAGGAAAAAATATTATTAATAATAATAATATTTTGATGTATAAACTTATATATTTCCCAATATTTATAATTTGAACAAAAGTATAAATATTGGGAAATATATAAGTTTATACATCAAAATAATCACAATGAGGAGATCCTATCAATACTAGGAACAAATATCTGATCAAGCAATACAAAAGATGGCAAATAGAACCTAAATTCCTAGATTTTATAATGAAAATGAATTTGAAAGCTTTACCTACTAAATATTTTTTACATCACAGAAGAATGTACAGCTCATTGATCCATTCTGTGGCCTTTGCCATATGGCTGAGGAGACTTTACAGCACATAATTTTCAACTGCAAGGCCATGGAACAGACTAGATGCATTCTGCAGGGGAAATACAGAAAACAAAACACGACAATGATGCAAATTATGTCAACTTACAAAAGTAGGTCTGTACCGGCCATAAGGGCCTCAACGTTTGTCTTATATGCATTTTGGTGCACCAGGTGTGCATTCGTATTGGGTAATAACCCCAAAAGGCATCCAGCCACATTTGAGAATAAGTTAATTAAAATTCAAATTAGAGACAAGCAGATCACCAGCCCTGATATTTATGCAGCTACTTGATCCCTGCTCAGACAAACAGCAAAGTTATAAAGAACGAAGTTTCTGGTTTATGGATAAACTGTAAGTTTTTAATGATCCCGAATATGTTCATGGAACTTTGGGTTTGAAGGACAAACTAGAATATAAAGGCTGTGAGATAAAGGAATTCATATAATGTTTTCCATGATATACCACGAGATTGGAAATCAAAAAACAATGATGAAATTATATCTCCTATTTCCAAAGAATTAAAGAAAGTATGGTCCAGATTATGCTCCTATTGGACAATAATGTGCTTAATTGACATTTCTAAAGTGGATAGAATCATGTACAAATTGCCTGTATAGATATGTAATTTTTAAAAAATGAATATTGTAACACTCGAAATTGAACTGACAATAATATGATTAAACATATATCTTGCTACTGCATTGTAATACTATGTAACTAAAAGAATTAATAAAGTTTACTATTGTTGAAACTTAATAATAATAATAATAATAATAATAATAATAATAATAATAATAATAATAATAATAATAATAATAATAATAATAATAATAATAATAATAATAATAATAATAATAATAATAATAATAATAATAATAATAATAATAATAATAATAATAATAATAATAACAGCAACAACAATAATAATAATAATAATAGTGGATGAATTTTGCGATAATTATAAAAGCAATCCATGATCTACAAATGCGTCCAGGTATAAAATATGCTGATTTATTATTTTTTTATTTAATGCTGGGCACTTCTGCAGCATAACTTCATTTTTCTGAAAGGCTTCAATACTCTATCTAATTATATCTATCCATTGCATTCTATCCTTAGCCAATTTCTTTCCAATGAAAACTTCTTTTTGAGAGTATTAAGTCATTTCATTATCAACTAGTAATTCTGAGATCATTGTGTAAAAGAAAAAGATTGGGGGGGGGGGAGGTGTTCTTATTCCACTAAACAAAACTAAACCACATTACATTAATAGAATGAAATATACAGTAAATAAGCTTCATTAGCATGCTATCTCCAATTATCAGAAGCACTACTAAGGATAACATTGTTTTTCTTATATATGTAAATATTTAATATATATTACTATTAGTACTTATTTAAAAGTTCTTTTAATATTAAGGGTGTATTGGAGGTAAGTGGAATTGTAGGTAATTTTTAGTATAAATATGTTGTTATTTTGTAGTTCTTTACACTTGAGAAGTCTCCTTGTAGCAATGAAACCATTGGTAGTGTTTTAGTGTTTATTTTCTGTCTAATTTGGTTGAGTTGGGAATTTGGGATAATTTTGATTATTTATTGACTAGTTTAACTTTTAATGTTTATATTACCACATGTAATTCCATATACCATTAATTGAAATGTTATAGCAGATTCTGTTGCTATGCTAAATAAAAAATTAGGGAACATTTGATCAAGAAAAACCCTTGAATCATAATAAATAAACAAAATAATTGTTATAAATATATATATATATTGGATTCATCCTTTAGAGTTTAACATGAAATTATTATTATTATTATTATTATTATTATTATTGTTATTATTATTATTATTATTATTATTATTATTATTATTATTATTATTATTATTATTATTATTATTATTATTATTATTATTGTTGTTGTTGTTGTTGTTATATTTCAAAGATAACTTTATTTAGTAAACAAAGGTTACATTGATAATTATATATATATATAGGTAGGATCTAAATATTAAGTTCAATGAATGAGCTATATTTATGGTATTATGATAGGTGGTTAAAGTCTGGATTGGGATTTTAGGAGGGACCATGTAGCTACAAAAATGTCCAGCGGTGCAATCTTCTTGTCTCTGGTTTTTAATCTGCTCAAATTTATTGAAGATAGCTGGGTGGTATTTAGTGCTGTTATCAAGGCAGAAAGTACATTTTTTACACAAAATTGCATAAAGACTGAATGTAGCTGCATGGATGGCTGGTGTGTAACCTTGATAGAATGTTTCATTGGTGCTAATAAACATAATCCTGTTACACCTATATGTGTTCAACATGAACTCTCTTGTTGGTGCAAGAGCTTGACAATTGTGGAGTAGATGGAACTGTGTTTCCTTCTCCCAGTGGAAAAGCTGTAAAAGGCTCAATGTTGTTATATAGTCTGTGATATGGGAGAAAATGGGAGGTGGGTATGGCCTGTAGGTTGAGCTTCAACAGGAAGTCAAAGAATTTGGGCTCCAATGATCATTTCTTAAATCAATGAGGCAATTGTCTGTTGTTAATTGTTTGCATTGGGGAAAGGATGTTGTTATTATCATTATTATTGTTGCTGTTGTTATAATTGTTGTTGTTATTATTACGATTATTACATTTTAATTTATAAGTATTAAACGTTTTGCATTCACAACTTTGACATTTCTAATTCAGAATATAATTATTTGGTATTGGTAAATACTGAATAAATGATGAAGATATGTGTAGGTGAAATGCATCTTGGGGGTCATTTTTATCTTTTTCAGTTATCTTTATTCATATGTTTTACAGTTGTATAGTAGAATGGAAGTTTTATGTATATTTTATTCATTGAGTCAGTATTGACAATTAAATTGAAAAATTTCACAAATGTTAATTAAAATAATATAAATCAATTTAAAGGTATCTTTAAAAAATAATATTGTTACTTTAAAAATTCATGCTTTCTTTCCAAAGTAATTCAGATAGGCCTCTATAGATGAAGAAGTAAAAAATGAATATTTTTTTTTTCTATAAAAGTTTTGTCTTGTGCTCTGCGATTAGAATATTTCATTTACATTATAAATCAGTAGTTTGAATATCAATCACGATGTATATATAATAACAGTAAAAATAATAAATATAATGGTAATTAACTATTATATACAGTCTTTCAATTCGCAGAAGTACTTTCGGTTAATTCCTTACTTCTATGGATTGAAAGACTGTATATAATAATTAATTGCCGCTATATTTATTGTTTTCATTGTTATTACAATAGTTTTTTAATTAACGGACACTTTATTTGTATTATATATATATTAAAACAATCCACTAGAATAAAACTACAAAATTGACGATTAATATCCTTGCTGTAGCCAGTTTCAGCGTATTTCGCCCTTTTAAGATACGGTATTGCCAGTTAAAAAAGAAAAAGTATAATGAAAATGGATATATTTTATTACAATGTAAAATTTAATAAATGTTTTTCAAATGATAATATTATATAAAGAGAAACTATTTCTGTGAATACACATGGCTGCAGAAAGAAATTTGCTGTTAATGGAAATAAGATATTTTGATAATTCTTTGAGACCATAAAGTAAGTGAACAGGGCAAAATCCTAATATTTACCGTATAATTCTTAACATTGCAGCTGTTAATTATTATGTGATTATTCATAAGGTAAATACATCTTGATAAGGTGCTAATCGACACACATCAGCCAGTGTAATGAATTTACCAGTTTCTTACATCTGAGTTTAAGATCAAGAAATAATACAATTTTTTTTCTCAGTCGTTCTTAATTGAAATATCAATTAAGTTTTCTTGAAACTATATGAATATGTGTGTAAAAGCTTTTTTTCTTAAAGATATTTACAATTTATGATGGATAAACTTAAAATATGATGAATCATGCAAATTCCTAATATCTACTTCGTAATTTATATCGTTTCAGCACTTATTATTATGTGATTATTCATATGGTAATGAGTTAATCAACACACATCAATCAGTGTGGTGAATTTATTAGTTTCTAAGATTAAGATCAAGAAACAGTATAGTTTTTTCTCAGTCACCTGATATTTCAGTTAAGAAATATCAGGTGAGTTTTTTAGGATAAATATGTGTATGAAAGTTTTTCTTTTCTTATATATCTTTGCATTCATAATAAATAAGCATGAATTATGTGACCTTTATTTTCATGAGACTAAAATTACTAGTAAAAGCAGAAGTTGACTGATGAAGGTAGAGTGTGTAAAAATCCCCTATCTGCAGATTGAAACTGCAACTAAATGATGACATCATTTTATTTAGGAAGCTACAACGGCAGATCATTTGCCATAGAAAGAAGATTGCTCACATTGAAGAAAAATATTAAATGGGATATTATTAAAATGTTTTTTTTTTTTTTTAAAATAAATAGATATTTAGTTTTAAAATGATCATACACTTTACTATAAAAGCAAATATATTGGAAGTACCATGATTGTGGGGTCGATTATAAATAAAAAATCAAAGAGCAATAATATGATGTTGATGGTATATATTAAAGAGAATGGAAAACTATATCTCAACTTAAATGGAAGATATCAAAAGCAGATAATTCAGGTTTATATCCCAGAAAATGTTCATTATGATCCAAGAAATAGGTGATTCTTATAGAGATATATAAAATGCTTTTTATCACATGAAACACTATTTTAAAATTATCACTGGAAAGCTTTAATGGTAGAACTGGGAAACTATTGAAAGATGAAAGTGCTGTGAATAGAGTAATAGAAATGAGTGAGTATAGATTTGAGGAGTGAAAAAAAAAGAAAGGCAGAATAGTATTAATTGATTAGAGTGTTTGCATTAAAATTGATATTCAAGAATCTAAAGCTTACTGGTCAGGCCAGCAACATCTGAAGAAGAACAGAGATTAATACCACTCTTAATGTTATGTCTCTAGTATATATATATATATATATGTCTATAGTATATATATATATATATATAATTATTCAAACAATACAATAATTAATACAGTACAACAATATTTAAAAAAACAAATATATACCACAATTTAATAGAAGTACTTTCAACTATCTATGTAGTCATTATCAACTAGATTCAAATTGTAGTAGAAAAAACCATTACAAATGTAAACAAAAAGTAATACGTCATACATCAATTTTCCCACAATTCATTAATATAAAAATTAATGAATTGTGGGAAAATTGATGTATGACGTATTACTTTTTGTTTACATTTGTAACGGTTTTTTCTAATACAATTTGAATCTAGTTGATAATGACTACATCGATAGTTGAAAGTACTTCTATTAAATTGTGGTATATATTTGTTTTTTAAAATATTGTTGTACTGTATTAATTATTGTATTGTTTTGAATAATTATATATATTTTATTATAATTGGAATACAGATATTGATTAATATATATATATATATATATATATATATATATATATATATTATTTGTGAAAAATGCTAAAGTCAGAGTTGGATTATACTTTGATTAACAGAAAATATATATTTCAAATTTCCAATGTCAGTAATAGATTCAATGTAGAAAGTGATCATTGATTAGTAAGATGTATTAATGTAAAATCTATTGATGGTTGTTATACACCCACATAAATTTAATTAGAACTTGTAAAGATGATTAAAATGTTAATAAATATTGAGGAATATTCAGACTTGAATGAAATCAATAAAAAAAATAATCGATACTCTATTGAAAAGTGCAAAAATATAACTGAATCTAAATAGTAGCAATTTATCAAAAATTATTATTTTTTGAATAAGATAATATATACAAAAAAGTAATATAACCCCTTTTTAATGATCCACTAATAGGAACTGAATATTTAGAAAATTTTGTAAAATGAATGAAAAATAGTTACTAATGATATAAATATAATAAGAAAAAAACTAAAAATCTTAAAAGTATAAAAGATCTTGGTATTGGAATTATTCAAGCAATAAGAAGAAAAAGTAGAACTATTAATACAAATTGAGACACCATCAACAAATGTGCAGAAAAGTTCTATAAAGGATTATATCGTATATAAATAACAAGAAAACAAAGTATCTCTTACAATTATTACATCTTCTAAATTTCAAAGTATTTTAAAGGAAGAAGAAAGAATTCAATTAAATCTATGAAAAAGGAAAACGCTTCAAGAAATTATGGTATTATTATTGATAGTTTAAAAAATCAAGTGATGAAATAGAAAAATTATTGACAAATTTATATATTATATAGTAAATGGAAATAGTCATATGTCACATGACCAATTTTTTTAGCTTCTAAATAAAAATAAAAAGCTTTGCTAATTGCTCTAACATGCTTTATTGATAAATGCTAGCAAGAAAAAGCCTTTAAAATATCTCTCACAGACCAATGGTTTTGTGCTTTGGCACTCTTCAGTGACATGCTAGGATAACATCAGATATTAAATCTAAAAATACTAACCCAAAGCCAGCATTTATCTAAGAGTTAACTATTGAACAGAAAATGTGAAATTTTTAGACCACTATAGGTCTTCAAATGCTGCTATATAACTCAAATAGCTATATGGGGCTGAGAGATCTTCAACCAAACCATATATTAGCAGTCTTAGCAATATAACATCGCTTAAGACTTAAAACAAAGACTATAAATAATTTAAAAATAGTAAATAATAGTCATATATCACATGATTCAAATTTTTAAACTTGTAATTAAAAATAAAGAGTTTTGCTAATTAGTCTGACAGGCTTTATTGATAAATGCTAGCAAGAGAAAGCATTTAAAATATCTCTATCAGAAACCACATTCCAAACTTCATTGATGTTTAAGAAAAATGATTATAAAAAAGTATTAGAAATTCAGTTCTATATAAATTTTTTATCAAGATAAATACAACTCATCTACACAAACTTTAGATTTATAGCAATAAAAAACAATAGGAGTATAAAAATGGTTTTAATATAGTGTATCACATTCAAGTATTAAAAAAACTTATAGAAAGGATTAATTAAATATGAATTACCATTATATAAAAAGTTATTTGATTCTGTAAGTACTTGTAAGGTATTTAAAGCTTTGGATTAAAATATAAACCCATGTGATATTATACTCTGAAAAATATTTATAAGAGTAGTGATTAGATTATATAGTGAAGCTAAGAATAGTAATATTTTAAATGGTATTAAACCATTAACACATCCTAAGACTATGATTCATGCTTTACATACTCTGTTTAAGCAGAAGCAACTCTCCTTAAACAGAAAACCATATTGATCAATTAATGCTAGAAAGTTTGTGCATCAAAATCTCTATCTAGTGCACACTCATCAAATACCCTAGGCTAATTTCTAGCATATGGCTTTCATCAATGAGGAGCCTTGGTTCAGCATTGCAACCTAGGTCTGTGGATCTAATTGTCCAGAAATCACCTTTTATCTTCTTAATTGAAAACATTATTGTGTTTTTGTTTTGGGTTCATGGCTATATATTAACTAAAAGGTAAAATATGGCTTCTGGAGGTTGCATTAATTACAAAAGATCTAGGTACAATGCTCTTAGATACAAGGCTTCTGATTGATAAAAGCCACATGCTAGAAACCTATCTGGGGATATTGAATGAATAGACACTAGATAAGGATTTTTTTACACAAATCTTCTAACATCATTGGATATTATGACTTTCTGGATAACAGTATTGTTTAGAGATAGTTACTACTGTTACCATGAAAGATATTTGACACAAGATTTCATGTCTCTAAGATGGTTTACAGCATCAATAAGTATTTTGTTTAAAATGGAATGCCAATGAAGTGAAAGTAAATAAAGATTATTTATCTAAATTCTGCAGATAATGTGATTATTTTTCAAATAATGGCTCAGAGCTTCAATAAATGTGACAATAGATTCTGATGAAAATAAAAAAAAAGATTTAAAATAAATCCTAAATAGAATATCATAATGGGTAATGGATTTTTTTCTCTCAGAAAAAAAAAGATTCAAAATAAGAGTCATAGATCACATGACCCTGACCCTATTCTCTTAAACTTGTAAGTTATAAACAGTGAGGACTGCCAGTTCCTCAACAAGCTTTGTGATAAATGCTTAGCTAGAGAAAGCATTTAAAATATCTCTGTCAGGACCCCCCCCCCAAACCTCTGATCATAATTTTGTGCTCTGGCACCCCTCAGAGAGGTTCTGGGGTAGGTTCAGACCCTAGATGCTGACTTTGGGTTGGTGTTTTTAGATCTAGTGTCTGCATCTAGCCTAGCATCTTTCTGAGGAGTGCCAGAGCATGAAACCATGGTCAGAGGTTTGGGGGAGGGGTCCTGACAGAGATATTTTAAATGATTTCTCTAGCTAAGCATTTATCATAAAGCTTGTTGAGGAATTGGCAATTCTCACTGTTTTTTCCCTTTAATATAGTTATAATTTGACAGCAATTGATAATTAATATCAATTATAACTTCTTAAATATAACTCTTCAGATAAAGCATATTAACAATATGTCCTATGTATAATTTTATGTGGATAATGCACTTTATTGATACGACCTTGTGATGAAAATAACTTTCAAATACAATAAAAGCACTACTACAAAATTTAAATCAAAATATTCATTTATTTGGAACAATAATAATAAACAACAAACACATTAGATTAAATAATTCACTAAAAAATTAGTTATTGAACTGTTGATAACAAAATTACGGAAATTCATCACAGATAGACATAATAATTATTATATACATTTAACCCTTCTTATGTTCAGTATCTAGTTCTTTTAAAATCATAAGTTCATTCTTCTTAACAGCATGTATGCTTTCATACTAATGTTATATAGTTTTACGATTCATGAATTATCTGATGGTTATCTTTTTAGTCATCTTTCCTTATTTATCTGATATTTTGAAACTCCCCATATTTTAATAAAATTTTAATATTTAAATTATATTTCATATTCAATATTGGTATAAAAATATTGCACTAGAACCTTATCAACAAAATTGTTGCTGCTGTGGTGATGTTACAAAAAAAAATTATTTATAATGTATTCAAAATGAATAGTAAAATAAAGGACTCTTTTTCATATAATGTAATTCATTTTATACATTCATTCGCTCTCACTTATGATTTCTGTTTATCTTTGATCTCAGGTATCACAATTCATATAATAATTTATTCAAATTTTATTCAAATATAAAATATTTGTTCTGTATATGGTCTTACTATTTTTAGGCTAATCTATCAAAACTTAGGAAGACAAATTATAAACTTTTTTAAATGTTTAGTCAACTTTGGATGCCTATTCTATTTTGATATACCAGAAAACTTCGTAGATAAAAATATTGCAATAAAAATAAATTAAAGCCAAATTTATAAGTAACGATGTTTATTTGGATTAACAACTATTGTACTGAAATTATATAGTGATTATAATATAAATGATTATAAATAATGATGGTTATTAAATCTTTACAGAATTCTATCTTTAATCTTTATGCACTATGTCATTTATTCATATTATACCAAAATTTATAGCGTTACTATTATCTGAATTATAAATTTAAAATTTTGGAACTATAATATACATTTTATATGCTATTCCTACCATGGACAAACAATAAAAAGGTTACTATATATATGCTGTTAAGATGGTAGTCATGCCATAAGTTGGACATAGCTTTTATTTCTTATTTATTTATTTATTTATTTATTGCAATTGTAAAAACTGTACAGCTAAATCCAGTATGATAAATGGAGAGATTTACACAGGCGAACTATATAAAGGATATCATTTATAGTTTTTCTCATGTTCACTTAACACTAACATTGCACCAATGCATTTGTCACATCACATCTATTATCATTTGAGTAAAGATAAATTTTGAAAGAATGTTAGTGAAATTAATCAAACTTTTGGAAAAAATGTAACAAACACCACAATCATGATTATATCTACCCTCAAAAAATCTTAAAAAGATACATCAGGATTTTTTATTGTGTGCAAATAAATAAAGTCAAATAGTTTGTAGTTTAATAGATGACATGATGTTTGAACACAGGAAGTTATAAAGTTATATCATGATCCATAAACCTTGGATTGTAAAATCTTTTATTCTACAACTGCATTAATCCATGCAAGGATAATAGTAGATAATTAGTATGACCCATAAAATTGAGATATGTCATCACATTTGTTGATAAAGTTAGTCTCTTTAGAATCCCAATGACTAGTGGTTAATGTTAGATCTGTATAAGATCTTGATGTATGGGAAATGTATATTATGGGTAGACATGGGTAGAAAAAACTGATGGGAATAAGTTTTTCTTTATTATATTAAAATATTTATCTGTTATACCATTGATTCCACAGGATGTGCTATAAACTCTACATAAGGCTTCAAGAAAAATTGCATCATTAGGTCTGAATAAAATGACAGCAGATTTTTTGCTTAGTAGTATATATATATATATATATATATATAAGACATACTACTAATATATGTATATATATATATATATATATATATATATATATTACATCATTCAAAGAATGTCTGATTACTATCTGCAAGAATGTATATTATATATTTTATTTAATATTGTTTGGGCATGGCAAAATATTTTATTTACTCTAGTATCTCAATGTTTAATAGGTATATTGCAAATCTTGATAAATTACTGTTTCTGAGTGTTTGAAAAAAGCAATTAAAAATGGCAAAATTATTGATGGCTAAGAACTAAATTTTATTTTAATTTTAAGATTTATAATTACAATTACTATAATTTTTATATAGACCTGCATTGTTTGTCACAGTTAGTAGAGCATTCAATTTGGGATTAGAAGATCTCTGGATTGTTTCTGATGCTTACAGTTCTGACAGTCGAATTGCTCATAAACTCCCGAGCAATTAAGCCATATATGTTAATGTTTAATTTTATATATGTAGTGGCACTTAGCTTAAGCTGAGAGGTTATAAAAGAGAGTAATAATATAATAAAAAATAAAACTAAATGTTTTACTATTTAGATAGTTTTGCTTTAAGACAGTAGTTATTAAGATAGCCAAAACATATAGTATAATTTTATCTTACTTATGGATAGATAATCTGATCTAAGAAGTATGGGCGTATATGTATGAGTGTGAAAAAATGGAAATAAATACATATACTCAAACTGTTATATTTTATTTGTTTTATTGCAATATATATCAACTATTATCAGTCCACTGCAGGATGAAGATCTCTCCAAGTTTAATTCATCTTCTCCCATCTTTAGCTTCTCTTCTCCACATCACCCCTGCACACTTTCTTATTTCATCCATCCATCTTACATGTGGTCTCTTTCGGGGTCATTTACAATCTCTTGGAATCCAGTTTAAGATTTCAATTGTCCATCTATTATCATCTCTTCTAGCAATATGTCCAGCCCAACTCCACTTCAATCTTTTAATTTTTTCAATGAGGTCAGTAAGACCTGTTTGTTCTCTTACCCATACATTGCGTTTTCGATCTCTTCTTGTTACTCCCAACATGCATCTCTCCATACTTTTTTGAGTGGTTTGGAGTCTCTGTATTGCTCTTCTGTTAAGTGTCCAAATCTCAGATCCATAAGTAAGAACTGGTAAAACACGTGTTAAAAACCTTCCTTTTCAAACATATAGGTATATTTCCTTTTAATATCAAGTTATTTTTACCAAAAGTACTCCAATCAAGTTTAATTCTATGATTAATTTCGTCTATTATGTTTCCATCTGCATTAATAATCTTTTGATTTTGACCAAAGCTCCATTAATTTTTAAGCTGAGTTGTTTATGACAGTGTTTATTAAAATTTTCCTCATAAGATGTATTTTATGGTAATATATAATCTTTCTATATGGTGGGAAGTTCAAATCAAAATAAAAGTTCGAATAGGTTTAGTAAATTACTTAGCACATAAACAAAATTCATTCACAAAGTTTTATAAACAGAGATTATTTTATTTTAGTGTCAATTTAATAAGATAGTATTAAATCAGAAACCATTATAGTTGAGAAGTTTATTTATTAAAAATATTTTACAAATTATTATTAATAGTTTAGAGATGGAAAAAGAAAGGGGGGGGGGTAGAATTTATTAAGTTAACTTCATGAGAGTGACTAGTAGAAATCGTATTAGTCTATAACAGTGAATTATAATGCTATAATTTATTAAAAGCAAATCGTTTAAGAAAAAGATCAAGACTCAATCAAAGTATTAAATAATCAGTTCAGATAGAACTTTATGTGTGTGTAGAAGTGTATATGTGTAAAATATATTAGAAATTTTAATTATAGGATTAATTACTAATCAATGAAAATAATGTGTCATCTCGATGGAAAGCTCTTTTAAAGAATTATTATTTTGTTTCACTATCTAATGCATAGCAGCCAATTCCCATTCAGAATCCTGGGTTTAAAGTTAGGTTCCTATGAATTATTTAATTTTATTAAAAACGTCCATTTTATTCTTTCAGAGGGATTTCCACAAGTGGAAATTTTTTTTAACAAAACCACATGATATTTGTAAAAGTGTGAATAAATAATTTGTAAAACAATAGCAATCAACCAGTCACAATCATTTAGGAATTGAAGGGGGGGGGGATCCAGACAGTATAAAAAGTCAACCCATTCTTAAGAAGGGGGCTCTCTTCATCATCAGTCTATCTAGAGGAACCTCATCAGGTTAAATTATTAATTTTTAAGACAAATTTTAAATCTTATTTTTTTTTCTGTTTCTTTTTCTGAATGAGAAACTTGATCAAAAAATTATTAAAATTGTAAGAAATGATCAGTGAGTAAAGTTTTACATTAGGCATGTACTTATTTCTTCTGAAGTTAACCAATTTTATGATTTCTTTCCATACAACTGTAAGCAATTTTGGCAATCGGCAAACAATGAAGCTTAAACCAGATAAAATTTTGCTTAAGGAAAATCGAGGAAACACTGTATTTTATAAATCTGTATTTTAAACTTGTACTTATTAAAATGAATGGATCTAATTATTTGTATTATCAAAAATTCTGCAAGAAGATAATTTTTAATTTTATTAAAAATAAGGGTGGAACTGAATTCCAATGCTCATGTTATATGTTAAATCCCATTTGAAATACTTATGGTATCGTTGTGAATTAAAGTAACCATTTGTCAATGAAAAATAAATGATTAATAAAGGAAAAGAAATATAATTAATAACTAGCTAAAGATGCTATCAACCTATGACAAAATTAGAGGAATATTTTGAGAATTCATGGAGACATACTTGGATAAATAGACTTCTCTCAGGGAAGCTACATTAAACCAAAGTATATACGTCTAAACAGAAAGCTGGTTATCTTCCACTAATGCAAGGAACCCAAAATGAATAAAGAATCTAATATAAAATGAAAAAATGTTGCATTAATTTGTAAGGATTACCAATATCTAAAAGTGATTTATTTTTATATGCTAAAACTTCTAACAGAAATAATAAACCTCAAGGATTAATTCACTAAAAGTTATTAAAGTTTCCCAATGGATTATGTAATTGAATATGTGTGCACACAAAACAAAACAAAATGAAAGTATAACTTTATTACTTGCTATTATTATTTTTCTAATATTAAATGTAAATAGATTAGCAAAAGAGTTAATCATATGCTTAAGTTTGAATTTAACTTATATTAAAGTTTTTTTTTCTTAGTGAGTTAGTATAAAATTTTTGAAACATGCCTTATTCATCTATGAAATTGACGCTTTACCCTTAATTAAAAGAGTGAGAAATATAAGTAAAAACTTTCATTATAAAAAGTGTTTTTAAAAGATCAGGTATTATTATTAAATATTTATGCTAATAAATATTATATTTTAAGACGGAATGCATGTTGTGATAAAATGCAATAACTATGTTCCAAAAGTGCAGAAAGATGATTTTGCAAATAATACTCATTTCTTATTTTATTATTATGATCATAAAAGTTAAAATACAAGTTAGACATAAACTCATTTATGCTTAGGAAATTGTTGGCTCATGTGTCAGTGCAATATTTCATGTAGGTAGTTTAAGTGTAAATTTTTTTATATGTGTACAAATTAGTGTGAGACCCTTGAATATGTGGTTAGTTAAAGAATCCCCACCTAGCTAGTGATGTTGTAGCTTAACTCGCTCACTAAGATGTTTAATAAAATTTTATGAAGTATGTAGCTGTAGTGGATGAGTTTCCCACTTTGTTATTTCTACACCGTAAGATGATTTCTTCATTGATAGCCAGAGTGTGTTACCACACCCATTATCCTTGTATGACTAGCAATGAATCCTAGCATACCATAGCCTTTAGGAAAAGATATTTTTTCTTATTCAGGTCTTTACCAACCCTCATGTTAATGCTGATTTCCGTTCCTTACGGGTGCATGTTATTTAAAGTACAAAAAAGAATGTTATGAATGTTATTTACAGAGTTGTAAATTAATTTGAGGTTTCTTGATGAGTGTGGATTAAATGTGCAATTTATTGTACTGAGACATTGCTTTATTTGAATGCTTTATTTCACTAATAAGAGCCAAGAATAATGATTAAGTTAAATATTGAATTTAAGAATTAAAACACGGGAAGAAATAGTAGTAAACAGTGAGTATCCAAAGTTCTATTTACAACCAGCGGAGTACTTCGCTGGAATGGTAAGCCAACTGAAGTATTATTATTGTAGGGACATTAGTATATAATTGTATCATGTAAGAGAATGATCAATCTGAGTGCCGATTCTTAAACACTTGAATAGTAGTTTAATCAACTAGAGGGTAAGCAATGCATAAAATATCTTCAATTTAAAGCATATAGTTGAGGCATATTAAGTTAAACTAATTATTGTAAATTACTAGCTCCCTATTATATGAAGAGTTATCTTCATAAATAATCTGCTTAATCGTAAAATAAATCAGTTATTTGAAATCATAAAAATATAGGGAGAAAATTGATATTTATTATATCTAAGTGTTAAGGACTGTTAAAGTAAATAGTATAATCATTTTTCTATTCCATAGCAATTGTAAACCCCCAGTTCATTAAGAATTAAATAATATTTGTTATTTTATAATGTAGCAAGATCAGGTATTTATTCCTATAATTTTTTTTTATATGGTTGAAGAACAGGGAAAAGTTATGTGGAACCGTGTAAATGATGTAGATTTTTTTTTTAAATTTTATCTTTATTAATAAAATTGTTGTTTAATTAAAATAAACTTTTGTCTATGTCTCACTGTTTTGGGGTTTAAGAAATTCTAGAAATCCTAATCATGTACCGATACACAATCACTTAAATTTGAAGTATGACATACTTTTTTAAATCACACCAAGTAAAATTTATTTAAAAGATTATTTTATAAAATTATTTGAACATTGCAGAATTCAATTCACAATTGAAGAATGTTAATAGAATAATTCAGTACATTTAGATTAAAGATTTATAATAAGCTGTAGGATTATTGCGCGATATAGCAGTGGGTGAACATAAAATCCATTATCCATCCGCTGTATTCAAATACTTTCCCAGATGAACTTGTTAATAATTTTTCTTTAATTATCAAAGTGTTTATATGTTATTTTCAAAATTTATATTTACAAACTTAATCTTAATTATTGGAAATTTAGAGTAAGTGGACATTGGCTATGATAGATTCAGCCAAGGTCAACGGTGAAGGTAAATCATTGGGATAGTATTTATTTCTCATCATAATTAATCTGTAATAGTGTATAGATTTTCATGACTTACTATTCTGAAGCCCTGAGGAAAAATCATCTTAGGGGAAAAGAGTGCTATCAAAATGGAAAATTTTAGAATGAAGTGAAATAGTAATACAGATGATCTATGAATGTGAGTGTGATGGAAGGATGGATTGGGAGGATGATGATGGGCATAGAAATATTTTAATCAGTTAAAATTTTAATTGTGACTTTGATGGTAAATAGGTGGGAGTGTGCTGAGAGATCTAAAGTACAGTGGGGAGTTGAGCTTAAATTTTCCTCCTCTCCAATAAATATAAAAATTTATGAGATCATTAGTATTATTTATAATAGCGCTTTCAGTGTTTTTATTTGTTCAGTAATTAGTTATTAACCCATTCATTAGATATTATTGTAAATTATTAGATAAATTATTGATAAATAATGATTGGCATAAGTAAGTTTCATTAAGATTACAATTTGGCACCCTGGCAATTATTGTTATTAATATGCTATGTCCCATCGTCGTCGTATCAGCTCCCGAGATGGGTGTTATTTATTAGTGCGTTTCATTAGGTTAGTGGATTTCTTTTAGGTTATAATATATATATATATATATATATATTATTAATGATTAATCTGGATAATAAATATTAAAAAAATTAAGGATTTTTCAGTCTATTAGTCCTCCATTCCATCTCATGCAACCATTATACATGTACACACACATGAGGAAAAATACATGATTCCCAATATATGTATTTCATGCAGAAGCAGCAGCACATTTCACTTGGGTCAGAACATAATCTCCACACATGTATAAATATATAATCAGTGCTCAGTTTATATAAAGATAGCAATTTCCCAAACTTTAAAAGATAAGCTTCAATCTTCTCACCCTTCCAACTATTCAACCATTAATTTCATTGAAAAGTTGACGGTAGATTGCTCAAAGCCCTTATTGAATTTCATATTGTAGTCATATCCATGTAGATATTATGTCAATCTATCCCCTCATATTAACGAATTATTGTATATATATATATATATAAGAGCATGCTGATGAGCTCTAAACAAGCTTTTTTTTATTTATGATAAACGCTACTACAAGAGAAGGCATTTAATTCGTTTTTATCTTGGATTGTTCCCATCCCCATACTGGTTTCGACCTATGGGTCTCTTCAGTGAGAAGTTGGGACATTAGATTCAAAAAACCAACTCAAGCAAAGCACTTATCTAAAAGTTAATTGTCAAGAAGAAGATCTGAAACTTTTAGACATGTACATGTCTTTAAAGTCAGCTCTCCAATTGAAACAATCATATGGGCCTGAACTTAATTCAGATACTCCATATATTAGTAGGATTAGCCATTAATTTAGCCAAAGTCCCAACAGCAAAATACTAATAGTAATAATAAAAAGTCAGATGTCACATGACTTATATATAGCTTGCACTTACAAATATGTAAAATTAAGAGCATGCTGATGATTTTTTCAGTTGGAGAGCTGACTTTAAAGACATGTACATGTCTAAAAGTTTCAGATCTTCTTCTTGACAATTAACTTTTAGATAAGTGCTTTGCTTGAGTTGGTTTTTTGAATCTAATGTCCCAACTCCTCACTGAAGAGACCCATAGGTCGAAACCGGTATGGGTATGAGGACAATCCAAGATAAAAATGATTTGAATGCCTTCTCTTGTAGTAGCATTTATCACAAATAAAAAAAAGCTTGTTTAGAGCTCATCAGCATGCTCTTAATTTTACATATTTGTAAGTGCAACCTATATATAAGTCATGTGACATATGACTTTATATATATATATATATATATATATATCCCTCTCCTATATATATATATATATATATATATATATAGGAGAGGGATGGTCTGAACTTATATTAAGAAGTAATCTGTTTCCCAAACAATATGTAATTCTAAGGCAGTATGTAAATTGCTTAGACTAAATGTTTCATATATGTAAGTAGAGGAATTTGAACTCAGAATTTTTCAGTCTATTCTTAGTATAAGTTCAGCCTATCTCTCTCCTATTAATATGTATGACCACACAATGATCCGATAATAATATGGATTAGATTGATGTAATGCCTACATGGACATGAGACTACAATATCAAATTCAATAATGACTTTCAGGATACCAACATTAATTTTTTAATAAAATGAACCTTTGAAAAGTTGGAAAGATGAAAATATTGAAACCTCTCCATTAAAGTTTGAGGAATTGCTATCTTAATATAAACTGAACACTAATTGTATAATGTGTGAACAGAGCTTTTTTTTTTAATTAAAAAAAGATGTCGGAACTCACTTCTTGTCAAGCCTAAAGAAAATTATATTCAAATATCATTTAAATAAAATTTAAAGCATATTTTTTTATTTTAGACATATCAAATCTAAAGCAAAAATCATTTTTTGATCCAATGATCAGCAATCCGGCAAATCATTTTGAATTCGATATTGCATCTCAAGATCCGTTTGAGATGATTCAGGAAAATCGACTTGCACCAATATTTTCATATTTTCTGTCGTCGTTTTGGACTTTTTATTAGTGGGACCGACGGTGGGGAAGTAAACTGGAAATGTTTTTAATTTTTAAACTTGGGGTGAACTTTTACACTAAAAGATATATAAAATAAAAATGTCATATGTTACTGGCTGCACATGCGTCGCTGTAATCCGTCATCGCCCATGAATGTCCAATGGGAATGTGGACAGATCCACTTGTCACTACATGAGATTGCCAATTTCGAACCCATCTATATTTCATGTGATTCATAAAACACTATATTTTTTTTATTTGTTCGAATTATATAAATATGCATTATAATTATATATGCGCGATATCGTTTCATCTAACTACGTTTGAAACATTAAAAATACATTTATTAAAAAAAGTGCCTGACGCCGTTCCACTGCATTACAGATAAAAAAAAAGCCCCGTGTATGGGAGATTATGATCTGGCCCAATTGACCCTGCACGAAATACGTATATTGCGCATCATGTATCTTTTTCATATGCGTGTGGTCATGTGTATCGGTTGCCTGAGATGGAGTGGAGGACGAATAGATTGAAAAATCCTGAGTTCAAATCTTTCTACTTACATATATATAATATTCACTATAAACAAGTTACATACTGCCCTAAGATTAAATTTAAAAAAAAAATCATTCTGATTAATTATTACTGTTTTAACAGAAAAATATTAATGCATAAAATTTATTTATTTTTGTTTATTATAATTAGTCTTGTTTAAAGAATGCAAGGTTGAACGTAGGAGATTTTCTTGAATGTAATAATCTTGGGGTTGAAAGGTCGTTTAGCTTAATTACAAAGCTGCACAAATTAATTAAACTCTGCTGGATGTTTTTTTATGTCTTGTATAAGAGTATTTTATTAAATATTAGCGTAGAATTATTAATATATATAACAAAAAAAAATTAAACTGTAGCGAAATGTAAAATTATATTCCACAAGTGTGTGTGGATAATTAATAACTAATATGATGTTAAAATTTAAAGTTGCTAACCCAGGTTTGCGATGCAGTGCAATTTATTACAACAAAGCTATGACAAATTTTAGGTTGCTTTACATCTAAAAAATGCCTTCATACAAAGCCTGGCTTAACGTTTTTACATTTTAAAGTCGTATAATTTAATCGCCTACATATTTTTATGAAATATATATATATATTCATTGAGGAAATTGTTAGACGAACAAATGCTACTATAAGATTACCTCCTGATAACCCCTTTTGTTTAAAGTCTGAGTTCAAATCCCCTATATTTAATCTAAGCAGTAATCGATCGGCAATAAGATCTATAAAATGACTATAACAATATTCCATTTATGCAATCTTTTGTTACACTGCAAATAAACCTTTTCTCTATTAAAATACAGTATTTAAAAAAGACATTTTTTATATATCAAATGCGTTGACAGGGAAGCGAAACCGGTGCTTAGAAGGCAGCTATGCTAACCACTAGGCCATCAACGCTTGATGTATATAAACGTAGAGCAACTTGTAAGAGTTTTGAATAAAAACGTAATGCCTTCCCGCTTTCTAAAGGCTTGTAGGAAATTTTAGAATTCTTAAAAAAGCAGATGTAATAAATCGGATTTTCTGGAAAGAAACTTTGAGATAAATGAAAAACTATGCTCAAATAATTGAAAATTTAAATGTGGAAACACTATTTTAAATTAGCGATTTCTATTAACAAAAAACTTGTCATGATTGAACTCTTTGTAAGGATTCAAAATACAACAAATACTTCATAGTTAACTATCATTAATAATAATAAGTCGAATGACTTATTGCTCCTTAGGTCATAAATATCTTTGTTATATTACTAATACAGATGGAGTCATAAAGAAAGAAAGAAAAATTATTGAATTACTTTATTGCTAGGGAGTTTATAATTAGTTTGAGCGCCTCAAATGCCGGAATTGGAATCGATCCGACAGCCTCAAATTTGAGTCTGCCACTTTACCACTACACTAGACCAGGAATAGTAGGAATGAAATTATTATAGAGTTAAACTTGAATGAAGTGCTTTCGATAGAATAACTTAATTTTAAAATAAAATATGACTATTGACTTAAAAAAAAGTTGTTAACAGATATTCTTTATCTGTTGTCATTTATAAACCTGAAACAAGGATACTTAAAAGAAATTCAATTCATAGACTTCTGATCACTCAACAAAGTATAGAAATATATATATAATAGGAGTAAAAAGAGAGATTGAAGTTGAAATACATGGGTGAAAGAACGAACAGTTATCATTGACATCATTGGAAAAAATAGCAACTAGATTGAACATATGGTTAAAAGAGATGATAATAGAGGAACATTTGAAGTGTTAAATAGAATTACAAGAGACCTAAAATACCTAGAAGAAGACCACATGTAAGATGAATAGGTGGTGGCAAAGGTTGTGGATATATTGTGGAGAAGAATAGAGACTGGAAAAAAGAATTAAACTTTGAGAATTTATCATACAACAGATGAAATAAACTAAAATTTAACCCCCCCCCCATTTTAATATAAAATTTAACAAAGATGAATTCATTTCTGGCTTGCTTCACAAGCACTGTAACAAAGCCTTTACCAAAGCAGAATATTATAGAAATATGTTCATCCACATCTATCCCATCAAGAATGTTTTGCTAATGTTAAGCTGTATAAGCCTAATCCTTTACTCAGGTTTATGTTGGATTTTGGAGATGTTCATTATTTCAATACTGCATAAATGGTCAATCAATAATTAATGTACCAAATTGGATATGGGCCTTACACCATCAAGTTGTCTTTTGACTTTTCATTATCCATATCAAATGCTCAAAGGTGGAACCAGAATACAAAATTGTTTCTTTAAATACAACTAAGTTATACAACTCCATTTATCGAAAACATTCTATTAACATTACCAAAGTCAAACTCTTAAAAAAGCAATTACTCTCAGACATGTATCAACTTTATTTGCTACTTTCTTATCTGGATCAATGACAATATCATCTTCACATTTCCATGGACAATATTTTTACATGACTGGTGGTTGACCCATGGGATTACCTCTCAGTGAAATCCTGTCCAGCATATATTTAAACCACTATGAAGATAAACTCCTTCCTAAACACTTTAGTACTATTCTCAACCTCATTTATAACCATTTCATTGATGATTAGTTTGTTACTGGACCAGAATCAGTCATCATCAATATTCAATCTGACCTTCAATTACATTCCTCTTTATTTTTCATTATTGCTTGGGAAGATTCACACAATTAACTTAAATACTTAGACATCCATTTACAATGAGATGCAGGTCAATTAAATTACACTATATATATTAAGCTTTTGGAAATGCAAGGCTTTATACATCCTAAATCAAACTCTACATGCTCCTATAAATTCTCAGCTTTCTTCATTTCTATTACATAATTACCATTTATGTAAATTTGAAGCTTCTCACAAAATATAACATTGAACTATATCTAAAAAACCTTACCAATTTTGGAATCAAATACACCCGCCATCTTACAAGAAAGGTTAAACAATTATATCACAAACTAAATACTAATTCCTCCAAAGCTGACAGATCATATCTTCTCTTACCACCCATTTCTTTCCACACTAATTTCTCCTTCATTTAAGCTACATTTTTATAACCTCTCTTCCTCAAACAGTAGATTAATTAATAATTCAAAAGATTGCCTAACCTCTGATCAAACTGCTCACATATTGTACAAGATCCTATGCCCTCAAACTAATTGCAGTGCCTTATACAATGATGAATCATGTGCATCTCCACACATGCTTTTCAACATTGTAACTTATATGAAAGAGCTCTTAATAAACCTGAATATAATTCCATTTTTTTAGAACATCAAAAGTCCACCAGCCATATATTTGAATCTTCTTCCACTTCAACTGCATCCATCTTTTTTAGAATATCAAAAGTTCATGGGCCATATGTTTGAAACTTCTTCCCTTCAATTACACATATAGAAAGATATGACTCCAAATGTTAAATCAAAGAAGCACAGCATATATATAGTTATCAACATCTATGCTATAAACCAAAAGGAAGCATACTTTCCTCTTTCCAAACAATGGACTTTCTAATCCACTATCTGCATATATTTAAATATTTGTCACCTATATATTCCATCTTTTTCAGATGACCTTTTCGTTATGATTATGAGAAGATAAAACTTTTCGAGAGCACTCAGCCACTTAAGACTGCAAATCGTATCTTAGCTTCACCATTAACTGCATTCCAGCACACTTAAACATATTTTTTTTTTTTTTATAAAATCAAAACAATTTTATAATGTCAAAATCTTGAATTAAATGTAAAACTCGATAATAAGTTTTTAAAATGCTTGATTTATAAATATAATAATCATTTTCATTATGGAAAAAAACAACTGAATTCTTATTTAAACAAATTTTGGTTGTAATTTTATTTTAAACATTTTGATTTCTTTTAAATTCATGCTAAAATATAAACAATTATATTACTTTTTAAAAATTACAATTTTGAAATTTTTTTATGTATATATAATTATTATAAAATTTACAAATGAAATGAAAAATTTGCATTTATATAGTTATAACAAGTAACACTTGAATAAAGTACAAAAAAAAAAAAAAAAGAAAAAAAAATCAAATAAACAATTAATAAAACATAAAAAATTCAAATATATCATTCACTCATTCCAGATTTCGTTTGTCATTATCTGTATAAAGGATATTAATCACTCTATAATTAATATATAACATATATATATAAACAGTGAATTAATAAAGGATATTAATCACTCTATAATTAATATATAACATATATATATAAACAGTGAATTAATTAGTTAAATTTAGCCAGTATAATATTTATTATCAAATCATAGAAAATAAAGTTTTTTTTTTCCTTTTCCTATATTTTGTTTACGATGCAATGCACCATGGTTTCTCCTTTGTCGGACAGGAATCTCTCAGCTACTATGCCCAGAGAATTCAGTTAGCCACCTTACCTTCTCTTTCTATTCTCCAACCTAAATTTTCCCCATATTATTCTCTATTCTGCTCCATCCCATTTTCACAACATCATCTTTTTCCACTCTATGGTTTTATATCTACACCCTCCCCCATCTTTTTTCAAACTCAGCATAAAAATCAAGAAACACTTTCTATATAATCACTTTGTTTATATTTATTCTCTCACACCATTATTTGCACTCTTTCTGCTTGTAAGGATTTACATTCAATTAACAGATGCCTAATATTTTCTATGCCTTCTTTACATAACTTGCAGACTAAACCACCCACATTTCTCCATTTATGTGTATATCCTTTTACTGCTAATGATCCTGTTCCAGCCTTAAACAGTAAACTACTTTCTTTGCTACTATCATAAATTAATTCACACCCAATATATATATATATATATATATATATATATATGAATATAATATATAAAAGCAGTTTATATATATATATATATATATATATATAAACTGCTTTTACTCTTCATACTAATTCTCTTTCTCTCCACTTCCTATTTTTTATTAATGCAGATATTCTTCTATCCATTCATTGCCACTATAACACTCAACAATTCTCCTAACACAATCATCCTACCTTTTTTATAAGTATACTGGCATAAAGTCTTTATGCAAATCTTCTGCATAGAGTACTACTTTTCTCACTCATCTTGTTGCCTATCCTTTTCTCACTCATCTTGTTGCCTATTCTTTTCTCACTCATCTTGTTGCCTATCCTTTACTCATAACCCAATTAAATATTATTTTGGCCATTCTTTTATTATCCATAAATTGCAATCTACCAAACCTTTTCATTTTACTTTTTTCATCTCTCATATAAAGGGTGACAATCCCATTTCTTCTGAATTGCCTCCTTTGCTGACCACACATCTTCACCTAATGCACACATTTCTATTTTTCTTAGTACTTTTTCTAGGTAATCTAACATTCTTTTACTATTACATAGCACATCATTATCATAGAATAACCCCTATTACTGACATTGCTACATCATATTATTATGTGAAAGCACCGTTAATTTCTTTATCAGTTCCTTTCTTTTCTTTGCTTCATTTATCAATTTTTTGTCTCTATTCATCCAAGTGATTTCTCTGATTACTTAAGATGATTCCCACATAGTTATATCTATTCACCACATTTAACTTTATATTACCCAATAAAAATTCTTTCTTTTCTCTTTTCCCAGCATTTATCATCATTACTTTTGATTTTTCTTCACTAAATTTAATCCTCATCTCTTTACCCACACTTGCATAAGTTTTCAGCATAACTTCAAAATCTTCCCTACTTTCTGTGCACAAAAAGATATCCTCAGCAAATAAAAAACCTGATAATATATAGCTTTTTATAAATATTACAGAATCTTTTATTGATAAAACGTAAAACTAACATTTATATAACAGTATTAAATCATCATTAATATGCAAAAACAATGTTAGCAGGCAATATTGTTATTTTAATGATATAATATTGTTATATAAATCTCAGTTTTAAGTTTTATCAATAGAGAACTGTACATTTATAGAAATATATTTTTGAACAGCATTATAAATAAATAACAGAGAATTAGAGTTTGGTATGCTTTAATAATAAGTATTAGTATATAACAACAACTAACATCATTAGTGTAATATATCATACCATTTCCAACCTTCTTATACACTTAACAATACTATTTTTTATACCAAAACTTTAGAAATAAATATGTAAGGAAAGAAGGAAGAAGAAGAAAATTGTATTATTAGTGTAACATAAAGACTACAGTGGTATGTGATGCCTCTCCTATGAAAAGTGTTATTTTGTGATATAATTAAGGTTCTAAATTTGATTTTGTAAATTATAAGCATTATATATAATAAGAATTATAACATTTGTATAAAAAGGTAAAAAAATATATAACCATAAAGAGAGAAATAAAATTACTTTTATACTACTTAATGCTCAAATTTATTTATCAAGCACATAGGATGTATGCAATTAATATAGTGCATATATAAAAAGCTGAAATCCTTTCAATTTTATACTACTTCTAACTTGTAACATTTGGCTACTAATTCTCTTAATAGAATTATGATATTATTATAATGAAATAAATTTGATTTTATTTATTATAAATTTTACTTATTAAACATTATATTTTTATGAAAAAATACATAAAATATAATCATAGATTGCAAAAAATAGAGAAATAAAATTACTTCCATTTCAAATATAACTAATACTACTTCTGAGATCAGCTAATTGACTTCTTGTATGAAAAAACAATAACATAATAAAATAAATTTGGATTTTTTTAAAATTGTTAGAATTAATTACAAACAACATTATATGTAATTATAGGAAATTTGAACACAGACTTTCAAGAGCCCTTCAGTTATTCACTCTATTTCATACAATTAATACACTTGACAACACACATGTGAAATAAGCAAATGATCTCTACTATGCACTCATAAATTGATCTAGATCATCATCTTTCCCCCACCCATATATATATATATATATATATATATATATATATATATATATATATATATATATATATATATATATATATATATATATATATATAAATATATATATATATATATATTAAAACAGATATACTGTTCCATGTATATATTCAAAATACCCCCCCCATTTAAAAAAATAAGCAAAAAGTTTATAGTTAAAAGAAAATCATTATTGATTTTATAGTTTTGAAATGTTGTCATATAAAGTGTGATAATCACTTGAAGCAGTCTTATCAAATTGGAAAACATGGCTTATCCTTATGATTTCTTATCTGTCCTGAGAAAAGTAGAGTGTCCAATCCTTGGGAAGAGAAAGGCACTCTGGCTTAAATGAGAGCTGTATAACAAATCAGATATGGCAAGGCTGCTTAGTCAATTTAGAGATCAGAGTATAAATAGTGGAATTGGAAGTTCAGATTGGATTTGAAAAGAAGACTTTGAAAAGATTTTGAAAATGATTTAAAAAAAAAATTAAAAAGTAAGAAAAATGAAGAGTTAATAGATTAAAATTTTCATCTAAGTGTTACTTGACTATTTAATTGACAGCTGATCTTAAGGAACCTTGGAATATAATATTTATAGCCACTGTTAATAATGGAAAAAGGAAATTTTATTAAGGATATCATAATGATGGAAGGCTAATTCATAACAGCTTCTTCATCCAAAAGCCATGGTTCTCCAAGATTTGCCTGGGTGATCATCATGAAAGGGAATAATGCCATTCAGCTTAAATAAAGCGACCCCTTTTTGATGGAACAGACTGGATATGAAAAAAATGAAGGTAACAATTTTATAAAATATGTAATATTTATATGTGTTTATAAAAGACCAAACAAAATGTCTTTCTTCTTAAAGAAAAAAAATTATGAATAAAAATAGCTACGTAAAAATATGTTTTATTAATAATAAATTGTAAATTCTAGATGTCTTAAATGTCAATAATCAAAAGGTATTTTATTCAATACTTATACATGTTTATACAAATAAAAAACAAAACAAACATCTTTTTTTAAAATGAATTATGTGAAAATATGTTTTATCAATGATAAATTATAAATATTAAAAAATATCTATAATCAAAATGCATTTTTAATGAGGCAAATCATAAATGATTAACTTCTTATATGCAGAAGCATCTAGATTAAAAAAAAAACAAACTAAAAACGAATACTTATAATGATTTATATGAATCAGAAATACTGAGCTATTACATATAACTCTAACTGGCTAATAAATAAATGCAACTGCTGATCAATTTATTGGTAGAAATATACATCTGTGGCAGACCAAATAACAATATTTGTTATATATTAGAATAACTAAATAAAAATTACAAATGCTTACATGCATCTCAATGGTATATAAATAAAATAGTGAAACTTATGCATATAAAAGCACATTGACACTTGACTGTATTATAAATAGTCCACAAACCCAGGATTGTTTACATTACCTGATTTGATAAATTAAACATAATGAAGTACTATATGGATTACAAATGCTTATCTGAATATTGATTTTATGTGAAGAAATAATGAAACTTAAGCGTATAAATGCACATTTACTCTTTGAATTCTTTACCCAAGATAAATCAAAATGAGCCTTCATCTGAAATAAAGGATGAATTTTATTAGAATGACTTGTAAATGAACTATTGATCAATAAACTGCTTCTAATCTTTTCATAAATGAACTGAAAATGAGTCATCACATGGATATCAAAGAACTATTGAGAGAAAAACTTTATTATACAACAAATTACATTCTTTAAGCGCTATTATTGGAAATATACCAAAGAAATACAATGGACTGTAAATGAAATATTTGTTTGAATTAAGTGGAACTCTGAATTAAATGCTATCAGTTGTCTTCATTATTATCTCTGTTGTCTTAATATATCAAACTCCTCTCTGTGGATTAACTAAATAATTAAAGATGTAAACTGTTAAGAACTATTGAAAGAAGGACTTTATTATACTCCCAACAAATTACATTCTTTAAGTCATATAAAATGTTCTTGGAAGTAGGCCAAAGGGATACAAGGGACTGTCAATGAAATACTTTGTTTGATGGACATTTATTTAAACCTGTTATTAAATAAAATTATTGTTACTTAAAATTAATTTTAGTTATCCAGTTGTTCAATTCTATTTGTTTTTGTTATTGCATCACTCATCATTTAGTGCACTTGTTCATGAGAATCTCATGCCTTCTGAGCTATGTCTGGCATAACTAGACCTAGGTAAGTCAGGTTGTAATGAGATAGAACTCTAGTGGCACTGTTTGGAAAACCAAACACAGAAATGTCTAGATGCTTCCAGTCTCTATGGTGCTACATCCTCTGATGAGCAGGAAATATAGTTGTATGGTGGAATAACATCTGCACTGGGAAATGGCAATCAATAGTTCCTACCTGCAACATGCTCATCAGAAAATTGTTACAACTGAGGTAATAAAAGGGTTATATGGTGGGGCAGTCTGGTTACAATATATATATATATATATATATATATATATATATATATATATATATATATATATAATCAATTTGAAAATTTGATATATTAGTATGAACCAAGCACTGATTATATATATATATATGGGAAATGATGAACTAGAGCAATTTATGAGTGATCCTTCAGCATAAAATACATATATTTTGGAAATCATTTATCTTTTTTATATGTGTGAGGTCATGTATATTAATTGTATGAGATAGGGTGGATATAAAATATACTTCTATTTAAATATTAAACAATATTATAATATTTGCTTAGAAAATAAAAAATATCCATACATCAAAAAGCAGAAAAATAAAATTACTTACATTTAGACTACAGTGAATGATATGAGGTACAGTTAAGTGCCAAAAAGGTAGCATAAATCTTAAACTATGTGAACAAAATTTTTATCTATTTTTTATTTTTGCAATATAGAGATGCACTTTTTGTAAAGTATTGAGATTAACACCTGTTCAATTTATAAAATGATAAGGCATATAAAATTTTCTAGTGGTATTAGCCATCATTTGTAATTATTAAAAATAATTAACTTATTGTTTGCTGTATGTATTCACAGTAGCTTAATTGAAAGTTTTTACAATTTTGTTGAAAACTATACCATAATTTGATATGTTGATATATTGTGTCATTTAATCAACATTAGCAACTTTTTATGCTATTAGTGCACAATAATCAATAGTACTATGTAAAGTGTTGGCCTCCATACAAAACTTGAGCAAAGTTTCTAATGCATGCTCAGTCACACATTACCTCAATCGCTTTTCATTCAAAATAAATTTATTTTCTTTTATCTTTCATATTCTGTCACCACAATTTTGGCAAACAACTTTTATTTCTTGTGAACAAAAAATTATCTGTTTTACTTATTACAAATTTCTAAGAAAAAAAAACATACCTCACTTTTATATAATGTCATAAACCTCTTCCTTCCATCCCACAACCTTATGAAACCTATCAGGTGATATCCTGTCTATGTAGTCAAGCTAGAAAAAATTTTGTTACACTAATTTATAAGTAATGGCATTGTAATTTTTTTATTGATGTATAATTGGTATATATTGTTATTTAAATATGATGTAACTCTGATCTTTATTTCATCATTCTATGAATCTCAGAATATATTTTTGATGTAATAAAATATACAACTTGAAACTTATTCTAATGCTAATTCCATTCTATAGTACAAAAGCAACATAACAATTTCATCTAGTGTAAGTTTGATAATCAGTAACTAACTACATGCACATAAAATCCCTATCTAAAGTTTTAATTCTCATTCTTAGAATAGTTTCTGGATTTTGCCTTTATCAGTGAAATGAGGAATTCAAAGTTGGAATGAGTGCATCATTCAATAATCAACTTAGGCTGATGGGAATTACAAACTTTAGTTTTAACAGATAAAATGGAGTTGTGAGTAGTTTCTGCGTTCATATCTGCTTTCCTTTCAAATTTGAATTTTCAGTTTCATTTAAAAAGGCAAAATTAGTACCAATCTAATGATGGGGATGAAATATTTTGGATAAGAAATTTATATGCACCTGGTAATCATTGATGTCCCAAGCTTACACTAAATGACACTATAGTAGGAAGCTGCTCTTACATTGTTTTGAGGCTATCAGTAAATTTATTTGCTGCTATAATTAATTCTAATCTCTATAATTACCTTAATTAAATCGTCCAAAAGATCAACATTAAAATCATATGGGAATATTTTTTAATCTTTGAAGTTATTATAGAAGTACATAGCATAGTTGCCCAAGGTTTAATATCAATATTGTGCTTAATTTCCATCTTGAGAAAAAATGTCGACATAATGTTTGTACACAAATAATAAAAGGAAATTATTCATGAAGAGTAGGACAACAGAAAATATATTAAAAAAGTGATTTCATGGATATTATTGTTTTTTCTTATTTAACTGTATATGGTTGTAATGTATTAATTTGAAATGTTAACAAAATAATTTTAGAATTGAGTGTATGTGTCAAACAAGCTAGTGTGCAAGATCACAAAGAAAATATTGTGCTAATTAATGCTAAACATCACATGATGACCTTCTCTATACTAGCACATAATTGTTGTAAACAAAGGCAAAACTCTCCAAACAGTAGTTCTACCCTGTGCCAAACAGAGTAATCAATGGATGCCAGAAGGCTTGTGCTTCTGGCATCCATTGATTACTGTAGTTGGCACAGGGTGGCACTACTGTATGGAAAGTTTTGTCTTTGTTTATAATTAATGCTATTAATGAATGTTAATGTAATTGTTCTTTAGCTATCTTTAGTTCTTATATTAGAAGATAATGACTGAATGATTGGTAACATCATGATTGTTATAGTTGTTTTTTAATCATCAATGTTTTCACATGTTTATGAACATCGTTGGCTAATAAAATAGCAACAATTAATATAGTTCACAAGATTGATTCATTGATCGATCACTCGAGTGGGTTTTGAATTTTACAAAAAATATACATTCTATAAATATAAGATTGTCGTAAAAAAGTAATAGTGGGTTGAATGTTAGAAATATGACATTTATTTTTGCCCATGCAAGACAGTTACAATATTAGATGTTTAACTTTTTTTTAAAATATCATAGCATCGGCCGGGACGCGAACCCACAACCCGGGCAACTGCCTGCAAGTGCAAGGCAGTCAATTTAAAAATCTATCTGGGATAATAATATAACAATCTTGAGCCTATTCTAGTTATTAATACCATCTGATATATTAATATAAAAGAAATCAAATATCATTAAAAAGAAAGTAAATCATCATTCAAGTTTTAGAAAAGTTATATATTTGTAATAACAAAATAAAAAATCATTAGTACATTTCAACATTATCTAATTTGTAGCACAATAAATTTAAAAAATTACTTAAATATATATTATGCAATTCTCAAAGTATCTACTCTTGTCATACAATTATGTAAGTCTAACAAATTTGCATTGTTCAAGTTAATATGAAATGGTAAAAATCAAACTAATGTAAGGAAGTCTTAAATGTACGGAGCCCAGCACACATATTTATACAACAAAGTTAAACTAAATTGCAAAAACATGTCAATCTTTATCAATCAAGAGATTACTAGAAGTGACATCTTTTTATCCTCCAATGTAAGAACAACATGTTCAGAAATGAATGATAGAAAAAGAAAATGTAACAAAGATTTGGCTATCACAAGGGATCTTCATTCCAACAATAAAAAAGATTTCTGTGTCCCATTATTGAAACAATAGAATATTTAATCACTTAATTTACAAATGTAGCCTAATTTACATATTATACCATGTATATATAAAAGAATATTCCAAATTGCACATTCATATCCAGAAGTATGATTCTGGCAGCTATCTGCCATAAGATGGCTCAGTGTATTTAAGACTTTTTATATTAGTTTGATTTTTTACCTTTACATATTAACCTGAACAGTACAAGTTTGTTAGATTTAAATATATACCGAAAGATAACTACAATTTTATTTGAGCTTAGTGAAAATATCATATTTATAGCATAAATAGTAACTTCCTCTCCACTAAAACATTTATAAGATTATCATGAAATGCTTTTTTGAAACTCTCCTTGTTTTTAATAGAAAATCCCATAAAGGTGTGCCTTTGCTATAGTAGTTTCCATTGCATTATAATAATTAAACTAAAAAACATATTTATTGGCCTTATGATACCATAAAGCATTAAATGAAATGTTTTATGGGCTTTATTATTAGATTTATAGATCTTTGTTTAAGAGTTTGTGATGATTGCATTTATTTGTAATTATATATTATACTGTTTCCTACTTATAAATAATAGTTAAGTATCTGATTTATGCACCCAAGCCTAGTATTAATGTGATCAAGCAAACCCTATTAATTTGACCAACAGATCAGTTGTTAAAAAATAATTTTATCATAAAATTCATGTGAATGTATATTTGTCTGTAATGCTTTCATGTATCAAATTCACAACCAATTAAGAAAAACTATTATGTTTATCCATAATGTTATGTGAAGGAAGTAATTCAACCATTAATACAATTTTTTATTTAGCATTTTATTCAAAGTAAGTAATTCTGCCAAAAAAAAAAAAAAAGTTAAAGCAACCATAGGCTGGATACATTTTTTGTGGTAATATATATATTTAAATTTAGCTTTATTAATAAAGCTAAATTTATTAATACATTGCCAAACAACAACCTGAACCTTTCAGAAAGGCTGGGTACATATTTATTTATATAATAATAAAATCTTTTGCTTAATTTACATTAAATCTTAAGTAATATATATTAAGGCTATAACATTAAGACTATGTGATGTGATGCACTGAGGCTTCTCCTTAAATGGACTCATAAATCTCTCAACAACACTGCCCAGAGAAACCTGTTTGCCACTTTATCTCCCATTTCCCACTCTAAATTTTCCCATATTCTGCTCTATCCCACTTGTACAACACAATGTTTGTCAACTCTATAGCCTTTATATCAAAATCCCCCTTATCTTTTCCCAAACCCAGCATAAAAACCAATAATCCACTTTCTGTATAATCACTTTTTTCATATTTATTCTTCCATAACTTCATTATTTGTACTCTTTCTGTTTTCAAGCATTTACATTCAATTAACAAATGCCTAATATTTTCTATTCTTTCCTTACACAATTTACAGACTAAATCACCCATATTTTTCCATTTACATGCATATTCTCTTATTGCTAAAGATCCCATTCTAGCCTTAAACAATAAACTACTTTCCTTACTATTATCATATATTAACTCACACCTAATATTCCATTTACTTTTATATATACTTAAACTCTTTTTACTCTCCATACTAGTTCTCCATCTCTCTAACTCCCTATTCTTTATTAATAAATCTATTCTTTTATCCCATTCCTTACCACTATAACACTCAACAATCCTCCTAACACAATCATCCCATCTTTTGTACAAATATACTGATATAAATTCTTTATCCAAATCTTTAGCAAATCACATCACTTTTCTCACCCATCTTGTTGCCTGCTCTTTACTTGTAAGCCAATTTAATACTATTTTGGCAATTTTTTTATTATCCATAAACTGCAATTCTATCAAACATTTTCATTTTACTTTTTGCATCTCTCATATAAAAACTTGACCATCCCATTTCTTCTTGAATTGGCTCCCTTTCTGTTCATATATCTGCATCCAATGCATGTCTTCCTACTTCTCTTTGTATTTTTCTAAATAATCTAATTCCCCTTTACTAACACATAACACATCATTACCATATGTTAACCCTGCTACTGCAACTCCCTTCCATATAATTCTAGCAACATCATATTTATTATATGAAAACACTGTTAATTTCTTTATCAATCCCTTTCTTTTCTTTGCTTCATTTATCAATTTTTTTTCCCATTCATCCAAACAATTTTTCTGATTACTTAAGATAATTCTCAAATAACTATATCTATTCACCACACTTAATTTTATATTCCCCAATAAAAATTCTACATCTTCTCTTTTCCCGGTATTAACTATCACTATATTTGATTTTTCTTCACTAAATATACCCCCCCCTTCTCTTTACCCACCCTTGAACATGTCCTCAACATAACTTCCAAAGTCTATACTCCCTTAACACTTATTTATGGTATATCTATCCCTCTTCTTAATCTTTCTATTGCTCTTTCTATTTTACTCAAATACAACAAAAACTAAATAGATGACATAGGGCATCCTTATCTTAATCTTACTCCATTTTAAACTTTAACTGATTCTATATTCCCTAATTGATATATACAGTAATTATTTTCATATAATTATTTAATAATATTCACTAAAGCTTCATCCATTCCCCAATTTTTTAAACTTATCCATAATCTACTTCTATTAACTCTATCATATGCCTTTTCTATATCTATAAAACTCATATATAACTGTCTACCTGAATTCCTACTCATATCCATATGTTGTGTACTACAAATAAACTATCTCCTATACACCTATCTAATCTAAAACCTCCTTGCATTTCTCCCACTTCATTATTCCCTTCTATTCATTTTACAACTCTTCTAGCCACTATATATGAGAAAATTTTATATAAAACTAATGTTATAGCTATCGGTCTATAATTATTTGACTTTCTATTATCCTTACTCGTTCCTTTAAATAATAATCTTACTCTTGTATTACTCCAATTACTCAGAAAAACTCTATTCTGTGCCATCTTATTAAACAGGATAATAACTTTACTTTTACCCTACATCCTAAATTCATTACCATCTCTGCTGCCCATTGCCTTTACACTTTTCAATTTCTTCTCTACCTCATTCAGTTCATTTTTTGTAAACCTAATATTCCCATTACTATATGCTTTCGTGTTTTTTCTCACCCTATCCTTCACATCTAACATCTTTTCTATATCCATTACATATTTATTTAAGATTCTCTCTAAGTCTTCTCTAGAGCACTTTATTCCCTTATCATCTAGTAATACTAGCTCTCTTTCCCCTACATTTCTCCTTTTAATATAATTCCAAAATTCTTTACTCCCAACTTTTCCACTTCTATTAATATCTTCCAACAATTTGCTATTCAATTTTATTCTCTCTGTATAATTATATATTTTAGTCAATTTCTTCTTTTCTAAATACATTTCCCATTTAGCATTAATGTCTTTTTCACTTTCATTGTTCTTAATAGCACACTTATATTCTCTGCATGCTTCTTTCCTCTCTTTTATACTTTACTAATTCTCATTTTTTATTACATTTATTCTTCTAAATATTCTCACCTAAGACCCTATTTGCCACTTTTCTATTTCATTACACCAGTCCTTGTACTCATCCCCAACCAACTCTTCCATAATTTTTTCATCTTGTATTTTATAGTCTTCCAATTTATTCTTATCATTCACTCTTCATCCACATCTTTCACTATTATTTCTACTTTTATTTTGATTCTCCATTGCATTACTAACCATTTCAATTATAATAAAGCTATGATCACTAGTACAGACTTTCTCTTCATTATCAAACACCTTAATTTTTCGTACTTTATTCATTCCCTCTTTCTCTACCAATATATAATCTATTGTGTGAAATATATTACTTCTAGACCACGTGTATTTTCCTTATAAATATGTGATAAATTTCCAATACTCAAATTTACTCTCTGACAAAATGTCTTTAAAAGCGTCCATTTTTATTATCTACATAATCAATTTCCTCAATATGTTCATTCATATCCCCTATAACCATTATTCTCTTCTTCTTTTCTTTAACACTTTGTATATCCTTAACTAGACATTTATATATGCTACTGTTCTACTCCATTATTAATTGACTATCTCCAGTAGCTATATAAACTATAGCCACCATCCATTCTTGTCTACCAACCTTATTTCAAACCACAAATGTTTTTGACATTTAACATTATTTAAATATTTTTTTGATATAACACCTACACCACCACCCCTTTTTCCTTTTTCTTTTTTATTTATACCCTACCATAGTAAATGTTCCAGAATAGGTTCTTCTTCTTCTCTTAGATATGTTTCCACTACTGCTAATACCTCAAGCTCTTCATTTTCAATTGCTTTATTTAATTCCATCTACTTTTCTGATCTCATACCACCTTGCATATTCAAATATCCAATTTTAACAATTTCTTCTTTCCTAACTATTCTTTTATAAATTCTTTTAATTCTTTCTTCTCCATTACATTTATAAATAACTTTCTTTACCATTAATTTTACAGACCCATTCCTTCTCGATATCTATACTTATATCTAAATCAAATTTTTTAAATTTATTTCTTACATTCCATCCATTCTTCTTCTGCTTGATAATATTGCAATTTAAAATCCCTCCTCTCCCTTTATAAGTTTCCTGAAATATATTCCTTATAAATCAGACTCCCCAAAACTTCACTTCCTTGCTTTTCTAAATGCAATCCATCTTTACTATATAACTCCCTCTTTCCAATAGAACAATCCCACACATCCATAAATATAACATTATTTATTCACACAATTTTTTCAATCTCTCATTTATAGAACATGCCCTATCTAACAAATGTCTCTTGTAAAATCTTGGTAATAATCCAACTATTCGTACTCTTCCTTTAATCTTACTCAAATTCCTAATCAAATCTACATACTCATCCATTACTCTCTCTGATGATTCTGACAAATTATTAATCCCTACCACAACATACACATCTCTACTAACTTGCTTTTTTAATTTATCTGCTACATTCCTAATTCTAGCTCTAGGTAAACATACTCTTATATACCTGTTTCTATTTCCCTTGCAATTATATCCCCACATTCTCTATTTAGTGAATATCCTATCAATACTGTCTCATAGTCTACTTTCTCTATTCCATCCATAACATTTTCTACTATTTTCTAGCCCTCCTTATCTACTTATTTCTTATCATTCCTACTCAATAATTTCTTTATCCTCTCACATTTTATCTCTATTAATTTTAATTTTACTTCTACATCCTTCACTTCTTCCTCTATCTTACTTATTCTTTGGCTAATCTAGGCTATGCGCTAGATGTGACAGTAGGGACATCTACAAATCTTAACAGAAGATTTACTTTATATTAAGAAATAATAGTTGAAACAACCAATTATGTCAAGCATTGGTGGTCGAGAGGTCAGCGACAGCTGCTTTACAAGCAGTTGTCCGGGGTTAGCGGATTCGCTTCTTGGAACCAATTATAAAAATTATTACAAAAACAATGGCCTTTCTATGTGCCATGTAAAAACTTGTAATTTAATATTTACAATTATATGGTATTTATTTATATAATGATTTCAAAGAAAGAATCATAACTGGTTATGAATATGAGAAGTACATCTTCTTGAAAGCGCTCAGCCATTTAATTTAGTTTTCTATTTGTTGTTACAGCTTTACGTTGGAAGTGTGATAGCACGATTTAATATTATCATATTGAAGACAAACATAAAGTTTAAATCTACAGGTTATTACTTAATAAACAATTACATTATATTGACATAGTTAAAATTAACAATAGCGACATGAATATATCCACCTACTGCAGATATCTCTATTGTATGCAGTCTTTTACTTTATTAAGTAATAATTGGTGTGGGAGAGGAGTGAATCAGGAAATGGTTAATTAAATATTCAGTTTAAGTTACATATTAATTAGATATTGGTGAATATTAATTAACAATTAATTTAAGTAACATGTCTATATTTTTAATATTATATATATATAATACAGACAACACATCCGCCCACTACACAAATTGAGAGAAAATAAATCGCAAAAGAGAAAAAAAATAAATTTTTAAATTATATGTTTTAATATAAAAATGATCTTTAAGATAATTAATTATTCATATTCTTTTATCTTTGCATCTCGGGGACTTTTTATTATTTCCTCTACTATGTTTACATTATTTTTATATATATTATCAATATTTTTGTCATCTATGATATCAGTTTTACTGCCTTCTTCCTAAGGTTGGTTAGTTTTATTTGTTTAATGTAATTCTATTTCAGTTTCATTATTTATATATTTAATGTCTTGTTGATTAACATTATTCACTTTTGAATTCTTCAGGTGACTAATGCGGTCAATGTGTCTTCTAAAAATTATACCTCATTTTGTTACGACCATTATTATTTTATTTGAAGATACATCTATAATTTCTCCATCAGTCGATTTTTTATAATCTAAATTTCGTGTCCAGTTTTATTTTTTGTCGGTGTTCTAAAGATAGATTATCATGACTATTATTTGAATGTAAAAAGGTTTAATTCGGTTTTTAATTTTTGCCTCGTTAATAGTTTAGAAGGTGACTTTCCATTTGTTGTTTATAGGAGTAATATAATTGACATAACAATATTCTCAAAATTGTTTACATGTTAATAGAAAGGATTTCTTTTCTTAATGCTTCTTTTCACCGTTTAATAGTGTTTTCAGCTAATTCAGTTAATGTGGATGATGTGGAAAGGCACACATATGCTTAATCTCTCAAGTTTCTAAATAGTCAATGTTTTTAAAGAAAAATCAATACTGAGACAAACATCAGTTTAGAAAATATTTCATCCAATTAATCTATAATTTCTTTTACATTGGTACTTCTGATGGTATAGTATTTTATCCAGTGGGAATGTGCATTGGCAAATATTAAAAATGTATACCTCATAAAAGATATCGTTTGGCTGATGGATACACATTGCCATGATTTTGTAGTATGTGGCCACAAACTGGATTTTTTTTAGATGATGTCCATTAGTCTGGCAGAGCAATTTTTTGTGTTAAGTTCAATATCCTTATTAATTCCAGTTTACCACATGTAATTTCTAATAAGTGCTTTTGCCTATACTGCACTTGGATATTTCTTGTGTACTACATTAAAATGTTAGTGTAATCTCGGAGTGAAATAACAACTGCCCATTTAAATTGCATCTTTTACATATAGAAGAATTTTCTAGGATGTGCAAGAAAGACAATAGCAAATTTCCTAATCATTTCCCAAGTCAATCTTCTTTGATCAAACATTTTAGTAGTAGAAAACCTTGATTTTTATTTGTTCTTGTGAATATAATCTTACTATTTAATGACACAGAATTTCACATATTGAACTCCTTAATAATATGAATACTGATTTCAAGTTATTTTAAGCAATTTCATTTTATAAGCAAGGTTATATTCTTGAAGGTCAGAGCAATAGACCAATTATGTGCTTTGTTGTTACATTTATTCCTATGTTTGCAACTCCAGTAATTTTCAGTTTGTTGATGCTCGATCAAGTTATTATTTCTAATAACAGAAGATTTTCATGCATCTGAGATTATAAATTTCAAGTCTTTAAAGAACATGAGAGAGATACCTAATTCACTACTGATCTCAAAGTTTAAACATTTAGTAATTTTGACTTGTTACTTCTCAAATTTTTCATTTTAATATTGTTTTTATTAGTTTTCTCTGACTTATGGGCAAAAGGGATACACTTTAGGTTCAAGGGCCAATTTTCAATAATAGGGGTTTATATGTTGAGACTCTCTTAATATTTTATTTGAGTTTTATTGAATGAAACTACTAACTATAAAATCTGTAAAATTATTCATAAATATTAATCTAAAATGAAGTTCTACAGTAACGTATATTTAAAGTCAAAGGGTAATTTTATTATCTTTAAATATAATTAAATTGACAAATAATAAATTATTCATGATCTCAGGGTGTATAATAATAATGATAATAATAATGGGACTGTGAATTGATGTCAGATGAGTGGATAAATAAAATAATTAATATGAACTGACTAAGTGAAAAATCATCCAATTTAATTTCCATCACTAATAAATAGTATTAATAAGCTAATGGTATTAATACTTTAAATGGATCTGATTAACTTATAACATTCAATCATAAACCTGTAACAAATAGTTATAAATAAATGTGGATAAGTGCAAAAAACAAAAGGCTATTATAATCCCAAGCATTTAAGTTATATATAATGATGAGATCTTTTGGTTTATTCTCATCAGTTGAAACATAAGCAATATAATGTGTGTTAATTATTTAAACATTTATACATTGATACTTGGTACTATATGTGCACATAAATATATAAATAAATGTTTTAACTGGCCAGTAACCCTATTATCTCTGAAAGTTTTAAAACAAAAAAAAATATGCATATAAAATAAAAAAATTGTCCATTTGGACTGTTGAACTGGGAAATAGAGGTACATGAAATGGTTTGGCTGCAGGTCAAGGATTTAACATTTAGTGGCCCTGGTGCCTTGGACCTTGTTGCCTGTTATGGTGGTTGGTCCAATGCTGGATGGACAAGATTGAAATTCATGAAATATAATTGGTTAATGGAATATGAAACAATACTTATATATAAAATTCTTCTGAAAAAGATGATGAAGAAATTTATCAATGCATGTCCAACAATATTAATCAAACATACATACAGAAATTGAAAAGGATCAAAGGCATTTGACCCCTTTTCTACTTCTGTTAGCAAGACATTCTGTTAGTCAACCACCAACTGTATATTTCTATAGGAAATACACCCAATGTTATCAGCTAAAGATTTAGAATGCAAGTAAGTAAATTTTATTCTATATTATCCACAAATTACAGCTATATTGTTTTTAAGTCTGCAATTTATATACTTCTAGTTTTGTTTGCAAGTCCACAGGAATAACAGTTAATTTGATTGAAACATTATTTTGTTTTAAATTTACTATATATACTAGCTTCATTATTTTTTGAATTGTTAAATATTGATTACATTAATATATTCTCTAGTCTGATCGTAATAAAGTTCATTGAAATTTTTTTTTAGTAACTTCAGTTTTTGTTAATGCAGAATCTTCTAAGAGTTGTTCTCTGAATATAGCATCTGACATTCCACAGTAGTAGTTCCAAAAGAAAGTGTTACAAATAGTCTATAAATAAACATTTTTCTACACTAAGAAGAGCTACACTCTTTAAAATCATCTTTTTTGTCTGGTGACAATTTTTAAAATGAAATCTTTCAATGAAGTTTTGAGAGAATTTGGAAAAAGTATGAAGATAACATTTCTACTATTTATGGTAAGGCAAGTTTTCTGGTTCTGATATTTCAGATGGATGTTTTGCTACATTTATAACTTCAGCTTGTGAAGACTAATAATGTAGCTGACTTTATATTATCATCTTTTATTAATAAGAAAATATTCTGCAAAGTGTTTAATATATAGCAGTTAATTAGCTAGCAGCATTATCAATATTGAATTTTTAATAAGTATTTGCCATTTTTATAATTTAATAATGAAGTTTATAATTTGGTTGTATCAGTTGGCTTTTATATCTATTCTGTCATTAAAAGATAATTTAACACAATTCAAGTATTATTGTATATCTAGCAAATATTATTAATTTGTCATAGCAAATTAGGTTGTTTAAAAATAATAATTTAATATGTAAAATGGCTGCAGAAAGGAGTTTGCTATTAACTGAAAGGAGACCCTTTGATTCCTCTTGGAGGCATTAAAGGAACCGAGCAGGGCAAATTCCTAATGTCCACTCCATACGTTCTTGTCATTGCAGCTGTTATTACTATATGTTTATTCATATAGTATACGAACATGGATGGGCTGCTCACCAACACGCATTAGCCAGCGTGGTGAGTTTATTGGCTTTTTACCTCTGAGTTTAAGATCAAGAAACACCATGGTCTTTCTTCTCAGTGCCTGATAAGGCAGAATGAATGTTTGTGTAAATGATAAAGATTTTTCCCAATTATACAATTATGACAGACAAAAATAAAGCATGGCCCTTAATCCCAGGAGGCTGTAAAGTCACCAACCAAGGCAGCAGTTGGTGGCCGAAGGCGGAGGGTGCTAAGAATATCCTGGAGGCAGACCCAGGCTGCCATTTGATGACGACTTTTTATTTAGGTACTTACAACTGCAGATCACTTTCAAGTGAAGGAAGATTGCAAGAATTAGAAGAAGAACTCTCTTATATTAAATGGGATATTATTGGACTTTGTGAAGTTAGAAGAAAAGGTGAAGAGACAATTGATTTAAAAAGTGGACATATGCTCTATTATAAAGGCACAAATATTGGAAATACAAGTGGAGTAGGATTCATTATAAATAAAAAGTGGAAGAACAATATTGTGAAGATTGATGGTGTATCAGACAGAATGGCAAGATTAGTTATACAACTTAATAGCAGATATCAAATGCAGATAATTCAGGTGTATGCCCCAACAAGTTCTCACAGTGATGAAGTAGTAGAAGATTTTTATATGGATGTACAAAAGGCTTTTGATCAGAGTAAACAACATTTTAAAATTGTTATGGGAGATTTTAATGCTAGAATTGGTAAACAAATGAAAGATGAAAGTGTTGTAGGTAATTTTGGTTATGGTAATAGAAATGAGAGAGGACATAGACTTGTGGAGTTTGCAGAGAAGGAAAAACTTTATATTATGAATTCTTTTTTTGAGAAAAATGTTAGAAGAAAATGGACATGGAAGCATCCAAATGAAGGTACAGCAGAATTGGATTATATTTTGACTAACAGGAAATACATATTTCAAGATTGTAATGTTCTTAATAAATTTAACACAGGAAGTGATCATCGATTAGTAAGGGGTAAGATACATGTTAATGTAAAACTAGAGAGACAAAAATTATTAAGAAAAACTATATTTACAGTTGATATTCCTAATCTTCAGAAACATTCTAATGAATTTAAATTAGAACTTACAAATCGGTTTCAAGTATTAGTAGATTTTGAACATGATTCAGATTTGAATGAAATTAATATGAAAATAACTGATACACTTTTAAAAACTGCAACAAAGATAGCTGGTAGAAAAAAGCAGCAATTGACTAATAAAATTTCTACTGAGACTAGAGAACTTATGAAGAAAAGAAGGAATATGAAGATATGCAAGAATGATGCATTAAAAAGAATTGAATATCTCGAATTTTGTAAAATGGTGCGGAAAAGAGTTGAAAATGATATAAGAAAGCATAACTGTGAATTAGCAAGAAAAGCTGTAGAAGAAAATAAAAGTCTTAAGAATGTAAAACAACATTTTGGTATTGGTAGGAAATTTATATCTGCAATAAGGAAAAAAGATGAAATTATTACTAAAAAGAGGGATGACATTATGAAATTGGTAGAAGATTTTTATCGAGAATTATATAGTAATAAAGAACAAGTACCTCCTATATCTATTACATCTTCTGAATTGCCCAGAATTTTAAATGAAGAAGTGAGAAATGCAATTAAATGTATGAAAAGGGGATAGGCTCCAGGTAATGATGGAATTATAATTGATATATTAAAAGTAGCAGGTGAAGAAACAGAAAAAATATTAGCAAAGTTATATACCAAATGTCTAAATGATAAAGATGTACCGGATGATTGGAAGAATGCAGTAATAATATTAATATTTAAAAAAGGTGATAAAGAAGATATTAGAAATTACAGACCTATCAGCCTTTTATCAGTTTTATATAAAATTTTTACCAAGATAATTACAACTCGTCTACAGAGAACCTTGGATTTTCACCAACCAAGAGAACAAGCTGGATTTAAAAGTGGTTTTAGTATAGTAGATCATATTCAAGTATTGAGAGAAGTTATAGAAAGGACAAATGAATATGAGTTGTCATTGTGTTTTGGATTTGTAGATTATGAAAAGGCATTTGATTCTATAAACATTTCTTCAGTGATTAAAGCATTGGATCATCAAGGTATAGATCCAGGATATTGTCATATTTTAAAGAATATTTATAAAAATGCAACAGCAACAATTAGATTACATAATGATACTGGGAAAGTCAACATTGAGAAAGGTGTAAGACAAGGTGACTCCATATCTCCAAAACTTTTTACAGCAGTGCTGCAAGAAGTATTTTGTGGATTAAAATGGGAAACTAAAGGAGTGAAAGTAAATGGAGATTATTTAAGTCATTTAGATTTCGCAGATGATGTAGTTGTTTTTGCAAATAATGCTTCCGAGCTGCAGGAAATGTTGCAGGAGTTATCAGATGAAAGTAGGAAAGTAGGACTAAAGATAAATGTTAAAAAGACTAAAGTAATGTTTAATCGATTTGCTCAAAATATGAAAATAAAGATTGATTATGATGAATTAGAAGAAGTTAAGAGTTACAAATACCTTGGTCAGATTATTAATACAGATGGAAACATAATAGAGGAAATTAATCATAGAATTAAACTTGGTTGGAGTGCTTTTGGTAGAAATAACTTGATATTAAAAGGAAATATGCCTATGTGTTTGAAAAGAAAGGTTTTTAACAAATGTGTTTTACCAGTTCTTACTTATGGATCTGAGACTTGGACACTTAATAGAAGATCAATACAGAGACTTCAGACCACTCAAAGAAGTATGGAGAGATGTATGTTGGGAGTAACAAGAAGAGATCGAAAACGCAATGTATGGGTAAGAGAACAAACAGGTGTTACTGACCTCATTGAAAAAATTAAAAGATTGAAGTGGAGTTGGGCTGGACATATTACTAGAAGAGATGATAATAGATGGACAATTGAAATTTGAAACTGGATTCCAAGAGATTGTAAAAGACCTAGAAGGAGACCACATGTAAGATGGATGGATGAAATAAGAAAATGTGTAGGGGTGATGTGGAGAAGAGAAGCTAAAGATCGGAGAAGATGGATTAAACTTGGAGAGACCTTCATCCTGCAGTGGATTGATAATGGTTGATAATGATGATGAATATGTAAAATATTTACAATTATTTAGCAGTTTTATTACACAAATGTTAAAATTGTCAATAATGAAATAAACACATCTGTTTACTGCATATTTCTCTCATATAGTCTTCTTTTCTTTACTAAGTAGTACATGTCAGGAGCAAATCAAATGTTAAGTAACCAATTCTATATTTCTATATTATATATATATATAATATATATATATATATATATATATATATATATATATATATATATATATATATATATATATATATATATATATATATATATATATATATATATATATATATATATATATATATAATCAAAACTACCCCAAAACCAAAATTAAACCAGACCAGCATAAAAATAATATTAAAACACAACCTAAAGTTTCACTGCTACAAGCAGACTTCTCAAGTGTAAAGAACTACAAAAACTACACAATATATATAATATCAAAAACTACCCACAAATCCATTCACTTCCCATCCACCCTTAATATTAAAAGAACTCTTAAATAAGTTAATTGCTTCAGAATAATAAATTTTCAATAATAAAGAATTTTTAATTCCTCTTTTGATTTCATTTCTCTCAAAGAAGACAACCTTAGCTTCATCAAAATCAATAGTGTGGTCTGTATTTTTTTCATGGACATAGAAGGCAGAACTAAGATATCTATTTTTAACTCTACTTTTATGAACCTTTATTCTTTCATTTAAACTCAAACTACTCTGACTTATGTAAACCTTCTTACAAAATAAACAAGGGATAAAATATACTACACCAGGAATAGTCTTTCTATCAAAGACTATTCCTGGTGTAGTATATTTTATCCCTTGTTTATTTTGTAAGAAGATTTACATAGGTCAGAGTAGTTTGAGTTTAAATGAAAGAATAAAGGTTCATAAAAGTAGAGTTAAAATAGATATCTTAGTTCTGCTTTGTATGTCCATGAAAAAAATACAGGCCACACTATTGATTTTGATGAAGCTAAGGTTGTCTTCTTTGAGAGAAATGAAATCAAAAGAGGAATTAAAAAGTCTTTATTATTGAAAATTTATTATTCTGAAGCAATTAACTTATTTAAGAGTTCTTTTAATATTAAGGGTGGATGGGAAGTAAATGGATTTGTGGGTAGTTTTTGATATTATATATATTGTGTCGTTTTTGTAGTTCTTTACACTTGAGAAGTCTGCTTGTAGCAGTGAAACTTTAGGTTGTGTTTTAATATTATTTTTATGCTGGTCTGGTTTAATTTTGGATTTGGGGTAGTTTTGATTTTATATTGACTAGTTTAGCTTTATGCTTGTAATGTTTATATATATATATATATATATATATATATATATATATATATATATATACATATATATAGCGATAAAGCAAAAGTCATTGTTATATATATATATATATATATATATATAACAATGACTTTTGAAAAATTCAAATTTTATTTACCCTTTTCAGATACATTCAAGTTAAAGATAACATTCAGTTAATATACAACACAATGTTTCAATGGTTTTATTCTACTCTTTTCCTCAGGTGTTTCTGGCACCACAATTAACAATACTAGAAATAAAATCAAACCTGGATGTTCTAATAACTAGTCTAGAAGAAATGTCAAAGGTATCTATCAATAGAAATAACATATCTTTGAGGATTCTTATTTTTCCACTATTTTTTAAGAGCAAACTTAATGAGTAATTTCCAGACATTACAAATTGTCACAATGAATTAACTTATGGGATTATTTGTCATTATCATGAAAATAGCTTTATTAAATTTCCATCTTTTCACTTTTTCTCTCTGTACAATATTTTTGTCTTTTCCCAACCAAACACAACCCAACATATAACTATAATTAGATATATAAGTATTCAAATGGCATCTGTTTGCAATAAACTATGCAAAATAGCAATTATTGTGCTAATTCAGCAACTACTATAAATTTAAAATCTTTATTAGACAATATATAAAATGTTGTAATGTCTAATTTAATGCCTAATATAATTACAGAGGCATTTATTGGAAGACAATAAGAATGCTTTTGGTTTTAAGCTAGTACAAAATTAATGTTCATAAATATAATGTGATAATGTTTATTAAACCTCTATTCTGTGCTTATTTGTTCAATATAGCTAGATAAGTTTCAAGGATATGGTTTTCACCAATAAATAGCTTTGGATTTTGTACCAGTATATCCACATATTTAGCTTTAATGCACACTCCTTCCAGCATCTATCATTTATCTTTTTGTTATACTATCAAGTTGTCAGCCCAGTCTAAAAAATATATACATGTTTTTAATCTAAGCCAATTTTCTGGCATGATCATATAGATCTGAAACTAGTTCCATATATATATATATATATATATATATATATATATATATATATATATATATATATATATATATATATATATATATATATATATATATATTTGTAAAATATATTGGCATTTGGTAAAAGCTACAAAACAAAAGAGTAAATTTAAATTTTTTTTATTAGTATAATTTATTTTCTTAAAAATGTATAGTGAAAGTTAAAATTGTTCATTTGCATTTTCTTTACATAATTAAAAATAAAAGTAAAATTGGAGAGAACAAAAGATACACAAATCACTAATTTAGATAAGCTAAAAGCAAAATATTTTAGCTAATTAAAGATGGCTGAAAAACATTATAAAGAAGAGAACTTTTAAACATAAAGTTGATAAAGAATGTACAAGATTATGAACCTAAACATGATTATGCACAGAAGTCTGAAAACTGGACCTCTAGTATAAAAAGGAGGGGCCAGCTTGATCAAGGTCTTGTTTCATCTGTTTCTCTATAGTTGGTTCTGGATTAAAAAAAGAATATATCCAGGATCGCCCTACTGGAAATAATTCTGCATGTCGGAGTGAACCGGAGCTTCTGCGGACATTGTGCCTGAAGATGGACATCAGAAAAGCCTTCATGACCAACTAAAAGAATAGACCAAGATCAACTTATAACCAATGGCCAAGCTCATTCTAACCCAAAAAACTATGTATAGTAATCTACAACCTTCTCACTAAACTTACCGGTAAGCTATGATTCCTTATTCCCGATTGTGACCAAACTAAGCATTTACAAACCCTTCTTAAAAATATACATATAATAATACCCCAATAGAAACTTTAATTTTATGATCAAGAGACTCTTATTTAACCAAGAACTTTTTAATAAATATTTAACTGTTATTTTTTTTATTAATGGATTCACGTCTGGATTAGCGTGTGTTCTTTCCAATTTATTTAATTAGTAATTTCTCTATTTTAATTTATTAGAATAAAAATATTTATTTCTAATATCAACTTTTCATTTGTACATTATTAATAATGATTATTAGTATTTATTATTAGATTTATTAATATTAGTTTAGTGATATTTGAAAATATAATTTACTTTTGCCAATATGTTTAATAAGTTCCAGGAATAATAATATTTAGGAAATAATTTTAGTTATGGTAAAATATATTACTGTCTTTTAAAAGCATTTTTTCTTTTTAATTTACAAGTTATGATATGTTTGATGCAGAATCAGTGAGTCTAATTGACTCTGGCACCCTCATTTATAAATTAAAAGTTGATTTGGCTCACAATTGTAATCATAACAACTCTAGACCGAATTGATCAGGAAATATAGTTATGATTTTTAGAAATAGAAATTAAACTTTCTTTTTTGGCATAACTTGATCAACTTGCGCATTTTATATGTGTAACAGAGACCTAGTCAGATGGAAAAACGTTTTAATATATATATATATTGTCGTTTCTTTAATTTTTAATATCTATGGGCATGTCTATCCTCTTATCAGGATTTGGTATAAAGTCAATGAAATGTTACTTAAACATCATGGGGTCAGTAAAAATAATGCTATAATAGCAAAAAGTAAGCTAAAGTCATATGATATAATTAGGTACTGTTTTCTTTGCTTATACCAAATCTTGACCCCAGAATAGAGATATTCATAGTTATACAAATCTAAGGATATCATAATATCAGAGACTCAAGGATATCATAATATATGACAATTAAACTGGTTTCTATGCAAGAAAATTGGCTTAGACTCAAAAAGTGTACTATTTTGAGTGCACTAACTGCCATTTTGAATCCTAAGGCCTGCCAAAAACCACTGCTGACACATGCAAGCAATAAATGACATTGAATAATCGACACAAAATCAATTGGATGTGTCAGCAGTGGTTTTGGTTGGTTCTTAGAATTCAAAATGGCAGTGAATATGAAATTTATTGCAATAATGGCAGTGCAAAGCACTAAAATATGCAGGAAAGGGGGGGTATTTACAATATGAAGAATTATCCAAAAAATGCAAGTAATCTAAAATGGGAAGCTTATAATTTCAAAATACTAAAAGCATATAATTTCTGAAATATGAATTTTGTTACAATATATATACCCATAGCCATATGAAATAAAGCATATTAATTTTACAATTAATGGATTTTTTCTTACAAAAAAAACTCTGATGTTGCATGCTTCCTTTGTACCATGTAGTTAGAAAAAAATGAATTCACATTTGATCTCCTGAAGTGGATATTGGATCTACACTTGATCATGTGAGGGCTATTAACTGAAAGGAGACCCTTTGATTCCTCTTGGAGGCCTTAAAGGAACTGAGCAGGGCAAATTCCTAATGTCCACTCCATACGTTCTTGTCGTTGCAGCTGTTATTACTATGTGATTATTCATATAGTATATGAACATGGATGGGCTGCTCACCAACACACATTAGCCAGCCTGGTGAGTTTATTGGCTTTTTCCCTCTGAGTTTAAGATCAAGAAACACCATGGTCTTTCTTCTCAGTGCCTGATAAGGCAGAATGAATGTTTGTGTAAATGATAAATATTTTTCCAATACATATATACAATTATGACAGACAAAAATAAAGCATGGCCCTTATTCCCAGGAGGCTGTAAAGTTACCAACCAAAGAAGCGGTTGGTGGCTGAAGGTGGAGGGTGCTAAGAATCCCCTGATTGCGGACCCAGGCTGCCATTTGATGACGACTTTTTATTTAGGTACTTACAACTGCAGATCACTTTCAAGTGAAGGAAGATTGCAAGAATTAGAAGAAGAACTGTCTTATATTAAATGGGACATTATTGGACTTTGTGAAGTTAGAAGAAAAGGAGAAGAAACAATTGATTTAAAAAGTGGACATATACTCTATTATAAAGGCACACATATTGGAAATACAAGTGGAGTAGGATTCATTATAAATAAAAAGTGGAAGAACAATATTGTGGAGATTGATGGTGTATCGGACAGAGTGGCAAGATTAGTTATACAACTTAATAGCAGATACCAAATGCAGATAATTCAGGTTTATGCCCCAACAAGTTCTCATAGTGATGAAGTAGTAGAAGAATTTTATATGGATGTACAAAAGGCTTTTGATCAGAGTAAACAACCTTTTAAAATTGTTATGGGAGACTTTAATGCTAGAATTGGTAGACAAATGAAAGATGAAATTGCTGTAGGTAATTTTGGTTATGGTAATAGAAATGAGGGAGGACATAGACTTGTGGAGTTTGCAGAAAAAGAAAAACTTTATATTATGAATTCATTTTTTGAAAAAAATGTTAAAAGGAAATGGACATGGAAGCATCCAAATGAAGGTACAGCAGAATTGGATTATATTTTGACTAACAGGAAATACATATTTCAAGATTGTAATGTTCTTAATAAATTTAACACAGGAAGTGATCATCGATTAGTAAGGCGTAAGTTACGTGTCAATGTAAAACTAGACAGACAAAAATTATTAAGAAAAACAATATTTACAGTTGATATTCCTAATCTTCAGAAACATTCTAATGAATTTAAATTAGAACTTACAAATAGGTTTCAAGTGTTAGGAGATTTTGAACATGATATAGATTTGAATGAAATTAATATGAAAATAACTGATACACTTTTAAAAACTGCAACAAACATAGCTGGTAGAAAAAAGCAGCAATTGACTAATAAAATTTCTACTGAGACTAGAGAATTTATGAAGAAAAGAAGGAATATGAAGATATACAAAAATGATGTATTAAAAAGAATTGAATATCTTGAATTTTGTAAAATGGTACGGAAAAGAGTTGAAAATGATATAAGAAAGTATAACTGTGAAATAGCAAGGAAAGCTGTAGAAGAAAGTAAAAGTCTTAAAAATGTTAAACAACATTTTGGTATTGGTAGGAACTTTATATCTGCAATAAGAAAAAAAGATGGAATTATTACTAAAAAGAGAGATGACATCATGAAATTGGTAGAAGATTTTTATCAAGAATTATATAGTAATAAAGAACAAGTACCTCCTATATCTATTACATCTTCCGAATTGCCCAGAATTTTAAATGAAGAAGTGAGACATGCAATTAAGTGTATGAAGAAAGGAAAGGCTCCAGGAAATGATGGAATTATAATTGATATATTAAAAGAAGCAGGTGAAGAAATAGAAACAATTTTAGCAAAGTTATATACCAAATGTCTAAATGATAAAGATGTACCGGAATATTGGAAGAATGCAGTAATAATATTAATATTTAAAAAAGGTGATAAAGAAGATATTAGAAATTACAGACCTATCAGCCTTTTATCAGTTTTATATAAAATTTTTACCAAGATAATTACAACTCGTCTACAGAGAACTTTGGATTTCCACCAACCAAGAGAACAAACTGGATTTAAAAGTGGTTTTAGTACAATAGATCATATCCAGGTATTGAGAGAAGTCATAGAAAGGACAAATGAATATGAGTTGTCTTTATGTTTTGGATTTGTAGATTATGAAAAGGCATTTGATTCTATACACATTTCTTCAATGATTAAAGCATTGGATCATCAAGGTATAGATCCAGGATATTGTCATATTTTAAAGAATATTTATACAAATGCAACAGCAACAATTAGATTACATAATGATACTGGAAAAATCAACATTGAGAAAGGTGTAAGACAAGATGACTCCATATCTCCAAAACTCTTTATAGCAGTGCTGAAAGAAGTATTTTGTGGATTAAAATGGAAAACTAAAGGAGTGAAAGTAAATGGAGAGTATTTAAGTCATTTAGATTTCGCAGATGATGTAGTTGTTTTTGCAAATAATGCTTCAGAGCTGCAGGAAATGTTGCAGGAGTTAGCAGATGAAAGTAGAAAAGTAGGACTAAAGATAAATGTTAAAAAGACTAAAGTAATGTTTAATCGATTTGCTCAAAATATGAAAATAAAGATTGATTATGAAGAATTAGAAGAAGTTAACAGTTACAAATCCCTTGGTCAGATTATTAATACAGATGGAAACATAATGGAGGAAATTAATCATAGAATTAAACTTGGTTGGAGTGCTTTTGGTAGAAATAACTTGATACTAAAAGGAAATATGCCTATGTGTTTGAAAAGGATGGTTTTTAACAAATGTGTTTTACCAGTTCTTACTTATGGATCTGAGACTTGGACACTTAATAGAAGAGCAATACAGAGACTTCAGACCACTCAAAGGAGTATGGAGAGGTGTATGTTGGGAGTAACAAGAAGAGATCGAAAATGCAATGTATGGGTAAGACAACAAACAGGTGTTACTGACCTTATTGAAAAAATTAAAAGATTGAAATGGAGTTGGGCTGGACATATAGCTAGAAGAGATGATAATAGATGGACAATTGAAATTTTAAACTGTATTTCAAAAGATTGTAAAAGACCCAGAAAGAGACCACATGTGAGATGGATGGATGAAATAAGAAAATGTGCAGGGGTGTTGTGGAGAAGAGAAGCTAAAGATCGGAGAAGATGGATTAAACTTGGAGAGACCTTCATCCTGCAGTTGATTGATAATGGTAGATGATGATGATGATATATATATATAATTTTCTATTTATTAACATCAAAGTGACGTTTATCATCAACAAATGAATACCGAAACACGCTTAAAAATATCTACTAGATTTTAATAAAAAATGTGATTATCTCAAACGTAAAAAAGGTATTAGATTTTAAATAAGATAAACACTAATCTTTTCACAGTCAATAGATGACATTACCATCTATAAGAAATTTAATGAATAAATCTCCCACAGATTTTTTTTATCCATCTGTCAACAAATAATGACATATGAGAAATGAAGTACACAACATTACTTGCTTTGGTAAGAAAAAAAATCTGGTTTATTAATTTTTTATTAATTGTAAAATTAATATTTTTTACTTTAGACAATTTTTCATTTGTCTAATGTTAAGATAAAATGTAATTTATTATTAATTATAGAATTAATATGCTTTGGCAGTTGTTTCTATGTTTATTCAACATTTATGTTATTTCAACATGTGGTTATAGGCCTATATTGTAATAAAATTCATATTCTAGAAGTTATAAGCTTTTAATATTTTGAAATTATTAGCTTGGTTTGATCAATTTTATGTTTATTAAACATGTGGTTTTTTAATTAATATATGTTTCCAATATTTTTTGTTTACTTTTTCTGTTTAATTATTTTAAATGTGTATTTTAGAAATTATACGCTTTTACTATTTCAAATTTATTTATTCCTTCTATTTTTTATATTTTGACTATTTTAGTCATGTGATTTGATCAGGTATAGTTGTATGAAATTTGTGCTTTCATTTTTTAATTATTGATATAAATCACAATTTTATAACAAATGGTCATATTGTGACAACATGTAGATTATTCGATGTCATTTATTGCTTGGATGTGTCAGCAGTGATTTTGGATGGTCCTTAGAATTCAAAATGGGCTCTAAATTGGTACATAAAAAGTTTATATGTTTTATTTGGAAGTATATCTTTGTGGTATGACAATGAAGTAAATAAAAAATATTAGAAGAAAGGAACATCCTAAAGATCCAAGGGTACTGGTTCAATATTGAGAGTGATATACTTGAAACTACTTTCAGAATATGGGACAGGACAGCACAAGATAGGCATTTAAAATGTGATATTATGTTGCATCTATTGTTTACTAAAGCTTATAAGAAATGCCATAGAGGTAGTGAAATATTAAACTATTGCTATAACAGTGAAATGATATTTTATTGGTCTAAAAATAATAGTATATAAATGATATCTGCCTTCATCCTTTCACATCTAGACTAACATTATTCTGATCCCTGGGCTATTTTTGTCAATTCAAAAAAAATGATTTATAGGATGTCTTGAATATAACTTATACAGATCTTTGTTTAGTAATTATTACTCAAAAAATTCAAATCCTTTATCTTCTAGTGCAGAAAAAAACATTAGCAATTAAATATTTATCTGCTTTGAATTTAAATATTTCAATAACCATTTAGATAGGAATGTAGAATCACGAGAAACATAACATAGATTCTAGAAATTGGCCACTGCACTTAACAAAACAGTATAGTCTTGACAGTTACATCATCATTTAAATCTGTTTTTATAAATCTAAAGGTTCCAGAATTGATTTCCATACTGCTACTATTACTAATCAGGCAAGCAATACCTAAAACAATGAAGTGGAATAATATTATTTGTAATGTTGTCTTATATACTAACTTTTGTACTATTACCAACCATTGAAAGTATTTGGAAATTTTAATTTTAAGTTTTTTAAATGAATTTAACATTTAATTTTAGACAGTCCTATAATTGCAAGCTCATTGCTCTTTTGCATATTTTATAGAAGTGGAACAATATTGTATAATAATCCTTAATGCCTTCATAAGATTCTACTCATACCATAAAACCAATCAGTATATTTTTCTATTTGAGTAATGTAATACAATGCAATCTACTATAATAAAGAGACATCTTCAATGATAATAAAGAGACATCATGAATGGATTTGACATGGAATCATGATAAATTTCCTAAAAAGTATTTTAGTGGAATGTTAAGCATGTTTTCATAGGAGAGGTAGACAATATTTATAGCCTAAAGATTATCTCAGACATTAAGAAAATGGAAAATGGATTATTTTTATAAATTCAAAACTGATTATTTTTATAAAAAAAGTCTAATAAAAAAATATAGAAGAGAGCCATAATCAGAAATATAATAAAGACAATACTATTTTTTATATCAAAACTTTATTCTTAAAGTTTTGAGTGTCCTGAAGTCATCATTAGAGCTATAATATCCAAATATACAGTCAAACAATTAATACACATCTTTATACATATATAAAAATAGTATTGTTGAAGTGTATAAGAAAGTTGGAAATGGTGTGGTATGTAAATAAAGAAATCGATACATAAGAAAAGGAAGAAAAAGAAAAAAAATGTAAATATGATGAAGACTTAAAAAATATAAGTTCTTTGCATAAGAAGTTAATATTTGAATCACAAGGTATTAAACAGATTAAGGAATTAGATAAATAATAAACAACCACTCTTAAAGAAGTATGACAGTTCCAACTCCAAAAGAAAAAAAAACATGTGTATCACAAATACGTCCATATGTAGAATATGCAGATCCACTTTTCTGTTCACTTAAAATTTTATGATATTGTCTTAATTAATTTCTTCACCATAAAACTTTTCTTTTTAAAATACTTTAATCCCAGTGTCTAATTGCATTGCTCCAACCATAATCTTCCCAACAGAAACAACTGACATTGCACTTTTTTAAAATGTCTTTAAAATAATCCTTGTATCATTTATTGGCTTTACCTCTTCCATGAAAACTAAACTCAACTTCACCATAAAACACTCTTTATGTTCAATCCAAGGCATCATAATGATCTATTAGAACCATATCTAGCAATCTGAAGAATCTTGCCATTGTATTTTGCAAATTTTATGGTGAAACCATAAATGAAACTAATGTTTTTATATTGCACTAATAGAGTGTTCAAGTTTCCTGTTCCATACAACAAATTAGGTAAAATATCAACTCTATATATAGCCAACTTAGTTGCAGAAGTTATTTCCAAGCAATTAATTATTCTATCTGTAAACTTGTTAAAAGAAGCAGCAGAATATTGGAATCTGTGTTGGATATCAACATCTAAATCACTTTTACATTTATAAAACTAGAAAGATATTTAAACTGATTTACATTTTCACACTTGATAACCATCCAAAGTAAAAAGAACATTTTTCTTCAGTCATTGGTTACCAAAGCACATGAGCTTTTTAAACATTAATTAACAAACCACAGTATTGGCACGATGCACTCACAACATTAAGAACATACATGAATCTGGTTTTGAACTGACAAAAATAGCACAATTCTCTTCTGTATATCCAGTATCAAAGATGCTCTTGCTTTCACTTTTAACTGATTCAAATTTAAAATTCCACCATCAAACGTATATTGTATTTTGATCCATGTTTGATGAGACCATCTATAAATCAACGACCACTGTCCTAAAAATTGAAAACAATATTGGAGCAACTACACACCCTTGTTTAACATCATTTTTTATTTCAAATGTAGATTTTCAACCTGTAGAAATAATACGTCCTCTCATTTTATCAAATAATTGAAGCTGTATATTATAAGTAAATTTTGGTGAACAACCAACTAATTTTAAACAATATATAGAACTGTCCAGTTAGCAATATCAAATTCCTTGACCAAAGTAATAAAAGAAAAATTATCTTAAAGAGATATCATACTTGCAGCTTATAAATTGGTTTATAAATTTATGTAAAATTCATCTTTATCTATTTTTTTACCTTTCTACCTTCAGTTTTTTTTTCTGAAGTTAGAGCAACAAACGTGATTAAGAAAAGTGACATTCGTAATAAATAATGCAAAAATATGCATCAGTAAAGTATATTTATATTTTATACATCAATATATACAAAGCGCGATGTTTAGCAATTGTAGAAACTTCTTCCTTTCATAATTTTAAAGACATATATATAGTTTATATCGATAATTTCAAAATTGTTAAAATATTGTTAATATATGAGATAAAATATCGGAAGTATCTTTCTTGCTTGACTGAAACAAAGCCTCTTTTCTAGCGTAGTTATATCTTTAAAGTACAGAAAATTCAGATTCGTTCTAAATATATATATTCCAGCATATACTTTCCTTATTTATATCAATGATTTTTGATTTTTTTTATCAAAAAATATCTAAAAATAATTTTTTTTTTTTTTTTTTTAAAAAGTTAGAATTACTGACTAAACCTCAGAATAATAAAAAAAAAAAGATAAACTTATTTTGTAATTTGGATGAAATCTGAAAATTTATCATAAACTATATATTTAAATTATTCTGTCCATACATATTTACACATAATAGACATTATTCCGTTCTGCCAAAAGTAAAATCGTGTTTTTGATAGAGTTAAATGCCAACGTGACGAAAGATTAAAAAACCGAAAGTTTACTTCCATAAATAATTCAAGCAAGCCAAAAATTCAAACATTTAATTTGTCGATAAGAAAGAAAAAAATATTGTATTTTCTAATTAGCATTTTTATTGATTTTTATATATAGACTTTCATTATATATTATACAATATAAACCGCTATCAATATATATATATATCATAATAAGTTTTAAGTTTAAAAAACATTAAATAATAAAAACTTACAGAAGTTATTTATTTATTTGTTTATTACATATATATATATATATTATAAAAATAACTAATCAAATCACAAATAGGTGTGTAAATATATAAGTTCATAATAAACACCCATATGAAGAGCATGGTAACAGACCAGATATCAAATGTATTTTTTTATTCCGCAAATGGAAACTCATTCAGGTTTCGGGCAAAAAAAAAAACCAGCACATCCTGATCTCTATGCTGCTATGCGAATATACCATGTTTATATTAATAACGATTAATTATAAGGGATTTGGAGACAGACTTTCAAGCTTCTTTCAGGTGAGAAAGGTAATGCGGTATGCAAAAGATTTGGATAAAGAATTTATATCAGTATATTTGTACAAAAGATGGGATTATTGTGTTAGAGGATTGTTGAGTGTTATAGTGGTAAGGAATGGGATAAAAGAATAGATATATTAATAAAGAATAGGGAGTTAGAAAGATGGAGAACTAATATGGAGAGTAAAAAGAGTTTAAACGTATATAGAAATAAACAAAATATTAGGTGCGAGTTAATATATGATAATAGTAAGGAAAGTAGTTTATTGTTTAAGGCTCTAACGGGATTTTTAGCAACAAGAGAATATACATGTAAATGGTAAAATATGAATGATTTAATCTGTAAATTATATAAGGAAGGAATAGAAAATATTAGGCATCTGTTAATTGAATGTAAATGCTTGAAAACAGAAAGGTTACATATAATGAAGTTATGGAAGAATAAATATGAAAAAAGTGATTATACAGAAAGTGGATTATTGGGTTTTATGCTGGGTTTGGGAAAAGATAAGGGGGTTTAGATATAGAGGCCATAGAGTTGACAAAGATTATGTTGTGGAACTGAGATGGAGCAGAATATGGGGAAACTTAGATTGGGGAATGGAAAATAAAGTGGCTAACAGCTTTCTCTGGGCATAATTGCTGAAAGATTATTGACTTCGTTTAAGGAGAAGCTACAGTAGGTCACATCACATCACATCAGTACTTCCCCCAAAGATCTCCAAATGAAGTACTTTGTAATTATTAATAGCAGTGTTAAATTGATATGATCATTTATATAAAAATATTAAAATAAGTATTTAATTTCTAATAAAAAATAAAATATATATTATAATTAAAGGGTATATGATAATTACTAATGTCATAAAAGTTATTTGTAATTATTTATATATTTATTACATGTCTAGTGATTATTTAAAAATACTTGCCTAAAATAAGTCATTTATATTTGTGTGCAATAAAGCCATGATTTATGCTATGGTTTGTTGTAAACAGTCTTCACATACATTGTTCATCATGTATGATATCTTACAATTTGTTAATAATTTTCAATGACAATATAATACATATTGTTTACTGAACTACAAGCATACTATACTCTTTAACAGAAACATGCAAGGGGGTACTGAAAATACATTCTTAACTGGAGGGTGAGTACATGCTTCTGCCACAAGTTGTCTCTTGCAAGAACCCTTTCCTTGCCCTACACTGACAATCATCACTATCAAGTGAAGTTGCAGGGCAATGTAACAAGTGTTTTTGTTAAGTGTATTTTGCTGGTTTGGGAATTTTTTAAGAACTGAATAGTTGGAACAACATGAACTTCTGTGTTTTCTATTAAGAAAAATAGCAGGGAAAAACATTTAAAATGCTAGAGATGGCTTACAAGCAACTAGTCTGGGGAAAAACTTTTATAAGGAAGTGTCAAATTCTCTATGTCCCAAAACATGGCAAGTGAAGTCAAGTGTTAAGATGATGCTAGTATTTTTTATACAAATGATATTGTTCACTTAGAATTCATTCATAATGATCAGATGTTTTATCTACAATTTCTGAAATGTTTGCATGGATGTAGTAAAATGAAAACTTCCATATTTCTTGGCAAAGTGAGTAGTGCAAAAGACAATACACCAGAACACAAAGCCTTAAATGTGAAATGATTTTCAATTAAAAACAGTATCACCCAGCATATCCATCAGCCACATTCACTTAATATAGCTCTATGTGATTTCTTTTTATTTCTTTGAATAAAAAATGCCTCAAAAGAAAAGGTTTTGCACGTTTGGCAGTGGTAGAGAAAAAACAACAGAGACCTTAAAAGCCATCATTTTGCCAGAGTTTCAGAACTATTTCAAAAAGTAAAAAACACATTTAGATCAGGATATTACTTTCCTATCAGGCTGTAAAGACAGTAGTTGGTGGTCAAAGGCAGATTGTTAAGATGCCCTGATTGTGGACCCACACTATCATTTTATAATGACTTTCTATTTATGTACTTCCAACTGTAGATCACTGTTAAGTGAAGGAAGATTGTACGATATAGAAGAACTGTCTCATATTAATTGGGACATTATTGGAATTTGTGAAGTTAGATGCAAATGTGAAGAGACAATTGATATAAAATGTGGATATGTATTCTATTACAAAGGCACAAAATATTGGAAGTACAAGTGGAGTAGGATTCATTATAAATAAAAACTGGAAAAACAACTTTGTGGAGATTGATTGGTGTATGGAACAGAGTGGAAAGATTAGTTATTCTACCTAATAGCAGATATAAAATGCAGATAATTCAGATCTATGCCTTAAGTAATTGTCATTGTGATAAATAAGTACAGGATTTTTATATGGATGTACAGAAGACTTTTGATCAGATCAAACAACATTTTAAATTTGTCATGGGAGATTTTAATGTTAGAATTGTTGAACAATTCAAAGATGAAAGTGCAAATCTGGTTATGATGATAGAAATGAGAGATGACATAGATTTGTGGAGTTTGCAAGAAACAAATTATTCATATTATGAATTTTTATTTTGAGAAAAATGGAAATGGACATAAAAGCATCCAAAAAAAGATACATCAAAATTAGTTCACATTTTGACTAACAGCAAATATGTATTTCAAGATTGTAATGACTTTAATAAATTCAACACAAGAAGTGATCATCGATTAGTGAGATATAAGATACATATTAACTTAAAACTACAATGCTAAAAATTATTAAGAAAAAAAACAATAATATCATTCAATTGATATTATTAATTTTCAGAAACTAAATCATTTAAATTAGAACTTGAAAATCGTTTTCAAACCTTTATATATTTTGACATGATTCAGATTTGAATGAAATTAATAGGAAGACACCATATTCTTTTAAAACGTACAACAAAGATAGTTAGTACAAAAAACAGCCAATTGGTCAGTAAAATTTCTATCGAGATGACAATTCATAAAGAAAAGTATATATATATATATATATATTAATAATGCATTAAAAAGGATTGAAAATCTCGAATTTTGCAAAATCCATCGAAAAAGAGTTGATAATTATAAACTAATAAGGAATTTTAGTTAAAAAAAGAATAAAAGTCTTAAGAATGTAAAACAATCTTTTGGTATTAGAAAGGAACTTATTTTTGCAATAAGAAAAACAATGAAATTCTTACTAAAAAGAGAGATGATATCACAAAATGTGAAGAAGAGTTCACTCAATAATTATATAATTTTTAAGCAGATATACAAGAATTATATAGCAATAAAGAACAGAAATATTATCTCCTTCAATTACTATATCTTCTGAATGTCCCAGGATTTTACATGAAGAAGTGAGACTTGCAATTAAATTTATGAAGAAGAAGAAAAAAAACCACGTAATAAAGAACTTGTAATCGATATCTTAAAAGAATCAAGTGAATAAATAGCAATTTTTTGGCAAAATCATCCACCGAATGTCTAAATGATAAATATGTACCAGATGATTGAAAGCAGTATTAATATTAATACTTTTAAAAGGTGATAAAGAAGATATCAGAAATTAAAGATCTATTAGTCTTTTATCAGTTTTATATAAAATTTTTACCAAAATAATTATAACTTGGTGACAGAAAACTTTAGATTTTAACTAACCAAAAGAACAAGCTAGATTTAAAAGTGATTTTTATACAATGGATCATATGCAAGTATTGCTTATAGAAGGGACCAATGAATACAAGTTGGCATTAAGCTTTGGATTTATAGATTATGGAAATACATTTGATTCTATAAACATTTCTTCAGTGATTAAAGTATTGGAACATCAATATATAGATAGACCCAGGATACTACCATATTCTGAAGAATATTTATAAAAGTGCAACAGCAATTATTAGAGTACATAATAATGCTAAAAAAATTAACACTGAAAAGGGTGCACATCAAGGTGATTCTATACCTCCATAACTTTTTCCAGCCATTTTGCAATAACTATTTTGTGGATTAAAATGAAAAGCTAAACAGGTAAAAGCAAATGGAGATTATTTAAGTCATCTATATTTTTCAGATGATGTAGTTGTTTTGTGAAAAATGTTTTAGATCTTCAGGAAATATTGCAAAAAATTATCAGATGAAAATAAGAAAGTCGAATTAAAGGTAAATAGTAAAAAGATTAAAGTAATGTTCAATAAATTTTTTCATAGAAAAAAAAAATAAAGATTGATAATAAGTTACAAGAAGTTAACAATTGCAAATATAGGTGAAAACAGATTGAATGAAATTAATCAAAGGATTAAACTTAGTTGGAGTGTTTTGGGGAGAAGTAACTTAATATTAAAAAATGCTTATGTGTTTGAAAATGAAGGTTTTTTAATGAAAGTCTTTTTCAGCTCTTACATATGAATCTGATATTTGGACACTTAACAAAAAAGCAATAAAGAGATTTGGGATTATTCAAAGAAGTATAGAGAAATGTATTGTAACGATATATGTCGTTACATTAATTTAAAATAAAAACTTAAAAGTTCGCAAATAAAAGTAAAAAACTAAACGCTAAAATTAAAATGTTTGTTAAACGTATACACATTCGCACAGATGCTAAACTTTAAAAATATTTTTTTTAATAAATAAAAAAAGGTATTTGAATGTATTTCTTTTATAAAAAAAGATTTAAATATAAAAATAGTTTAAAAAAGAAATAACATAAGTAAAAATAAAAACAGGTATTAATTAATTCTTGTAATCTTTAAATGGAAATGATTGTTTATAAATTGTTTGAAAAGCAAGCTAGCTTTGGGCTCTTGTATAATTAAAATGATCTGATGAAAGATAGATAATAAAATAAAAAGAAATTAGCTTGACCAATGGAAGCACCAAGCCTCAGCCCGGACCCTAACGAAAGTGATGGATTAGTGACGTTTTGTTGATTGAATCCGTGTGGATTAATATAAAAAGGGAAATACAGTTTTTTCTGACAGTTCCAGCGTTGTGTGTTTGAGAGGTGGTAGGACGCACATACCACACTCTCTATTTAAAAAGGAAAAATGAAAAGACTGTGATACCTTGAACCAGCTATTGCCATCTCCAGAACATTATCTTCCAATGGAGGCGTCGTGGGAATTAAAAGCAGAAACCTGGACTCTTCTACCGTGAGCTATGAACTTTACAAATTAACAACAACCAAAAAAGTAATTAAGAACTTTCGTCATTGATTTTTTTTTAAAGATTCAGCTAATTTAAATTTTAAAATGAACTCTTATTTGATTTTCAAATTAATAATTGATTGTTTAAATTTATATAGTTAAGTTTTGCTAAAATCATTTCCATTTTATTATTTTTATTTGTAGTAATATTTATTGTAGAAATTATTAAATGCATTACATTTAAGTTGGGTATAGACGTTGCATAGATTCTTTAGCGGTTGATTATGTTGTGGTTTTCACATTTGATTAGAATATATAGGTCAACGATATCACTGCGGCATCTTATGATGAATGCTAATGGGATTTGTATATTCCCTATGCAAGTGACGCTTATCGATGACTTTGTATTTTGATCGGTTGTGTTTAATTTGGAATGTTTTTGACCGTGGAATCTGTGCAGCTGATCTATACTCAACATTTTAAAACAAATTTTATAAAATTCATTTGTGCGAACGTATCTAAATGTTAAATTTAAGTCGGGCGTGAATGGCTATATAGTTTTGTAAAGTTATATTAAGGGAGGGTAATCTTAGGTTATTCATTTCGTAGTTGAATTGGTTCAATGGATTGGATATATTTGTGTAATAGTAGATGTAGTATGAGATCCGCTTCGGGCAGGATTGCATATATACGCCACACACCTTCTGTTTGCCTATGGATGGGTTTGTAAGTCGGCAGAAGACCGCAGTCCATTCCTATGGAGTTTTTTGTTTATTGTTCTACTCGCCAACAGATGTCACATTCCTGTTGGTGGAGAGTCAATGTCTTCTCTATTTCTACTTATTGTTCAGATGTACATTCCTGACAGTATAGTATTTTGTGTTGTCGTATCATGCTACATTGAATACATGAATGTATCAGATGGATTGGCGCCAGTTTGGTTGCAAAATTTGTTGCCTAAGGTTAAATCAGGGAAGAATATTTTCTTTTCAAATGCAGATCTATATAGTCTATTCATACTTGACTATCTAAATAAAATATTAAACTCATTGAAACTTAGTTAAATGTAAAATTAAAAGTTAATATAAAAATCTAAAATGTTAAACTTATTCCTCAAAATTTAAATGTTATTTTATATGTGCGTAAATAAATATTTTTATGTGTTAATTTCTGGCAGTGGCTTTTATTTATTGATATTTAAGATATAAATTAAGATATAGATTTTTATCTCTGCGTCTCCGCTGAGCTAGTGACTTGGGCTAACGATCGGAATATTTAAATAAAGTGGAATCTTAACAGCGCGTATCTGCCTACTTTATAAATTTTTCTAGGCTCAAATGCCTAGATGGCGCCCTGGTAGTTGCAGATATTGTTTTTGCAGTTAGATTCGATCTTCACTTTCATTTCGATCATTATAGTATGTTAGGAGTAACAAGAAGAGATGAGGTAAAATACACAGATGAGAGAACAAATAAGTGTTCTTGACATCATTGAAAGAATTAAGAGATTAAGGTGGAGTTGAGATGGATATATTTCTAAAAGAAATGATAATAGATAGACAGCTGAAATCTTAAATTGGATTCCAAGAGACTGTAAAAGACATAGAAAGAGACTACATGTGAGATAGATGAAATAAAGAGTGATGGTATGATGTGAAAAAGAGAAACTAGAGATTGAAGAAGATGGATTGAACTTGAAAAGACCTTCATCCTGCAGTTAATAAGTGATTGTTGAAAGTGATGATGACAAATAAATATATATTATTACAATATTCAGGTTGTTTTTGGTTCCCCCCTCCCCTATATACCTATTACACAGATGATTTTATGTGTATAGTAAGCATATATAAATTAAAATTATTGTATGAATGAAATTTTTTTAAAAAATAGTCATTAATAATAAATTGAGGAATGGTATTTATATAGATAATTGTTGTTTGTTTTCCCTCATTCACATTCAGTCAAAAAATAAAAATAATAAAAAACTTCTACTGGATCTTTATTTTTTAAAAATAAAATAAATAGCAAAGTGGTTAAAGACATTCTGGATATCCTTTTTCAACATTTTGTTTCTGTAGAAATGTAATAACAGACTTGTTATAATCAAACTATAGCCTTTCTATTCTATTGGATGTATTTAATTCTGTAACATCTTTGGAATTTATACCATCACCATAACTGTAGCTACACACATTAGATTGTCACTTAAAGTCTTTAAACTTTAAGATTTATGATGCAATATAATAACAGTTTTATGATCTTTTTTTCTATCACTACTAAACTGATAACTTTCATTTTATAACTTGAAAAAGACAATTTATAATTTTTTTAGAAATGTTATACAACTTTTAGTGTTACCCATAAAAATCATTTTATTACATATAATAATAAACCACATCAAAATTTTTAAAAAAAAAAATCCAAAGAAATGTTATTAATAAATGTGATTATAGATAGAACTTCAAAATATTAAAAAATGGCTGTCTTCTGTTATAAAATTTATGAATTTTAATGTTTTTATTTTTTTATTTACATTTTTTTGTTATTTTTTTTTTTACTTTTGGAAAGCATGTAATTGAAATAATGTATATTTAAACAATGTATACCATGGTTTTACTATATATGAAAATTAAAACAAATAACAGAACAATCCAATTTCATCATCCCAGAAATAAAGGTGTTGCTGAGCAACCTGAAAATCTAAATAACTGATAGGTCACTGAGAAGAAATGTATCACATGATTGCAAGAGTTATGTTTTACTGACATCATTTAATGTTAAAACAGTGATAGATGTAACATGGTTTATGAATAAAATCTCTACCTAGTGCCTATGCATCCACTAACTTCAGACTAGTATCTAGCTTAAGAATTTCATCATAGAAGAGCCTTGGAACTAAGAATACTGCACAAAGATCTTAGAACTAATGCAATTTTCCATTGATGAAACCCACAATCTAAAAACTAGTTTGGGGATATTGGATGGGTAGACACTAGGCAGGGATTTTTGCACAAATCTTTTTGCATCAATTGCTTATTATAGCATGCACAGGGTCACACACATAAATAGAGAGTGTGTCACTCTTTTAACATCTTGTGTAAGCATAGATAATGGTGATCATGGGATGCTTAGTGGTTTTATTAGTTAATATTAACAGTAATGTTGATTATTATTGGCACATTCTTCTTAATGTAAAATTTTTCTGCCTTTTGATTTCTTTTACTATACCTATTTATAAACCATATATCAAAGTTCCTAATTGTTTTTTTTTTTTAAAAAAATTGGACATTCTTAAATGTCAGCTATTTTTCTAATAAACCATTTAATATATTTTTTATTTCATTTTTATTCTTAATGATGTTGTTTATCATTTACCTTTTATTTTATCAACAATTAAATAAGATATGTAAAAAATAACAATCAACCCAACTTCAGATGTTTGGGATAAGATAGTCTTCATGTGGTCTGACTTTTTATATTCAACCAATGTCTTAACTCTACTGCTTCATTTACATCTAAGTTGAATAATTTGATTTGGCCACTTTTATTTTTACTATTTCATGATATAAATTTTTTTTTACCAGTCTGTAATATTCTATGACATTTTCATAATCCAAATCACAATGCCTCTCTGTTTATAAATCTTTCTGCAAATTTTCTCTCTAATTTTCTTATCCATTTTTTTTTGTCTAACTTTTTTTTAGACATTTTTTCTCTTTTCCAATATATGTAGTTTAATATTTGCTTTATTAATTTTTCCTAAGACAACTTCTGTACAGTTAATAATATTTTAACTGTCTTGTTTTTATTTTACTAGTGTGATCAGTATTTATTATATTTAAAAAAAAATGCATTTCTTCTAAATTCTCTTTCGTTCTTCCTAAAGACCTTTGCCAATATTCATTTTCTGTAACTATCAATTCTCTTTTTGGTCTTTCATTCAATTGTTTAACCTCACTTCTATCTATCTATCTATCTATCTATCTATCTATCTATCTATCTATCTATCTATCTATCTATCTATCTATCTATCTATCTATCTATCTATCTATCTATCTATCTATCTATCTATCTATCTATCTATCTATCTATCTATCTATCTATCTATCTATCTATCTATCTATCTATCTATCCATCCATCCATCCATCCATCCATCTATCCATCTATCCATCCATCTATCTATCTATCTATCTATCTATCTATCTATCTATCTATCTATCTATCTATCTATCTATCTATCTATCTATCTATCTATCTATCTATCTATCTATCACAAATCGATGTCTGTATTTTTTCAAAGTAATATACGTAATTTTATAAATAAATATTAGAAAATACAGTATTTAAAAGTTTATAAAAATATATCTATAACCGCCACTTAGAAGCGCTTTCAACTTGAAAATGCTTCTATGTGACGGTTAAAGATATATTTTTATAAACTTTTAAATACTGTATTTTCTAATATTTATTTATTAATTTACACACACACATATATATATATATATATTGATACTTTTCACTATTGTATCATAAATTCATTTATTGACTTTTGATGTATTCTGATCTTTTAATATCGAAACAGGCAAAACTCTCCATACAGTAGTGCCACTCAGTGCCAGCCAGAGTAATCAATGGATGCCAGAAGGCTTGGGCATAAAATCCTTATCTAGTGCCTACTCATCCAATATCCCCAGACTAGTTTCTGGCTTGTGGCCTTTGTCAGTGAGGAGTTTTGGATCTGACAGCACTGCACCTAGATCTTAGGATCTAATGCAAACATCCAGCAGCCACCTTTTATCTCTACTTAACTACAAAACTATGAGAATAAAATTGAAAACTTTTCAACCTAAACTCAATAGCTTATATAGTCTTATATGTCTGAACTCAGTTCAGCACCCATATATTTTGGTGTCTTTGATTCTTCAGTAACCATAGCCATCACTATCCTATTAGACAGGATTGGTGTTAAGCTACAAAACATCACATGATCACCCTCTCTTATGCTTGCACATAACTGTTGTTAAAACAAGCAAAACTCTCTATACAGTAGTGCCACTCAGTGCTAGTCCGAGTAGTCAATGAATTCCAGAAGGCTTGTGCATAAAAATTCCTATCTAGTGCCTATTTATCCAATATCAGCTCCTCACTGACGAAGGCCATAAGCCAGAAACTAGTCTAGGGATATTGGATGAGTAGGCACTAGATGGGGATTTTTATGCACAAGCTTCTGGCATCCATTGAGTATTCTGGCTGACCCTGAATGGCATTGCTGTATGAATTTTTCCTGTTTTAATAACAATTATGTGTAACCATAAAAGAGGGTAATCAGGTGATGTTTAGTGGTTTAATCTTTTAATATCCCATTCATCTTTGCTATATATATATTTTTATAGTTTTATCTATTCATATGATCTTCATTTGTAGTATTTATACTTCTCAAATTTTCTAATCTATAATTCATTTTGAACATTTTTCCTCTGGTAAATATAAATTCTTAAAATATTTATCTCAATTTGTAAATTTACTTTTTGATAATATACAAGAAGAAACTCAAATGTAACTGAATTGTTATCTGGTAAGTGTAAATGTTATTGTCATACATACTTCTGCTGTTACATATCTCTTGTCGGGACTCTTTTGCACCAATCTACCAAATTACATTGCCATGTAAAATCCTGATCCCGCATAGCACATTTTTTGTAAAGTGCATTTCACATACTTGGTGATTTTTTCAATGACAGAAAAGTTGGAATAATGTGAAATTCTGTGTTCCTTTAGGAAAATGACAGGATAAGCAGTTGTAATGGTTGAAATAGATTATAAGAAAGCTGTTCTAAGGAAAACACAAATTTACAAATGATTTAGTAAAATTGTCAAATTCACCACATCCCAAAAAAGCATGGCAAATTAAGTCCAGTGTCAAGATAATGCTATTTTTTATTGACACAAATGGCATTTTCCTTGCAAAATAATTTCTTAACAATCAGACATTTTATTTACAAGTTTTTAAACATTTGTATGATATTGTAAAGTATAAACGTCTCATTTTGTGGCGAAGTGAGGAGGGCAAGTTTCACCATGACAATTCCTCTGCAAGCAATCTTGAGTGTGAAACAATTTTTAATTAAATTCAAACACAGCCCAGCTTATCTAGTAGTCACATTTTCTTGATCTCTAACTATGTGACTTTTTTTTATTTTCTTGAATAAAAAAGATGTCTATTTTTTACTGGCATACAAATGTTGAAAAACAAATGCCACAGACATTAAAAGACTTCATTCTGTAAATATTTTCAGACTATTTCAAAAATTGAAAAGCATATTTATCTTGGTGTATTGTATTAAGTGAACAGCACTTTGAAAGAGATTAAATTTATAACACTTAAAGATAAATAAACAATTTTTATTATAAAATTCTGGTTATTTGGGTGTCCCTTCCTCATATATAATCATCCAGTTGTTTTCCGTTCAAATTAAATTATATAAATTAATTCATATTTTTTTTTATATTTATAATATTCTTTTTGCTATTTTTCGTAATCAATTATTAATGTATCATGTTTTCTTATTTTCTTTTCTTTTTTGCTTTTAATATTTTTTTTAATTTTAAAACTTTAATATTATGCATATATTGCTATTATTCTTTTAAAGTTTGGCATCCTTAGTATTTTAATAATATTAAAAAACATATTTTCGAATTTCCAATCAATAACAACTTAATTTTTTTTTTAAAAAATATATCGATTCTCTTTTTTACCAAGCTTTTTATTAAATAAGTGGAATGTTTTTTCACTTAATCATTTCTCTAAATTTCCAGCAGAAAAACTCTATTATTTTGTAAATCTAAAATGACACTCAGTAGTATAGATATTGAAATTAATTGCAAATTATGTAGTTTAATTAAGCAGTACAAATATAATACTATAAACAATGGATGACTTCTAAATTCTCCGCCTGAGGAAAGGTGAAGCAATTAAAAAAAGGACTTTAACTAACAAAACCACGTGGTTCAGTTTTCTACTGTTTACTATTTTTTTTTTCTTTTATTTTAAATATCTAAATTTTAAAACTACATATTGAATGCTTGAACCTAATTAGCAATGAATCAGTTATAAATAAACGCAGCCATTCAGAAAAATGCATTTTAATGTTATCATCATCATTGCCAAGCATTATCAATCCACTGCAGACTGAAGGTCTCTCCAAGTCCAGTCTATCTTCTCCGATCTCTAGCTTCTTTTTTCCACAACACCCCCTGCATTCCTTCTTATTTCATTCATCCATCTCATGTGTAGCCACTTTTTGATTCTTTTATGAGCTCTTGAAATCCAGTTTAAGTTTTCAATTTTCCAACTATTATTATCTCTTCTAGCAATATGTCCAGCCCAAATCCACTTCAATCTTTTAATTCTTTCAATGATATGAGTAACATGTATTTGTTCTCTTACTCATATATTGCATTTTTGATTTCTTCTTGCTACTCTTAATATGCATCTCTCCATATTTCTTTGAGTGGTCTGAAGTCTCTGTATTACTCTTTTATTAAGTAGTCAAGTATCAGATCCATAAATAAGAACTGGTAAAACACATTTATTAAAAATCTTCCTTTTCAAACTCATATGCATATTTTCTTTTAATATTAAGTTATTTCTACCAAAAGCACTCTAACCAAATTTAATTCTATGATTAAATTTTATTGATTATGTTTCCATTTGTAGTAATAATCTGACCAAAGTATTTGTAGTTGTTAACTTCTTCTAACTCTTCATAATCAATTTTTATTTTCATCTTTTGAGAAAATCCATTGAACATCACTTTAGACTTTTTCACATTTACCTTTAGTCCTACTTTCTTACCTTTATCTAATAATGCTTGCAATATCTGAAGATTTAAGCATTATTTTCAAAAACAATTACATCATCTGCAAAATCTTAATGACTTAAGTAATCTTTATTTACTTTTACTTCTTTAGTTTCTCATTTTAATCCATAAAATATTTTTTGCAGCATTGCTGTAAAACTTTTGGAAATATAGCGTCACCTTGTTTTACACCCTTCTCAATATTTTAACTTCCTAGTACCATTATGCAATCTAATTATTGCTATTGCATTTTTATAAATATTCTTTAAGATATGACAAAATCTTACGTCTATACCTTAAAAATCCAATGCTTTAATCACTGAAGAAATGCTTATCGAATCAAATACCATTTCATAATCTACAAATCCAAAGTATAATGGCAACTCATATTCATTGGTCCTTTCTATAGCTTCTCTCAATGCTTGGTTATGATTTACAGTACTAAAACCACTTTTAAATCTGCTTTTTTTTCTTGGCTGGTTGAAATCCGATGTTCCCTATAGATGAGTTGTAATTATTTTGGTAAAACATGTATAAAACTGATAAAAGAATGGTAGGTCTGTAATTTCTAATATCTTCTTTATCACTGTTTTTAAATATTAATATTAATACTGAATTCTTCCAATTATCTGGTACACTTTTATCATTTAGACATTTGGTATATAACTTTGCTAAAAAAATTCTATTTCTTCACCTGCCACTTTTAATATATCATTTATAATTTCAATCATTACTTGGAATTTTTTCTTTCTTCATACATTTAATTGCATATCTCACTTCTTCATTTAAAATTCTGGGTAATTCAGATGATATAATAGATGTAGGAAATACTTGTTTTTTATTATTATATAATTCTTGAAGAAGTCTTCTACACATTTCATGATGTCATCTCTCCTTTAGTAATAGTTCCATCTGTTGTTCTAATTCACAGTTATACTTTCTATATCATTATAAACTCTTTTTCACACAATTTTACAAAACTCAAGGAATTCAATTTTTTTAATGCATTATTTTTATATATCTTCATATTCCTTCTTTTCTTTATAAATTCTCTAGTCTCAGTAGAAATTTTAGTGGTCAATTGTTGCTTTTTTCTAACAATTATTTTTGTTGCAGTTTTAAAAAGTGTATCAGTTATTTTCTTATTAATTTCATTCAAATATAAATTATGTTCACAATCTATTAATACTTGAAACCAATTTACAAGTTCCAATTTAAAGTCGTCAAAATCGTTCTGAAGATTAGGAATATCAACTGTAAATATTGTTTTCTTAATAATTTTTGTCCCTCTAACTTTTCATTAACATGTATCTTACATCTTACTAATCAATGATCACTTCCTGTATTGAATTTATTAAGAATATTACAATCTTGAAACATATATTCTGTTAGTCAAAATATAATGTAATTCATTTGGATGCTTTCATGTCAATTTTCTTATAACATTTTTCTCAAAAAAGGAATTTATAATATAAAGTTTTTCTTTTTCTTCAAACTCCACATTCTCTCATTTCTACTACCATAACTAAATTTATCTACAGCACTTTTATTTTTCATTTTTTTTACTAATTCTAGCATTAAAGTTTCCCATAACAATTTTAAAATGTTGTTTGGTCTGATCAAATGTCTTTTGTACATCTATATAAAAATCTTCTACTACTTCATCACTATGAGAAGTTGAATAACTAATCTTGCCATTATTTCTGATATACCATCTATTTCTACAATGTTGTTCTTCAATTTTTTATTTATAATGAATCCTACTCCACTTGTACTTCCAATATTTGTGCCTTTATAGTAGAGTGCATGTCCACTTTTTAAATCAACTGTCTCTTCACATTGTATATTTTAAAATATTTGTCTGAAGGTTTGTAATGATGGTATATTATAAGATGTGATATATGGACTATTTTCATCATTTATGAGTAAATGTTGAATGTATAGAAAATTTTAAACTTTATTTAAACTTTTCAAATACAAACAACTTGTTAGTAATAACACACAAATAGACAATACAGGTTAGTAATTACACAATGTTTCGAGTAGTATTACTCTCCACTCTTCTTCAAGTGTTGCTGGCCTATATGCACGGTGACAATATTTGCTTAGAAGTTGAACTCACACCTTTAGATTCTTGTATATCGAATTCAAGGCAAATGCTCTACCAACTGAGCTATTCTGTCAAAGGCAACATATAGTAGAAATTTGATATATTTATATATGAGAGTTGGTTCAAATCCTCCTGAGTCCTTCAATTTTTTTTAACGAGTCTAATTATTGTCATATGACAATAGTAAATAATCCTATAAGTCAACCCAGTGTGGCAATACACAATGTATGGAAGCCTCTAATTAATCTTGCTTTTAGAAAAAAATAAAAATTAAAAATAAAAATAATTAGACTCGTTAGAAAAAAAAATTGAAGGACTCAGGAGGATTTGAACCAACCCTCATATGTAAATATATCAAATTTTTACTATATGTTGTCTTTGACAGAATAGCTCAGTTGGTAGGTGTTTTTCTTAAATTCAATATACAAGAATCTAAAGGTGCGAGTTCAACTTCTAAGCGAATATTGTCACTGTGCATATAGGCCAGCAACACCTGAAGAAGAGTGGAGAATAATACTACTCGAAACGTTGTGTAATTACTAACCTGTATTGTCTATTTGTGTGTTATTACTAACAAGTTGTTTGTATTTGAAAAGTTTAAATAAAGTTTAAAATTTTCTATACATTCATCATTCACTCATAAATGATGGAAATAGTCCAACATATCACATCTTTTATTTTAAAATGTCTTATTAAATATCTATTATTAAAAATATAAATCTAGTTTATGGAATAAACAAGTCTGAATATATTACTAAGACAATTTACAAACAAAATTCCCAAAGAATTATTTAACTAAACATATAAATAATGCGCATCTGTTGTTGTATAAATGCCAGTCTATTTGCTAAAATAGAATAGCATTGTAATTTTACATAAATCCTTATAGTCATTCATTTAATAAAGATAATTATTAAATAATTTCTTATATAACACTTTTTTATTTCAGTATAATTTCTATTATAGTGCAGATCTACAACATTCTGTCTCTTATATAAACTTCAATTTAAAAATAAAAACTTAAGCATCCTCCAGCAGAATGTATTTTTTTTAAAATTATTAAAGTAGTAGATACAATTCAGATGTTTATTTTTTTTATTAATTACATAAGTATAAAATAAAAATGCAGAACAAAATTTTGACTTTACATTTGAAGTGACAATAAACTAGCCTACTTTAATGGAAAGTCTTTCTAAAACTGCTAATAAAAGGTTCTTGTAATAAATCAGTTCTTAATACTAGTGGTTATTATTAATATATATATATATATATATATATATATATATATATATATATATAACCACTATAAATATATATATATATACATACAACAAACCATACATAAATTTCTTTATAAATCTTCATATATTATAATATGAACTACTATAATGTACAATAAGATGCTCCAACATTTCTACTATATTATTTCACAGTCTTTATCAAGGACTAATTAAAAAGTACATAAAAACAATAAATACAAATATTTCTTAATATATAACAAATACAAATACTTCTTACCTTAAAATTATATGTATATATATGTAAGTATATATATGTTACACACATACGCAAACACACACACACAATATATATATATATATATATATATATATATATATATATATATATATGGTTATGTTCTCATGGCATAAAACAACATTGTGATGTGTTTGCATGTTTATATATAAAGTCAAAAGGAAAAGAAGAAATAAACACAAAAAAATTTCATAGCTATTTTCTATATTACACTGGAATAACAATTAAAAATTAAATAATTTTGAATTTAAAATTTTTTTATTATTATAAATTAAACATTGAAAAAGTTTTAATATTTTATTAATACTGATTTTGAAATTTAAAAAAGCATGTTTGTATGTTACAATAGATATACAAGGAATAATAAAATTTGTCTGTTTTGATTAGCAAATTTTTAAAATTAAAACTTGTATAACATATTTTGATAAAAATGCTACAAAGTTGTTTTTTAAAGAATTAAAATGAATTGAAAAGAGACATTAACTTTTGTAAATCAGGATAGGGAAAACTTATTTTTAATTACTATATTTTTTCCAACCCTGACTATAAAAAGTTTCGAAAAAAGATTAGGAGTTTTTACAGTTTTAGAGATTGTGACAGCAGAACTACCGTGATGACATAACTGGAAGAAAGGCAACGGATAAAGATGCTTCTACTAGTGGAACAATGGTAGAGTTTGGATTTACATGGAAGTAAGGCCCAGATTTTCTGTTTGCCATAGCCCATAAATATATGTGTATTAGATAGCATAGAGACTAAAGGAAATTTGATGCAGATCAACACTTATCTGGATTATATCTTTTTTAGTGATGACAAGAAGCCAGTCTACTGGTTAAAAGATACCAGCTTACCCAGAGAGTCCATCAGTTTGCTGAAGAATTAGTTTATATGCATACTGTTTTATCTGAATACAAAGAAGCACAAATAGGGTACTGTATCATATATATATAAAGCACAGTTGATAAGTTATTTTAAATTATTTCTTTAATGAAAATGACAGTTATAATTTTTTAAATTTCAATTTTTTTCAAATAAATACCTTTATTCAACAAAAAGTAAGATGTGTTTTCAGTATATTTTATTAACAAAGGAAAACTCCAAAAATTTTTATAACCTGGGGAAAAAAACTTGTTGGAATATTATTTTAGAAGATATTTATAATTAATCAAGAGTAACCTGTCAAAGACATGATATTATTTTTTTTTAAAAAAGAAAACTTATGAACAACTGTCAAAGAATTAATATATTTTTAAAAAGGTAAAAAGAAAAACTTTTTTAAACCATTAGATAAAGAATGATTTAATAACTTTGATTCATTCTATTATTTTTATATATTCACACTTACATGCACATTTATGTATTATTAAAAATGGATTGAATATTTTATGTATATGACTATTAAAATATGTTCATAAATTGTTATACTATTATATATCTCTGTGTGTATATATATATATATATATATATGTATGTATATATATATATATATATATATATATATATATATATATATGCATTTTATGTTTTTGACATTGAATTAATTGTGTAATAAGAACATATAATATGGTTTATTAGGTTTACTTTTTTTATAAATGTCAGTGTGTCTACACATCACCATACCTACACATACATGTTAAATCAGTTATTATTTATGTATCATTACAATGTGATAGCCTTTTTAGAATTATATGACAATTCCCATATGTTATGGCACACCTGTGTGTTTATATAGATATGTGTCAGGTAAATACATATATGTTATAATTAAACACATTTATTATTATATGACAATTCAAATATGGTCATAAATTATTATACTGCACATCTGTGTGCTTATATGTAAGTGTGATTCATGTAAACTTATTGAAACATATTTGTAAATTACAATGTAATAAGGGATTTCTTTTTGTATTCATCAAAATTAGAAGGCTTAATTTATGTATGTATAGCCATATTTTGCAGTCTTTTATTCCATTTTTATTGTTATTAATAAATTGATATTTCATTTTTACAATTATACCAGTGAATTTACTCAATCTGTAAGTTATAAAGTATTATATGTTATATTATATCTCTTTGTCACAATAACAGTTATAGAGATTTTGTTCCTGAGCTAGATTCCTATGTAACAGTCTTTTATATAAAATGGATCTATATTTAATATTTATAAGTATCCAGTTGATGATGATCTTAGATTTGCACAAAGGAGAGATCCTTTGGAAGTCCATGTACTACATTTTATGTAGTTTAATATTTACTAAAAATTAAGTTTATTGTTATCCAGTACATCAAAGGTAACTAAGTGACCAGAGCATTGATGATTGGTAAGTTTTTGGGTTCACATCATTATTTTTAATTATTAACAAGCTCTTAAGTTTGTGCATCCAAATTAATGTTTAAATAATCTGCTCCAAGCTGGTTAGGGCTAAATAATCAACATGGTCTATAATAGACTCATTTCAAATCCAGTCACAAGATGGATTTTTGATTTATTTTTATTGTTGATCATTCATGAAGATCAATGATTATTACTTTTGTATAATTCTGGTGAAATTATAGTTAGTTAATTATACTTATACTTATTGTTGATCTTTCATTCTCATTGCTCATAGTTTTTCATTATATATTCATTATATTCACTATCATTTTTTTATACTTAATATTTAAATTTTGTAGTAACTGGGATTGATAATAATGAGTCACCACAGGTGCATCCCCTGAAATTTTCCATACAGTTACAAATGGATACCCAATTGTGGGACAAGATAACATCAGATTCTCTCTTATTATTCCTATTTTTTATACCATTACAATAGAAATATCTGCAGCCATCAAAGTAAAACAGATGAAAATATCTCATTGAAAATAAATAAGAACTAAAATAAAAGTGGATGGATTTAAATTCAGCCAACTAAAGGATTTTAAATTATAAATTCCAGAAATAGCTTTAAATTTATTCAATACTTCAAAAATATATTCAATCTTCAGCCAGAAAGTTATACCCATTCCAACTTGAGATTCCTAATAACCAATTTTTATCTATTTAACAAATTTGAGGACTTTGATCAACTGCATATACAGAGTCACAGATAACCATGCACTGCTAAGTGTAAAGTCACCTCATGGGAAAAGCTTCATTACCCATGGAACTATAACTGCCAAAACAAAATTTGACTCAAAATAGCATCTAGTCATCTATGCCGAAGGAACTACCAACTTTACTGCTTGCATGTGAAGATATAAACTCAACAACTCAAATCAAGCTAAACAAAAGAGAAAAATTCTGATCACCATCACGCACATTCTAGAACATTTGAACCCAACCAAATGAATCATGAACTGTATCAATAAGGACACACATAATCCTTTAAGAACATTTTATTTACAGATTCTTAATTTATCTTAGGTTGATATATGATTAATTTGATGTATCTGTTTTTTTTCTTTTCTTTACCATAGGTTTATGGGGGTATAAATTATTGATATACTAGAAAGGAGAAAAATATTATTAGCTTAAACTTTTTTATTAAAATAAAATATAGGATCAGGTATGAACTTTCTTGTGGATGAATTTGATCATCACCAGGTTTAGAAGTAAGACTTTATATTTTCCAACATTAAATACCAACACTTATATAGTTACAGTATTATATGTTGTTTGTTTGTTGATATTAATCATTTTGTCATTTATTTGTTTTTTCAGTATATATGATTCAAAACTTCTAGCATGAATGATCTTTTCTATCATTATAAAAACAAATCATAATAGAAATGGGGGGGGGGGGGATCCCAGACCACCACCATTTTGTTTAATATGAATTAATAAATAAATATGTTGAAGATAAAAAACATTATATTATTAAAGTCTAAATTAGCAAGCAAGTATATATACAAATAATAAGAAGTTTATTTTTTTTTGTTAGTAATGATATTGAACTCTTTGAAAGAAAAAAAGAGATTGGATTAATAAATATCAATTGTATTGATGAAAGATTAGTCTTAGATATCTAAGAACATTAATTACTTTTGTTACAATATCTCCATAAATAAATTATAATCATTGTGAATAAATTTGTTAAATATATGATTTTAAATTAAAGACCATCATTTGTGTTTTTCTTTATTCATTTATCAATTTATCCCATGTTCACAAATTATAGTAATACAAATATTCCCTGAAATAGAATATTATGCATATTCTCAATAAGCTTGGATTCTGGGATAGATTAAATTTAAGGATAGAGCAAAGTGATGAGTATACATATGAAATATTTGATATATGTTCATGGGATAATACATCATTTCCTAGAAGTGAGATAGGGGTGAATACTATTCTAGAAATTTAGGAATCCTAGATAAACTTTCTCATCCACTATGATGGCCTAATATTGTGCAATGCCAGGCCCCATTCCTTACAATATATATATATATATATATATATATGTATATATATACATATATATTATTAATAAATGTCTGTATTCCAATTATAATATATATATATATATAATTAATCAAAACAATACAATAATTAATACAGTAAAAAATATTTTAAAAACAAATATATACCACAATTTAACAGAAGTACTTTCAACTATCTATGTAGTCATTATCAACTAGATTCAAATTGTATTACAAAAAAACGTTACAAATATAAACAAAAAGTAATATGTCATACATCAATTTTCCCACAATTCATTAATTTTTATATTGGAAATCTATCTATTTATCAAATGATACTTTTCACTTTTTATTAACATAGCTTCTTTAATTTTGTGTTTATTATTATTTCTTTCAATACACAAAATCTTAACTTTATTAAAATTAAAATCAAAACCATAATTACAAGTTACATTATGATCAAAAAATACTGACAGTGATAAGTCATCATTTCTAACATTCTCTTGTCTTGATTTTTGTACTCGTTTATATAACAACAAATGCTCCTTTGATCTTTTCTCCAATGTACATCGAGATTCACCTATGTATGCCTTTCCACAAACACACATCCATTTATATATTGCACAACTTTGACTTAAAATACATCTATTTTTTGAATTATTTATTAATCTATTTAAATTAGGAGTAGTATAAAATGCGACTCGACATATATTTTTATATATCTGTTTTATAAATTTTACTTGTTCATTACAAATAAATGGTATTGATATCCAAGTATATTTTATTTTATCAATATCTATAGCACTTAAAATATTACTATTGTTATTAAACTTAGTAACAATATTATAAATTAATTTATGATCATATCCAATACTTAACAAATCTATAGTAAATACATTTATGTTACTTATTTTATCAGAACTATATTTACATAATTTATTATTCCTAAATAAAAATGATTCAATGCTATTAATAAATTCATGATAAAATTATTCATGAATTTATATATATTACAAATATGTGGTTTGTGCGTATATATTTATAAAGATTTAAATATATATAATTGTTCGAAAGTTTCATTGTGTCGGGAATATTTTGATTTTCTTTAAATAATTTGTTAAAATTTTTAGTGATTAAAAGCTACATTCTTTTGATAAGCTTTCAGATTTTCCCTTTCCAAAACAATGGTTAAAGTTTTATTAATTAGAAAAAAAGATAAGTATTTAAAATGTAAGGATTTCCTAATTAAAATCATTTTTCTGATTTTAAGAATTCATTTTCTAATTAGAAAATGAATTCAAATTAATGAGTTTGAAAGCCTTATCGAAGGAATCTATTTAAAAACAACTAGTAAATTTTGTAACATTGATAATGAAAGAAGCGCTAGCCCGAAGGCATCAGATACAGTATAAAGAGCTCTGAAAAGTTTGGAGAATGGAAAGAAGCCATCTTTGTTGTAGAGAAGTGCCAGTAAATTCTGTGCATCATAAAATCATGAATTCAAATAGTGTTCCTAGCATAGTGAGCAGCTAAAACATCAGGAATCTGGCTACTGTGCCTGAAGTCCCCTGAAAATCTTCAATGAAGCTGCTAATCTTTCCAGACCAATCATGCTGCTAAAATCATGAAAAGCCATTAAAATACTGTTCAAGTAATCAACCAAATGCATGCCTATATTTTACCAACCCAGACGTGTAAACTAAGGGACCAGCCCTGGAAAAAATGGTAATATATTTCCATAATAAACCGTAACTTTCTGGCCAGTTTCAAACTTTACTTTACACTCCCTTTAAGTGCTCTTCTCATTCCTTAATGTAATGATCTCTGTAAAACTTACTTTTATTTATGCTATTTTAAATTATGTCATAATTCTAAATCTCTAGTCCTTAGATTTAATTCTCCTTTCTTACGATGGCATGGCAGTTCATTTACTATATTATATATATATATTGTGTGATTTATTAATGTCATTTATTTTTAATTATATGCCAATAATCTTTCGACTCGATGAGCTCCTTTGTCATATTTGCTTTGTGCAAATAATATAATATTAATTCTGATAGCAATGCTCATCCATTAAAACTAGGTTTATATAGTTCTATTAATCATCGAGTCAAAAAAAATTATTAAATATTTGTTATTTTTATAATTGGCTAATAATAAATTACTAGCTCCATTTCTAATCTATGATCCAGCTATTTTTTTCATATTGACCAATGTGTATTTATTCATATATGATGTTAAAATGTTTTTGACAAAGGGTCGATAAAGGAATCAACTAAATACATTGTAATTTAAATTGTTTTCACTATCTATTAATATTCAGGAAGGGCACAATGTTTGGGGCATAATTACTATAATTTATAAATGCTTTAAAATAGTTTTAGTTAAAAGCTCATTTGACTTTAATTAATTTGATCAAGTCATCATGTAGAGCATTCTATAATAAATTGGGTTTTATTACTCAAACGGTGACTATCAAGTCATTATCTTCGAACGTTGCTGACATAGGGCAATCTTTCCACTCCATGGCTTGTTGGTGGTGATATTACTGATATTTTTAATTATAGAGGAAGAAAGCACTTCATATCCACTTATATTATATTCGGAACACCAAAGGTTCATAGTTATATCTTGGCCTGGCTTTCTTCATGTTCTCCATCTACTTAAAGGGCAGTAAGACTTGTGTTACACAAGCCACCATACTACTTAAACCACCGATCAGCGATTATTTTTTCTTTTCATTTATAGCTCATAATTCATCAGCACCGTTACCTTTCTGTTCCAGTAAAGCCCACTCTGATACTCATAATTCGTGATGAAGTGATTTCGATTAAAGTTGAACACATTCTTAGTTATCTCAAATTAAATAGGTTTTCTAATAAAGGTTAAAGTTATGCCCTAAATACGTATCTTGCTCTTCATTAATGGATTTGTGAATATAAAAGATAAATCTCACATTCTTCTGTATAAAATAAGAATCACAATTTCCTTTACAACTGAATATCTTTATCTGCCTTTAGTCTCTTGTTGGGGGCATAGACATAGAATTCCATAATATTGCATAATACTCATTGGCATATAATAGGAACTGCCATTCGTATTATAATTATAAACTATGTTTAAGGACTAGAAGTAATTAATATAATCATCATTTAAATTGAACAAAACCATTATTATTATTATTAAATATTTTATTAACACACTTAGTGTCTTAAGCCTTTTATTTAATAATTATTTAATGTTAAGGCTCGCTGCCTGTATTGGCAACCCGAACATATATACATATGATTCGATTTAAAATTATCTTTAGTTAATTTATTATCCGATATTAGTGTCAGTTCAGGGGTCTCTAAACCTCACCAACTGTTGAGCTAGTTTCTTGGCGCATAGCACTGTGCCATCAATTTAGATCATCCATTGATCTGAGCTGGTGAGTTGGGTTTAAATTCAGTTTGAACCAACTGAGTTTGGATTTGACTTGCAGTTTAGGATGTGGATGTTTTTCCACCAGTACAATATATATATATATATTGGAATATTTGTATTTATTGGTTTTTATGCATTTTTTAGTTATGTCTTGATAAAGACTACAAACAAAGTAATATTGTCAAAACATTGGAGTATATTATTGCACTTTATGATAGTTCATATTATAATAAATCAAGATTTATAAAAAAGTCTGTGTGTGGTTCGTTGTATATATATAGTGACAGAATGGGTTCGAACCCAGTCACAAATAAAGTATTTAATTGGTAGTCATATATATATGTAAAGATATATCTAATATTTAATTTTGTTATTACGTGGTGGTGGTTATAAATACATAAACATGGGGGGAAGGGACTCTGTCATGTTTAATGATATATATATGTGTGTGATAAATGCGTGTATAAATAAATTAAGTAGTGGAAAGAGAGAAACAAGATTTTTTTTTGTTTCATGTTGAAAAACTAGAGTTTTCCAGCAGAACGGGATTTTATTGTTCTGTTATTTAAAACAGAAATGACAACCTGAGTTATCACACTTCTATGCATCTGGTTATTCCACCTTGAAGATCGGAAGTGAAGTAAAAAGAAGCTTCTAGAAACAATGGAGGGGGCTATAAAAGCGAGCCACCCACAATGCATAGGATCTTTTTTCTGGCAGAGCTACAATAGTAAACAACTCAGTGAGTGAATATTTAAAACTATATAATGGTGGTTTCAACAGACATGTTGGGGTAAGAAAAGCCGCATCAGATCCAAGCCCCTGATCCTAACTTACTGCAGCTGCTTTCATAAAACCAGGATACCTCGGATAACACAATTCCAGCGTGGAATAAAATAAACCTCATCAGCCAATGGACATAGAAAAATCTAAGATCACTACCTTGAATGGCCTAATTACCTGAGGAATGGAACTATAGAACAATAAATAAAATAAATAAAAAATTGCTTCTGCTACTTCCCTAGAAAGCAGGTAAAGAACTCTTATTATTAATTTGCTAAAAATCTTCTTTATAAAAAAAGAAATTTTTGTGTTTTATAATCAGTGAAAGGTGACTTGTGAAATAACTTTATGATAATTCTTTAAAATCTCGCTCCATTATGGACATACGAAAGCAATGAGGGTTAAAAGTCACATGATACAAACTTTCGTAGTATCGATTTTCGCTACTTAAGATATGTTGTGAGATCTATGAGAGAATGACGTATGATTGCGATAAAAAAAGAAAAAAATGACAGAGTGCTAAATATTATTATTATTATTTTTTATTCAATAAACATATATCAAGAAAGTAAAGTACTGACTCAGTTTGATTGTTTATAAAATCATTTTATTTGGTTTAGGATTGTTTAGATATTTTTAGACTTAAAAAATAGAAATAAAAGTGAACTCTTTACCCCATTCATAGCTACTCATGGCTATAACATTACCCGACCATGAGACTGAGCTAGCTGGTGGTCAGAATCTCTCTCACATTCCGTAAATAGTATTCTTGTTGGTGATCTACTTCGTGTAATACTTATATCCGTATAAGTTTGGCACTTGGTGTTCTTGGACGACCATAAATACGCATTGGGGATATATCACAGTTGCGAGAATGACCACAAGTTTAAATAATATTTTATTGGTCAAATTAATTAATTAAATATTAATACGCCTCATACATATTTGATAATACATATGTATCTAGTGAGAGGTAAATACGGGTTTTGTTATAATGGCATCCCAACTAAAAGGCTTTCGAAGAGAAGTAGAGGGAATGGGGAGAGTTATGAGATATTAGAAATATGTTAAAAAGCGATATTTGTTTATAGTATTGTGAGAAAAGCAAAAGGTTTTATATTTTATGGAAGAAAAGGGTTGTTTGGATATATAGTTCAAATGAAGCATTAAATAAATCAAAGGGCATTAATTTGTTAAATATATATCTAGTAAAAAATAACCAGTCTTGTCATTTCATAGCTGCACAGTAGATCAAACATATGTAAACTATTAAATTTAATATCTTTGTCTAGTTCGATGAGGTTTCGAGTGGTGAAGTGGCTAACAGGAAGTCAGTGTAGGGTGCTGGAATGGGGGAGTGGGTCTGGAGCATTAATCGAAGGTAAAATAAAAAAAGGATAAATTTATGAAAACAAGAGTGCAAGAGAATATGGAAAAAGAAGAACAGGAAAATATGTTGGAGCGAATTTTAAAAAAACTTGAAAGTCTAGAATTGAGATTTGGAGAGATAGAAAAGAGAATGGACAGATTAGAACAGAAAGTGGAAATCAAAGACGAGAATGATTTTGGGGAATAGGAAGGTGAAAAGACAGATATGGAGAGTGGAGATGAACAGAAGAAAGGCGCTCAAGCAAACCCCTTGGGAAAGCCGGAAGCAGCAATAAGTCACACGATGGTGCAAGGGAGTATGAATCAATTCATAAAAGTTCATCCATTTGCAGAAAGAATGGGGGAAGCACCAGTCGAGCACCTATGTAGTTTAGAAAAATATTTCAATATAAATCCCATGTCGGAAGAAAGTAAGATAGTTATCGCATGTGGCAACCTTACAGACAATGCCCAGTCATGGTGGGAAGTGCTTGGTCAACATCTGGCTACTTTTGAAGAATATAAAAAGGAAGTGAGAGAGGCCTTTTGGTCCGAGGATAGGCAGGAGTTAACGCGCTATCAAATTATGCAAGAAAAGTTTAAGGAAGGGTACAATGATAGCTACTCTCAATTCTTTCATAAACAGGTGGCTAGACTGCGGACATTGGACACATGCAACATGACAGAAAGTCATATACTGCATATTATAAGACACAGTATGCCCATGAGAGTGGAACAGATGATTTTGGGGGCAGGGAAAGCATCACTGGGAGAGATTGCGGAGCTGCTCAATGCCATTGACATGAGTTCATATGACTATGGTGGGCATCATGAAGCAGTCAAAGAGGATGAAAGAGAGTGGAGAATGGGAGTGGATATCTTTCCAAAATGAAGAGCAACACCCGAAGAGAAGAAACCACCGGAGAAGCCGAAGTTCGGACCAGGAAATGAAGCAGAGGGGCATATTGGGCGAAATGCATAAGTGTTGTACAAAAGGAGCCATTCAAAATATGCAAATGTATTTGAAGGCTTTTGGAGGAGGGGGTATTGTGACAGAATGGGTTCAAACCCAGTCACAAATAAAGTATTTAATTGGTAGTCATATATATATGTGAAGATATATCTAATATTTAATTTTGTTATTACGTGGTGGTGGTTATAAATACATAAACATGGGGGGAAGGGATCTGTCATTTTTAATGATATATATGTGTGTGTGATAAATGTGTGTATAAATAAATTAAGTAGTGGAAAGAGAGAAACGAGATTTTTTTTTGTTTCATGTTGAAAAACTAGAGTTTTCTGGCAAAACGGGATTTTATTGTTCTGTTATTTAAAACAGAAATGATGACACGAGTTATCACACTTCTACGATCTGGTTATTCCACCTTAAAGATTGGAAGTGAGGTAAAAAGAAGCTTCTAGAAACAATGGAGGGGGCTATAAAAGTGAGCCACCCACGATGCATAGGATTTTTTTTCTGGCAGAGCTACAATAGTAAACAACTCAGCGAGTGAATATTTAATGGTGGTTTCAACAGACATGTCGGGGTAAGAAAAGCCGCATCAGATCCAAGCCCCTGATCCCAACTTACTGCAGCTGCTTCTATAAAACCAGGATACCTTGAATAACACATAATTCCAGCATGGAATCAAATAAACCTTATCAGCCAACGGACATAGAAAAATCTAAGATCGCTACTTTGAATGGCCTAATTACCTGAGGAATGGAACTATAGAACAATAAATAAAATAAATAAAAAATTGCTTCTGCTACTTCCCGGGAAAGCAGGTAAAGAACTCTTATTATTAATCTGGTAAAAATCTTTATAAAAAAAGAAATTTTTGTGTTTTATAATCAGTGAAAGGTGACTTGTGAAATAACTTTATGATAATTCTTTAAAGTCTCGCTCCATTACGGCATACGAAAGCAACGAGGGTTAAAAGTCACATGATACAAACTTTCGTAGTATCGATTTTTGCTACTTAAGATATGTTGTGAGATCTATGAGAGAATGACATATGATTACGATAAAAAAAGGGAAAAATGACAGAGTGCTAAATATTATTATTATTATTTTTTTATTTTATTCAATAAACATATATCAAGAAAGTAAAGTACTGACTCAGTTTGATTGTTTATAAAATCATTTTATTTGGTTTAGGATTGTTTAGATATTTTTAGACTTAAAAATAGAAATAAAAGTGAACTCTTTACCCCATTCATAGCTACTCATGGCTATGATGTCACCCGACCACGAGACTGAGCTAGCCGGTGGTCAGAACCTCTCTCACATTCCGTAAATAGTATTCTTGTTGGTGATATATCTACTTCGTGTAATACTTATATCCATATAAGTTTGGCGCTTGGGGTCCTTGGATGACCATAAATACGCGTTGGGGATATATCACAGTTGCGAGAATGACCACAAGTTTAAATAATAATATTTTTTTGGTCGAATTAATTAATTAAATATTAATACGCCACATACATATTTGATAGTACATACGTGTCTAGTGAGAGGTAAATACGGGTTTTGTTATAATATATTGAATTTAATGGACTACTTTTTAAAATTTAAGGCTGTGTTTGTTATTTTTTTAGTTTATTTAATTTTTATTATTGCATAAATTTGCAATTATTGCATTATTTATTTGTTTAATCAATTATAAAATAAAGTAATATATTATTTAAAGAAAAGTAAAAACGAAAGGCTCTTTTTTTCTACACAGAATAATGAGAATCTCTAAAGTTTTATTTTAAATACGTTTCATATTCTTCAATAATTAGAGAGGTAAGTTTTAAGCATATTAATACTTGAATCACTAAGTAACTCTCCAGATTTCTGAGTATTTAGATTTAGGTTTAAATATTTATTTTTAAATTATCAGTTCAAATGAATGAAAATTATTTTATATAGCTTGTTTAAAAATATATGATCGTTATACAATGATAGCACATATACCTACCATTTCTATGATATGGGTTTGAATTCAGACCAAATAAACTTTAAAATTTTCACAGGCTTCAGATTTTTCTTTTTATAGTTGAGTCTTTCTGATAATTAATCCATATCTAGCCCAGTTAACCATCAAATAGTTATGAATAAGTAAAAACTTCAAGAAGTATTATTCTCCTTCTTCTTCAGGTGTTGCTGGCCTGACCAGTGATAGGACTAGCATGGCAATCGAATAGGTACCTTAGATTCTCGAGTATTGAATTTTAAGATAATGTTTTGGTTCCAGGTTCAATTCCCATGCTAGTACTGTCACTGGTCAAGCTAGCAACACCTGAAGAAGAGAGGAGAATAATACCTCTCAAAATGTTGTGCATATACTAACCTGTTTGATGTGCGATTACTATCAGTTGAATGTATTTGGAATATTTAAGTAAAGTTAAATTTTTTAAAGACATTCAATACTCATAGTAGATGATGAAAATAGTCCAACTTATAAATACAACTAAAACACCATCATTACAAACATTCAGTAAAACACTACATGGTAATAGATTTGTCAATTTATAAGGTACCAATGAGTGTGTTCATAAGCACTTTTATTTCGTAAATGAAAAAAATTAATAAGTAAATAATTTATTAGCTAATGAATGTGTAGTTTGAAATATATAAATCACTACTTTTAAAATAAAGACATTTGTAGAATAGGTAAATCAAACGATGTGTACAGTAATAATAATGTACAAACGATGTGTACAGTAATAATAATGTATAAGTTTATTAAGATAATAACACAAATTTAAATTCAACAATTATAATTTAAAATAATCTTTTGTAATATTATATTCTAGTCATGCTAGATTGCAATTTCTAAAATGTGATATGCATCTTAAAGATTGTTAAGCATACATCTTCACAAGAGGAGTAATACAATCTTTCTCACAGTATGGAAAATTTTGTTTTTTAAATACCTTTTCTGTCTTAGATCAAATAATGCTTTCATCATCAACATTGTTTTTATATGTTTAAAATAAACTTTAAATGTTAACTATGCTTTTAGTTTTGATGTGTTTTCTAAATATTAGAGTCAATAATCAGTTTAAATCTTACTTAATTATTGTATTAATTAAGTATTTATCGAATAATGTAAACACATTTGAAAGCGCTAAGCTCAATAATTTAATAGTTTTATATTTTAGTAAACTAAAATTTCGCTTTTAAACATATATTTTCTAACTTCATTATTTGTGCATGCAGCATATATATATATAATAATTAATAATTATAAATTTTTATTAAACGCCCATTATTATATTAAGTAATAATTTACTAAGGCTGTAACCTTAGAAATAAGCGTCTGAAAAATACGAAGGTAGGGACCTCTATAGGTCTTAAAACACAAGCTTACGCTATGAAGAAAAGAGAGAATCCTTCCTTACTTCAACCTACTTTTTTTTAATATATAAATAGGTGAAGCTGTCTTGCGTTGTTAGCCGAGAGGTATCGCAGCCGCCATGCAAGCAAGTAGTTGGTTGCAGACGGGTGTGGGTTCGCGTCCCGGCAGATGCTATGACATATGAAAAAAAAAAAAAAATAGGTGAAGCTGAAGTGTTTTGATCTAAGAGTGTGAAGCTATTCAATACTTCACTAATTAAGTCCACAAAAGTATTAATGTATTATAAGAATTGTGGACTTAATTAGTGAAGTATTGAATAGCTTCACACTCTTAGATCAAAACACTTCAGCTTCACCTATTTATATATATAAAAAAAAAGTAGGTTGAAGTAAAGAAGGATTCTCTCTTTTCTTCATAGCGTAAGCTTGTGTTTTAAGACCTATAGAGGTCCCTACCTTCGTATTTTTCAGACGCTTATTTCTAAGGTTACAGCCTTAGTAAATTATTAATAATTAATAATTTAAATTTTAAAAGAAATTTGATACATATCTATCAGCATATTATTATTATTCTTTTGACTATTGAAGAAAAAGTAAAAGTTAATTTAGTAAAAATTTTTAGAAATTAAGTGTCTATAATATTAGTGTTTGCTAGCAAGGTTAACATTTATCATTTGGACTGCAATTCCATTCTACTGTGATGATTTTTTAACATTCCCATAATGATAAATGTTGACAGAAATCCATAGGCATCATTATATACTCTGATATTATCTGCACATCCTGTGCTTTCATCATATGATTTTATTAATCTATCTGTGGGTTTATTTATCTCAATTTGAATTTGATTTTCCATAATATTTTTGATCTTTGTTTGACATTCTTCCTTCAAATTTCTGTTTATGGCTTCCATTTTCTTTTCTTTATTTTGTCTTAAATCTTCTATTTTTCCTTCTATTGAAGTTATGTTCTCAATTACTTTACTGAACTCAATCTGGTTATTCAGAGATGGTGAGTGGAATTTCAAATCATTTATCTCAGATTATGCCACATCTAAATTAATGTCATAATTTAAATGATTCTATTCAAATCAGAGTTTCTAAACTTTTGATTCATTGTTTTTGTTAATTCTGTGATTTCTCTATTTTGCTAATATTGGTTTGTTGACATTCAATTAGCTTATGTATTTTGACATCCTAATCTATATTTTTCAACCCTAGTTTCCATCTTCTGGGTCCAATTTTATTCCTTTACTATGCTATCTTCTAATTTATTGATTTTGATTTACATTTGATCTTGAGTTTCTTCCATATTATTCTCTAAATCATTAATATAGCATCAAACTATGTATTTGCTCTTGTCTCATTTTTATTTCCTGAACTAATTCTTCATGCACATGCTTAATCTATTGTTTTAATCTATTTTCTAATTTATAATAACTATCTTTTATCTTCATTGTTAAGATTTACTGGCTTTGTTCCATTTATTGTTAAGTATTTTCTGATTCTTGTCACATTTTTCTTGATTTTCATTAATTTTATTTATTAAATCTCTTGATAACTTTTCCTGGCTTGGTTTCATTTCTTGTTTAAGTATTTCCTGATTCTATTCACACTTTTTATAATTTTTATTGAGGTTATTCATTAGATATTTCTGGCTTTGTTTTATTTCACTCATCAAGTTCTTCAACATTGTTATTATAAATCCATTTTGATTGGGTTTTGGTGTGACAGAAACTTCACTAACTTCTTTTATCTCTTTTTCATTTTCCATAGCTTATTTTGTATTTATATTTATTATTATATTTAAAAAGGAAAAAACATAAATTTATTGTTCAACTCAATTTCCTAGACTAAATAAAATGAACAACTTATGTCTCTCTACTATGTTTTATATTTTAATCCTTACAACTTAATTAGATTTCTATTTACATATATTTTAATTTAAAGAAGAGACACTCCCAATATAAAATACCACTTTATCTCAATAGTGATTGATTTACCTATTCACAATATCATTATTCCAAACTAGTGTATGTTTTCACAAATTTCAACTTATTTTATGTGCAATGTAGTATAAATTTTATGACTATGCTCAAAAACTTTGTAATATGCCATTGTCAGTAAATTCCAACAGCATGTATCAACTTATTGGCATATTTCCATCATTTATTAGTAAATGTTGAATGTATAGAAATTTTAAACTTTATTTAAACTTATCAAACACAATTTATTAGTAATGCCACACAACAAGGCAACACAGGTTAGTAAAACCATACTAACTTGTGTTGTCTATTTGTGTGATGTTATTTACAAGTTGTTTGTATTTGAAAAGTTTAAATAAAGTTTAACATTTTCTATACATTCAACATTTACTGATAGATGATAGAAATAGACTAACATAAAATCTTCAGAAAAATAGCAAGAATTCAGGTTTTCTATTTATTTTTTAAAAATAAATAGGAGACAATGCACTCAGCAAAATAATAAGTTGGCTTCAAATACATTTTACTATTGATTTTATAATTGTTTCATAAAGAAGCTTCAGTAATGTTTATTAGTAAGCCCATATCCTTTTGGTATCATATTAATATGTAGCACACACTTTGGTGCTTTTAGAAGTGGTAAGTATAAGCTCTCATTTATATTATTATCTGACAAGTTCAGGTATCACCATCTGGTACTTTGCATTCACTTTCCCCTTTCTAGCATATTTACAAAAGTATTTGTTTATAAAGTGCTTAGGAAGCCTGTTATCTAACAATTCAGGTATTCTTGCATTCATTTTCAGAAAATAATCTGTCAACCAACTTTAAATTTCAACTCTCAACAAACCAAGACTATAGAATTAAAATTATTATTAACTTCTGAGTCATTAATCAGTTCAATTTAACACTAACACAGACAAAGGTAGCTTATATTAATTGTGACCTTAAGCAATAATTTTACTCCCATCTAATTATCCTTTTATAGTTCTAAGTCTCTTGTGGGTTTTGAAAAACACTCAAACTCCAGAATGAATGCATAAAATGTAATGGAAACACTCAGGTAATGATTAGAAGTACTTATTTTTTGCATCACGAATGAATTTATAAGGCAGTATTTTTATTTGGTAAATAAAAAATTCAACAAGTAAATGATTTATTTTCTAATAAATGTGTAGTTTTGAATATATGAATCAATATTTTCAAAATAAAATACTTTATAGAATAGATAGATCAAATGATATGTAGATTAATAATGACATAATAACAAATGCGTAAATTTCTCTTGTACAAATTGTAATATATGTTAAGTGTGCTGGGAACACTGATAGAGGAATTGTTAAATAAATACTACAATGGTTTAGAACTTTCAAGGTCTTATTGTGTCTTCACATTCATGGCAGAATCAAAACAGGAAAAAGGTGGAATGTTTATACAGATCGATGGCATTTAAATTTATGTAAGTTTATTAAAACAACACGAATTTAAATTCAGCAATTGCAACTTAAAAATAATCCATTGCATTATTATACTATGTTAATGCTAAATTGCAATTGTTAAAATGTGATGTATATCTTAAAGTTTGTTTAAACACGCATGCTCAAAAGAAAGTTAATATATATGATCTTTCACAAAGTACGAAAAATTTTCTTATTTAAATATCTTTTATATCTTAGATCAAGAAATGCTTCCATCATAATATTTTTTTTATGTTTAAAATAAACTTTAAATGTTAACTATGTTTTAATTTTGATTTGTTTTCTAAATATTAATGACAATAATCAGATTAAGTCTTATTCACTCAATCTATTAATTCAGTACGTATCAAATAATATAAACCGTTAATAATTTAAATTTTTTAATAATTATAATAATTTAAATTTTAAAAGAAAGAAATGTGATAGATATCTATAAGAGTATTATTATTATTCCTATGAATGTTGAAGATGAAGTAAAAGTTAGTTTAGCACCGATTTTTAGAAATTATTTGTTTACATTAGTATTTGTTACTGATGTCAACATTTTAACATTCGGAATTGCTGTTCCATTTTTTCATAATGTTTTTTAACATTGCCACAATAATAAATGATGATTTTCAATTATTTCTTTTTATTAAACTTTATGGCTAATATAAAAACCAAAGATTTAATGGCTTCAAACAGTTCAGCGTTCTATTTGCTGTTGTCCATTTTATTCATTTTTGAAGACACTAACTGAGGAAAACTCACACTCTTATTCATAGTCTCTACTCACAGTATATTATTGCTTATATCAAAATCCACAGAATATTAAAGAAAAGTAGGTAAAATAAACAAAACCTTGTTGAAGAAAAAAAGTATATGTGTTCATTTATTTGCTGAGTTTTCTTATTACCTGGCAACAATATAAGCTTTCTTGGGAAGCATGGCTTTTCCTTCTTTTAAACTTAACAAAGTCTATTATTATTATTATTCAAAATGTCAAAGCAAATATTTTATTTTTAGTGTTCACTCTACATTCACTCTAAATTGAATTTATCAAACATAAATGATTTCTAATTGTTTTATTTATTTATTTATTTGTAGACAATAGATAGATAATAATGATAGATGTACATGTCATAATATATATAAAGTTAAACATTGCATAAATATAATCTTTCAAAAAACAATGTTTGGTAAAAAAAAAATCAGTCTTTCTTTGCTAGATGCATGTTTCTGTTAAAACTGATGTCATCAGCATCCTTGAAATTAGTTAAGATTTTTAACATAACAACACAATTTCTATTTAATTTTAATTGCATTTTTCAATTTAATTGATGTAAGCTTTGTAATATCATTTTCAATTATTATTGATCCACTGCAAGTTGAAAGACTCTCAAGGTTAATCCAGGATCCACTGGCCATTCTTTTTCACTTTACACTAGCAAAGTTCCTTATTTCATCCATCTATCTCACATGTCTCTTTGTTGATCTTTTACAATCTTTGGAATTAAGATTACAACTTCATTAGTCTGTGTATTCTTAACTATTTAAACAATATAACTACTCTAGTTCCATTTCAGATTTTTAATTCTTTAAATGATGTCAGTAATACTTGTTTCATTTTACCCATGTATTTTGTTTTAGTAAGTAATTTAAAGTCTTTGCATTGCTCTTATGTTAAGCATTCAAGTCACAGATTTATAATAAAATTGGTAAAATACTATTATTAAAACCCTTTCTTTTCAAACTCATACACATTTTTTAAGATTAGATTATTTCTTTCAAAATCATTCCAAACTAAATTTAATTCTATAATTAATATCATCCATTATGTTTCCATCTATCTATTCTGACCAAATATTTGTAGTTATTAATCTCATCTAATTTATCTTTATTAATTTTTATTTTCTTTCATGAAAAAATCAATTGAATATTAGATTAATATTTTTGCCAATTATCTTTAGTTCTATATTTTCACTTCCATATGATAATTCTTGCAGCATTTCTTGAAGTCCTGAGTATTATTTTCAAAAACAAATATATGCAAAATCTAGATAATTTAAATAATCTCCATTTACTCTTGCTCTCATAGTTTCTCATTTTAATCCACAAAATTCTTTTTGTAAAACTGCTGTTAAAAGTTTTGGAAATATGGAATTACCCTGTCTCACATCCTTCTCAATGTTAATCTCCATAGTATTACTATGTAATAAATAATCATTGCTAATGTGTTTTGATAAATATTCTTGAGATAATGACAATAATATGGGTCTATATTTTGACAATCCAATGCTTTAATCACTGTAGAAATGTTTAAAAAAATCGAACGCCTTTTCATAATCTACAAATCCAAAGTGCTATGGTAACTCACATTGTTTCAGATATGAGCCACTGTGCTAAATGTGCTTTCAAATTCATTCTGTTTCTTTATTGGATGATTAAAATTCAAGCTTCATTTGGATAAATTGTAATTATTTTGGTAAAATTTTTGTGTAGAACTGACAAAAGAATGATAAATCTGTCATTTCTCAAACTTCTTTATCATCTTTTTTAAATTTAATATTTATTAAACAGGCAAAACTTTCCACACTGATGAAGGCCACAAGCCAGAAACTAATCCAGAGATATTAGATGAGTAGACACTAGATGGGATTTTATGCACAATCTTTCTGGCATCCATTGATTATTCTGGTTGGCACAGGGTAGCACTACTGTATGGAGAGTTTTGCCTGTTTAATAACAGTTATGTGTTAGCATAAGAGATGATGATGATGTGATTAATATTTATACTGCATTTTAATATTTGGTACATTTTTATCATTTAGACATTTGCATATAACTTTTCCAAATGTTTTCTATTTCTTCAACTGCTTCTTTTAATATATTGATTATAAATTTTATCATTACCTGGAGCCTTTTCCTTTTGCATGTCTCATTTCTTTATTTAAAATCCTGAGCAATTTAATAGATATAATAGTTGTAGGAGGTATTTTTCTTTGTTCTTTATTGCTATATAATTATTGATAGAACTGTATACATTTTATGATGTCATCTCTCTTTTTAATAATAGTTCCATCTTTTTTTCTTATTGCAGATATAAGTTTCCTACCAATATCAAAATGTTCTTTTACACTTTTGAGACTTTACTTCTCTTCTACATCTTTTCTTAATACTTCACATATTTTTTTATATCATTATTAATTGCTTTTCATACCATTTTACAAATATTTACATGTTTAATTCACTTTAATCGATTATTTTTATATTTTTTGTTTTTATACGTTGCCTTATCTCAATAGAAAATTTATTGTTTGTTGCTGCGTTTTTATTAGTTATCTTTATTGCAGTTTTTAGTATTGTTACAGTTATCTTTCTATTGATTTTATTTAAATCTGAACCATCTTCAAAGTCTGTTAATATTTGATAATTTTCAAGTTGTAACTTAAATTCATTGCAAATTTTCTGAAAATTAAGATTATCAACTGTGAATACTGTTTATCTTAATAATTTTTATATTTTGAATTTATTAAGAACATTATAATCTTGAAATTCGTACTTTTTTAGTCAAAATGTAATTCAATTCTGTTGTACCTATATTTGAATGCATTTACATCTAATTTGTTCAAATAAAGAACATATATTATGCAATTTTTCTTTTTCTGCAGACTCCAGAAATCTATGTTCTCTCACCATTTTCATTATCATAACCAAATTTATACACAGCTGTTTAATCTTTCAATTTGTTCTTTCCCAAATGTCTCCATGACAATTTTAAAATATTGTTTTATCTGATCAAAACTATTTTGTATATCCATATAAAAATCCATTGTTTTTTCATCACAATGAAATCTTGTTGGATCACAAACTTCATTTACCTTAATTTGATATCTTCCATTAAATGAAATAATTAATCTTTCCACCTCTGCCTTATAACCACCAATCTCCACAATGTTGTTTTTTCAGATTTTATTTACTAATATTAGTATCTTTATGGTATAGTACAAGTCCATTTTCTAAATCATTTCTTCACCTTTTTTTTAACTTGCCAAAATTCATTAATATTAGACAGTTAAACAAAGCAAAACTCTCCATACAGTAGTGCCATCTTGTGCACTACTGTATGGAGAGTTTTGCTTTGTTTAATAACAATTATGTGCTAGTATGAGATAGTGATCATGTGATGATTAGACAGTTATTCATCTAATTTTTGAAAACTTCTCTCTCTCTCTCTTGAAAATGATTAAATAAATAGTCATAAAATTGCAGCCTGTGTCCACATTGAGGTTTTTTTTTTTTACCACTGTCTACTTATGTTTTGGCTAGTGACTTTACAGCATTCTGGAAACTACGGTCATAATTTAGTTTTATTGGTCATGAGTGTAAATATCTATTTTTAAAAAAGTTTATTCATAAACATATTTATTCTGCTGTCAAGAGAACTCAACTGGTGTTCATTATAAATTATCAGGCAACTAAGAAGAAAAACCATTTTGTTTCTTGATCTTAAACTCAGAGGTAAAATGCAAATAAACTCACAATGCTGACTAATTCATGTTGGTGAGCATCCCTTCTATTCTACACTATAGAATCAGTCTTATAATAATAACTGCACTGATAGAATATATGGAGAAGACATTAGGATTCTTCTCTTTTTGCTCACTTTAAGATCTCAAAGAAAAATTATTTAACAAAAGCCTTTTTAATAATTGTTTGAAGTTAATAGATAAGGTAGAGCTTTAATGAAACTCATCTAAAATGATTTTAATTTTGAATAAATATTTAAATGAACTCCACAAAAACATCTAACACTACTATAAATGTTATTTTTAACTTAAGAAATTTTCACAATTTTTTACTTGATAAATAATATTTGATGAAAAATTCAATAAGCCTCTATTGTACATTTTTCTATCAATATCTGATGTTATCAGCACCATGGAATCTTTCATATAATTCTCTGAAACATAGCAATGCAATTTTTATTTAACTTCAACTGCAGTTACCTTTTATTTTTTTCTACTATTATGCTAAAAGATAGAAATTAAAAAAAATTACCAATGTTTTGAACCCAGCCTGACCTTCTTATATAGCATATTGTCTGACTAAATCTAAGTAACTATATGTTTTAAAAACCCTAGTTTTCTTTCTTGGTGGCACAAATTAGCTTTATAAATATTTGTAATAAACTTTCATTATGGTCAATTATTTTCCAATAACAACATAAATAATTAAAACCAGGCATTGTATTCAAATTTATTATATTACAATTAATCTTCATATGGATTTAATGAAGTTTAAATATATGTAAAATATCTTTATTTAGGTGCATTGTGCATCTCCATTTATTTATTTTTTATCTTTTTCATTCAAGTTCTATGATGATATCTCTAAAAACACTTGCAAACATTACACAGTTTGGAGAAAAATATGGTATTGGTTTCTAAGATGTAGTTCACACAACCAATTCTCCAATTAGATCAATCTTTACATTGCTATTTTTTAAAAATCCTTTTCAAACATATAAAACAGGCATAACTCTCCATACAGTAGTGCCACTCAGTGCCAACCAAAGTAATCAATTTATGCCAGAAGGTTTGTGCATATCTAGTGCCTACTCATCCAATATCCCCATTTATATACTAGTTTCTGGCTTGTGGGATATTGGATGAGTAGGCACTAGATGGGGATTTTATGCACAAGCCTTCTGGCATCCATTGATTACTCTGGCTGGTACTGAGTGGCACTACTGTATGGAGTTTTTCCTGTTTTAATAAGTTATGTGCAAGAATAAGAAATGGTGATCATGTGATGTTTAGTGGTTCAAACATATAATTACAATGTTTAGAAGAAAACTGTGATGTTGGTTCCTAATATGTAGTCTATCCAATCAATTCTTCAATTGGGCCAAGATTTACACTACTTTTTAAGTACAGCACACCATATTTTGTATTTAGAGATACATGTCACACAAATTCAAAAATGGATATTTTTAACAAATACAACTACAATAGTTGTCCATTTGCATCTAAAGAAAAGATTAGATTTATTTCAGTTAAACAATAACTCACTGAGCAATGCTTTCAACTTAGAACATCATATTCATAGCACTCAAACTTGTCAGCTGACAACTCTTAATAAATCTCAGCTGACAAGTTTGAGTGATTTGAATATGACCTTATAGGTCGAAAGCATTGCTTAGTGAGTTATTTTTTAAGTGAAATAAATCTAATTTCTTTTTCATAAGTGAATGAATGCTATTAATAGAATTATATAGTAAAAAAAGAAAGAATTAAATCTTCATAGAGTTATAGCTATAATAGATAGTTTTTTTAATTTCTATTGCAAATAAATTTTCAATATGACTTTAATATTTGATCATCAAGAAATTTTTAACTGTTCTGTATTTATGATATTTGCATTGTTTTTAGTCTTCATTTTAAATCCAAATAAATCTGCTTCTCAAGAGCTTATCATTAGTATTAAGCCTAAAATGGATTAGTAAAATATAAAGATATATACAACAAACTTTCAAAAGACTGCTGTGTGTCATTGATTTCTCAGACTGTCTTCTATAAAGCAATAACGGAAAAAGAAAACAAGTACTTCGCACTTATTGCCTTATAGTAAGATTTTGTATTCCATCCTTATTTCATCTTGTCACTAAGAACAGCCAGAAGTTACTAAATGCCACAAATAAATAGAAAGCTTGGTAGTCTACAGTCTGGATATCTGAAAAATTTCTAAACATAATTAAAACTTGAAAAAAATATTCAAACATATTTGGACGTGATTTGGATCCAGACATGATTATGATGCATGGATGTAATTCTATGACTGACCGACAATGCTCTGGCAGACAAAATAGTGCAAATAATGTACATTTTATCATGAAAAAAAGATTTTGTTTAATGTCATTAAGCCATTAAGGCTTTTATTTTCATTTTATGACTACTTAATGCAACGATTTTAAACTATGAATAAAAACCGAGAGTGTCATCTTTTCACTCGCTATTAATATCAATGTTCCAGTAGTAAAGAGGCTGGCGTATTGATATTAACTGCATTTGGAACGATGATCGATTCCGTGTGTACATTATTTAATAAATATATATTTAAAATGTAAATCATTGTTCCCTTCAAATCTAACAATTTGTTTCTCAAAATTATATATTCAATGTTTTATATTTAATAAATAATTTGATTTAAAATTATTTCTATTTATTCACTTTAAAACATATTGCCATTGGTGCTTGAGCACCAAAGTGAAAACACAACATAAGAATGACATTCAATTAGATAGCCTACGATTTCTTTTTTGTTAAATTAGGAATTGTTCAAGAATGTTTAACGCAGAAATAACTTCTCATTAAATCCTTTCTTTAAACCATGATGTAATAATTAGTTTGTGAAGCAGCCATATAAAACACCTTGTTAGCTGGATGACTGGAGATGAATAAATAATTTTAAACAATTTCATGAGAACAGTTTATTAAAGTTAAACGTCTATTTTGGATCATTCATTTGTAAATAATACTGTATTTTCTGCATATATGTGTGTGTGCGTGCGTGAGTGTTATCGTTTCCACTTTTAAAAAAAAGGTGAAAATAAATCTCGGTATTGATATAAAGCATATTTTAATTATTTAATTATATATATTGTAATAAAAAGAAATCAGTATAATAATAAAAAGTGAAGAAAATAAAAATCAATAAAGTTAAAAACAATTTAAACTATACATGTTTATTGATTCTTTAAATATATATATAATCAAGTGATTATTTTATATATTACATACAACATCTTACAATTACGAGACAAACTTTAAAAAAAAAAAAGACAATCTATATAAATTTTTATTAAATATTTAATTTCATAACAAAAATAAAGGGAATGTAATTAAGTTATGAAATAAGAAAACGATTTGATAATACATTTTTTAAAATGTTAACGATTATAGAAAAATCTATAAAAAGTTAAAAAAGTAAAACAATTATTCTTGAATTGCTCTTATCGATTCTTCTTTTAATTTATAAGAGATGACAAATTGAGCAACAAATTACAATACTAATACTTTTTTTAAAATTTACCTTTCTATCATCATCATTTTCAACTATCTAAAAGATGAACGCCTTTTCAAATTTAATTGCTTCGATCTTTAGCTGTTTTATTTCACATTATTGCAGCAATTTTTCTAATTTATCTATAGCACATGTGATCTCTTTCTAAATCGTTTACAATTCTTTAGGATCCATTTTAAGACTTCAATTGTCCAAATGCTATCATCTTTTTAAACAACAGGTTCATCCCAGCTCTTCACCATCTTATTAACTGAAAGAAAACCATTTAACTCCTTTTTAAAGCATGAAGAAATTAAGCAGAGAAAATTCTATGTTCATTCGATATCTTCTTATTACGGCAGTTTTTATTAATATATAGTCATTCATATGGTAAACAAACATGGATCGGTTGCTCCCTAACTTGGATCAATCGATGTGGTTTACCGATTTACCTTCTGAAATTATGACCAAAAAATACCACAGACTTGATGAATAATAATTCTATTTGATATAAGTATACTAAGTTTTTTTTTTTTAGTAAGAAAGGACAGCTAAACAAGATGATGGTAATTGTTGATAGCTTGCCATTGTTTTTTATCCATTAATGTACATTTTTTTATTATTTTAATTAACAGACCTTCTGTCTCCTATAGATTACTTTTTATTCTATGCGCCTTTCTAGATCTACATTTCAAGTTTCTTTAAATAAATATTTATCATTCATAATCTGCAATACTCATGTCCCACGAAATGCTTTTTTCAAACGAAACATTCCTTTTTGTTTTTAAATATTTTTATGCAACATTATTTAAATTTTCTAAATAATTTAAGTCATTAGTATTCACAAATACTTAATTTTTATTTACTTCTACAGATTGATTAATGACTTTCATAATTTAATAATTTGATAGGTCCCCCCCCCCCCGTTCTTAAAACTCAGAATTTTGTCACAGTGAAGTAGCTGTATGCAGTGTATCAATGTTCATTACTTCAATTGTTATTCTAAACAATATAATAATTAAAAACCAGTCAACACTTAGACAATCCCAATATCAATAATAATCACAATTTCAAACTGTTGTCAAGGCAACTTCCTTTTAACAATAAAGATGGAATTCTTTTATTCCACCTTTACTGTTAAAAGGAGGTTTCCTTGACAACAGTTTGAATTTGTTGATTGTTATTAATATTGGGATTATCTAAGTATTTTTTTTACAATCGTTGATTATCTAAGTATCGACTTGTTTTTAATGATTATTTACAAACTCATTTAGCCTTGAGTATTATTACACTTATTATTTAAACAATATAAATACACAAAAATAGAAATATTATAATTCACAAATTTAATAAATTTTATGATACAGCACCAGCAATTTTTTAATGTGAGAACATCACATATGATCATATTTATCATCAAAAATTGAACTTAATAAAATCCATTATGCTGTTCTTTCATATAAATTATAATAAATAAAAAAAAATCATATACAACATCCATATAAATATTAACTATAATTATACATAAAAAGCTTTTTATGGCACATGTTTGTGTGCTCTTTGGAAATGTTAAGCATCCTTATTAACATTATCCAATTATTGTAGATAGAACACCACCTAGTTTTTTTATAATGCAAATAAAATAATAACAATAGCAAAATAAAACATCAGTAAAATAGAATAAAAAAAATTTCATGTAGAGATTCAATATAACTTCAAACAATTGATTAGATAACATAACAAAATACAGAATAAATAATGCATACATTATACAACTTTATATACAGAATTTTATAATAAAAAATTGTTTATTTATTTTTAAATGTTAAAATTTAATGTCTCAAATTATTATCCTTTTAATACAATATACTGATCTAAATGTGTTTTTTATTTTTCAAAGTAATGCAGACATACTTGCAAAGTGATTACTTTTAATGCTTCTATCATTTTGCCCAAGCCTCCCCCCTCTCAAAAAGACATTTTTTTTATTTGAGAGATTAAAAAACAAATTGCATGAAGTGAGATTAAGCAAATATGGCTGATAGATATGGTAAATCATGCTGAATTTAATAAAAAGTGTTTTACACTCAAGACATTGAAAGGTAAAACTTTGTGGGTGTGGAACTTGCATTCTTCTCTTTGTCACAAAACAGGATGTTTACATTTAATTGCATCATGTAAATGTTTCAAAACTTGCAGATAAAATGCCTGGCCATTATAAACTGAATTTGAGAGAAAAATCCTGTTTGTATAAAAACATCTGTTGTTTTGATTTTGGACTTCACTTGTGATGCTTTTTAATGATGTGAAAATTTTAACATTTCAATTAAATCACTCATAAACTTGTGCTTTTATGAGATCAGTTTTCTTGTAAACTGTTTCAAGCATTACAACTTTTTTCCTTGTCATTTTCTGTAAATAAAAACAGAATTTCATATTGTCAAACTTTTATATCATTATAAAAATATTGACAGAAATGTAAAATGCACTTTACAAAACAATGTGTTAAGTGGCCCCATGATATCACACAGCAATGACATTTGGTAGATTGATGCAGAAGGGTTCCTACAAGTTGTATAGAACATGGGAAGTATATACTACAACAACCACAGAAACAAAAATGACCCTGGTTATTTTAGGTCCTCCTCATATACTATCTTTTTAATGGTTTTTAATTGACCAGTTGTTAATTAAATTTATTGAAGGGTTATAAATATTCATAAATTATTTAACTTTATGATTAATATAACATGTTTCATATATTTCTTTTTTAAATTTTTAATGTAATTTAAAGGTTTAATATTTTTTGTAATATTTATTTTATGTGTATATAAGAAGTAGTTACTGTCTAAAGCAGGTTTGTCATCTCATCTATTAATTGCATTGATATGTTTTGTGTTTTTTACCTCTAATTGTTTCACTGCATGACCATAGTAAATCATTTTGTAATGGTCACAATTAATTTTATACATGATACCTTTTTTGTATTTTATATCATCTCCAATTGTATAATTATCTATTAATTTATCCAGCAATTTTGCAGTTTGATCATCTAATATTTATATGTGAATCAATATAATTTATGTTTTTTATTAATGTGTTATAAATTTGGGAATAATATGAAAGTTTGATCTATTTCTTATTTGAACTAATTGTTACTATCATCATTATAATCATTTTGAATAAAAATGTTAGTTATTAGAGATTTTTTTAGAATTAAAAAGTATATTTTATTAGTTTTAAGATTATGTCCATAATCTTTATCTAAATTTAATAAATTGATTATTTTGTAATTCAGCACATTTTTATCTGTATTATATTTACCATTTCTATATTTAAAATTTTTAATGATTGCCACCACATGTATTAATAACATATCTTCAAATTTTATTAGAAGTAGACACATTTTAGTCTTTGATTTTTTTTATTCTATCAAAATGTTGATGGGATACAATATTTCATGTAATAAAATGTTTTTTAAGTGCAAAGCTGAATGTTTTATGAAATTTAAGAATGATCATAAAATAACTTTCTTAAGTGAGAAGTTATTGTTAATAATAGCACAATAAAATAATTGTACAATATTATTGTCTTTTGTATTAAAAAGCTTAATATTTGAACCAAAAATCAATAAAAGCAATATATAAATCATTTCTATGTTCTCTATACCTTTCTTTTATTTGCCTGTCTACAAAAATCATATCTATAGTGCTTCATGATTTCCTAAAATCACTTTGAGTCTCTGGTAATTATTGATTTATTATTAATTATAATGATAGGAAACTATCCTTAGATAAGTATAATATACCTTATGCATTCTCAATCAAAAATATTAAATGGTTAATGTCAAATAAGAATGACAGTATAGATTATAAAATTGATATGGACTAAAACTATGATGACAACTAGAAAAAAACATAATTTTCTAGTAAAGAAACTGATATTACATCCCCATAATGAAAAACAATGTTATTGTAGTAAAATAATATTGCCCAGAGCATATTTAATTGCTATGAATTCCAACTCTTCATTATTTATTTCATTTCAAAACATAAAGATATAATATATTATGTTTTTTAATTTGAGGGACTGTGAATGAATGAGCGAACATAGTAAATATATATGAAAATGTATGCACTCAATTTAGTATCAATAACTGTTATTACAATATTAAATGCAACATAATTGCTAAGTTCAGTCTAGAGGTTAATTATACACACATGGTTGTGACAAAATAGGATCATAAATGAATGACAAATTTGTGAAAATGTGATTGTATTAATATAGTACAAGGTTCTCAGTGATTTAAAACATTGTTTTATAATTTCTGATACTGTTGATTCACTTACATACAACAAAAAATTATTACTTAAAAAGGTCAAATGACCACCCTTCTATTATTTTTAATTAAGTAGAGATGCTAAATACATATAAAAATAATAGAGATAAAATTTTTGTTATATTAAATGCTTTTATTGACTGTGTACTAAAAAGAAATAAAACAACTTCATTCACTTTGGGTTTTTAGATTTAACTTAAAATAAATGCATGGAGTCGGAGTCCAAAAATTAATTAAGTCAACTTCTTGTTATAAAAAATAGAGATTGACTAATTAATCTCTGGACCTTCTCCCCATGATTTTATTTCAATTTAAATCTAAAAATTCCAATTTTGGTTGAAGAAACAATTATTTTATTTCTTTTTAGCACACAGCCAATAAAAACATTTAATATAAAAAACATCTCTATTATTTTTAATTTCTTAGTATTGGAGTAGTAAATGAAAATTAAAATTATGTTGTACTTTAAATTGACTGGACAGTTGTAGTTAATATATGTTATAGTTATGTAATAAATGTGGAACATATTAATAATTATCAGTTTTATGAATAATTACTAAGTCTTTTGGTCAAAATAATAAATAATACATATAAACTACATTGACCAGGTGACTATTAATAATTATCAGTGAAGTCTGTTAAATGTAGTAAAATATATATTGTATAATATTATTAATTGTTATTCTTTAACATGAAATTATTTTCATATACTAATGAAATATGCTGAAAAAAACTTGAGCTAAGTCAAGCCATTATGAAAAGGTATAACCATGTAGATATATTCTCTTTTAATAACACTGAGTTAACTTTCAGAGAATTCTTGCCACAATTGTAGTGCAAAATTAATTAACTAACTGTGCCAGGAGTGGGATGAATATATAGTTTATAAAATATGCAAATTATTGCAGTGAGAAATGTAAATTATAAATGTCAGATGTTTCAGTTTTTGACAAAGAGAAGCAAGATGACATATTTATATGTATGACTAAAAATAAAATCACAAACATTCTTTTAGAATTTAATAAAGAAACTCCACTTGAATATGCCTTGGAAGTAGAAGATAAACACCAGGACATAATTTTTTTGGTCTTATGAATTCAAAGAAATAAATTGATGCTTGATTATAAAATGTTCATGGTGCCATTCATCCCAAATCTAACATACCACTTGAACACAAAATAGAAGAACTAAAAGAATTTTTGCATTGAAAGAAAAAATTGTGTAAATGTGAAGCTCATGGAAAACTTAACATTAAAGAATAATACATCAAAGACCTCACAAACAAAGGCTACAAATACTTGACATTAATAAATATAGTAAAAAGATATATGAACAATAACAAAGCTGCTACTAATGACATTCCACATAAGCCATGAATTAGCCTCATGTCTATTCCTAGCATAGCAACAAAACTTCAAACACTTTGCTTGGACACTATTCAAATAGCATTTAAAACACTGTCCTCTCTATTAATAATCCTTGGCCAATACTAAAGACAGAACTCCATTTGAACATGTTCCTCAAATAGTCTATAAAACTTCAAGCCTACAGGAAGTCTTGAGCTAATAGATCTATGAGAGTCTATCTTTATAAAAAGGCTAAACATATTGGCAACATAAGTCCATATTTCTTGATTGCCAGATTACTATAGGACACATATTTTCCCCTTCTAAAATTAAGGCAATATGCATAGAGAAGGATGATTATACAAGAAAGTTCAAGGCAGCATGGGTTATTGAAAGAGACCTGAATTTAATCAACAGAAAGTATCAAATCATCTTTTTATAGATGTTTGACTCAAGCAAATTATTTATTTGTTTTACTTTAAGTTATTAAATTATAATTTTAAGTCATTTCAAGTATTTAAACTAACTCACCAGTTATATATACATTTTCCTTTAGATAAATCAGCATATGTATAATTACTTTTTCAGCAATTGATAGTTTCTCTTGGTTGAGACCAGTCCAGGTAATTGTCAGCATTAAGAAAGCATAATCAAGTATTTTGGCATTCCATGAGTTTCCTACTGTCTAGGATTTGATGAGATTCAGGCCAGTAAACTATTTTTGTCATTTAAGGCTAATGATTAATTTGAAGTGACTCTGGCTTCAGGTGAATCAAAACTGCACCATAGAACCAAAAGACTGATGTTGGATCTTCTGCATTGACTTCAGCTACATCTCATGGGAGATACTTCAGCTACATCTCATGGGAGATATGTCAGCCATCTCTCTGGCCAGCCAAAATCAACTTTGCAGCTGGCCAATTAACTAACTTTTTCTCAAAAAAAATTACTGTCCAATTTAGCCACTTAGTTCTCAAAAAATATTTCAAAAACTACTATCCAGACTGAACTAATTTTTTTCCATCGAGTCTTTTATCACATTACTGAGGTGATAAAAACATGAAATTTAAAAACAGTGTCTATTTTTTATATTGATAAAAAGAATTTTAATTTTTTTGAAAGCTATATTGAAATTTTTATCAAAGTGTGATATACATGTTTTTAATTAGATAAAGATTTACCAATTAATTAAAAAGATTTTCAAAAATAAATAATGAACATTTTTACAATTATCAAAAAACATGCTTATGTTAAATTTTAAAATAAGAGTAACAAATAATATTTATTGGATCTTTCACTTTTTATCTGTGTTTATTTCTACTTTTCCTTTATTCTATATGTGCCATGTACCCAACTTGTTGCAATATATATAAAATACATATTTTGTGGGTTCATCCATGTTCTTTTAATATTAATTTTTTGACTTAATCACACAAGCCATCCACAGAGTTATAAAAGGTAGAAAGACGGTTGTAGAGGTGCTACAATCACTGATTTGAATAAAATGTTAAAATTCCACCAATAGCAAAAAATGTTAAATTTAGGAATGTTTTTTAAAAAAATCTTTCCAAATAGAAGGAAGTTTGCATGTATCATCTCGCTTATTGATGCAATCTGGCCTTTTAAGTATCTCAATGGCTTCTCTAATTTTGCATTGGTAGAGATTATCACATCTGGATATGATCCTGGTACTAGAAAAAATCAATTTTATGACCTGAATCTATAGTATGGAGTGAGAGTGCTGATGATGATGAGTCTTGTTTAACTGCATTAGCATGCTCATCTCTCCTAACACTGATGTGACAATTACTCATACCTATGTAAGAAGCTTTACAATTTTTACATGAGATTTGATAGACACCATGAGATTCAAGAGGGATTGAATCCTTAGGCTTGGTTATTATATTGCTGATCTTTTGATGGGCAGAAAATGCTGTATCTATATTATAGCGTTTTAATATACGTCTGATACTGTCTGTAGTTCCTTTTACATTGTCTCTTAAATACATATTTTGTATACAATGGACAGCATTACAGACAAGTTTTTGGTACTCCTATGGGCTCACCTATCTCAGGAGTAATAGCTGATTTATTCATGGAATATATAGAAACTCGTGCTTTAGAATCAGCATCTTTAAAACCTCTCATTTGGCTCAGATACATAGATGACACTTTTGTCATATGGCAACATGGAAAAAATAAATTAGATGATTTTTTCTTACATTTAAATAATATGCATCCTCATATTAAATTTACAATAGAGACAGAGTCTGATGGAAAACTCTCTTTTCTTGATGTTCTAGTCACCAGAACACCAAATAGTTTACCTTTTTCTATTTACAGAAAGGATACACACACAGACAGATATTTGCATTTCCATTCTCATCATAACCCAACTCAGATAGTTTCTGTAGCCAAAACTCTTTTAAATAGAGCAATTAACCTTTCAGATGAGACACATCTAAAAGAAGAAATAAATCATATTAATAGTGTTTTATTAGCAAATAGTTATAATTACAAATTTATAAAAAAAGCTTTATTTCAAGCCCAAAATAGACAAAATAGGAAACAAAAAGATGATAAATCAGCTATTAGGATTTGTGTTCCATATGTAAAAGGAACTACAGACAGTATCAGATGTATATTAAAATTCTATAATATAGATACAGCATTTTCTGCTCATCAAAAGATCAGCAATATAATAACCAAGCCTAAGGATTCAATACCTCTTGAATCTCATGGTGTCTATCAAATCTCATGTAAAAATTGTAAAGCTTATTACATAGGTATGAGTAATCATCGCATCAGTGTTAGGAGAGATGAGCATGCTAATGCAGTTAAACAACACTCATCATCATCAGCACTCTCACTCCATACTATAGATTCAGGTCATAAAATTGATTTTTCTAGTACCAGGATCATATCCAGATGTGATAATCTCTACCAATGCAAAATTAGAGAAGCCATTGAGATACTTAAAAGGCCAGATTGTATCAATAAGTGAGATGATACATGCAAACTTACCTCCTATTTGGAAAGATTTTTTAAAAAAACATTCCTAAATTTAACATTTTTTGCTATTGGTGGAATTTTAACATTTTATTTAAATCAGTGATAGTAGTGCCTCTACAACCATCTTTCTACCTTTTATAACTCTGTAGATGGCTTGTGTGACCAAGTCGAAATGTCAGTATATTAATATTAAAAGTTTTTAACACGGATGAACCCGCAAAATATGTATTTTATATATTTAATCCATGCAAATCTTCATTTTAACATTATATATATATATATATATATATATATATATTTATATATGGCATATATATCTATATGATATATATATATATATATATATCACTAGATAGTTCTGCCATAAGTAAAAATATTAAACAGTACTTTGTAATCTTAAAAATGGAAAGGTTACAAGTTCTGATGAAATATCTGGAGAAACCTTAAAATATGGCAGTGATATATTAGCTTCACGAATATTGAAATTTTTAAAAAAATATCTGGATTGGTGAATTTATGCTACTTAAACTTAAGAATATTTTGTTTTAATTTTTAAAAAGAGGAATATCAAGGTAGCAGTTATTATTGTGGAATATCATTATTATCATGCAGACAAAGTATTTTCAAGAATTTTGCTGAATAGATTGTTTCCAGTTATAGATCAATAGTTATATACCTTATGTACACTGAAACCTAATAAAAATAAAAAGCTATATTTGAATAATAGTAATATCAGGCAGCTAAATACTTTTGAGGGCTTTCTATGTCTTCATAATCATGGCATTAAAATGATCATGGAAAAAATAGTAGTATAGACCCGGGTCTCATTTTATGCAGATTTATTTAATGCGATTTTGAAGTTATGCAATTCATGATTCTTCTTAATATCTTTGTATTTGGTTTTCTTTTATGTGATAAAAATTATTAGATCAGAAGGTGAGCTCTGATAATGTGCTATTACTTTAAATATTATAAATTTCATGCACTCATGTCATATTTAAAGTAATAGCGCATTATCGGAGTTCGACTTTCATCTAATAATTTCAATATTTTGAGTGCTTTATAATAGTACTGTAATAGATTTTATGTAATAAAGAAGTTCATAATTCACTTAAAATCAGAATTTCCCCATTTTATATACACACATTAAATTTTACAAGACTATAATGTAAATCTATTCAAACATTATAGATGAAAAATACTATGTTTGTTGTTGTTTTTGCATTTTAAATCACATTCTATTTTTGCTTTTTATAAAAAGAGTACTTAATTAATTAATCATTTAGTGTCCGCAAGTAATAAATTTTACAAGATTATAACGTGAATCTGTTCAAATGTTATAGATGCCTATACAATGTATGTTGTTGTTTTTGCATTTTAAATCATGTTCAATTTTTGCTTTTTATAAAACAAGTATTTAATCAATTAATCATTTAGTGTCTGCAAGTTTATTTTTAAAAAGTGAGTAACAGTGGTAGGCACGATTAAATTTGACAATTAAAGTCTGATTTTTAATTGTAATTAACAATTTAAAAATTTCATAACGAGGTGATGTAAAACGATGAAATTTGATTTTTAAACAGAATTGCAAATTAAAAAATTAAAGGCAAAAATAAGAATTTAATTGTTAATTGTTAGTTTTAATTAAATTTTGCCTAACAGTGGTGACTCAATGTCTTTTTATTATCATGAGTCTAAGTTTTTATTTTTATTTTAAACTTTTAGTTTACTCTAACGAAGAGAGAAAAAAAACACCCAAGAAAATGAATTTCTTTGGAAACAAAAATTTCAATTTTAGATTGCTTAGTGAAATGGGAAGTATCAATAGTGATTGGAAAATGTTTTAGTTGTATTTCCTCTTGACTTCATTTAAGGAAAAGCTACAGTATCTCAAATCACATCATGACGAATCTGTTGTCTCAATTAGCAATAATAATTAAAATATCATACATGTATGAAAAAAATTGTAAATTACGCATAAAAATATATTGTTATGAATAAAATTAAATACTGTAATTAATAAAAAAAGTAAAAAAGGTTGTCTTGTATCAATTTTTTTTCAAATTTGAAATTTTTTATTAGTCATATTTTATTTTCTTATTTTTTTTATGCGAATTTTAAAGTAATTTTACATTGTTGCTTTGCTTTTATGTGATTTTTGGAAAATTAGAGTACGTATCCCCTATTTTACAAGGTAAGTTAAGTCTATTTTTGTATGATTTCTTTTGTGCACATTTTCTGAGGAACCTATCTACTGCATATATTAACAAAAATATATTCTAAGCTTATGCAAATTAGAGAATCCATTTCTTAGAGAATGGAAAGCATGATTCCTTTTAGTTTATAGCATTGTTGTTATTAGCTATGTGCCAAGCTTCTGTGACCTTATACATAGAGTTGTTTCTCTCAATGCAAGCTATTGTGGTGGATAATACATAAGATTTAAATATAGTTTACATTATATATATATATATTTTTCTATATATATATATATATATATATATATATATATATATATATATATATATATATATATATATTGTGCCATTACAATTTAGTCATTAGCTAAATTTATAGTAATGTGCATGTAAGAAAATGTAAAACCAAAATCATCATCACATTTTTATATGACAATAAAGGAAGCTGTAAGGCATCCAAGTTCAAACCCTACAAGATCCAGTTTTAAAAGCTTTAGACAGAAAGAGAGTGGGTCAACAATTATATTCTTTATTTGTTTGGGTGTTGATAGAAAGGTAATACACACATTTAAACTATTCAATATTTAATTTTTCTGTTAAAAGGCAAAGTTATAATGCATATGTATAGGCAGTGTGTGTTATAAAAGCTATTTAGTTAGCCACTTTTAAAATTTCAGACATTAAACTTTCTTTAAAACTAACCTATGCTTGATCAATTCTAATATCTTATTCTATACTTCTATTTTGCTTTTCTATAATTGTAATTGGGAATTAAAAGTTACAGATTTAATTTTAAATATTGGGGTTATAATTACTAAGCTGGCAATTAGATTATTGTAATGACAGTTTATGAATGATTTGAAATGATAAAGTATGTGTGTACATTACATACAGAAATTTACATTTATTATATATTGAAAAGAAGAAGGGAGAAAATCTGTTGAATCAGATATCTATTTTTGTAGCAATTTTGTTTTTGTAAATGATTGTTTGTCATTTTGGGAGCTTAAGCTTGGTGGGAACTCTAATTTTAAAAGTGTCTCATCTTAAGATTAAAGGAAAGAAACTCCAATTTTAGATATTACAGATATACGTGAAAAAGGAAAAAGGATTAAGTCTATTTTTTTTTAAGACAAAAGTGTCTGAAAACCAGGTGTGTGATTTTTTGAGTTGGTCAAAAATAGAAAGTTACACTATCACTCTAATTGGGTGATTTGACTCAAAAATCGGATATAAAAGCAGTCTGGAAAATCAGTTGTTATTATGATTAGATTATTGTTATTATAATATATTGTGAGGGAGACTTTTTAAAAATTATTGAAACTAAAGCAGACAAACATTTGTAGTTCTGCTAGATAATTTTTTTTTAAATCATTTTTTTTATATCAAGTTTTGAATGTTGAAAATATAAGAATGACAGGGTAGAAAAATTATATATATGTCTCATCTTTTACCTGACCATCGCAGAGCCGCAGATCATATAGGAAGGAAAAGATGTCTTGTCTGAAAAATAATATTCCACACCTTTCAACTGACCAGAGAAATAAGATGTTTTTAGCTGGAAAGAAGAAAACATTCACCTGCATTCGAAAGAGATCAGAAAGATGAATTAATCTACTGATAAATATTACTCATCGAATCCAATTAATTGTTCCAGTAACTGAGTTTGAACCCCAGAAAAATTACAATGTGAAAACAACTGCTGTATTTCATCCACTAAAAGAATCATGCTTGACAGGAAGAGAGGAAAAATTAATATAATGATTTCCAAATTGTCCACTAAAGCAAATAACCTCAATAGGATCATCATCATCATCAAACAATTATACACCTCAAGAAAGAGATTGTTCCAAAGTAAAACAAAAATGGTAGCTGCAGAAATATAGACATTATACAAGATAAGTTTGAGCCCTTGGAAGTTCACCACAAAACAAAGGATCGGTAATATGACTTTTTATATCTATTTTCTTTATGATATCAGAGTCTTAATAAACTTTTAGCAATAAAGTGGTATAGTTTATTTAAAGAACTTTTAAAGACAATTCAGATCGATTAAAACCAATAATTTTTTACCAATAATAACCTTGAGCTTCATAAATGATCTTGAATGTATCAAAATTATTTGTTTATTAATTTACAGTTATGAAATATTAATGTGTAAAATAATTTTTTGTATTATTATTTTGGTTTTAAATAATATTTTGTTATTATGGGATAAAACACACACCTACATAATAATATTTTTACATGTGTATAATTGTGTGCGAATGTGAAGTAATAAGCAGTGTTAAAATATTAAATTATTTTGTTTTAAGAAAGTATAGCATTTCAGAGGTAGAAGGGAGGGGGAGAAAATGATTTAAAACTTGTTCGGTAAAACTTGCTCTTTCAATTCTACTAACATTTTTTTTAACATTCTGCTTACATGTTAGATTATAAGGTATGTGTGCCAATGAGTGAATATTTTTTTTTATATGAAATACTTTTCTTGTGGATGGAACATTTTAACAAATCGGTTACCCAATTTAATACAATATACTTTTGAAATACATTTACGGGAAAGGGGGAAGAATTTAAAATTTAATGTTATGATTTTAAAACAGTCGATTATGATTATTGTTGTTATTGTTAATATAAATTTTCATGTAAATATAGAAATTTTTATGTATATGTTAGAAATGCAGTAATAAATATTAGTTTATGTTATTAAACGAGGCATATATATTTCATTAAGAGTAGTCTTTATCAAGTGTGATCATTCATCATCAATGGTTGAATATTAGTTGTTTAAGATATGATTAAATATGCTAAGATTAACAATAATTATGAATTTCTTTATAAAAATTAGGTTTTATGTTTAGGCTTAGTCCTAAAGCTGTGGTTGAAACCATTGTCATTATCATTATCATTATTGTCATCATCATCATCAATGTTTTAATTAATGAGCTGTTTAAATGTTTAAAGGCCATAAATAAATATTGATTTCATAGTATTTAGTGATTTCTTAGTATTATTATAACCACCATCCCATCATCTATTTCATGCAAGGATGAGTGAATTGCCATCCTAAATTAATAGTAATCTGAGCTAGTAAAACTTATAAAAAAATATTGAAACACATTTGTTATGCTAAGATCTAAGAAATGATTTATGTCTAATGAATTCCACTTCAGTTTAAAGATGTTTTATGTTACCTAGGTGTTTACTTAAATATTAGTGCATACAGTGTTATGGGTCTAAAATCAAAATCATACATTTTGTAAGAAATAAAGTACCAAAAGGGATTCAAACATGGTACATGTGAAAAGGTTATTAGATATAACTGTGTCTAGATTCAGATAATCTAGTGGTGCCCTGATAGACCATATTCACTTGTTGTTCACTTAGACATGCACTTAACATCTAACCAAGAAATGAAAGTGGATAAAATCTACAGTCTGTATATCTGAGAAACTTCTGAGTTACTAGTGTACTCACTCACTTGATTTCCATATACCTGAGTTATAATAGTTGTTATTAATAATTTGTTTATAATTATTGATATTGTGATATCTTGAGAAATCTAATTATAGAAATATGTTTCATTTAATCCAATGACCCTTAATATGATTGATAACTCAGTCTGACCTTTTTGTTTAATAGCCACTACTCAGGTATTCTTCTCATAATTTAATTTAAGCTACAATGCTTTTCGTTTATTAAGCTAAATATTTATATTTGAATCTCTTTGATTACTTTATTTAATACATTTGGATCGTTTGATCATCTTTATTAAGTTACAATGAATATTTGAATATTTGAGATTTTAATAATATTTGGATTTTTGACAAATCCAATGATATTTTAATATACAATTGAATTTCTCTTTAATATGTTACAATGGACCTTTTGAGCTAGTTTAATAAAGTATATATATATATATATATATATATATATATATATATATATATATATATATATATATATATATATATATATATATATATATATATATATACCATGTTCCCCATATTTTAATACTATGACTATGAGGATATAGAATGCCATGAAAGTGCTTAGCTGCCTGACATTATCATTATTCAAATATAGCTTTTTCTTTTTATTGCATTTCATCATATATAAGGTATATTGTACTTGTCTAAGGATAATTTCATATCATTATAATTAATAATAAATCAATAGTAACCAGAGACTCCAGTGGTTTTAGAAAATCAAGAACCACTATAGATATGATTTTTGTAGACAGGCAAATGAAAGAAAGGTATAGAAAACATACGAATGATTTATATATTGCTTTTATTAATTTGGTAAAAGCATTTGATTCAAGTAAGAGGGTAGGTTTCTGTCATTATTTGAAATTAGTTGATTGTCTACCAAAACATATTCATAATACATAGCTTTTACACGATGGAATGAGAGTAAGTGTTATTACTACAGGTGGAAAGTTTAAGTCATAATGAAAACTGCTGTTAAACAAGAATATGTATTTGCTTCAATTTTGTTTTCAATTTTTATGACAACAGTCTTTGGAATTGTTTATAGATGGTTTAAACAGACAGGGATCAAGATATGATATAAGTTTAATGATAGAATTTTTTAATTTGAATCAGTTAAAAGCAAAACAAGAACGCCATCTTCTTGAATTCTGGATTTACACTATGCTGATGATTGTAATATTTTATTCCAGTTCAAAAAATGATATACAGAATATTCTTAGCATTTTAAATGTAATTTATAAAGGTTTCAGCTTATTAATTAATGTTCAAAAGTCCAAGTTTTCTTATCAGCCAGTGACTGAAGAAAACTCCTCACCAGCTTTCAGTTTGGATAGTTATCAATTTAAGAATGTAAATCAGCTTAAATATCATGTCAACTTTATAAGTAGAATACTGGACTTAGATGTTGAGATCCAACACAAACTCCAATGAGTTGCTGGTTTTAAGATTGAGTATTTCATCATTGAAAAATAACTATTGCAACTAAGTTTGCTGTATATAAAGCTGTTATTTTACCTAATTTATTGTGTGAATGTGAAATATGGACATTCTATCAGTGCAATATAAAGGTATTAAAAAGTTTTATTTAAGGTTGCTCAAAAAAACTTTAAAAATATAATGACAAGATCATAACACCATTGAATATGCTCTTTACCTTGCAGGTTGTGATATTATTGAGTCCATTGTTGTAAAATTACACGTTTGTTGAATTGGATGCATAAAATGAATGAACAATGGAAGACTTCCTAAAAGGGTGTTTTATGATGAATTTGAATATAGGATTACCTCAAAGACATTCTAAAAAAGTGCAATGTCAATTATTTCTATTGGGAAGATATGGCAAAGAATAAAATACATTAGAGATCTACAATTAGACATGATGTTAAATATTTTATAAAGAAAAGTTTTTTGCTGAGAACACTAAAAGATGACATCATAAAATAAGTATACAAAATGTTGGGCCGACATGTTCTATATGTGTATTTGTGGTTAGCAGAATAGTTTGTATAGTGATCATAAAATTCATTTTTAGAGTAGTTTTCTTTTTTCACTCTCTTATCTTTTTTTGGAGTTGAAATAATCATTCTCTTTTTTTTTTGAGTGGATGTTTATTATTATTATAATCATAAGAATACTCTACCGTTTTTTGTTTTTTTTTACTTTTTCATCATTTTATGTGAATAAAAATATTTTTTTAATTTTTTTTTATATATTTTTTTTACTTTTTCATTTTATAAAGTTCCAGATATGATAAATTAAGGAAACTTACAAGGAATTTTACATACCATAGCTAAAATACAATATAGTAACATAAATGCTCTTAAACAGTAAGTCAAACCACAACTAAGAATTATATTTGTTTTATATAAATATCCATTTTAAATTTCTTTTTTTTTTTTTAAATTTAAGCATTATTAACAGTATGCATTAAAATGTTTGTATAAAAAGTTAAAAAAATATAGCTATAAAATCACAAAAATGGAGAAATAAAATTACTTTTAATAACTTGATTCAATTAGTTAATTTTTTGCAATCAATAGTGAAATAGACTTGCTTTTTATTAATATAATCATTAGTTAAAGTAATTTTTATAAAGTAGAAGGAAAAATAGTAATCATTTTTAAAAGATCAACAAAATTTATAGTCATTTAGACTATAAATGCTTATAAGATACTGCTTAAGCTGAAAAGTGGTGAATAAAATGTATGCTATGCAAGATAAATTAGAAATAATTTGATTTTTACAAAAGAGAGATAGACTTAGGAAGCTACTGAGATGGATCCTTGTTCAATTAAAAAAAAATATAATGTTAAGGCATGTGAAAGTTTATACCAGGGTGCGATACTGTTGTCACTACTGTGCGTTAATATCATTAGGTGATATTATTATAAAAAGTATTTAATCCCATAGATAATTGAAAAATAAATTTTTATTTTTTACTAAAATTGTTTCCAAACTCTAAAAAAGTATATTGCCATCTGATATATATATATATATATATATATATATATATATATATATATATATATATATATATATATATATATATATATATATATATATATATATATATATATATCATTATCAACCATTATCAATCCACTGCAGGATGAAGGTCTCTCCAAGTTTAATCCATCTTCTCCGATCTTCAGCTTCTCTTCTCCACATCACCCCTGCACACTTTCTTATTTCATCCATCCATCTCACATGTGGTCTCTTTCTGGGTCTTTTACAATCTCTTGGAATCCAGTTTAAAATTTCAATTGTCCACCTATTATCATCTCTTATAGCAATATGACCAGTCCAACTCCAATCTTTTAATTTTTTCAATGAGGTCAGTAACACCTGTTTGTTCTCTTACCCATACATTGCATTTTTGATCTCTTCTTGTTACTCCCAACATACATCTCTCCATACTTCTTTGAGTGGTCTGAAGTCTCTGTATTGCTCTTCTATTATATATATGATATAACAGATGGAACGATGACCACTTGGATATATTGATCAGATTCAACAATCAGCTGGTTCGATCACAATGTATGACCAACTTACACAAAGTATTTATGTGATGACACACCTATCTATTGAGCCCCAAACATTGCTGGCGCCAGATATAATGGATGGAACGATGACCACTAGCCCCAAAAGTTGATGACACCAGATATAATGGATGGAACGATGACCACTTGATTACAACTAATCCCAAAGATTGCTAACACCAGTATAATGGACAGTACTCTTCATCAACAGTCATAAACTAACCAAGCCCAATGATGGTGCATCAGATGTAATGGGTGGTCAACTATCTTGCAGACTGTACTACTATGCAGATGTAGCAATATGGTGTGAGGATAAGTTAATATGCTCTAATTTATTACCCCTAATGAAACAGTCTGCAGAGACCAATCAGGCTTAGAAGGGAAAAAAGTTGCATCCAACTATGTTCTGACTGTGGGTCATCTGATAGAATGCTAATGAGAACCAGATGAAATTCTTAACCAATGATTGCATACCCTTTAATTGACTAACTCTATCCCTATTTAATAATATTAAATGCAATTTAGGTTAGTTCATCCACTTTCTCCTTTTTTAATTCCATTATGGCCTAATATTCAAGCCCAGAGAGAATATTGCTTTTAACTCCTTTAGCAGGTATGAACAGATACACACAGCAACACCTGCACCTATATATATAGGTTACAACTAGCATTTATTATATTTGTTTTATTTTCAAGCTTTTATATGATTAAAAAAATAGAATGTGTATGCATGCCTAATTGTTTATAGACTGTGGAATGTCAGGACAATTCAATAAACCAGAGACTGGAATAATACAAACTCTCAAACATTTATTAACAATAATAAATATCCAAGTATAACAACAATAGTAATGATAAAAAAAATAAAAAATAATACTAACCATATGTACATGTGTCACATGTGAACCTCTACCATCTTACTAATGATTATTATAATCCAACCCTTATACCCCATGGTAGAAATCCACCTATGTCACTCATTCTCTACAAATCATAATTATATAGAAAAATAAACTTTAGTTATTTAATATAATTGAGATGCTGGCTAGCTAAATTATATATTTGCAGATGTTAACAACCTATTTAACAAGTTTCCCCAATTTATATATATATATATATATATATATATATATATCTCCATATATATATATATATGATAGAGACAGATACTAGTTGATTAGTCAAGCATACTGGAAAATATATGTACAAGGTTAATCACAAAATAAAACATATAATATGCATTCTATATAAGTGTTGTAATTTAACCTATGAAAATAAATTTAGAGAATATTACCTTAATATTTATGTGGATAACCTGATGTGAAGCAGGTGGGTTAACCTAAATTTTATTTACAATGAAAATAGAAAAATATCAGAGTGAATAATCCCCCCTTTCTTTTTTGCTAATTCTCAAAAAAAAATGAGGCTTCAGCATCAGAGTGTGAAAATACAACAAATAACATGAATAAAAAAAATAATAAATAAACAAAAATTTACAATATTGATTCTTTGATTAAAAATTGTAATTGGAACAAAGTTCATCAAAATCATCATAATAGAAGTAGTAGTAGTTGATAGTTAGGCAAGTTGTTCTTCAAAGCAGTTTCACTTAGTAAATCATTTTCCTTAGCAAGAATAGATAGGTACAATGGTGTCTCCTGTAGTTGTGTTTAATGGTAAAAACATTGATCCTCATTTGATTCACCATAAAGTGTTCCAATCCTTGTTTACTTTGGACTGCAGGCATCTTCTTGTGTGTTTACAATAAAGTAGAAAAATATATATAGAAAGGTTTAATGCAGCTGGTAGGAAATACCATGACACACAATAGCATGTTTTGCTCTAGCCCATTTTCATATTAAAGTACAATTTAATAATTATTTATAATCATATATTTGTATTGAATAGTATTGAAATGCTTTAAATATATATTTAAATATATATTAAGAAAATTATTTCATTTTTTTTTCCAATTTTCAGCAGACTTAATTCTCTTTATTTTTTTGAAAAGATTTAAAATATTCAAATTTAATCCAACAACTTTTAAAACACGATTTAATTATTTAAGAATTTATCAATTATTCTTACTTCTTATTTCATTTTCTTTCCTCTGAATTTGATAAACTTTTAGTTACAGCATTTGACTTTTAAAATATTTGTAATTTAACTAAAAAAAAAAGTAAAACTCCATTTTAGCATTCTAAATTTTAGTTTTAATTGCTGTCTTTTGTTACCGGTGCTATAACAATAAGAACTATTTGTAAACTGTTTTTTGTTTTTATACATTTCACGCGCATAGATTTCCAGGAACGCTAAGATTTTTAACTGCCTATTGTTTAAATTCATTTACATTTTTATATGTATTGTTTAAATACATTTCATTTATTACAAATAAAAAAAAAATAATAAAATCAGTTTTATTTTCACACATGTCCACCACAACTTAATCTCAGGCCATCCCAAAATCATTTAACTATAAATTAATATTCAATTTTAAATTTTAAAAATATATATACATTACAGTTTATTTAATCAAATAGTTATATATATATATATATATACAATATTACTTTGTAAAATACTGATCACATTTTATTTTATAATAAAATAATCTATTGTGCATTACATGTATATATGTAATAAATAACAAACAAATAATCTTCCCATTATTAATATAAATTCCAAATGGATTGGGTTCAATAAATATGCTTGGTCTTTTTAGGAATGTGTGCATTGTAAGCTACTTTTAACATATATATATATATATATATATATATATGTGTGTGTGTGTGTGTGTGTGTTTGTGTTTGTGCATGTGCAAAGTTTGAACTACATCAGAAATAAAAAAATGGATAAAAATTGAATTACAAGACTATCAGACAGTTAAAAGTTAAATAAAAGTTATAAAACAAGAAATAATTTATTAATAGCAAATTATATACAAGAGAAAAGTAAGAATTTACATGACATATAATACATAGCTTATAAAAATATAATCATTACAACTGGCATTTGAGAGCAGATAAATATGGTTTAATTTTATGTGTAAATGAATATATAATTTATATGCTTTATATCAGTCTAAAATAATATATAACTAAAAATATTGTTCTGGCAAATTTTGCTCATATTACTTCTAGGTAAATATTTTAAAGCATATAAATATATATTATATCAATCTTTATCATTTAAAAAACGTAATTTTTGTTGCAAAAATTATAGAAAAATGATCAAGCCACATAAGTCTAAGAGTATGAATAATTACTATGGCATCTTAAAAATATATTATTTGCTTGTGAAATACAAAGTATCATAAAGATGAAAAGTATGAACAGGTTTAAAAAATATGTATATCTTCTGGAATATTATTACACAATATGCAGATTTAATTTAAAATAGTTAATGAGGAAAGTTTTGAAAAGAATTGTGCCAATAAGTTAAGCAAAAATTTCAACCATTGTAGAGCAATTCACATATGATGGAATTGGGTTAATGTTTTGGCAGCTTGAAGTTTTGAATATAGAGGTCTGCTATAGGATATATTTAAATGAAACACCATCTAGAGATTTGATATTATAATAATACAACAGAACTTCAGGCTCAATAGCATGGTCAGTAATAAAGGAATATCTTGCATCTAGAAGTGGAACAGGCATTGTTATATAGATGAAGGAGCAGCTTTCAGGATTGGATTAGCTAAAGTTGCGAATATTTTGCTGTGATGTGGGAGCCAAATGATTGAGGACATATTAAATCTAGCTCATCTTTGCAAATAGGGAAACAAGCACTTGCAAATTGATAGAAGATATAATGATTATCCCTAGATGTAATTAATCTTTATTTTTTAGAGTTTATAAAGCAGTAACTAATCAGCCAAATTATTGGAGGGAGGGAATTATAAGAATATGACACATTGAGAAAAGTCGTCTTTTCCTAAATTAATCAAAATATGCTAATTCATTCTAATTTTAATTATTATTTTTCTGAAATTTTTTTTTGTATTTAAAGTCACAAGAAGTTCTAATTAATTTAATTTAAAAATAGCAATTATTTACTTTAGGTAGATAATTTAAAATTGATTGTCTAAAAATCATTTTTGCTTAATTATTTATTCTTTTATATTTAACAATAATGCTACATTATTTTTAATTAATATGATATTTAGTATGTAAAAATTTATCTAATGACATCTTTTGTTTTACTTATTAATAAAAGAATAATAAAATGTATATTTGTTTCTAAATCAATCCAAATAAATATTCACGAATCTATACTTACTTGAAGCAATAAACTAAAAACAAATAGAACTTTAAAAATGAAGAAAATTTTTTTAAGTGTATGACATTTAAACTTTTTAAGTTTAAAGTATAGTTCATAATAAACTAATAAAGCATTTTGAATTTATAATTAAAAAAATAACAAAATAAGTTAATAAAACTAAATATCTTCATAGCTTTAGTTCTTGACCATGTCCAATTATCATTAATATAACCGCATTAATTCCTCAATTACATCTTACAAATATTGACCTAATCATTAATCCTATATGCCCAATACTTTCATATTAATCTGTCAAATACAAATCATTTTTATTATTACCATGCCAACAGTTTCTATCTAATAAAATACCCCGATGTCTGGTTTCAATTAAAAAAAAATTATGATTTATTTCTAGATTAGGCCAATTTTACTGTTCCTTTAAAAAAAAAAAAACCTAGTGTCTCCTGTATTGGTGAATATTTGTTAGAGTTTTCTCTGATGATATAAACAAAAGATGACAAACCAAGAAGCATTAAAACACAGGAAATATTATTGCCAAAGAATGTAAAAATTAACCCAGAGACTCAAACAGGTTGCATGAGTCTTTAATATTAACTATAATGCCTTTAAATTTATGTTGTAAATACTTTATAAGTTATGCATGTGTATATAATATTATCGTTCAAGTCTGTAGTTCTAATAAATTGTTACATAATATATAGTATTTAAGTCTGTGTTTTATATATAAGAGAATTGTACATTTATATTTACAGTTGATTATTATAATATAACTAGACAAAGGATAGCTAAACATAGCTAATGATGCATTAATAAACATCAGATAAAATTAGACAGTAACAGTTTTAGTTGTTACCTACAGTTAAATTATTTTGCCAGAATTATAAAATTTATTCGAAATGGAAATTTGAAATATAATCAATTCAAATATTTTAATCTGACAAAGAACAGAATCTAATAAAGACTAACAGGACAGGTGATATATTTATGAAAAGATAGCTTTATTAGAGCCATAATTGTAATATTTAAACAGCATTAAACTGTTGCACATGCGCTTTGGATTTTAACTATAAAATGAATGAATACTAACACTTCAAACACATGATAAAGTCTTTGGAAAAGATAGAATGGCCATCTATCTTTTCGACCCAAACACTTTTGTATGGGCGAATCTTAAGTATTTGAAAGTGAAAGCGTGAAGATATTAAATAATCACTTTAAATTACTTTTACATGCTTGAATGAATGACACTGGTGAAATTTACTAGAATTTATGATACGTCATTCTTATTTGAAATTAAATGTATGTAAATAAGTCAATTATTTTATATAGCACGATGTTTTTTATAAACTGTAATATTTAAACAGCATTAAACTGTTGCACATGCACTTTGGATTTTAACTATAAAATGAATGAATACTAACACTTCAAACACATGATAAAGTCTTTGGAAAAGATAGAATGGCCATCTATCTTTTCGAACCTAAACACTTTATGGGCGAATATTAAGTGTTTGAAAGTGAATGCATGAAGATATCGTAAATTTCACCAGTGTCATTCATTCAAGCATGTAAAAGTAATTTAAAGTGATTATTTAATATCTTCATGCTTTCACTTTCAACACTTAAGATTCCCCCATACAAAAGCATTTGGGTTTGAAAAGATAGATGGCCATTCTATCTTTTCCAAAGACTTTATCATATGTTTGAAGTGTTAGTATTCATTCATTTTATAGTTAAAATCCAAAGTGCATGTGCAACAGTTTAATGCTGTTTAAATATTACAGTTTATAAAAAAACATTGCACTATATAAAATAATTGACTTATTTAGAGCCATAATTGTAAAAAAATTTAAATAACAATACTAGTCCTGAGAAGATTATTAATCAAATGTATGTTCAAATCACCCATAAGTTCTAAAGAATAAATAAATTAGACAACAATATATATAATTTAGCAATAAAATGTAAAGTAGTACATATACCATATTTATATAAAGCAATAAGTGAATAAATAAATAAATAAATAAATAAATAAAAAACCTCAAATTAATCTAAATACACTCCTAATAGGGAAGGGTTGGAATATGACAATTAAAATTAATATTTATTTTTATAAAAAAAAACACATACCAAAATTCATGGATAAGAATTAGTCTGTGGTGAAAATATTATTTGGTACTGATGAACTTGGAAATCAATATTCCATTTTATGTCTAATTACTTCTTTAAAACGCTATGTTGACATTATGAAATAATACTGGCATAACTAATTGATAAATTTAAAATTCAGTATGCTTTACATATGTAAAATAAAGATTCATAAATAGTTAAAAAATAGAACAGAAAATAAAACAAAATTTTTGCATCTTACAATAAATACTTTTTTTTTTAGAAATTAATTTAAAAATAAACTTAATATTCTCATTTACATTGCTAAAATGTTTTTATTTAATATAAAAATGTTAACATAAAACATGAGATGTTCATATAAGTTAATTTGATTTTTTTTTTTTTTTAGTTTTATTTTAAAAGTGTAAAAGCAAGATCTTTATTTAGACCTAAGTGTTCTAAGAATGCCATATAATACTAAATTGTCCATATACTTTACTACTGTTACACAATGTTTTATTTACCACCCTTTTTTACAGTTTTGATTGCCCCAGAAATCTTTTTCAAAACTTTATATCTCCTAACCTCAACTGCCAAATTCAAATTTTAAAAATTCACCATTTTGAATTTGCCAGTTGAGGTTAGGAGATATAAAATTCTGAAGAAGATTGATGGGGCAATCAAAACTGTAAACTGTAAAAAAGGGTGGTAAATAAAGCATTGTGTAACAGTAGTAAAGTGCATGGACAATTTCATATTATATGGAATACATTTGGCAATGCCATAAGAAAGAGTAGTTATTATGTTCTAAGAATGGTGCATATTTTTTATTTTAAAAAAGAGTGTCAACATACACAATTGTAGATTGTTGTTTAAAATAATTTTGTTATTCAAAATTTCTATAGTGAAGTAATTTATTGGTCATGAAGAAATTGCAATGGCTTTTTTATGGCAGAAATATCTCTTTAATGATGTTGAATGTAAATGACCTTGGATCACACGTGGATGTGTGGCTATGATGAAGAAAAGTAGAAAAATTCTAAAAGGAAGTTTAGGCAATTTTTTATCTTCCGATGTCATGGCTGTCAAATTTCTTGATCTATACAAAATGGCAATGCCTTTTTTTATGATGTAAAAAAAAAAAATCATTAGTTGCAGTAATCACAGAAAAAATACATTTTATTTTAACTTTCCTTAAATTTGTTGTTGTTTTAAAGCAAGACAGTTCGTTTGTAATAAAAACAAATAGAAATGGCGATCGTGTGATGCTTAGTGATTCATTTTTAACAAATGTATTACAATTCGCATATGAATAAAAAATAAGAGAAAACAAATTTCTTAGACGGAAAATAAAAAAATTTGTAACCGACAATTCTTTTGACTTTTAGTATTATTATTTTCATAAAAGTCAACAACACTTACAAATGACGGTATTTTTTTGCCTTACTTCTTCAACGTCAAGGTCAAGTAAGAAACTCAATAATTTAAAAGACAAATAAGAATAATAAAAAGGCCAAATAAACTTGCCAATTATAGGCAATATGAGGTTGATTGAAGTAATACATTTTTAATTTATAAATTAATTTGTCAAGATTATGAAATATAAATAATCAATAGTCTATCTTTCTTTCTTTTTCCATACCTGCCCCTCCCCTTCCGCCAGTCTTTTTTTAAAAAATAAAATCAAAAAGATAAATAATACTATAAGTTCAAAGTAAACTTATCAACGAAAAGTAATAATAGATTTTAGATTAGACATAAATTTATAAATTACATACTATTACAATAAATCACTTTTCCAAAATAAAAAAAATCTTAAATTTGTTGATTAATTATCCCACTAGATGTAAAATGGAATGTAAATACTGAGGTTCATCATTACCCATATAAAAGCCATTACAATATTCCTGATTGAGATCATGAAAAAATAATTATTTTATCAAAAAACAAAATGCTGTTGTTGTTTTTTTTTAAAATAATTATGCTTATTTGACAAAAAGAAAGCATAGTAATCTTTTTTCATTTAAATTTATTTATAAAAGTGAAAATATATTTATATAAATAATATTTCATTCTTATTCTATTAAGTCTTTTTGTGCTTTTATGTAGAAAATATTGCCCTATATAAATTAAATAATTACAATTTTAAATATACTCCGCAGTTTTATTTTATATTTGAATGTTATATATTCAGCCTGTATTTTTCCCATACCTCTTCTGTGCATTTAAATGGACATATTAAAGTCCTATATGTGAGAGGTCAGAGCGACTTAAAAAAATCAACATGGGTATGACAATAATATTGGCATTAACAAGGGCTTTGAGTGTTTCATCATCGGATTTTCAATGATATAGATGATTGAAGAGTTGAATTGTGGAGATCTTAATGTAAACTAAGCACTGATTATATATATATGAGATATAGTAATCTGGACCAAATGATGAGTGCTAGTTTAGCATGGAATACATATATTGGAGATTATTTATTTATTTCACATGTAAGTGATCATGTTCATCAGTTGTATGAGATTGAACGTATAGCTGTAAAGATCTTGAAAGTCTGATTTAAGTCCCTTCTAATTTCATTAAGTTTAGTATAATCATTACACTTATATTTGAATATTACATATTCAACCTGCAAAAATGTGTAAGTTAATAATGATGAACCCTATGCAAGCAAGTTAATTATGGACACCACATTCCTGGCCAGTTACAATGACTTTACAGTTTTTAGTAAATGTGCAAGTACATAATATGAATGTTTAAAATTTAACATAAAATAAGAGTAATTGAATGAATATATACAACAAACCCAACACAAAATTCATAACTGACAGATTTTGCATTAACTTGAACATAAAATAGAGGCATAATTAAAATTTTGAAATCAAGGACACTATGACAATTGGTAATATTACTAACTTTAAGGCAAGATCCTTTGAAAGCGCTCAGCTGTTTTAATATTTTTAGTTAGCTATTTGTATTTGTATTAACAGCTTTTGGGAGCAGTTGCGCCGCACACGCACTTGTGCTTGAATATATACATAATATACAATATGAATATGATAATTAAAATATCAAAGAAATAATAAAAATAATAAATTAATATTTATACATTATTTTTTTTATTTTCAATAAAGAAATTTTACAACCTTAGAAAATATTTCATTTATATTAAAATATATATGTATATAATATTGTAAAATAATATTATTTCAAACTATTTTTTTTTATTGTTTATTATTATACAACAATTATAATAGTCACACATATTTGTTTACTCTTTATGATTTAAATTATTTTTAATTTAGTTATTAGAATCATAAAATGGAGAAGTATATATCATCAAGTATTAACAATATTTAACTCTCTCATTGTGGTAAAGATAAAAAATATATACAACTCTGCTTTGCTTCAAGTTGAACATATTTATTAATGCATAGCAGAAATTAATATTTATAATTATATTAACTTATTAATTATCTTATTTGTTTATCATATAAATAAGAATGAACATTTAATGAAAGTAATATGTGTTTTTCAACTTTATAATAGATTCTCATATCCATATATATCAATCATAAAATAATACAGCTTTTTAAAAAAAAATATATTTGTTAAATAAAAGTATTATTGTTATTATATTTTTATATAGAATGCTTTGGAAAATTATATTTTTTCCTATAAAATGAACATAAAATAATATTACCATTTTTTATTTATTTAATCTAACTTGTGCGATATTGAATAATAACTTGCATATTTCTTTGGGCTTGTAGGTAATCCATGTTACATTAGCCATTAACATTGAATATCCCATTTGTTTTTGAACATTAATTATATATATATATATATCTTTTTAGCTGATTGATGAATATAACAAAATATAAAATATCCATTAATTTTTAAGAGAGATATTCCTTAATACTATTTACTTATTTCATATAAAATTTTTTACCTCGTTCTTTAACAAAATATAGTACCAAATGATAAACAAATTTCTCAACAATCCATGTTTTTGATTTCAGAGTTTTTAAAACGTATAATTAATTCACAATTCAGTTTTAAATCACAAAATTTGAAAATATTCTGTCTAGTTGTGTGCTCTATTCAATGTCTGTTTCTTCAATTTTTTTAATTCAAAAATCGCGCTCTTTTTTACAATTCAGGCAATCATTTCAAAAAACTTTTATTGATTTTCCCACATTCTATCTACATTCTTTTAAAAATAACCTCATTTGCATAAATAAAAATACAAAAAGTAATAGTTTGTAGATTATAATAATAATTATTAACAACTAAAAACAACATATTATTCCTTTATACTTTTTAAAAACAATAACTAATAACAATATTAATAATTTAAATAATAAATGTGTGTAATTTTTATTTAATTATTTCTCTATTATCATAAATAGACACATATATCACGTATTAACCAGGTTGTTTATCCATAATCAATGAAAATCATAATCCTTTATTTATAGGTCTATTAAATAATAATCATAGAACTTTTTTCAATACCCTTTTTTAAGCCTTCATAGGACTTCCTAGTTACTATATATATGTGTAAAATAAATAAAATGTCCGTTAAGTAAAAACAAAATTGTAATTATAGTTGAAATAATATATATATATAAGCAAATTTGGCATATCCTTAACATATAACAGTCATATATTATAGATGCCATGGAAAATAACTAAAAATAAATTATCTTTATTTAGTTTATTTGTAGTTATCTCTTTAATACTGATAGGCAGTTACCTATGTGTTTAATGTAGTTTGTAGTAATACATTTACCTGTTCAGTAATATGTCATATATATGTAATTTAGATGAAAACAAACTATTTTTTACACATGCGCTATGATTTGTGTGCACTCTCTATCAATAAATATTTAAAAACGCTACGTTATTTAATATTTACATATATATAAACTCAATTACATCAAATTTAAAATTAAGCAAAACTTTTCATATATACATGAGTGTTTTTAAATAATATACTGAAGGTGCCGTATGTATAAATATATCAAATTACGTAATAAATACATTACAAATGGAAAACACTAAATTTCAGTGTATATATTTAAAAACGGACGCAAAAACTACGTCCACAAAATTAATAAAATAATGTACAACATTAATATCACTAAAATAAAAATTAACCCATGTTTTGCAGTATGTGAAAGAGAAATAGACATAGGTTGAATAAATTATTGAGATATTTGCATGCCATATTTTGAATTTTCTACATATAATACATACATATATAATTTAGAAAAACTTATATTGAAATAATAATACGATACCTGTTATAATTAGCAGCCAGAAAGTATTTCCATATCTTTTATTCTGTGAAAATATATGATAGTCAACAATTTCTTACTTTTATATTTAATACAGATTTATAATTGTTTTTTTTCTTTAATAATAATTATTAAAAAGGATCTTTCAAAGTACATTTTGTTCTAGATATGTTAAGTAAGACGATCTTTATAATTTGATATAATTATAAAAGTAATAAAGTCAACTAATTTCAGAAATTAGTCAAGTTAATCGAATTAATGCATTTTTCTTTTTCTTAGTGGATTTTATTTTTCAGGAAAATATAAATCTGGGATTATTTCTCTTAAGATGCTTAATCTTTTTTAATTCTAATGTTGTAATATTTAATGATACCATTAATCATGAAAATAATTGCTATTAAAAATTTAATTATTATACTTGACTGTAGTTTAGAAGTATTTAAAAAATTAATTAACATTAAACAACATTAACAACAACAATAATAATAATAATTTGCTATACTTGAAGAAAAAAATATTATAATTATCTCATTTCACTTCGTTTGCTTAAATAGCTTTTTTAAAAAGCTTTATTTAATCCTATTTATTACATTTATAATTAATCATTATAAGACTATAGTATGGTAAATTAATTTTGCTTAATTTTCTTTAATCTATTTTAATTTTTAAAATAAAAGTTTCAATCATAGATAATTATTATTACTTTTTTTCTATCGAAAAAAAATAGCGGATGCTGGAAAATGATGAGGTTGAAGAGCACAGATTATTTTTCATTCAAGCTATATATACAGCTCTGATTCATTAACTAATATCAAACAATTAAGTTAGTTAAAATGAATTAATTAGTTTACTAATGCCATTCATTACATCATTGATTTATTGTAAGCGTACCTTGTAATATATGTATATTAGGATAATTCATTCCAGACCCACGGTGAAGATTATAGTTACCATCAAAAACATTCACTTACGGAGAAAAGTCAAAAACGTAATTGTAAAAATACAGTTTAATTCTTATATATACCATACAGTTAAATTTTAAATAAAATGTATGTTTATAGTGATAGTACAACCAGAATAAAGATTTAGTCATTTAATTATAACTTAAAACTTAATACATAAATATTAAAATATTTATTTATAGGAATTGACAATGACAAGATATATACAACAGGTAAATAAGGTATATACATTGGTTTAAATACAAATCATCACTTCCAATACGATTGATGGATTGCTAATATTCAGTTATTACAGGGCAACTAATAATTAGAAGTATTGCGTTGTTAGCCGAGAGGTATCGCAGCCATGCAAGCAAGTAGTTGGTTGCAGACGGTTGTGGGTTCGCATCCCGGCCGATGCTATGACACATGGAAAAACTAATAATTAGAAAGAAATATTGAGTCTCCTCTTTTGAATCCTAATGCTTTTAACCTATTGATGGCCTCCTCACATACAGATATAATGTTATCAGTATGTTTCAGTTTCAAATTTGATTATCCCTCTCAGCATTCTCCAAAATAGTGGAAAATGAAGTTACCAGCGTCTGATTGATATATAACAGTTGTCTAATGCTGTCTAACTCTCTTAAACAAACTTCCAAAAAAAATATAACCAAATTTCCTTCCTTAGTAGAAACAATCACATTCACTGACCAGCTTTCCAATTGGTCTGTTTATGCTATTGTCTACTTATTTACTTTCATTGTCATTTCATTAACAGTTGTATTGGACATTCAATCTGACCATAATAACAGTAAAGTTTGTACAAATCCATTACTTACAGGTAAGCTTAAAATGGTAAAGATGAGCTCATAACAAAATTACAACCCTTAAACCCATCTTTCAGAAAACAAAATTAATAAGATTAACTATAAATATATATTTATACATTCATGATATCAGAACAAAATGGAGTTTTTAAAATAGTAAGTATAAATTATAAAAATTTGTTTTTCTAAATACCAAATAAGTCATAGAATTATTAATCTAATAGTTTATTGGCCAAATTCTCACACAACTTTTTATATTTATGTAATTTGTGTCTTAGAGTTTCCCACATTGAATGTACATGTACATTAAGAAAATAGTTAGAATATCCACTTATAAGTTTTACTATGGTGATTGTAATTTTCTTCCCATTCCCTTGCTTACAATTTTGCTTTTTAAAATTTTATTGAATAAATACTTGTTGGCTCATTGTAATATATTTCTAGTTACACTAACAGTTAAAACTTCTTTTCAAGTAAAACATATGACCCCAAAGTTATTTAAAGCAGTTGGGGGGGGGGGTTTACTAGCTATTGAACATCATGTTAGTTTCAATATTGCCCAACTTGAAATGATTTTTTTTGTAAAGAAACATGTAACTTTATATATATTGTAATGAAATTTTATATACAAATTGGCAATAATAATCATAATTTTTTTTATAAAAAATATTTTTCAATATTTGCAACTAATATTTGTTATTAATACCATTGTTATCATTGCTTCAAATAACAATATTTAAATTATATTAATATTATTGATAATATTACCTTATAAAATAATTTTTTTAGAATTAAACAAAGATGTCTTCCCATACATGTTTTATGTACAGCATTTCAAAAATGTGTATTGAATTTTTTTTAATTGCAGTTTATATTTAATTATTAAAACATTCTCACACATAAAGTTAATTTTAAAAGAACACTACATGAAATAAAAATGCATAATTCTAACAATACATGAATAAATTATTCAAAATAGTATTAGTATAGTAATAATTATATTATTGTACATATTCAATTAAAGTTACACTCAATAGTAATAGAAGATTTTAACATAGTACTCAAACACATGTGTGTACCTGCATGAATGTTGGTATTTCTTAGATGTATTTAAATTTAAAAGAATATAATTACAAAATATTTAGATAAATTTATTATTATCAATGATAATAAATATAAATTATGGTGAGAAGATACAAATAAATAAAAAAAAGTATCATTTATTTAAATATTTATGATATCAATATTTTTTTGTAGGGTGATAATGTGTATTTTAATTTCAGTAATTAATAATATTTACTAAGGCAATAAACCTCAAGCATGTGCACTTGAAAATGCGAAGGTAGGGATCTCTACAGGTCTTAACCACAAGCTTATGTCTTGGAAGAAAAGAGGGAAACATGCATGAGGTTTATTGCCTTAGTAAATATTACTGTGCATTAAATAAATTTATTATTTCAGCAATTAATATAATATTGTATAAAAATATTTAAAAATATTATCTTGTAATTTTACGAAAATTTTATTTTATAATTTTTTAAGATGTTAAGAAATTGGATGCTGCCATTGAATTCTAGCAACAATAATAAAATTTTCTCATAAAAACCAAAGAGTGAATTTTTTTTTAGCAAAGATGATGATCTGATTAATCATATGACAAAATCTTATAAATGCATCTAGTTGTTATTTTTTTCCCTTTTTCTGTCTGCAGAAAAACTGTAGAGAGCATGAATATTAAGTTAGCCATATTGCATCTTGAAGCACAATAACTATAGAGTAGATAACTAAACAAACATTTGCTTCTATATGGCAAATGTATCTTGAACATGTCCTAAATAAAGAATTAAAATAATTAACAATATTCATCATCTCATAGTGCACTAAAAGAAAAAAGTTTTAAAAATTGTAATTAAAATTTAAAATGTTAAATTCATTTTAAAATGTTATTTTATATTTTTTTTTATGTAAATCATAGTATCAACTTATTTGTTCTCTAAAATTAACCTAAGATTATTTTCACTAATGTTAGCCTATAGTTTTCTGGATAAATATCTGTATATTGAGTAATTATTGTTAAGAATGAATTTTAATTAATGGGTTTTATTTTTGGAAAAATATTTGAAAGAAGTATTATAATTAAGAAATGCACAATCAACAAATTATTTATTATATCCCATATTAATAAAATATAAACAGCTTATTAAGATTTCGTGAGTATTAATGTGTAATAAGAAATGTGGACTTAATCAGTGAAGTATTGAATATCTTCACGCTCGCAGATCTAACCGCTTCAGCTTCACCTATTTAAATATAAAGTAGGTTGAAGTAAGGAAGGGTTCCCCTGGGTTCCCTTCTTTTCTTCCATAGCATAAGTTTGTGGTTAAATACCTGTAGAGGTTCCTACTATCGCAATTTACATGCATATTCTCGAGATTACAGTCTCAGTAAATATTATAGTTATATGGAAGAATTGAAACTTTATTATTATTATTATTATTATTATTATTATTATTATTATTATTATTATTATTATTATTATTATTATTATTATTATTATCATCATCATCATCATTATTATTATTATTATTATTATTATTATTATTATTATTATTATTATTATTAGATTTCATTTAAGAAGCTCAAACTTCACTATTAATTACTGTACATAAGGAATAAGTTTCGTTAATCTATCCATTGAGATTTTACAGTATAAAATATCTAAAGATTTAACTATTTTGAAGATTTTAAGAGATTGCACCAAGATAAACATTTTTGAACTATTAAAAGACCTTGAATGAAGTTTGAATTACAACGAAATACATTTATTGAATATGCTTAATTATTATAATATTTATAGGGTTGTGTTTAAATAAACGTCCTCACTAGAAATTATAACAAAAGATTATATATGTAGTATATTTAAATTTATAATTACAATTTAGTATAAGTGTATGTTATTATTTTGCATCATGGAGATCAGTTATTAAACAGTTTAAAGTTAAGTAATACTTATTTATTAGTTAAGGTATATTTAATATTTTCATCTTTTTTGGTCTATTAATTTAATTATACACTTCCATAATGGAAAGTATCTAAGATATATGCAGAAATGAAAGTGTTATATAATTAAAATATTTAATAAATATTACCCTTCTTATTTTTTTACAAAGGTAGATTAAGAATTTTATAGAGAGTATATAGCAACTTTAATAATACTTGTGGCACAGATATTTTTAGAGTTATTAATTGTTTAGTTGAGTAAAACTCCTGTCAACATTGTATTACAGTTATATTTATAAAATGAGCTTAATAAGCATTTTATGTACTTCCATTCATATCTATTACAATTAAGCGAAATAAAACCTTATGACAGGAGTATAGTTAGAAAATAAATTTTATTATTTAACAAGAAATCTAAAAAATATTATTTTATTGTTGATATTCTCCATATAATGTGTTTTCATTCTGCATCACATTAACATACAATATACATTTAATTATTAATAAATTAGAAATAATTTTCCTAATTAAAACATCATGAGAATATTAACAGTTATTGTTGAGAATTTGTTATTATTATAACATTAATTTAATTAATAATAAAATATTTTTTTGTTTGTAAATAAATAGATTTTATATTTTGTTAATAATCTAATGCTCATATTCTAGCAATTTAATAAATAAAGATTGCCATATTATTTTATTAATTACATTATTTTGAAAGTACATTGCTTTAAAAAAACACAGTTTTTTTTTTTCCTTTTTGATATTCTCATGTAAATATCTCTAGTAATAGTTAGTTGTTTTGCTTGAATACAATAAAATATCTTTTGTTATTTAATCTTATCTGTAAATATAAATTATAATTAAAGATTTAAATTTTCTTATTATGTTTCATTTATAGTACTTAATCTTTTAATCCTGAGATTATTGCAAGTTGGACTCATGTAATATAAACAATTAAAATAGAATCACTAGGGTAATTAAATGATTTTTGAATTCAATTACTCTTTATCTATATCCAGTTGAAAAATTTAATCACACACACACACACACACACACATATATATATATATATATATATATTGTAACCCCTCACACCTATCACCAACACTAACAATTATTCGGAGGCACCAATTCTATGGATCATAGAATAAAATATTTATTTAACATTACCTAAATCTATTCATGAGGCTCTTAATTAAAGATTTCACCTAAAACTAACTCAGTTGAGGGATACAGAGGTGTATGAGGTGTACAATGTACATTAGATGTGGGAGAAAATATTATTACTAATAGGAATAAACATCTATTAAGTTATATTCTAGCCAAATTAAATTGGTAAAATTCTACCAGCTAAAATTAACTAATAATACTCTATATGTCACCTCCTCCCATCATCCATATGCACTGAACAACCTCTACTATATTATACAATTAAACTAATAACTAAAATAAAATAAAAAATAATATCTTTGAAATTGTAATGTATAATTCACTAGATCTAAACTCAAACTAAACTTATCATTACTGAATTTAAATTACTGACTAATCTAATCTGGCTAAATGAATTTATTATCTAATCTAAATGATATATTGAAGATCTCAGGGAATTAACTTATGGTATGGCTTGATCTAACATTTCTATACCTCAAATTATTATTTAACACTATAAAAATAATATTATAAACCAAACAATACCCTAATTAGATACTTGCAGTTAGATAATGAAAGAAATCGGGCACGTTTTGATTTCAATTCATCATCTAAACAAAAATTAAATAACAAAACCCTTTTAAAAATGATCAGTAGGTAATTGGAATCTCATATAGTGTTTGAATCATGGAAATCAACATCATCATATCTTGAGATTTATTATAATTAAATAAAATACAATTATGTTACATTAAATAAAATAAATGTATAAGCATGTGTGGAAGTGTGAAACATGAATGAATGTTATAGAAGAAACTCCAAATACAAATTTAGATAACAAAATATTTATTAATCAAATAGAAAATGGTTGAATCAAACATTTACTTTTCTTTTATTGTTAGTAACACAAATTCCAAAGAGATTTAATATTATTGAGTACTGGTTATACAAGAAGATATAATACAACATGATTCATTAACTTTTACATCTACTATATTTCATTCATCAGAACATTTTGATAGATTGGTAAACATTTATTTGAAACATTAAATGAACTAAATAAGTCCCTATTATTTAATATAAAGAAATGTCTCTTTAGCTATCAGTGATTTCTGATAGACTTATACAAAAATAAAAACAAAATAAATATGACCTTACACTTTTAGTAATTGATTACTAAAATATCTTTTATTCAGCCTTTTGCTGAATATCACTCATTTACTAACTAAAAGTTTATAACAACAACATAGATTAATATTCTAATTACTGAACAAATTAGGATTTTGCATTGTTACTTTAAAAATATCTTAAATAAAATTAGAATTAGAGGATTTAAACTAAGAATAATATTGGACTATCTTACCAAAGAAAACAAATACTTCTATTAATTAAATGTATTTTTCTTTGTAGTTTTTAAGTAAAGTATTCTATTGAATAACTAGGTTCTGCTTTGCCAAAATAAAGTAAATTTTTGTATTTATTAACTAATGTCCTATCTTTGCTTAATTATTTATGCAAATTATGATTAAATGATAAAAATCAATGAGATGAAGCTTAAATGATTACTACAAATGTTTTAACATGATAAGTAAAGTTCTACATTAATAATGAATTTTTTTATATCAAAATTAACAATTTGTGCATGAATCTGTATTATGCTGTGTGTCAAAAAAAATAAATAAATAATGTTAATCAATCTAATGGGTTTGCTTATGATATTTCAATATAATCATAATACGGTTGGAAGTGAAGATCAATCAATCTTTATTTATCAACTATAATATAGCTGTTTTATAAGACACTATATGTTCCTTTATTTCTCTTTTTTGTCATAAACCATCAAACACTAAGCTATAGCATAAGTTGGAAAACATCCATACACACATGGGATAACAGATTTATATAATACAAAACAGGTAATATAACAATAACTCCCAAGTATATCTTTAAGACTAAATAATTGGTGGAATAACTCATCACCAAATAAAAATCAGGGAGAAAACATCTCTAGCTTCATACACTTTTAATTCAATAATTGGTGGAATAACTCATCACCAAATGAAAATCAGGGAGAGAACATCTCTAGCTTCATATACATTTAATTCAATATATCAAAGATAGACTCAATCCACACCCATCAAAACACTCCAATACATGGAAAACAAAGGATTACTCAATCCTATACACTACAATACACTGGGCAACTACCCACACCAAATTTTCAACTAACAAACACACTAACTCAATCCCATAAAATATTATAAATATTGTAAACTTTATAGCATATAGCCACAAAATACTTTTCATTCAGTCATAACAAAGAAATAATAATTCTCTCTTAAACAACTTTCTAATTCTTCAAATGATTGATCATCTTTTCCTTCAAACTCCAATTGATTTAAAATCATTTTCACTGGCAATTACATATAATTATAAATAAGTTTAACAATAGACACACACACATATAAGCATATGATATACAGACCATTTAAAATCGCAGTAAGCAAAGAACCACTGCCAAAATATCAATTATTACTGCTAGAATTAATAAAGAATAAACATCTCATATCTGACAACATTTAGGACCTAGTAATGTTTAAAGAACGGTTGGAGAATAAAATACTAATTAGTATGGACAAAGTAAGACGAATAATTTTTTTATAATATAATACATTAATATTGGCATGAATCTGTAGTTAAATAGAACCTAAATAAATAATAAAATTGTATGTTATAGATAAAATAACTATTGAAAATAATTATTTTCTAATTTATAAAAAGAAATATATTCGGTAAGATTTGATATAATGAACTCTTTTTTTAAAATAATTATTCACCCTTTTGGAACAATAAATGAAGTCTTCCATTGGTTTTATTATGTGTGTGGATTATTAACACATGCACGACCAAACTTATCTTATTAAAATAATAACAATAATAAAAATAAAATTACCAGCATAATGTATTTTTTTCATTATGCTATTTGGGACGTTCTTGAAGAACAAATATAATAATAATACATATAATAAACATATTTAAAATAATAAAACATTCCTTAACTAATACTATCCAATATGCTATTAAATAAAATAAAGTTCTCTTCTTTTTTTCTTTCCAAACGATATGAAACGAAAAGTTTATAAAAGTTTTTGCATGACTTTCCTTATCATGTCTCCAAATAGATAAGGAAAATAATTATACTGCACAAGACAAATATTAACACAGAATGGCACAATTCCTGCAGGAGAAACAAAATAATATTTTGTTTAATCCATAAGAGCGTATTCAACGTTTTTAGTTATCAACTAATGAATTGCTATGGATGTTGTAAATAATGAATTTCCTTAATTAAACAATATATTTCACAACGCAAGTAAAATAGAAGTTAGTACTTTATTCCTAGGATATATTTAACATTTGATTTCACAAAGCCATTCAGAAATATACATAGTTACTCAATTAATAATATTTATTCAGATAAACTCATTGGTAATATTAATACAGCAATGTCAGATAACTTTATCCATTTATAATTTCATTCCTCCTACTAGTCTAGAAGAACAAATAATTATTAAAGTACATTTAATGACATATTTAATCTTATATATTTTCCTTTTCAATGGTAAAAATAGAAATAATTACACCATTATTCTATGACATATGACAATAAAATTACATATTCCTTCTGTATATTTTAAATTTTGAGTTTTCTTTTATATTTAACATGAAATTTGTTCATTAAAGTTCTGAGAATGTTCAATGACAGTTCACATTTTTCCCACACACAAATGAAGCACATAGCAGTTGTTCCCTTCATAGTATAATTAAAGCTTAAAAACTTAATTGTTATAAAATAGACAAATATTCTTTTATCCTTCCCTGTTAATTTTAAATTTAAATAAAACAATTTAACAGTCCTATTAAGTATTCCCATTTCTTAAATAATAATAATTTATCTTGAATAATAGAATATAACACTTACGTGTACTTTAGCATAACGTTGGGACAATTTGAACAATCAACTGGAGCAAAATTGATATATCTTTTAGTGGTTTTTAAGTACACATGCCACAAACAAATAATATATTTAAATTTTTAACTTGCACTCTGGAAGAGGAAAAATAATTTCACTATTAAACTTTGCTAAATAACTTAGTTATAGCCATCTTTGACACTATAATTGCCCTCGCAAAAGTTTTAATAATTGACTCTGACCTCTTCAAAAGTAATAATAAACTGCCCAATTAAAAGTAATAAGTATTCCTTTTATAACTTTTTTAATAATCATTACATCCTATTGTTCCCTTCCAATTGTTTACTATAATGTTAACATCATCAGAAAAAGATTGTCAATTGCTCCCCCCCTTGCAAACCTACTTAAATATGCAAAAACTCGAGAAAGTAAAAAAAAAAAAATAGAGATGAAAAAAAATTATTTCATCTTTTAAATAAATGGGAAAAAAATATTGAACTAATAATTAAATATGTTTTAAAGCAGTAGAATAAAATTAATGACAATTGTTTTAATAAATAAAATATTTTACAGTATTTGTCATTATATAATTCATCAATCCATAATTTATTGATTTATTTAGAATGTAATTAAGTTAGTTTTTTTAATACTATTAGTGATATAATTAAATATTTGAATGTAATGTGGGATATTTAATGGTTTAATGAAACATGAATGAAAAATGAAGTTGGATAATGCATGAATATTCAGTAGAATATGCTATAGGTATTACACTGATATAACTGAAATGACAATGTGAATGATGATGAGTGAAACATATTTTACTGTTTATGCTATAAATTTAAAATGTACAAAACAAATGGACTAGAAAATCATTCTAACAAAACTGAATACTGCTTTATGAGCAAATAAAACAAGCAAGCAACAACCTAAACTGTACTGACTATACATATAACAAGCCACCCCCTATTCTATTACTGATTATACCCCAAAACAAGATACTAAACATTTAAGAAATCTTTTTAATTACCTACACTTACTATTGATTACAGTTTTAAGTCAAAATAAATTTTTTAAAAAAAAATTCACATTATTTCACTTTTTTTAAGAGGATTATATCAGATATTCCTGATATACTACCACTCTACTACAATGACTATTTCTGGTGCCAAACCAGAAGGTCACAACTTGCCTTTCCTTGTAATGAAAAAAAAAGAAATACATCATTAGCAACAACAATAATATATTAGCAATTTAAATATCATATACTAGCATTAATTTTTAACATGGAAAATATGCAATTAAATGTTCAGACTTTACAAATTTCACACTAACTATTAAACTCTGGTTGGAAAGGGTATCAGGCTGTAAGCATTGTAGGTACCTCTCATTCCTTCTGGGGTAGAAACTAAAAATGCATTCTCACCCACTTGTTTTATCACTTCATAAGGGCCTTCATAGAGATCAAGAAATTTTCTGAAGGTGTGCTTTTTAAGATTGCTGGTGTGAGGAGTTCTGATCATTACACGATCATGGATTTTGAAAGGATGAGGTACAGCTTTATGGTGGCAAACATGTTTATTGCCCATCCTCTTGAGGTTAGTGCGTGCCAGTGTCAAATCATGTGAGACATCAACATCTTCTGGAATGACAGGTAAAGGGGTTTTCATTAGCAAGGGCTCAGCCTTACCAAAATGCAGTCGAAGGGGTGTCATTTTGGTAGATTCATTTATTGTAATGTTTAATATAATGGATAATTTTGGGCAATTTATGCACCCATTGTCTATGGTCCCCACTCAAATATACTCGGAATAGTCTGCTGATCTCCCACATAATTCTCTCACTGGGATTTGACTGAGGGTTGCGTATTGAACACATAATATGTTTGATACTTTGCTTCTTGCACCACTTCTTCCAATAATTGAAAATAAAAGCAGTAGCATGGTCTGTCAAGATTGAAGCTGGTTTACCCACTACAAAAAATTGAGAGGCTTCTAGGTGTTTGATCACATTTTTGGCATCTGTATTTGGGACTGGGAATGCAGAAACAAATTTAGAGAACACATCATATGTTACAAGAATAAATTTCTGATGGTTAAAGGGAGGAAGGGGCTCATAAAAGTACAAAGCTAACAATTCATTGGGTTGATTGGGCAGGATGGGTTATAAAGTTTTCACATAAGATTTGCCTCTGAATTTAGTCCTAAGACAAATCTCACAATACCTAAGTCTAGTTGTAATAAGCTCATTCATGTTGTAAAAGTAAAAATACTTCTTAATGATGGGCTGAATCTTTTGGCCTCCAAAATGCCCATACTGGCAATGAATATAATAAATTAACTTATCTATTAAACATAAAGAAACCACCACCCTCCAGGAATCTTCCTCCATCCCTTTAGCTTTTCTCACTAACATCCCATTAAACATTTTATATCTAGCTTTAACCCTATCAATGTATCTTTTCTTATTACCTAAACTAACTGGATTAATAAACACTAATCCTTTTTCTCAATTCATTATCCTGTGCCTGTAATATGGGCAAGTCATGGTAATTTTGTACTATCTCATCTTCAAGTAGCATTGTCAAGTTGCATATAATAATGTTTTCAGTGTAAGGGTTCTGGTATAAGACAGCAGTAGGATGATGACTTAAAATGTCAGCAACAATGTTATCCCAGCCAGAATGATACATAATTTGATAAGAAAATGGTTGGAGATAAAGGCTCCATCTAATCAACTGGTCATTGTGCAAATAACTTTTTATTTAAGAAATTCCAGACTCCGATGGTCTGACAATACTATGACATTGGATCCCAATAATATTTGTCTAAGTTTCTGGAACCCCCAGACTATGGCCAAAGCTTCTCTTTCCATCATTGTATAATTTAGTTCTGGTCTCCTTAAATGATGACTAAGAAAGTATAGTGCCCAGGGCCCCCCTCATCACCAAGTTGATACTAGATAACCACTAACCCAAACCCACTACTGTCAGTTTGAAGATAAATTTCCCTTTCAAAGTCTGGAATGCAAGTATAACTGACTTTAAGAAGTTATCTTTAATAGTCTGAAACTCCCCATCATGGTTGATGGTCCAAACCCAGGGCTCACATTTTCTTAGCAACACTGACAAATGAAGGGTATCAAAAGAAAAATTCTTGTAAAAATGATGCTAATAATTACACAGTCCCAAAAATGAACTCAAGTGTTTCTTAGTTTTTGAAACTGGGAATTGCTGAATAGCAGAGATTTTATCTGGATGTGGCTTTATTCCTTGGTTACTAATTAAATGGCCCAAAAAAAGTGATTTCCTTAGCTGCTATAGTGCATTTCTCAAGGTTGACTTTGATGTTATGTGTGGAACATTCAGAGAATAACAAACTAAGATAATCTAGATGTTGGGATAAGTTGTCAGATGCTATCACAGTATCATTGACATAAATGACTATTAAGTCCTTGAGTTTCTGGGAAAAGACCACATTCAAGCATCTGATCAAACCAGCACCACTATTGATTAAGCCAAATGGCATTCTTTGGAACATATACAAGTGGCCCTGATGGCGAAAGGCTATATATTTCTGATCCTCTGGGTGCAATGGGATCTGCCAGTAGCTTGTGGTCAGATCAAACATTGAAAATATGCTCCTCCTCTGAAATCCAAGAAGCAGTTCTTGTACTGGTGGTGGGACATCACGCTCAGGAACAATGTGCTGATTAAGGATGCATGCATCCAGGCAAACATGGAGGGAACCATCCTTTTTCTTAACAACAACCAGGGGATTAACATAAGGTGAAGATCCAATTTTAATGATTTTCCAATCAAGCATTTTTTGTATTTGCTGTTGGTCTTCTGTCCGGTATTGGTAAGCTACTGGGTAAGTATGTTGTTGAAAAATTTCACTACTTTTTAGTTTAATTCTATGAATGTATCCTTTGATGATGCCAGGTATTTTTGAAAAAATAAATCTATACTGAAACAACAGTTGGAAAAAGGATTCATAGTATTCTGAACCTATGATACTTGAACCATCTAACTTAACTTTGATGTTTACATCCACTGATGTCTCTAGCATAGCCATTAATTGACTATCCTGACTAACCAAATTTTCCAGGAGAGGGCAAATCTCTCTACACATAAAAGTATGATTACTATAATTTATAGAACACTGGTTAAGAGTCATGAAGTCTGAACGTATTATAACTTCATGAATCAAGCCGGGCATGATCAAAAATACATGTTCAAGTTTTAAAGTACCTATTTCAATGGCAATAAAAATCTGTTTATTTGATAGCTTAATTTTCTTTCCATTGGCAAAGGTTACATGCAGAGATTTCAGTGGTAAAATGGGCAAAAATTGATCAATTTGAATAATTTTTCTATACACTTCCTCTGATACTAAAGAAGCTTGACTGCCTGATTCTATTAAGGCATTAATGACTAAACCTGACATAACTATTTTAATTATTGGGCAGTTGTACAAAATAGGAGGTTCAACCAACCTTTCAGACTCCCAATGTTCCACATCAAAATCTAAATTATTCACAAGCCAGCACATAGTGTTCCCCAGATCTCTAGAAGTAGTGAGGAATGTTCCATTGAGGTTCTTTCTAGTTTAATGCTCCAGCATTTTTAATATTAATCAAACCCTTTTTAGGGGTAGTCTGTACCCCGCTAGTAGATGGCCGACAACCATCATCATTTCTCTTTGTAAGAGAATAAGGATTATAACAAGGCCTATTTCTAACTTGTGACCTCATTTTGTATCTACTTGTACTCCTAGGCATTCTATTCTTATGCCATGGATATCTAACAGGAACATTTATACTATTCACTGAGGTGAGGGGTTCCCTATTAACGCTAGGTTTACCATCACCAACTTTATCACTTATTTCTATTGAATCCAAGATATCTATCACTTCCTCTATTGTCTGTCTATCTGCAGTGATTAGAATTTGCTCAACATGCTGAGGTAAGTTGTGTCATATAATACGCACTATCTGCTGCTCGGACAAGGGATAAGCAGTAAGGGTTTTGAGTCTTACCACCTGCTTTCTAAAAAACTGAGTGTAGCTGCCCTTGTACTGATTGTACCTTTCTTGCGAAATCTGATATCTTAGATTGTCTTGCCTATCCTCCCCCCCAGAAGCTAAATAAAAGAAGATACTTTAAGTCCCCATAGGCATGTGGTTTATCAAATAGTGACTGCCACCAATCTTTTGAGGAGGCATACAAGTGATTACTGGCAATGGCAATTTTTTCTGCCTCTGAAAGTGGGCACAATGAGAATAACTCCTCTAGGCTTTGTAAAAACTCATATGGATTTTCTAGGTATTCCCCCTTGAAAGTCTTGACTGTCAAGAATTTGAGTGCCATAGAATCACGGGACTCCCTTTCACTATATGACTTTATCCTTTCTGATCCCAATTTCGGGATGCCTACTCTGTTAAGCTCGACATCTTCTAAGGATTCTAGAGAACAATGATCTGGTGGGCCATGATAAATTTCTTTAATCTCAGTAATGCCTAATTCTTTAGCATAGGGCCACCCTATATCTAACTTGGCATTTGGCTTCTGAGTTGGGATATCCTGTATAACTTTTTTCTAATTTAACCTGGCAATTCCTCCACTCACAACTTAATTCATTCCTCAACTTATCTTCCATTTCTGCCTTTATACTCTGGCACCTTTCATTTACTTCTTCTAACCTAATACTTTTTGCATGTGCACCATCCTCCTTTATCTCTAACTCACCCACTCTTTTTGTGATTTGCATTACTTGATCACTTACAATCTGACCGACTCTACCTTGGTCTGACTTCTGTATCTCTAATTGTGAGCTTAAAGTTCTCATCTGATTTTGGCATTCCTTGACTTGGCTACATATTCTGAAGGTATGGTCATCAATATTAACTTGATATTTCCTTATACTCCTTCTTACATTTCCAAATGCCTCTTCAAATGACTCTACTTTCTTATTTAATTCAATAACATTTGATATTCCTGTCTCTTATTTTCAATCTGGAGGTTTTTGCTTTAACTGGTCCTCAATGTAGAAAAATGATAGTTCATTTCTTTCTTTCTTAGCAAAACTGAAGGGATTGAAGAGTGCATCTTTTCAATCCCTTCTCCTTCACTTCCACACTAACACATATCTGTCCTCTCTCAATAATAATTAATTAATAGTTTTCAACTTGTCCTTTTATATTAATTTGAAGGAACTGATGGATGTTACATCATGATGATGATATGGTCCTTTTGCTGAGGTCCGATTCCATTGTTTTTCATTCATTGGCTATTTGTTTCTATTGTTTTTCTATCTGACCGATGTTTTTACATTTAAATGCCCAAGGCTAGTTTACATTTCTAATTAAAACAATCATTTCCATTTCTGATTAATTAATGTGTTTTCAAACTTAAAGATATATTTTTATCTTTAAATCTCTACTGAAAATTTAGTTTTAAAACACTTTTTCTTTAATAAAGTTTTTGTTTAATAATTTTTTTTTTATCTGTGCGATTTATATATATGAGTTTAAGATGATATTTAATTTCAATTTTTAATTCTTAAAGAAAATTTTTAAATGTGAACTTTTTATTTTAATTTCATGTTTAATAATAAAAACACAATGTAACGTCATCTGTGCTCGTTACATATCAGTAAAATTGCTTAAAAAAAATAATCAAAAAAAAAAATTTACTTAGGGTTAGTAGTTACGGTACACAATTTTCGAAGACATTTACAAAAACATCCAGTTAGTAATTTTACAAAAGACTATACAGTATACAAGAAAAAAAATGTTGGCTATCGTTTTTCAAGGACCATTTACGTTTACACCTCCTCCCCCGAGAATTCTATTTTATTTTATACATTTTATTTTTACTCACAGCATGACAAGCAAATTATTTAAATTATTTAGGAAGGTTGCATTGAAGTAAATATATTTTGAAAGATAATGGGTGTATGCATATATATTTGCAGCACAATTATAAATACCACCAACTTATTTATGATTTATTGAAATGCTTATATAGGATTACACTGAAGTAAAATCCCAAAAGTACTCTCTGTAAGGTACAACATTTATCATCATAAACTTATGTGGCTGTGTGCTCATATACACATTAAAGCATAATTTATATTAACAAAAAAAAACATCAATTGCAACCTTTTGACTTTCTTTTTAACAAAATACAGTTTAAAATTATTTATACTTTCTCGTGTTTAATATATGTGCTATTTTTTTCTGGCAGTGCTTTTATAAGATTGAAGTATACAACTTTATGTAAACAGATAAAAATATATTTATATTTCAGAAAAAAAAATATTACGGGCATGATTCACTTTTAAAATTCTCAGGGCACTCATGTTTATTAAAGATCGGCCCCACATTGGGCACCAGTTGTAATGATCCGGTAAAGGTAGACTTAAAATATCTGCACTACAGGGTGCCATCTAGGCATTTGAACCTAGAAAAATTTATAGAGTAGGCAGATACGTAAGTAAAAAAAAAATTTTTTTTTAAATTTTGCATCCGGTCATTAGCCCATGTCACTAGCTCAGTGGAATAGCAGAGATTTAATAATATAATATCTTATCTACTTATATTTTTTTTAAAAAAAGAATAAAATAAGCCACTGCCAGTAATTAACACACAAACATTTATTTATGCACATATATATAAGATTCAAAATTGTTTTAGTATCAGTTTCCATTTTAACATTCAACATTATTTTTAACTTTACTTTAGATTTTAATTTACATTTTAATTTCTATTATATTAAAGTTTACATTTTAATTAAGTTCGCACAGATGGAATTATAAAAATTTGTTTTAATAATGTTGAGTATAGATCGGTTACATAGATTACAACGGTTAAAAACATTTCAAAATAAACATAAACGATCAAAATATAAAATCATTGATACTGACAATTGCAGAGGGAAATTTATAAGCAACCCAATAGTATTCACCATAAGATACTTGCATTGTCACCAATAATGTAAAAGACATCCGAATAAATACATTTTAGATACCCACCGTAAGGTATCATTATTTATTGAATGTCTATATATTTTGATCAAATATGAAAACCTAAAACATACTTAACCGATAACCAATCCATGCAAGCGTCTATAAACAACTTAAATTTAATGCATTTTTATTGAGTGTCGAGTATGAATAGACTACATAGATTTGCATTTGAAAATAAAACATTCTATCCCTATTTAACCTTAGGCTAAAGGTTCGTAGCCAAAACTGGCATCAACTTATCTGATATATCGATGCATTCAATGTAATACAAAATATGGCAGCACCAAAATGTTAAGAGAAGTAATTGCCTCTCTTCAAATAGAAATATTATATCTCTCTGACAAGAAGAACAATAAAAAAAAAACTCCATAGAAAGAAACTGCATTCTCTGTCTTATAATTCCTTCCATAGGCAAATGGGTGAGTGCGGCATATGAAATGATTCTGCCCATAGCGAATCTGATATTACATCTACTAATCACACCAATATATCCCATCCATTGACCCAATTCAACTATGACACAAATAACCTAAGATTACCCTCCCCTAATATAACTTTACAAATCTATACAGCCATTCACGCCCGACTTAAGTTTAACATTTATATAATTAATTTAACGAAAAACAAAAATCATGATAAAACTTAAAGAACAATAAATAAATAAATAAATGGAAATGATTTTAAAATATATATATATATATATATATATATATATAAAGAAATACATCAAATAACATTATTAATAAATTAAGTTGGTCAGATAGGATAATATTGCAATCATTTAAATATGGAAAGTTTTAATTTAATGTTCATTATTTATAAAGTTCTTACGGTTTAAAACAGTTCATCTTTATCCGTTGCTTGCCATGAACGTGAATTCCCATGCCATCCTAAGATTGGTATTCTGTTGGCCGATTTATTTATCCATCCGGAGGTTTTTGCTTTAACTGGTCCTCAATGTAGAAAAACGATAGTTCATTTCTCTTTCTTTATTAGCAAAACTGAAGGGATTGAAGAGTGCGTCTTTTCAATCCCTTCTCCTTCACTTTCGCATTAACACATATCTGTCCTCTCTCAATAATAATTAATTAATAATTTTCAAACTTGTCCTTTTATATTAATTTGAAGGATCCGATGGATGTTACATTATGATGATGATATGGTCCTTTCGCTGAGGTCCAATTCCATTGTTTTTCATTCATTGGCTATTTGTTTCTATTGTTTTCCTATCTGACCGATGTTTTACATTTAAATGCCCAAGGCTAGTTTACATTTCTAATTAAAACAATCATTTCCATTTCTGATTAATTAATGTGTTTTCAAACTTAAAGATATATTTTTATCTTTAAATCTCTACTGAAAATTTAGTTTTAAAACACTTTTTCTTTAATAAAGTTTTCGTTTAATAATTTTTTTTTTTTTATCTGTGCGATTTATATATACGAGTTTAAGATGATATTTAATTTCAATTTTTAATTCTTAAAGATTCAAATATAAATAAATATTACCATACCTGAGTAGTCTATAACCCATTGAACATATATATTAAAACATTATTTGATTAAATGAAACATATTTCTATAATTAGATTTTCAAAGATATCACAATATCAATAATTATAAACAATAATGCCTGTAGACTAGTTCTTTAAGGTGTCTGGCCTATTTCAAATCCTGGTTAGGCAGGCATTGTATCATCAATAAAAATTAGAAATGATAAACAAATTATTTAAAACAAACTATTACAATTCAGGAAATAACATCAAGTAGGTTAGTACACTGGTAACTCAATAAAATAACTTCTCAGGTATACAGATGATAGATTTTGTTCACTTTCATCTCTTGGTTTGATGTCAAATGCATATTTAAGTAAACAAGAAGTGAATATGGTCTATCAGTGCGCCACTAGATTATCTGAACCTAGAAACAGTTATATCTTATAACCTTTTCACATGTACTGGGTTTGAATCCCTTTTTGGTACTTTATTTCTAATAAAAATGGAGGATTTTGCTTTTAGACTCATATCACTGTATGCAATAAATTTAGGTAAACATAAAACATCTTTAAACTAAAATGGAGTATATAAATTCCTCATACAGAAATCATTTCCCAGATCTTAACATAATAAATGTTTTCAATATCTTTTTTATAAGTTTTACTAGATCAAATTATTATTATTAATTTAGGATGGCAATTCACTCATCCTTGCATGAAATAGATTATGGGATGGCAATTATTACAATTATTCACAAATGTCAACTAAATGCCATGAAATTACTATTTATTTATGGCCTTTAAACATTTATCTATCTCATTAAGTAAAACATGATGGTGATGATGATGATAATGATAATGGTCTCAACCACAGCTTTAGGACTAAGCCTAATCATAAAATTTAGTTTCAGAAATTAATAATTAGTGGCTAATCTTAGTATATCTAATTGGAACTTAAATAGCTAATATTCATCTTGATGATGAATGATCACACTTAATAAATAAAAATATATACTCTTAATGAAATATATACACCTCCTTTAATAAAATAAACTAATATTTATTACTGCATTTCTAACATATACATAAAAATTTCTAGACATACATGAAAATTTATATGGATAATAACAATAATAATCATACTTGACTATTTGAAATCATACTATTAATTTTAAATTCTTCCCCCTTTTCCGTAAATGGTATAATGTATATATTAAATTGGATGTCAAATTGACCAAGATTTTCACTCCATAAGAAAAACCTGTCATATACAAAACCAAATAAACACTTTTTTTTAGCACACATAACTTTAGAAATCTAACATGTAAAGCAGAATGAATAAAAATAAATGTTAGTAAAATTGGAAAGAGCAAGTTTGTTAGAAACAAGTTTTAAAGTACCTTTTTCTCTTCTTCCCTTCTAAGCTCTGAAATGCTATACTTTAACTTAAAACACAATAATCTAATATTTCTAATACTGCCTATTATTTTACATTCACACAAAACTACATATATGCAACAAGTATTATTATGTATGTGCATGTTTATCCCCATAAAAACCAAAGTATTATTTAAAACCAAAATAATAATACAAAAAAAATTATTTTCCACATTAATAATATTTCATAAGTGTAAATCAATAAACAATCATAATTTTGGTACATAAAAATCATTAATGAAGCTTAAGGTTATCATTAGTAAGAAATTCTTGGTTTAAATCGATCTGAATTGTCTTTAAAAGTTCTTTAAATAAAATATACCACTTTATTGCTAAAATTTTATTAAGACTCTGATATCATAAAGAAAATAGATATAAAAAGTCATATTACCAATCCTTTGTTTTGTGGCGAACTTCCAAGGGTTCAAACTTGTCCTTTTAAATATTTATATCTTTGCAGCAACGATTTCTGTGTTTCTTTGGAACTATCTCTTTCTTGGGGTGTATAACTATTTGATGATGATGATTGTAATACAGTTATTTGCTTTAGTGGACTATTTAAAAATCCTTATATTAATTTTAAATTTTTCCTGTTCAGCATGATTCTCATAGTAGATGAAATATAGCAGTTGTCTTCACATTTATAATTTTTCCTAGGTTTAAACTCAATCACTGGAATAATTAATTGGACTCGATGAATAATATTTATCAGTAGATTAAATCATTTTTCTGATCGCCTTCGAATGCAGGTGAATGTTTTATTCATTCTATTTAAAACATCTTATCTCTCTCAGTCAGTTGAAAGTGTAGAATATTTTCTTTTTAATTCAGACAAGGCTATTTCTTTCCTATATGATCTGTGGCTCCGCGATGGTCAGGTAAAAGATGAGACATATATAAAAATTTTCTACTCCACCATTCTTATATCTTTAACCTCCAAAAATTCAATATATAAAAAAAATGACTTGAAATTGGGAATTTTTGTAGAGTTGAAACGCTTGTCTTTTCTCTTCAATATTTTTAAAAGTCTACTCTATTTTTGACCAATTCGTTTTTAGCTGGAGAGTGCAATCTTTTTAGGAACATAAAAAAAATCACACACCCAGTTTCCAGACAAACTTTTGTCTTGAAGAAAAAAAAAGTCTTAATCCCTTTTCCTCACATATATCTGTAACATCTAAAAATGGGAGCTTCTTTCTTTTGATCTTAGGACAAGACAATTTCAAAATTAGAGTTCTCACCAAGCTTAAACTCCAAAATGACAAACAATCATTTATAAAAACAAAATTGTTACAAAATATATATCTAATCAACAGATTTTCTCCTTTAACACAAAATTGTTGAATAAAAAAAATAATTTGACAGATTTAACCCTTCTTCTTTTTCAATATATAATAAATATAGATTTCTGTATGTAATGTACACATATGTTTTATCATTCAAACCATCCATAAACTGTCCATTAAAATAATATGAATGCTAGTTTAGAAATTATAACCCTAATATTTAAAATTAAATCTGTAACTTTTTCAATTCAAATTACAATTATAGAAAAGTAAAATAGAAACAGAATAAGATATTAGAATTGATCAAATATAGGTTAGTTTTAAAGCTTTGTTAACACACATTGCCTATATATGTTTTGTAACTCTATTTAACAAATTGATTATTAAATAACTGATTGTGTGTGAACAACTAAAGAATATAACTGTTGTTCCACTCTCTTTCTGTCTTAAGCTTTTAGAACTGGATCTTGTAGGCTTAAACTTGGGTGCCTTACAGCTTCCTTTGCTATATAAAAATGTGATGATGATTTTTGTTCCACATTTTCTTACATGCACATTACTACAAATTTAGCTAATGACTAAATTGTAATGGCACTACATATATATGGTACAAATATATTGGCATTTGGTAAAAGCTAAAAAAAAAAGAGTAAACTTAATTTTTTTTTATTAGTATAATTTATTTTCTTAAAAACGTACAGTGAAAGTTAAAATTGTCTTTTATATTTTTTTATGTAATTAAAAATAAAAGTAAAAATTGGAGAGAACAAAAGACACACAAATCACTAATCTAGATAAGCTAAAATAAAAATATTTTAGCTAATTAAAGATGGGTGAAAGATTTGCTAAAAAAAGAGAACTTTGTAATTGAAAAATGAGTAAAGACTGTACAAAATTATGAACCAAAAACGCCATGATAATAACATGCACAGAAGTCTAAAAACTGGACCTCTAGTATAAAAAGAAGGGGGCCAGTTTGATCAACATCTTGTTTCATCTGTTTCTCTATAGTTAGTCCTGGATAACAAGAATATATCCAGGATAGCCCTACGCAGAAATAATTCTGCATGTCGGAGTGAACCGGAGCTTCTGCAGACATCATGCCTAAAGATGAACACCAGAAAGGCCTTCATGACTGACTAGAAGAATAGACCACAAGATCAACTTATAACCAATGGCTGAGCTCATACTAACCCAAAAAACTATGCATAGTAATCTACAACCTTCTCACTAAATTTACCGGTAAGCTATGACTCATTATTATTCCTGATTGTGACAAAACTAAGCATTTGCAAACAATTATCTACATAAGCTTATAATACAATTCTGATATGGACTTTAATTTTAGTGATCAAGAGACTCTTATTTAATCAAGAACTTTTTAATCGTTTAACTGTTATTTTTTTATTCATGGATTCATATCTAGATTAGCATGTGTTCTCTTCAGTGTATTTAATTAACAATTTAACTTAAACATATTTTTAGTTTGTTAGAATAAAAGAGATTTTACTTTTATCAACCTTTTTCATTGTGTGTTATTATTAAAATTAGTTTAGTGATGTTTAAAAATATAATTTACCTTTGCCAATATGTTTAATAAGTTCCAGAATAATTATATTTAGAAAATAATTCTAATTCATGGTAAAATATAATTACCAATTATAAAAAACAAACATTTTTCTTTTTAATTTATGAGTTATGATATGTTTGAAGCAGAATCAGTGAGTCTAATTGACTCTGGTGCCCTCATTTATAAATTAAAAGCTGATTCAGCTCACAATTGTAATCGTAACAATTCTAGGCCGAGTTGATCAGGAAATATAGTTATGTTTTTTAGAAATAGAAATGAAACTTTCTCCTTTTGGCATAACTTGATCAACTCGTGCATTTTATACGTGTGACAGAGACCTAGCAAGACAGAAAATGTTACTATATATATATATATAATAACCAGTTGGATTACCTAACAATGAATAATATAGTGTGGGTGCATATATATATATATATATACGATTGAAAGGAAAGGTAGAAATACACACAGATAAAAATTGTAGTAGATATTTACAACATTCACTGAAATCAAAAAAATAATAAATAATAACTTTGATTTAAAATAAAAATTGTTTTATAAATTAAACTTGTAAAAAGTCTGAATAAATATAAATATTGTATTATTATTATTATTATTATTATTATTATTATTATTATTATTATTATTATTATTATTATTATTATTATTATTATTATTATTATTATTATTATTATTATTATTATTATTATTATTATTATTATTATTATTATTATTATTATGATGATGATGATTTTGAAATTTAAAACCATCATACTTGTTTTTGAAATTTTTTAATTATTTAAACAAAATTTCTATCTATTAGAAATCCACTAAGTGAAAACATGCATCACACTTTGACAAAAACTTCAAGATTGTTTTCAAAAGGAATTAGAGAGATAGAAATAAAACTCTGTTTTGAATCAAGGTGTTGTTATCACCTCAGATGATTTTATAAAAGAGCTGATAAAAATATCAGCTACAGTCTGGATTGTAACTTTTTGTAAGATCTGAACAGAACAGCTTGGCTACTAAAAATGTTTGAGTACATGGCAGCAATTAGCTGACTAAAATAGTTTCACTGACAGTTTTGTAAAAGTTAATGAGAAGAGACTGGTTTTAATATTTTAAGCAGTGGCCAACTAGACCAACTGTAAAGTTTGGCTTTAATATTTTTGGAAAGCAATTAGCAGAAGAGCTAGCTGTAAAGTTGGCGAATAAAATGGCCACAGTAGAGATGGCTGTCAGAATAGCTATCATTAACTGATGTAGCTGAAGACAAGATAGTAGATTTAGAAGCTGCTACCATTTTCCTTCACAGTAGTTTTGATTTACTTGAAGCTGGGTCACTTCTGAATCAATAGCTTGAACAAATGAAGACAAAATAGCTTGCTGACCTGAAGCTTACTAAATACAAGTCTAAGTGGAGCCAAACTGCAGAAGGGAGAAAGCCATCCATCCCTGAATTATATACTTTTACCTGATGATGACAATTGGCTGGATTGATCAGAAATCCAGGTTGCCCAAGAGAAGCATCATCTGAATAAAGTAGTTATATGTATACAGAGAAGCTCAGATAAATGTGTATACAAAAGTGAGTTATTTTTAAATAATTCATTTGGATAACATTTTAAGTCTATATTTTTAAATTTAAAGTCATTTATAATTAGTTAAGGGATAACCTAATAAAAAGCTTTCTAACCTCTTGAAAATTGACTATACTTTTTTTTAAATGAATAAAAGAAAGCTGTAATAGAATTTAGTAAACTGATTTTTTTTTTATATATACTGTACTAGTCAAAACATGTTTATCCATCTAACATGAGCTGGAACTCACAAAATGTACTTCAAACCCAGTCAAGCTTGAGATTTAGGTCAGGGACCAGCCTGGATTCGAACCCACTCTCCAAGTCCCAGATTAAATACCTAACGGACAACATAACAATGATGGCACATGAGAATTAATTCTTAATCTGGCCCATTAGCAAATCTGAGAAAACAATAAAACTCATGGATTTAAACATATATATATATATATATATATATATATATTTATATATATGAGTTATATATATATATATATATATATATATATATATATATAAACAACTCAAATACTAGAGATATTCTAAAGATAAAATCTAATATATTTTATTAATAAAGGCTTTACTAAGGAACTGTTATGGTCAATTAGTGAATTGGATTGATCTAATAATGAGATAGAAATATTTATTGACAATTTCATATATAGTTTGATATATCCCATTATTTAGCATTAGATAATGCACACAGATATTTTATTTATTAAACAACATTATGCTGGTAAATTGTACAAACAAAAATTGATATTTGGGTTAAATAGATTTGTGGCTCAAATTTAATGAAGCTAAATATTATGCTATATAATAAATCACTACATTCCATTTATTAGTTATGCCCTTTCATCATCAGTTCAAGTGGCTATTATACATGTGATTAAAACAAGTCTGGAGTGAAGCTTAATAATACATCTGATTATAACAAATTTATATATTGAATATGGGTGTATAAAGCATCTCAGATAGCTTTAGATCGAAGGGGTTTTCAAGAATACTTCAGATCAACACCGAAGACTGCATATTAAGGAGATAGAGTTGGCTATAAAGATTTTACTAATACGCTATGCACAAGTAAAATATAATAATAATAAAGTTGCTCTGCAGATGGATAAATAGTTTTAGGGTTTTCATGACCAATACCGGTTTACCCAATAACCGGTCATCATGCTGCTAAAAGGGAGCCTTCATTTGGTTCATAAGAGGTGGGGGACTTATGTGCTAACCTGACCCTTAGCTCAGTCTTAGCTACTGCACTACCCTAAAGAGAGGAAGATGGGCTGGACTTACCGTGGCTCCATCTTATATATATCAAAAAAAACAGCACAACGATAAAATATTAATAAATTTCACATCCGCCAAGCCAAAGTATATTATACATTAAATAAACACTAGTTTATCAGCTTGATAAAAAGAGCCAACTCTTCTGTAGCATGAGAAATATGAATATGCTACTGACAGGAACATATATACTTTACTTTATCCCATTCAATCTTTTCAGTTATCTATAACTAATAAACTCTTAAGGAGGAAAGTATATTTAAGGGACTTACGAATACTTTAATAAGAAAAATATAGGCTAGTTTAATCTTTAGTAACATAATAATTAAAGGTTGAAAATTGGGATTTATAAGCCACATTTTATATTTACATTAAATTAATTTACAAATGACAAAATAACAATGTGCACAAAGGGTCACCATTATTTTATAAAATAGGGTTTCAAAACAGTGAGCAAAATGACGCTATAATAAATATTAATACGAGAATATTAAATTATATCTTTAAAAAAACATATTCTAATTAAATGCACGCCATTTCAAAATGTATGCATAATTAATAATAAGTGAAAGAAAAATAAATATAACTGCAGTGATTAAGTTATATAGCAAAACATTAAATTAATAAAGAAAATTAGCAAAAGCATTACATTTATAGAATTGAAATATTATTGACAAGACAATTTAGAAAGAGTTTACAATATAGTTAGCTAACCTGATTTTGAAGCAATAATGTTTATTTTGAATTTTACACAGGACTCTGTGGTTTTAATAATATTAAAACAGTTCTCCTATAGCTGGACTGGAGATACTCGAGCTGGAATGAAGGTAAGTTCTTTGGCGACTTATGGCATGTTCTATTTAGTTGGGAGATGATTTTAAAAATGGTGTTCTGGTAGCTGGACTGAAATTGGAATGAAGGCAAGTCCTTTTTAGTGGCTTATGGCATCTTCTATTTGTTATAAGCTTGTTAGGACAACGTTGGTTGTTGCTTCGGCTTTTGGATGGATCGAACTCCAGCATTTCATCATGGGAAATGCAGCAAATTCTTGCCTGACTAGCAGGCCATAGTTAAATTAACAAATTTTCAGCTTCTCATAGTAACAGCTCTTCAAAAGCAAGATGGAATATATTTCTGACTTAAAATATAGCCTATTTATATATTTCCACCAAGCCTTAACACCTTTTTGGAATTTTGTTTGCCTCAGGAGCAATTGACTTTTAATTAAACAAAATCATATAATTTGATTTTCTTCTACTGATAAAGTCTCTGAGGTGTTATATTTAATTTACTTAAAAAAATTATTAAAATATATAAATTATATAATTTTGATTCCGTTTCATTAATTAAATTCCTTTTTAGGTGTTATAAAATGTTAAGGCTTAGCAGATAGTAATGGTATTCTGATTTAATGATAAAGTCTTTTGTTGAAACAAATTCAATCAGTAAACTAGATTTTACTTTTACCCCAGGTGCGGTCACTAATTGATTTCTTGTTTACAAAAAAAATCCCATTTTTAATTATAAACCGATGACTTTTATTTTAACTTGATATAAATAACTTTTAACATATTTTGTTTGTTTGTTTAAAAAAAGCAAATTTGACAGATCTTATAAAAATACTTTAGTTTCAGTTATATCTATAAAACACTAAATCAGAAAACTGTAAATATATTTTAAAGAAAACATTTTACATTATTTTTATTTAATCGTAAATATTATATGTACAAATCATTATGCCATTATTTCATGCTTTAAATTATCCATCCACATACGAATATAATAGCGAATATAATTAAGAATTGACTGATAAATTAATAAACATTTTATGAATAATTATGAGGATTTCTATGCTATAATTTTATCAAACCTGTCTAATTATAGTGTACTTTCGTATGTAAATGGATGATGCCATTCAGACAGCCATGATAGCAAATTTTACCACTTGACTTATATATCACATTTTTACATTTAAAATAGGTTCGAAATTAGTTCAGATGAGTAGGTCATTAGGTTGATGGTGAAATGGAAAGGGATTGGAAGGTTTCCGTTTCAATACATTTTATGCATATTCAAAATGGAATTATAAAAGAATTGTTATTTATTGTTCGACAAAATTAAATTTGTTAATAATCTGTGCAATTCTATATATGTGTTTTAGTAAACCTAACATAAGTATTTGTATTATTTAAAATATAATTTAAAAGCTTAATCATGTATTATTGAAGAACAAGTTAAATATATTCAGAAATTTCATGCACATGTATATATGTATGTGTATATCTGTCAATTGTATTGCAAATACCAATGCTTGTCAAGTATGGCTTATATGTAATATTTTAATCATTTTTTTATTATTAAATGTCTATTCAAAGAGGTATTAATTGTATATTAGAAACCGTGCATCTGTGTGCACACATATATAAACCAATGTCACAATTTGAATTTTGAAAAGTAATTATGTAAATTACAATGTAAAAATTTGAAATTTTGTATAATAATCAAAACCAGAAAGCTTATATGTGTGTAATTTTATTTTTATAAGACCTTAAATTCGTTTTTTGTTGTTATTAATAAATGCATTCAATTGTTAAAAATTGTTTTCATCATCTCTTGGTCACATACAGTAATAGAGTTTATGTTCTCTGAGCAAGATTCGAGCACAGAATAAAAATTATAAATGGGGATGTGTATTTAGTGCTTTTGGGCAACTAGAGATGATCAATCATCATCCTGGTTGGCACAAAAGAGAATATTCTTTAAAGCCCATGCACTATATTTTATTTTATGTTTAGTCTTATTTAAAGATTAAGTTTATAGTTGGCCATTACATTAATAAAACTTAAGTGGCCAGAGCATTGATGATGATCAGCATGTTTTAAATATCCCAGCATTATTGTTTAGATTTTTCTGATTATGTATTCTTATGGATTCACACTTAGTTTGTGCCTCCAAATTAATGGTTAAATAATTGCCCCAAGCTGGCAAAGGTTCAATAATTAGCCTGGTCTACAGAAGACCCATTTCCAATCCAGTCACAAGATTGACTGTTGATTTATTGTACTGATTATTTTAATTGTTGATCATTCATGTTAATGAATGGTATTTTGAGTACTCATACTATTAATTATACTTACTTTTACTTTATAATGCTGGTTGATGATGAATAATTATGGTTGCCTTGAGGAGTGACTGGCTGATCTCTCAATGATCTCATGCTCCCTTAAATATATATTAGTTTATTATACTTTTTGTAAAATGCAAATTTTGTTTAGTTGGGGATGATGATGATTTGCCATCACCCAGTTCAAATCCTTTTTCAATACCGCCATTCCGTTACAATATATATATATATGATTACAATATATAGATATATTATACTCTGTGACTTCACTTGACCTATTACCAATCAAACTTTTAATCAATCTATAAATTAACTTTTTTACTATAATTAGCTTCTTAACTATTTTTTGAAGTACACCTGGGTCTCTTTTTACGCAGACTTATTTAACATGATTTTGAAGTTACGCTATTCATGTTTCACCGGAAGTCGAACTTCGATAATGCACTATTACTTTAAATAATAAATTTCATGCACTTACATTATATTGAAAGTAATAGCACATTATTAGAATTCGACTTTCATCTTAGTAATTTCAATATTTTCAGTGCTTTATAATAGTAAGATTTTATGCAATAATGAAATTAAAATCATGATTTCCACATTTTATGTACACACATTAAATTTTACAAGATTATAATGTAAATTTGTTCAAACATTGTGTGTGTTAATTTTGCATTTTAAATCACATTCTGTTTTTGCTTTTTAAAAAAGAATGTAATCAATTATTAATCATTTAGTGTCCGCAAGTTTATTTTTAAAAGGTGAGTAATAGCAGCGGGCACAATTAAATTTGACAATTAAAAATTAAAATCTGATTTTTAATTGTAATTAACAATTTAAAAATTACTTATGGTGACTTGAAATTAATGTGTGTAAAATGAAATTTGATTTTTAAACGGAATTGAAACTTAAAAAATTAAAAACAAAAATAAGAATTTAATTTTTAGTTGTTAGTTTTAATTAAATTTTTCCCAGCAGTGATGAATACCTGTCTTTTTATTACAATAAGACTAAGTTCATAAACAATTAATAAAATCATCATCTCAAAGATTAATTACTAATTACGTTGTCGACAGAAAACCATTAACACAACATGAGAGTGAACTTGGTGCTAGTTGTATTTCCTCTTGTGAGAATCTGATTTTCTACCAATTTGCAAATGAACATGTTTTTCGGCAAATAGCGATAATAATTAAAACATGTATAAAAAAATGTAAATTACTCTACTGTAAATTATGCATAAAAATATATTATTTTGAATAAAATTAAATATTATAGTTAAAAAAAGTTTGTCTTGTATCAATTTTTTTCAAATTTGAAATTTTTTATTAGACATATTTTATTTCTTTGTTTTTTTTTTTGTGCGAATTTTAAAGTAATTTTACATTGGTGCTTTGCTTTTACGCGAATTTTGAAAAATCACAGACCGCATCCCCCCTTTTTCAATGTAAGTTACGTCTATTTTTGCATGATTTCATTTGCGCGTGTTATATGAGGAACCTATCTATCGCGTAAAACGAGACCCAGGTGTACGATCTACAGATTATAGCTTTATTAGTTAAAAAAACATTATTGTTTTTTCATCAAATTATAATCTATATTATAATAGATTTTCACTTTTAATTTTTTTTATATGTTTTATATCTGAACCATTATACAAGCAGAGGAGAAAATAAATCAATTCTTTACATATTAACTATACTAATGGTCAAATTGAGTATTCTGTATAAATGCACAGACTATGGTCACCTTTAAAGACCACTACACCTGCTCTATGACTGATAGAAGTAAAATACATCTCATGTGAATACTTTTTACTTATACTAGCTATAAAATCCAGGCTCCATTCAGTTTACTGTAATATCCAAAAGAGAAAAGTATAAATGTTTCTAGCATTTGATTCCCCAGCTAGTTCAATGAAACTTCCATCATTTAGGGATCAGATATTGCATATTTCAAAAACACAACAATAATATTAACTAATTTTATCTTAAATAAATTTTATATGGTGAGAAATTCAGAGAGAAAAGTGTTCAGGCCAAATTAACAATTACATAACATACTTATTTGCATAATTAACACATACCAAGTTGTCACAACAAAAAATAATAATATAAAATAAAATTGAACTAATTATAGTTATTTTAGCATAATTAATTTCATTTTAAATTAGGAATTAAGTGTTTACACATATCTAGTTTTAGCAAACTTATAAGGAAAATATAAATTCTGTTCCTCATATTTCAGTTTATGTCTAGATTTTAATTTTTGCTTACATTGACCTATGCTTTGGTTAGAGATTTTCTTGAGCTAATCACCCATTTTCTTTTTGACAGTGCCTAGAGTTTATGAACAGTGTTCTTGTGTTGACTTCCAGTTTCCTTAGTAAGTTGTAGCTTTTTTTTTGGAGCAGCATCTATCTTTATTTAATTGTTAACCCTAGTCTTGGACATGTGATGGTTATGTCTCAGCATTGGCAGGTCAAGGTTTTGGTCACAACTCAGGCTATCGATAATTTATAAGAATTGCATGGTTAAAAGTCAGAATGAATACCCCTTTTGTAGGTCAGCAGGGAATGGTGGGAATGGTGTTAGGGCATTCTCAGAGATTTCTATATATCACTGGAACCACAAAACTAGAAGTCCTCAATAATAAAGACTGTGAAATTCAGCAATATAACAGCAAAATTAACAGCAGAAGAATAATTTTATAACTTGAATAACTTCAACATGTTTGAATAACTATGAGTAAGTAAACTAATAATTTATTAGCTTATATATCCTTGACCAGCCATTGTTTTGAGATAATTACCAAAATTAGCTAGTTTTTCAATTTTTTTCTTTTTTAATTAATTAACCATTTTTCTCTTTAATCATAGTATTACTTATTTAACTGATTGACTGGTTACAGTAAAACAACCTACTCCCATTTTGATTAGTTAATAATTTACATTTCATTTCCTTTTTTAAATTAATACTTTAGCTTATTGAATACAATTTTAAGTTACTTTTTTTTTGTTTTATCCTGTAGTTTTTAAAAAGAAGATAAGCTATTTCTTTCAAATAGAAAATCTAATTTAAACTATTACATTATCATTATAGTTTATTTTCTTTATTCTATTTTTCTTTTGTTTTAAATCATTCATTTTAAATCAAGTCTGATATAATTTGACCAGAGTTTTATTCTCTTTTTTTGTTTAATTGTAAACCAGTCTTTTGCTCCTTATTTTAAAATCTCTCCCTCTGTATTATACTGACTACTTAAATAATAGCCCTTTTTAAATATATATATATATGTCTGTTTATTTTTAAATATTTTTCATGTAACTTGTACATTTTACATATTTGTTACAATATATAATAAATCCATGTGAATGTATGTATGTTTTCCAATAAGACTGTCATGTGTCAAATTCACAACCAATTAAAAAACATTAATGCATTTGCCCATAATGCTGTCAAATTCACATACCAAATATAACAGATATAGTTTAAAAATTAAATTTTAATTTAGCTTTATTAATATCTTGCTGGATACATTTCTGAAGTATACTATACAGACTGGAGTTATTCCAAATATTTTTTTTCAATTTTTCAATTGTTAATTTCTCTCATTTATTTATATAATATTAAAATCTTTTGTTTAATTTACATTAAATCTTAAAAATAATTGTTAAAATAACAAATTATAAAAACAATGATTGTTTCATAAGCTGGGTGCATCTGATTATATATAAAATATAATTTTAATCTTTTTAATATTTTTTTTTAAATAAAAAAAAACCTATTTTTAATTAGATTATCTAATTTAATAATATTGGTTTTGTACATTTCTACAATTTATATTTATGTACATTTTTTACATTTTAATTCTTTCATCTACTGATACAAAAATTGATTTATTCTATATATTATAAAATAAATATATTTTTTAATTTGAAAATCTTCAAATATTGCTAATAAAAAGTAAAACTATTATCGTATTATTAATTCTTCTTATATATATATATTATAAATTATTATTCTTTTTTAAATATTCTTTTAAAATACAAAATTAACAAAGCGTATGACACACTTGAATGAGAAGCTATAAAGATACACAGAAATTATTACACGCTAAGTGCTTTCGAGGCCTTTTGCCTCATATTCATAGCGGTACTGTGAGCTGCAGAATGAAAAAATAGGGCAAGGAAACAAAACAGTATGCAAAGCGTATGCATACTGTTTTGTTTCCTTGCCCTATTTTTTCATTCTGCAGCTCACAGTACTGCTATGAATATGAGGCAAAAGGCCTCGAAAGCGCTTAGCGTGTAATAATTTCTGTGTATCTTTATAGCTTCTCATTCAAGTGTGTCATACGCTTTGTTAATTTTGTATATTAAATTATCGAATGAGAAGTCTTAAAATCTTTAATATATTCTTTTAAAGTATTTTAAATGTTTTTTTTTTTTACCTTGAAATGGATATATTTATTTATTTAAGTAATATCTTTATTTACTCAAAAGTCTTTATTACTATCTTCTAAAATGTATATCTCACATAAATTCTCTGGGGGTTTCTTTTTTCTATATATAATGTTTTTATTAAAAAACTATTTTTTTACAAAAAAAAAAAAATCATTAAAAACACTACCAAAGCTAGACAGATGCGATTTTTTCTGTCTTTTTATCAGAAGCTGATGTGCCTTTCAAATAATATGTTATATGCATACATAGTAGAAACTATTTTTACTACACCAAAGAAAATATTAAAACCTATAAAATTTACTGATTTTTATTTTCAAAGGGTAAAGACAAAACAAATAGTAACAAGTACTTGTGAAAAATACTATTTCTAAATGACTGGTTTCAGCCTTGTAATGTTTGTTTTTAATTGATATGGCAGCTGAAATTTATTTATAAAAATACCTACAAAATTTTTTTTAAATTATTAACATTTAAATCTATAAACTAATGAAAATAAGTTAATTATAAACATTAAGAATATTAGCATAAACTACTAAAACTTAATATACAATTAAATACAAAGATAATAAACAAAAAATAAATTGGATATATTATTAGAATAATAAAAAATTTGAAATGTGTGTTACAAATATGTTAAGTGGAAAAAAACAATAAATGAAACAAATTCTGATATAAAACCACCAAAACATCACATGATCACCATTTCATATGCTTACACAAACTGTTAATAATAGTATGTGTAGTGATGTGATATGATGCACTATGGCTTTTTTGTCAAAGTCAGAAATCTCTCAGCCACTATGCACAGAGAAGCATGTTAGCCACCTTATCTTCACTTTCCATTCCCTAATCTAATTTTTCCCCATAACAAACTCTTCATACAGTAGTGCCACCTAGTGCAATCCCAAGTAATCAGTGGATGAAAGATGATTTGTTTGATGGAAGAATGCATCATTTCTTAAGATCTATGCACAATGCTGTCATATCCACATCTCCTCACTGATAAAAGCCACAAACTAGAAACTAGTCTGGGGATATTGTACAAGTTGGCATTAGATAGGAATTTTATGCACAAATCTTCTTGCATTTATTGGCACTACTGTATGGAAAGTTTGCTATTATTATATTCTGATATGTCATCTTAAAAAAGTCAAATAGTAATATTTTTTAAAAAAGAGAGAATAATGAAAAAGTAATCAGAATAAATTTAAACTTTTTTATACAAATACTAGATAAATGAAGCTTTTATCATATTTTACTCACAGTATCCAATAAACTCATCTCTGCATTTTAAATGTTAAAACTTTCTAAAATACTTATTATGTTTTAAATTCCATTTCTTTGCTCTTATAAATTGATGGCAGGTATAATTCTAAAAAAAAAGCAACAGTTGCTTACCTTAATCCACTATCTCAGTTCCCCTGTATGTATCAGAATAGTTTTCACTAGGACAATCATTTATTTGCACCCAATGAATTATTAGTCACCTTATAAATGTAAATGAAACTTGTTTCTTTTTTTATAATGTTGATATTAAAAACTATATATCTATTTACTGATATATTTCTATATGATTAGCTACCTGAAAAAAAATCCAAGCCTGCTTATTAACTTAAAAAAATTCCAAACTTCACCTTGTAAACATTTAGTCTCAGATCATGAGGTGGTATGTGGGCATACCAACTTATATTGTTTATATATATATGGGATGATGTTTCGTTAGGGATAGAGTCATTACAGTTGAGGAAATGAAAAATTGGGGGATTGATTCAAAAAGGTTCATAATCCAATAATTATTTAAAAAGTCTCTTTTCAGTGATATATCTCTTAGCTTATTATAATTGATGATTTTTATTATAGCAGTTTTTAAATGTTGGAAAAACTTTGAGTAAAGAAAATCCAGTGCACTTCTCTATACCAATATATTACTTTTCTTGATTGTCTGAACTACATATAGTATCTATGCATGTTTCTATAATATGCAAGTGACTTTTAAATACTCTATTTTTGGTTAAAGGGTCAAAAGTATAATCAAGTCTGAAATGTCTAAATCACTTTATATTATTTGTTAAACTCAACTATGAAAAATACTGGAACTCTTTTTTATCCTTACTCCCTATTCTCACACTTTTGATTATGAGTCTTCTCAACACTCCATTTACAAAAAATAATATCATCAAAAAAAAAAAAACCAATAGTCTCAATAAATATTATAAAATAATGTTTCTTGCAACTTCTATATTATATTTTTTGAATTAACACAATTCTGAAAAAAAAAAAACCTTACTCACCATGCTTTTATAAGTAAAACCTAATAATCTCTAATTATTAATAAATTAAAAAACCATTATATTCCATTTGAATGTCATATACATATTATTTTTTAAATTTTTATTTTTATATTAGTCTTAATGTCACACAAACAATTAAAACATTAATATATTTTAGTTGTGTTTCTATATTGGACTAAGATCTATATAGAATAAACTCTTATGAAAAGTGGTTATCTATCAGCTATTATTAAGAAAACCTTAAACAAATAACAAGAAGAACGATCAAAAGAAAAAAAAACAATTACTGATATTGTAATGTATCCTTACATACCAAAAATAGCAGATAAATTAAAGAAAATCTGCAATCAAGTATAACAACTGAACAGCTTTCCAGAGTCATACAAGACTAGTAGGAATTCTAACACCCACAAAGCCTAAATATTAGGAACTGTGAACTTATAAGACTGATGCTTTAAAAAAATTACTACAATATACCTTTTCATAATATCATTGACTAATCAGCTATGACTAAAGTGTACTCATTTTCCCATCTAGTTATATTAACATGAAAGGATATTACTTATTAGTTTATTAAAATTATTTCTAGAAAATGTGATAGGTAAAGGATTCATATAGGCCAACCTAACATGATTCTCACTAAAAAAACCAATATATTTTCAGAGCTGCATATTTAATAGTTGATATTTATTTACAAGATTGATGAAATTAATATGATTTAAATATGGAGTAGGAGTGTGGACTATTAAGAAAAGAAGAAAAAATTTGAAATGAATTGAACAGATAAATTGCTGCAATAATAATAATAATAATAATTGTTAGTGTTAAAAAATAATAAGATTAATTTCCCTCCTCCAGAAATAATAAAAAGTGAACTGAATTAATCATTTAGAGAGAGTGTAATTAAAAAATGTTGGTGAATTTTTATCTATGGATGAAAAAATTAGGTAAAATAGTTCACTACTTATTTAAAAAGAAAAATAACCAAAATATTTTTAAAAGTAGATTAAGACAAAAATCCCTGGAGAAGTTCTTCTGCTTAGATATGTAGAATTTGACTTTGGAAGACAACTTACGCGATATATATATAATAAAATATATTTTACAAGAATATATAAAGAATTATCAACTATTACGATAATGTTTGTGGTATAAAACAATATTAATTACTTTGCTGAACCAAGCTTTTGGAGAGTGCATATTTGTTAAAGCACGACTAAAGTGAATATTAGCAAATATATCAGCGTACCCGCATGCGCATAAACATACATTAAACTAGTCACAGATTATCATAGATTTGCATATTTGCATGCGTAAATTGACCATGTGTATAGTTTTAGGCTAAACAAAAAAAAATTGCAATTCCTTTTTTTTTTAAAAAAAAGAGCTAAAAAAACAAACATAAGTTATTATTTAATGTAATGTTTTCATTAAATTCATTGAAATGGAAATAAAAAGACAATCAAGCATGATAAATTAAAAGCAGAACATTTTTTTAATGTAAATAACAATACAGATAATACTCTTTTATATTTTTTTCATATTTATTACTTAGTTTTTAAACACTAAAATAAAAATAAACGTATAACTCATGTTTAGTTTATTATTTATAATCAAATTACTTTTTTTTTTTTTTCATATGTCATAGCATTGGCCGGGACGCGAACCCACAACCGTCTGCAACCAACTACTTGCTTGCATGGCAGCTGCGATACCTCTCGGCTACTTTTTAAGCTTCTGTTTCAGTTATTAATGAGATTAGATGTCATTAAAATATAGTATTTTTATACTTTGATCACCTTTTAAACTTATTATTATTATTATTATTATTATTATTATTATTATTATTATTATTATTATTATTATTATTATTATTATTATTATTATTATTATTAGAGACAAAAAATACTTTCAATAAAATAACAGCTCAGAAGAACTTGCGACGTTTGAGCACCGAAATTGAAGAGTTTCAATCCAGAAAACTGTAATTTTCGAGGCTGTCACTTATCTATTTGGGGTGGTGGGGGTGGGGGCGGTGGTGGGGAATAAAAATATAAAAAAGTTATTGTAATTTTTTACAATAACGTAAGTTTGAATTATTAAAAGATATTTTGTTAAATAAATGGCATGTGTCAAATTCTGTAGAGTATATATTAAATTATTGTCGTTATAATTTATTAATTAAATAATAAAAATGATCTATTTACTTTTTTTCAAATTGATCACAAATAATATATAAAAATTATTATGTAGTAACTATTTCTTCTTGGATTAACTTATTTGGCAGCATAAACAATAATCCTTCTCCCAATCCTGACTTTCTTTAGTTTTTGATTTCTTTCATGTTATTTCTGCCTTAATCTTATATCACTAAACTTCTAATCTCTTATCTAGAAAGTGATCATTTCCTTTTTTTTAATTTTATTTACAATAGTACAGAGTTTTCTTTAGATTCACACTTCTTTTGTATCCACTTTTTTTTGTATGTGGAATAAAAAAATATTTTTAATATATTACAAACAAATTTCTATGTTATGTATCTAATAGCCCAATTAATTTATCTTTTTCTTTACTTTTAATGTAATCAATTTATTCATAAGTATAATTTATGGATATATTGAACAATATTTTTTTTATAAACATCTTTGAACATACCTTCAAAAATATACTTGTCTAAACTGAATATTTCAACTCCCACTATCTTTCACAATATGTTCAATAGGTCAGGAGATGTTCATATTGGATCAATCCTGCTTTAAATTCTCTTAAATGACTTTTCATAATTAATATCACAAATAAATTTATCTTTTTTTTTTTTTTTATTAAGTGCTGTGCCCTGTGAGCAGCAAGTAAATAACTGACAAAGGCAAAAATTAAGATGGTAAACTAATAATTTAATTTAAATAACATACAGGCATATTTATAAATGTACATAGCCTATTAAAGGCATATTAAAATAATAAAAGGTCATGGTAACCTGCATACAATAAACCATAGGCCTGCTTTTGGATTTATAGAGGCAGAATTCTCAGACTTACATTAATACCAGGTTCTGAAGGTTTATATATTCCTCAAGAGTTCTGGAGTTTTTACATACCTTACCATATATGGCATTTTTTGATATACGTGGTATTTTTTCATACTTCTCACTATATATGACATTTTTTTACAGTTTTCTGACATTATAAGGCCATTTATGTAGCTCTATGACCTAACAATATTGCTATACATTTATAGATACATTGCTACATATTTATTGTTGCAGCTATTTATATAATCATTATATGTATGTAATTATTTCACACAATCATTATATATAATTATTGTACAAAGTTATTATTATTCCACACAATTATTATACATTTATTGTTGCATATATATATTCCTTGCTTGACCTTGAACACTGCATGAAGATTGGGCAATATGTGGAAAATCTTTCTTATGGCAGATAGTTGTAGATGCCTCTTTCATAAAAAAAATGTAAATGGATATAGGGTCTAAATAACTTAGCACTTCACAAACATGGTATGTACTTCTAACTATCTATTACAAGCCCCAAAAAATTTGCTTCTCTATAGAGTAGTTTGGATATAGAAACTTCATGTCCATTCTGACATACATGGATGTTCAATTAATACTTTATATTAATGTATTTTTCACATAGGATACAATTCTTTTAAAAGTAGTTATTCACTATCTACTCTACTCTAGAGCCATCTATTAGAAGTTTGAGAAATTAATATACATTAGATATGCTCACATCTCCATACTACTTTTGGGCTTATGGAATGAGATATCAAAATTTAACAGTTTGGTTTTGATTATTTAAGAACTAGGGGAGTACATAGAATAAATTACTGCTTCTAATGTAAGTTTGAGAAGGTCATGACATTTTGTTTTTCAAAACTTTTATTAAAACTAAAGTTTTTCCCTGACATCTTGAAATAAAAGCTGATTTTATCATATGACTACAGTTTTTAAAAATTACTTCATTTATTTTCTGGTATCAATACACATTAATCTCGCTTCACATCTCTAGGGTAGTTGGAGTAATACAATAGTAAGATTATTACTTAAAGGAAAGGGTAAGGATCATAGAAAATTAAACAATTATAGACCAATAGTGGGAACATCAGTTTTATATAAAGTTTTCTCGTTATATGCTGGCTGGAAGAGTTGCAAAATGGATGGAAGAAAATAATGTAGTGGGGAAAATGCAAGGAAGTTTTAGATCAGATAGGTGCATAGGAGATAGTTTATTTGTAGTTACACAACTCATGGATATGAGTATGAATTCAGGTAGGCAGTTATATATGAGTTTTAGAAATATAGAGAAGGCATACGATAGAGTAAATAGAAATAGATTATGGGTAAGTTTAGCAACTTTGGGAATGGATGAAGCTTTAGTGGCTATTATTAAGAAATTATATGAAAATAATTATATATATATATATATATCCCCTAATTGATATATATATATATATATATATATATATATATATCAATTAGGGGATATAGAATCAGTTAAAGTTAAAAAGGGGGAGTGGCTAAGGCAAGGATTTAGCATGTCATCTATTTTGTTTTTGTTGTATTTGAATGAAATGGAGAAAGCAATAGAAAGACTAGGAAGAGGAATAGAGATACTGTTAATAGGTGGCAAATGAGTATATATTTTGCCCGGTCTTTTTTATGGATGATGTCTTTTTGTGTGCAGAAAGAAGAGAAGATATTGAAGTTATGCTGAGGACATGCACAAGGGTGAGTAAAGAGATGGAGATTAAATTTAGTGAAAAAAAAACCAAATATAGTGTTGGTTAATACTGGGGAAAGAGAAGATGTAGAAACTTTTAGTGGGGGATATAAAATTAAGTGTGGTGAATAGATATAGTTATTTGGGAATCATCTTAAGTAATCAAGAAAATTGCTTGGATGAATGGGAGAAAAAATTGATAAATGAAGCAAAGAAAGGGATTGATAAAGAAATTAACAGTGTTTTCGTATAATAAACATGATGTAGCTAGAATTGTATGGAAGGTAGTTGCAGTAGCAGGGTTAACATATGGTAATGATGTGTTAGTAAAGGAATATTAGATTACTTAGAAAACATGCAAAGGGAAGTAGGAAAACATGCATTCGATGCAGATGTGTGGACAGCAAGGGAGGTAATTCAAGGAGAAATGGAATGGTCAAGTTTTTATATGAGAGATGTGGAAAGCAAAATGTTTGGTAGATTGCAGTTTATGAATAATAAAAGAATAGCCAAAATAGTATTTAAATGGGTTATGAGTAAAGGGTAGGCAACAAGATGGGTGAAAAAGGTTATGCAATATGCAGAGGATTTGGATAAAAAATTTATATCAGCATACTTGTACAGAAGGTGGGATAATTGTGTTACGAGGATTGTTGAGTGTTATAGTGGTAAGGAATGGGATAAAAGAATAGATGCATTAATAAAGAATAGGGAATTGGAGAGATGGAGAACTAGTATGAAGAGTAAAAAGAGTTTAAATATATATAGAAGTAAACAGAACATTGGATGTGAGTTAATTTATGATAATAGCAAGTAAAGTAGTTTACTGTTTAAGACTTGAATGGGATCTTTAGCAACAAGGGAATATACACATAAATGAAAAAATATGGGTGATTTAGTCTGTAAATTGTGTAAGGAAGGCATAGAAAATATTAGGCATCTGTTAATTGAATGTAAATGCTTGAAAGCAGAAAGGGTACAAATAATAAAGTTATAGAACAATAATTATGAACAAAGTGATTATACAGAAAGTGGGTTATTGGATTTTATGCTGGGTTTGGGAAAAGATAAAGAGGATTTAGACATGAAGGCTATGGAGTTGACAAAGATTGTGTTGTGGAAATGGGATGGAGCAGATTATGGGAAAACTTAGAGTGGGGACAGGAAAAAGAATCTAAAGTGGCTAACAGGTTTTTCTGGACATAATTTCTGAGAGATTCTTGATTCTATTTAAGGAGAAGTCACAGTGCAACACAACTTCCTTGTATCCCATAATTTTCAAGCAAATTACTGAAAAGATCGGGATTATGTATTCTTGTCGTTTTAAAGCTTTTGTATGAATATTTCTCAGGGCTTATCTATTAAGCATATTGGCAAAGGTAATTTATACATAATAAATTATAATAAACTAATTTTTAATAATGCACAATGAAAAGTTTATATTAAAGATAAATATTTTATTAAAACAAAATATTTAAAAGATAAATTATTAAATAAAATTGCAAATAAAGTATGAAGATTGGCTATTTTAATATAAAGCTGAGCACTGATTGTATATATGTGTGAGAATAGTAATCTGGACCAACTGATGATTGTGGGTTTAGCATGAAATATATTGATGGTTGTTTATTTTTTTAACATGTGTATGATCATGTGGGTCAGCAATATGAGATGGTATGGAGAGTTGAGGGTTGTGTGAAAGTCTGAGTTCGAATCACTATATTATAACGAATATTTTACAATAGTAAAGATATTTGAATACCAGAATAATGTATATACTGAACTTTAAATGTAATTAGAGGCGATTTGAACACAGATTTTCAAGCGCTCTTCAACTATCCATCTTATATAACCGATACACATGACCACAAAGTGTTTTAAAAAATAAATAATCTCCAATATTAGTATTTCATGCTGAACCAGCACTCATTTCTATCATTAGATTTTCAATGGCTGAAGAGTTGGAAAATGGAGAAGATTGTAGCCTGACCATTAAAGACTGAAGATTTGCTATCTTACTATAACTGAATGGTGATTTTATATATATATATATATATATATATATATATATATGTGTGTGTGTGTGTGTGTGTGTGTGGAAGATGGCCTGTCCATTAACAAATACATTATTTTAAGTTGACTTAACTCATTTAGACTACACCATTGCAAAAATTGTTATAGAACACTATCTAAAAAACGAAAAAATATTTTTAGATAAAAGTAGATTTTTTAAAAAGTGTACTTTTATATAATAATGCAGCAAAAATATTTCTTCATGGTAAACTCAAATAAGGACATAAAGAAAAGCATCTGAAAAAGTTAATCATATCCAAGATGCATTTGCAAATCATTTCTTTCAGTTATCTTTATTTTTGTGAAATGTATGTGGTGAAATGGAAAAGTATAAGTATATATTGTAATGAATGATGTCCAATTTTAATGTACAGATTTTATTAATTTTTGTGAGTACAACCAGTGATGGACTTTAGTCACCATCGATTGTATATGTCATCAGAATCTGGATACATACCAATGCGAAGATGAATTTAATATACTTCCATTTTCTTATTTAAGTTGCTAATGAGAGTCAATGCATATAATTATTTTACTATGTATTGTATTATTCATGAATCAGAACAAAGAGATGATGACCAAGCACTAAGATATATCTATTCACTATATTTCCCCGATAAGTTTTACCTCCCTTAACACCGCTTTAGTTTCCCTGGTGCATTTTATGAGCACTGTCTTATAAACCTCAAGTGCTAATCTAGTGATGACAGTTAGAATTACACTGGGTAATCTTCATAGAATGATTTTGGAAGAACTTGCCTGACCCCTGCTAACTCAGTATCTCAGGAGAGTGGTGGTTGCACTGTTGGAAAACATTGACATATCACAAGTACAGAGGTATAGTCTTTAACTGGACTCATTTAATACACACATAATATTTCTGAACCAGATATTAACACAATGGGATTGCTAAAATCTAATCCTGAAGTTTTACGATACTCCATTATTTCCACAAACACAAAAAATGAAAAATGAAATTGAACTTACATCCTCATGATTTCTGGCCATCTGGATTTAGCTTCCATTTGCACATGTATAAGTTATTTTACTAAGTACTTATTAACTAGAAAATAATTACCTTGTGAATATTATGAAATGATATATACATATGTTTCATTTATTTAATGACATTTAATAAGATTGACAAATACGAGATAACATAAATTAATGCAATAATTATTTATATATATTCTCTTCTCCTTATATTAGTAAAGATTGAATAAACTACAAATATTAATCAAAAAAATGTACACACACATATATATACATCTTTGTTCCTGGGAATGAATGAGGATACTTCAGAGACATCTATTAAGATAAAAGGACTTATTTAAAAGTATTAATAATAATACTTATTACGCAATTAAATAATTACAAATGAAATTAAGAAGAGGAAAAACTTCACTCTTATTTATCTTTTAAGATCTGAATTCCCCTCCATCAAAATATATTCTCTGAGTATAAAAGTTATTTGCACCAACAGAAACCTTTTATATAATCTTCATCTTAAAGTATTGCATTATTTAATATTTGTTCATATCAGGAGGTCTAAGGAAGTACGCATTCAAATACTCTACTCTTTCAGAGTAACAGAAAATACAGTGCACTTCTCTAATAGCACATGGAATAATTAAAGTGTCTTTTGTTATAACAATAATGTAATATAAATGAGCAATTTATCTGAGAAAAGAGCTGTAATATGATAATCTCAGGGTTCTAATATCTCTTAGGAATTCTTTTTAACATTTGGTTGCCAGGCAAATGACTAATATCTTGGGAGACTATAGGAGACATTTTTTTTATAAGAAAATGCTTCCTAACATTATGTCACAACAGAAATAATTACACAAAGAATATTTAATTTGCTAAGTAATTGCATAATAAAATATACTAAATTCAGAATAATCGTAGCCATTTATCCAGGATATCACTCGAAAACAATAGAAAGAAAAGAGTACATTTGTCTTTCTACTATTCCATAGACAGCACAAACTAAGTTATCAAGTGCAATGATTATATCTTCAAATTATAAAGAAATGATTAATAATGAGTGCAGTCTGGAAATAGTTGAAATAATCTTCAATGAAATTATATTAATCTATATTTATCAATATCCAATTTTAATTTCTCTTATATGAAATTCCAATCTTTGGAATTGAGAAGTTTTTTTTTTTGTAAAAGATTTTCATTAGAAAGGTCAAGTTTTGGAACTGCAAAATTTGGTTATCTACCCAGATTTCTAAAAGAAAGCAGAATTATGAACATTGTGATTTTTGAAAATAATAAACTTAATAACTTTAATGGATTCATAAAATTTAGTGAACTCAAGACAAATGACATATAGAAAAACAGAATAACAATAATTACATTTATTAATGATTAGATATGAAAATAAATAATAAATACAAGTTTTTATTATATTTACATCAAACATTCAGAACCATTTGCCAACATAAGCATTGTTACAAATAGTTTACATCGGTTGGCACATAAGTGCATCCAGATCTTTACTGACAATATTATTGAAGTTGAAATACAAATCTTTTAAGTAGGTTTTATATCAAATATTCCCACAAGATTGGTTTGCCAATAAAATTAATTTGTATTTTAAATTGGCTCATAGACAATTAAAAAATTTAAAATAAGTAATATCAAAACTTTTGCTTATACTAAGCTGAGCTAAAATTTAATTTTTTGTCAGATAACTTTTGTTATAGCCTTAAAAGGAAAATTAGCACACTATTGGGCTAAATTAAAATTAACTGAGCTTAAATAAATAATAGACTAATATAATACTAGTAATTATGGAATCTAGGCAATTAAATTAATATTGTGTTATACATGAACTGGTTTTGAATAAACAGGCTGTAGAATATCAATAATTATAAGATTCAGACAACTTAACTAAGATTACTTAGCACTGTTTTAAAACTTCTACATAATTTTTTTTAAAATAAAAAGTGGCCCATTTACCAGAAGTCATACACATAAATCACAGCAAATTACTGTCCATATAATAATATTATATAGGGTATATGAGCACAGACTTTCACATGACCTACCACTCTCCACACTATCTCATAACACTGTTACACTTGAACACATATATGTTGAAAAGATAAATAATCACCAATATATATATATATATATATTTCATGCTAAACCAGCAATCATCAGTTGGTCAAGATTACCATCTCTACACATATTTGCTATAAGTTCTCAGATATATATTAAGATAGCCAAACCTCATACTTTAATGGAAAGGCTTCAATCTACCCCACGCTCCAACTCTTCAACTGTCCATCCAATTGAAAATTTGATGATGGAATTTTCAAAGGCCACTCTGAGGCTGAGATTCTAGTCACACCCATTTTGACCCAAAGTCAATCTGACCCCTCATGTAATAATAATATTATAAATAATAATATTATAAATATCAAATGACTTACAAATCCATCAGTGAAGTGATCCATATGGGTATACAGCTAACATAAGGTTATGTATTATCTAAATGCCAAGTAATAAATATTAAATATTTGAAATGTATAAATATATTGTTGTTTTTCTTGTGGCTATCCAAAATAATTCTGAAACACAATACAGACATTGTTATACCCCACAAAGTACTGTACATAGTGCTACCTGAAGAACTAATTCTTCTTAAACTTACTAATCATTGCCATGTCAATTCTAATACAAAGATAACTTCACCCATTATAGTGGAAAATATAAAATTTTATCATGGGTGATAGGCAAAACATAGGCCCCACAGAGCAAGAAAATATCAATAAGAATAGCGGCTTCCAAATACCTATGTCTAAGGCAAAAGAAGATGCCTGAACTTTCTCACAGCACTTCAGTAAAATGTGAAAAGACACAACAAATATTCATGATTCTCTTTAAAGATATAAGTCCTTTTAATAACAAGGAGAAGTGATAACTATCACAAAATACAAAGCCCTATCAATCTCATGGAATAACATAAACCTTGGGAAGAGCTTCTCAATCCTACAAGGCACAATAAATCATTATAACATAGGCCTAATTTTTAAGGCAAACACCTCATACAAAATTATGCCAAGATAACTTAACACAAATAAGATGGCTAATGTAATATATGTATAAAATTATCAACAATAAAAAATCTCTGAAACCAACAATAACGATTAGTCAAATGACTATTAAATTATTTAAAAATAAGAGTGCAATAAAATTTTGGCAATAGATAATAAAAATACACCCCCCCACACACACACATATAAATATATATATATGTTGTAAAATTTAAATAAATAAGTGGATGTAATACAAAATAAAGTATTGTAACATGAAGCAGATAAATACGCAATTAAATTGGTATATAACAGTAAACTATTATAATAGTTATAAACATACTAGACCTTTGATAAACACTTTTAAAACTGCTTTACCAATGAATGAATGAAACATTCATAAACCTTGTAATAGAAACTAAATATAAGAGATGAATATCCCTAATAGATAAAATACCGCAAAATTTAATAAAACCAGCACATAGTGAAATGTATAAAATTTACCTGAGAATGTGTGAAAATACCAACATCTTCTACCATAAATTCATTAAAATACAATAGCAATAAAAATTATCTTGACATATGACATAATGATAAGAATATCATAATGGAAAATTTTCATTAAGCATGGTCTGCTGAGGGTGCAAAGTCGTTCTCTGGCAGCTTGTCCACATAAGGAAATGTATGATGTACCAATGAAGAATAAGCATTTTTTAAAGAAACAGCAAATATAATTTCAGATAAGCATAACAATAAGCATTTAAAAGTTCTTAATTCTACATTATATCTAAATATGACATTCATTAATATTTGAAGAACGAATATGACAGCTAGCTAGAAAAATATTCATTTGATGATATCAAAGTGTAGCATCATTTATTTCATAAGAAATTTGTATATTTCTTTATATTTAAAAGAAGGACACACATACAAGTTTAACTGAATAATAATAAATGTCAATTCCAGGTATTTGAATTTTAATAATATTTTCTTTAAAGCATTTTCTAAATAATCTGACTAGCCTGCAAATAACATAATGCATTTCAAACATCTTTTGTGGATTATTATTGCAGACTATTTTAAATAGACAAATATATTTCAGGGTTTCTTTGTTCACATTCTTAGACATTTTTATAATTTAAATTCAGAGAGAATGAGGCATATAAAAATTATTTATACTTTTTAAAATAAATACAAATGAATTTGTCAAATCCAGGTTTTCTGACAAATGTTTGATTTAAAAGCACCAATTTGGAGAGCAAATATAATCTAATAGCAATTCCTCCTGTGCTAAAGATAATAAGTTATTTCTTTTTATAACTGCATAATTACTTTTTTATTTAAAAGAGGTAAGTATTGTATCATATTTATTATAAATTAATATGACAAATAAATATTCTAAGAAGTTCATATAATAAGAGCAGTTAGCAAAGCAGATTATTTATATTTTAAAGTTTAGTAATATAAGCTCTTGATTTTGGGTTTAAATTTTCTTCTTTTAAAATAATAGATAATATTGAACAAATGAATTAGTACTATGTCCTGCATAAGTTTAAGAATTATCATTTTGAAATATATCACCTGGTTTACTTTAAAGTTTATAGTTAAGCAAAAATGAAGAAATTTACTTCTTATAACTAAATTATCTTTCCATGGCATTTTTGCTAGTAGTTTATAATAAAAAGTTCTAAATTGAAGAAAGGCTAAGAATAGATTAGACTTGCCTTAACTTGTTACCACAACATTGCAAGTTTTAAAACTAATAAAATTTAAAAAATAAAAGATACATAAAAAATATTACTATTCTTGAAGTTGCAGAAGCAGTGAATAAATAGTAAACAAACCAGATCAATCAGTAATATCAGATGAGAGTGAATGACCACGAGAGACAGATGGTGAGAGTGACCTTCAAAAATGATGATTTGATCATATAATCATTTAATCCATCAGTCAAATTTTAATTACTGCCAACAAAAAAGACATCTGTGGTCAAAAGGTTAATTAATTTTAGTAGTAACCTAAGAATCATCACATCATATTAACCTAGATTATTTTAAAGCAACCATGTGTTTTTAATGGTCTTGAGTTGAAAAAGAGTTTATTTATAACTTATTAATTAACAAACTTAAATAATAAATGAGATAATTTAAATAATTATTACATTTTTTAAATAAAAATAACCTTCTTCTTTCCATCTTTTATTACAACCTTTTAAATTTCCAAAATTAACCGTTTACTTTCCATGTTTAATCAAATATTTTAACATTAAAATTTTAACTTTTAAAATTAAATACCTTGGCAATTAAAACCAAGTAATTATTAAATACACATATGCACAAACATTTACTCCCACATGTAGACAGGAAGTTAATTTTTTTTTAAATTTAAAGCTACTTTATTAACTAATTGAAGCTAATTTAAATGACTAAATCTATTATTTAGCTATAGAAAATAATTGTATCCAAAGTTTAACTTCCTTTAAAAATTTTATTAATTAAAAATACCTATTCTTAATAGCTAGTTAGAAATTAAAATATTAACTAATTTTTTATAGCAACCTTTTATTATTTAAATATAGCTTAACAAGCTTTGTTTTACATTAAAATATTTATTTTAGCAATTAGCTTTATTAAATAAAAACCTAGTTTAAAGTATTAATTTACTCAATATTATTTACTCCTACAACTTTTAGAACAATTTTAGTTATATTTTAACTTCATACAAGTTCATGTCTTACTATTGTAGAATCATTAACTGATTATACAGATAACAAACATAATGATGACATATATTTGGCATCCAGGTTGACAAAACAACCTGCATATAATGAAACTCTGGCCTATAAATTTAAATTATTTATTGTTGACTTTTTAAAAAAAAATATTAACAAACTTAGCAAACTACTTTATTATAGCATGTACAAGAACTAATGTGCAAAGCACAGTATATATATATATATATATATATATATATGCACCAATTATGTTCCTGATACAGTATATATATATATATATATATATATATATATATACTGTATCAGGAACATAATTGGTGTCACATCTAATGAGTCACATAGATCATATAAATGAATCCATCATACATAAACAAGATTGTTTTTAAGTCAACATGATGAACAATCCACTAACAAAGATTAATGATTCTTAATTTTGCCTAATGAAGAATAATTAGCACTGATATTAGTGATGATGATCTCATGATATGTCATTTATATAACATCTTTATTTATGCTATCTATGTTATATTTGTTTATCATCATACATCAAACATCTTTCAGAGGTTCAGAATTCAATTTCATCAATATATAAATATTGTACTAAACCATAAAATGCCTGTTAAACCTCCTCATGTAAGGGGTTTTGATAAGCCAAAGTTGCTTACACCAATGACACACACATTTGCAGGACTTTAGGGTTCTTAAACAGAAATCTCCACCTCTGTAAATTCAAATTTGACCAAAAATATTCTTGATACATATATGACAAAGCCCCACAGTATTGGATTCAATGATTTATCACTTATTCAGGTATGCAATTTTTTTATCATAAACTATGACACCTCCCTTCACAAACCAATGACACACCTTGTATATCCTTTTCCTACTACCCAAAATCTCCTAACTAACTAATAAATCACTTTCCTCCATCCATCAAATTGATCTATTTGCCCCTCACCAACTCAAAAGATAAACTGCCTCCTGATATTCACTCTTAAGATTTTTCACAAAATTAAATGTCCAAACCCTTCTTGCCATTCAGCTTATTATGGTGAGTCCCAAGCCAACTTATCCACCCACTCAGCTCAACATAAATAACTTTACAACTGAGCTTTAACTCATACTGATGCAAATTCATCTTTTTTGACCATGTCTCTAAATTGGGTCAGAGTTTTGAGCCTATATCATTTAGGTAGTCTCCATCAAGCACAAAAATACAAAGCATAAAGTCAAAGAGGCTTAGCACATCTCTAGAAAGATGTCATCAATCAAAAAGAATTCTGAATTGCCCTCTCCAAGAAATGCCCCACTCTAACCATTTAATTTACAATACAAAAATTGTGCAAATTGTTTCACTTGTTTTTAGACTATTTAATATACTTTCCCACTTCTGTTATATTCCTTGCTACATCTATGACTGAAATCTGTCAAAAGTATAATTAGCACTTCAGAATTGACTGCATCAATAAAACTTTACTCTCAATACATTGTTTATATCTTTTACTTATATTATAGTTTCAGAGATAAAGTGTTTAAAAATGTTAGATTTTTATTTTTTATAGATGAGATTTGAACTATACTATTTCTAATTTTGAACATTGTTTCATTTTTAAAAAAATACTTGTGGATACATTATTCTTTGAAAATACCATCCTATTTTTCACTGATGATATTGTAACATTTTCCCTGCTCACAACATGATTTTTCAGGATCTATAATGAATTGTTCATATGTGAATTTGGAATAAATCCAATAAGTTAAGAACAGCACATACAAGTAAAAATTTATTAATAAACTGTTTATTTAAGACAATTTTGATTAAAAAAATTACAATTACATGTCCATATATTGTAATTCTTTTTAAAACACTTATATCAAAAAGAACAAGCATGATAATTATTAGGATTTAAACAAGTTTTAACAAAATCTTTTTCAATATATTCACAATATATATATATGATAAACAAAAATGCAAGTTAAAAATGTACGCTATTTATGTCCACAGATGGTTTATAAAAACACCAATCAGCGTATATTCTGTTTACATAACGTCAGATAGCTTCACATCTCTAACTATAATTCCACTTTCAGATCATGATTTAAGCTATTTGCTATCGTCAGTAAAGACAATAAAAAACTAGATCTAAACACAAACCTGAGCGTTTATGAAACAATTCTATTCAGCTTGCAAGCGTGAATTTTTAGCAAATGTCTTCAAACTCAGCATAGCAAACCAGATAGCTATATGGGTCTGATCTCAGTTCAGCATCACCACATAGTAGAAGCCTGCAATCTATATCATTGCAAGAAAGACCTCAAAGGTACATTTATGATAAACAAAGCAAGTTAAAACTTGCTAATTGTATTTATGTCCACAGATGGGTTTCTACCAAAAACCCAATCAGCGTTATCTGTTTACATAAACGTCAGAGTAGCATCACTATCTCTAACTATAATTCCACTTTCAGATCATGATTTCAAGCTATTTGCTATCGTCAGTGAAAGACAAATAAAAACTAGATCTAAACACAAACCTGACGTTTATGAAACAATTTCTATTCAGCTTGCAAGCGTGAATTTTTAGACACGTAATGTCTTCAAACTCAGCATAGCAACCAGATAGCTATATGGGTCTGATCTCAGTTCAGCATCACCACTAGTAGAGCCTGCAATCTATATCATTGCAAGAAGCCCAAACATTATGATAAACAAAAGCAGTTAAAAATTGCTAACGCTGTATTTAGTCCACAATGGTTTCTACCAAAACCCAATCAAGCGTATATTCTGTTTACATAAACTCAATAGCATCACTATCTCTAACTATAATCCACTTTCAGATCATGATTTCAAGCTATTTGCTATCGTCAGTGAAGACAGGAATAAAAACTAGATCTAAAACAAACCTGAGGTTTATGAAACATTTCTATTCAGCTTGCAAGCGTGAATTTTAGACACGAATGTCTTCAACTCAGCATACAAACCGATAGCTATAGGGTCTGATCTCAGTTCAGCATCACCACATAGTAGAAGCCCTGCAATCTATATCATTGCAAGAGCCTCAAGGTACATTATGATAAACAAAAAGCAAGTTAAAAATTGCTAAGCTTGTTTTATGTCCACAGTGCGTTTCTACCAAAAACACCACAGTAAACGATATACGCGATTGGTGTTTTGGTGAAACCACTGACAAGAAGTTTAACTGCATTTTGTTATCATAAAACCTTTGAGGCTTCTTGCAATGATATAGATTGCAACTCACTATGTGGTGATGCTGAACTGAGTCAGACCCATAGTATCTTTTGTATGCTAGTTTGAAGACATTACGTGTCTAAAAAATTCACGCTTGCAAGCTGAATAGAAATTGTTTTATAAACGTTCAGAGTTTGTGTTTAGATCTAGTTTCTTTATTCCTGTCTTTCACTGACGATAGCAAATAGCTTGAAATCATGATCTGAAAGTGGAATTATAGTTAGAGATAGTGAATGCTACTCTGACGTTTATGTAAACAGAATATACGCTTGATTGGTGTTTTTGGTAGAAACCATCTGTGGACATAAATACAAGCGTTAGCAAGTTTTTTAACTTGCATTTTTGTTTATCATAAATGTACCTTTGAGGTCTTTCTTGCAATGATATAGATTGCAGAGGCTTCTACTATGTGGTGATGCTGAACTGAGATCAGACCCATATAGCTATCTGGTTTGCTATGCTGAGTTTGAAGCATTACGTGTCTAAAAATTCACGCTTGCAAGCTGAATAGAAATTGTTTCATAAACGCTCAGAGTTTGTGTTTAGATCTAGTTTCTTATTCCTGTCTTCACTGCGATAGCAAATAGCTTGAACATGATCTAAAGTGGATATAGTTAGATAGTGAATGCTACTCTGACGTTTATGTAACAAATATACGCTTGATTGGTGTTTTTGGTAGAAAGCATCTGTGGAATAAATACAAGCGTTAGCAAGTTTTTTAACTTGCATTTTTGTTTATCATAAATGTACCTTTGAGGTCTTTCTTGCAATATATAGATTGCAGACTTCTACTATGTGGTGATGCTGAACTGAGTCAGCATATAGCTATCTGGTTTGTATGCTAGTTTGAAGAATTACGTGTCTAAAAATTCAGCTTGAAGCTAATAAAATTGTTTCATAAACGCTCAGAGTTTGTGTTTAGATCTAGTTTCTTTATTCCTGTCTTTCACTGATGATAGCAAATAGCTTGAATATGATCTAAAGTGGAATTATAGTTAGAGATAGTGAAGCTACTCTGACGTTTATGTAAACAGAATATACGCTGATTGGTGTTTTTGGTAAAAGCATCTGTGGAATAAATACAAGCGTAGAAGTTTTTTAACTTGCATTTTTGTTTATCATAAATGTACCTTTGAGGTCTTTCTTGCATGATATAGATTGCAGAGGCTTCACTATGTGGTGATGCTGAACTGAGATCAGACCATATAGCTATCTGGTTTGCTATGCTGAGTTTGAAGACATTACGTGTCTAAAAATTCAGCTTCAAGCTGAATAGAAATTGTTTCATAAACGCTCAGAGTTTGTGTTTAGATCTAGTTTCTTTATTCCTGTCTTTCACTGACGATAGCAAATAGCTTGAAATCATGATCTGAAAGTGGAATTATAGTTAGAGATAGTGAATACTACTCTGACGTTTATGTAAACAGAATATACGCTTGATTGGTGTTTTTGGTAGAAACGCCATCTGTGGATATATATATATATATATTAATATTATTAGTTCATTGATAGAGTAACAATAATAATATGAATTAATAAAGAATAAATATAAGTTATGATTCATATAAGATGTATTTATTTATCCTACTATATTAGTATTCAGAGAAAAATTAGAGCAATATTTACACAAAAAAATATGTAGCAATATTTCATTGATTTTGTATTCATTTGATAGTAGAAACTGGAATTAAAGTAATATTAATTCATTAATTCAAAATAAATCTGAAGATGTCAGTATTCTGCAGAACAAAGTTCTTTAAATGAGAAAAATCAGTCCACAACTTGATGACTACAGATTCTTTGTTATCAGGCTTTGATACCCCCTATTTTTAACTATCTTTTATAGGTCTAAAAAAGGGAAAAATTGTATATTTTTCATAGCTTATTTAAGTATTTATGTTTACAAAAATGTATACCTTGTTGTTATTCTTTTTGTTCTTGTTTGTAATAAAGTGGCCAAAATGTTTCTAACATTGGATAAAGAAAAGGTTTATTATAATTTAAATGAATCTGTTTTCCAAACTGAAAGCTTGCTCAGATTAGCTGCATTTTTAATAAAAAATATATAAGTATAATAAACTTTTTCTTTAGTCAACATTAAAAATATTTCAGCCAATTTATTACAAAATATATGTATAATGTTTTTTTTCTACATTTGTATTTGCAATTCAAATTTGCATATATTTATTTGCCTGCTTATTTTTTATAACTTAAAGATGAGTGTATATTTGATGAAGTTCATTATAATCATCACTTTCTTAACTTAATTATTATTGCTGCTTAATTTATACTGTAATGTGATTATGCATGCATTTTTATTTAAAATAGTCCATTTGAATATTTCATTTATTAGATAATTGGATGCTGTTTTTTCCTTTGTTTATTACATTTTTATGGTTGGCAATAAACCTCACCTTTTTAATAATTATTAAAAAAAATATTTTCATAATTATATTTAGATTTTTTTATTGTTTTATTTTTAAATATATAAATATTAAAAAAAATCATAGATTGTAAAAAAACAATGGTCATGTTTTGCTAAATACAGTAGTATGGAATCTTTATGATCACTATATATAAAATCTCTATTTGCTTTGTTGTCTGATTGCTGTATGTATAAATGTTTCATCATAAGACAGTAATGAGTCAAATTCATAATGAGGCATATTTTTCAACAAAAATAATTATTTGCTCACCATTCCTAAACCGCCATTACTAAACCATTATAATTTTTTTATAAACAATTTTATGCAAAGGAATACAATTTTTGAAGGTTCTCCCATTACATTAATAAACCATAATAATTTTTATGAACCATTTTATGCAAAGAAAGTAATTTATTAAAGCAACCAATAAAAAAATATAAGCTACATTTCTGGATTCTATAAAAATATTATATTGAAATAAAACTTTTTAAAGAAAAAAACACTTGGTAAAAAAATCATTACATGTCTTTTTTAATTAGAACTGAATAGGTATAATATTTAAATCATGAAGAAAATCCCAGACTTTATATAGAGAGGATACATTTGGTATTTTAATAAATATAAATGCAATTTCAAATTTTAGAACAGAATATCATAGCTTTATGATGGCTTAACCCTTTAACCACTAATTATATTATTGGTTGTATGAGGTAAAAATCAAATCTTTTAATTGGTCAACTCACAAACTGAAGACAAAGCCTATTGTTAAAACATATTCGCCTATAATATTAAATTCAACTCAGATACGTTTATAAAAAGTATATTACTAATTTTTCAGATTATAAAAGAGAATGAAAGTTCTTTCAAAAATAAATTGCTATTTATTTATTATAAAATATATTCAATTTCGGCAAATATAAAGCGAATGTCTAAACAAAAAAGTGCTGACGCAAATGCTTTTTTTCAATTTTATGTTATGGAAAAGTAAAGATTTCTTTTTGCTAAATCTTAAATATTTTTACTAAAATCTTCAATATTTTTCGAAAATAATTTTGTTTTTTTAGTATATTTTTTAAAAAACTATTTTAATTTCTCATTTTATATTTTTTTAATACTTAAATTACATTCGAAATGAAAATCTCAGCATTTTTCTTTATTTTCTTTGATCAGGCAGTTTCTTTGTTCTTTCCAGCCAATCAGAATGTCTTTTTCGGCTGAGAGCCGGCTGACAGCCAATCACCGACAAGGTTCTTCTTTGTTTAGTTTTAAATGCGGTTTTTTTGATTTTTTACTTGTAAAATAATTCGGAAGAGGGCACCATCTTACAGAACTTTTAAAAACCTAATCAATAACTGTCAAACGAATATTCTACCATTAAAACTAGCAGAATTAGAGTGACGTCAGATGTTGACAAGATGCCTCGTAAGAGGCGGTTAAAGAATTAATGATAATTCATTCCATTTTTGAAATCAAGTTCAATCAACAAAGATTTTATTAATTTATTTTTTATCTACCCAATAATAATTGTTCTCATTACATATTTCACATTATTTTGCTTTATTTTTTTTTCTATATTTACAAAGTTCATACATGATTTTTTGGGATATTTTTCAATTGTAAACTTATATTTATAACAAATTATATCCAATATATTGAATTATAATGAAGAAAAGAGGTTTAAGACTAAAATCAAATGTTGAACAATTAGTGACATTGTCCAACATGGAAACACAAAGGAAACATATATTAACAAAAATGTTAAATTATTGAGGACACTTTCTTCATTTTATATGAAATTAAAAATGTTACCCTAACTTCTTTGAAAGAGCAGTTAGCTTACTATTGTAGATATCTTTATATCAATATATGTAACTTAAAAAAGTTTAAGTTGGTTGTGTATTCATTATTATTTAAGATTAAGTTCATATCTTTGAATTGATTTGGATTAATTCCTTCTTATTATCAGTAATCTCTTTAAATAGTCTTATATAAACTGGCAATAATAATTCAATTCTACTATAGGAAAACAAAGTCACATTTCTTACATCATCACTATTCCTAGACTCGCTCTAGACATTTTTCATAAAAGAGTTACATCATTCAGGTTTCAGCTGGTATTCTTTGCTTGACTTAGTACATGGTTTCCAACATTACCATCATACAGAAATTGACCATGTAGCTATGCTTTAATTAGCATTGGAAAGTATTTTAGCAGCTTCTTTCCTTGAAGGCAACTATTCACAGGATTAATGTTAGTAACATACAAATATTATAACTGGAAAACCTTTCCAAGTTTCAACTGGTTTTTCAATTCTTTTTAACTGCATAGTATTATTGATACACACTTGGATCCAGGCTACAATCTTTTTCTATTTCCTATTTCACTATATACATCCATTGCTACCAAGTGAGAATATATTTTAATATCAATCTTAACTTTCTAGCTGTTTATTTTTTTTTGGGGGGGGTGTTTTTGATTTATTTTATCCGATAATTACCATTAATCAGTTGTTTTTCATACTAGTAATTAGTTGTTTTTATTTCTTTGTTCTATCTTTAATTAAATCTAGTAATTAGCATTAATGTTATTTTTCTATCATTGGATTTAAGCTTCATTAATCTATTAAACAAATTTACAATATATATATATAAGCACCGACATTTTATTCTGGCATTTGAAAACTCGTGTCTATTTTATTTAATTTGTACCTTGTAAATTATTTGCTTATAAAATTATATTTGTCTTTATCTTTTCTATATAAAGGTATAAATCATTTATTTTTAATCCCTTCATGTGGTATAATATTCCTTGACTCAAGAATACGGGGATTTCTTTAAAACTAAGCATACACTTTTAAGTTAGCATAGTTTTACAAATATTTTTATTCACACGAACATTTTAGGAATAAATACTACTGTTATTATTTTATTTAATTTACATATTCGGTTTTAAGTAAGAGTAAATCATCAATCGATAAAATCTTTTTTTCGTTATTTTTTCTTCTTTTTTTTTTTTTAAAAAAAAATGTTTAGTCTGATTCCCTATTTGGGTTTAAAGTAGCTTTTAATGCTATACTTGGCTAAATCTTTATTATAACAATATATTTAATTAAAAAGACACAGATTGTAATATGAGCCGAACGACTAGTGCTGGTTCAGCACGACATGTATCTTCAGAAGTCATTTGTTTTTTCAGGCCTCTTTATTAATAAGATACAAAAATGTGTAATAAAATGGAAGATTTAAGTATCTCGGAGAAAAAAAACACGAAACAAGGAAGTTGTTTTGAGTTTCTCCATATGTTTATGTTTAAGCTTTCATTGATAGTGGCAAGTGCATACATAGTGTAAGAGGGTGATCTGATTATCAGCGCTGACGGATGGTTGCGATAAAATAGATATGAAATAAGGAATGCATTGATAGAAATATATAAAAAAAACTTGAATATGTACGCAAGGAATTTTCTACGTAAATATTACTAACATTCCCTTTAGCAAAAAAAAAAAAACATTTATTCAAAATTATTCTTTACAATTTTATAAAATTTCAACGCATTGCTGTTGGCGACTGACAGATTAATAAAAATCATAGATTTTAAGATACTAATTCTGAAAAGATGATAGTAAAAAATAACAATTTCTATAGGACAAAAGATTTTTTTAACTAAACAAAAATAGAACTTTTTTTAATATATATATATGAAAACAATAAAAAATATATATCTGCAAAAAAAAAATATAAATAAAAAACAACATAATTACTTTTTGTTTTATGTATATAAATTAACAGAGAGTAAGAGAAAGAAAAAAAAATTTAAAAAGCATGTAGATAAAAAAACAATATTTAAATATGATAAAATTCAGACATACTTATTTTAAGACTAATTAGTTTTTTATAAAATATTTTTAAAAATTCAAATATATTTTAGGATAAATTGGCTCATATACAAAACACTAAATAAACGATTTGAAAATTTCAATTACTATTATAGGACAAACTTTTTTAATATATATCGTATTAGTGAAGCATTAATAAGATATTTGAAATTATTTAGTTTGCCTCATCCAATTATTGCTAATGGAACATGAAACAAAATTGCTCTTTCTGCACAAACATTCACCAATCGCCCGAGTACTTGAGTAATCTTACCAAGAAAAAAAAAACAATTCACTTTTTTATCACGTCGTGTGTAGTTTAGTTAGTGGAATTAATCTTCGCATAGATCTATTAAAATTTAAAAATGTAGCTATGTACAATATATTTATTTATATATAAGTGTGTGCGCGCGTAAAATTGCCGTATGTAGTCTTGAGAATCAAAAATAAAAGTGAAACCTATTAGAATTTTTTTTTCCATATGTCAAAGCATCGGTCGGGAAGTGAACCCGCGACAACTGTCTGTGAATTTATACAAAACTTGAACATTTTGTTTAGATTATAAACAAAGTAAGAAATTCATTTCAGGTAGCCGTCTATAACTAATAAAGAAAAGTATCCAGTTATTAATCAGTAAATAAGTTCTGCCTATTTTGACTTACTGGTAGGACCTTTATTATCTAGTGTTAACGAAATTGATAATGGTCGTTACCTTTTTTTTTTAATTGTTAATTTCTACAAAAATTCTGGAAAAGCCTTTGCAATGACATTTATTTCCACATATATAATATTTAAATACAAGTATAGAATATATACTTAATCGCGATGTAGTTAGAGGGGATTTGAACTCGGAATTTCAACCTTTCTTCAGTCATCCGCTCCATCTTATACAACCGATATTGGAGATAATTAATCTTTTTCACATGTATGTGGTCATGTGTATCGGTTGTATAAGATAGAGCAAACGAGGGAAGGAAGCTTGAAAGACTGGGTTCAAATCCCCTCTAATCACATATTTATAAACATGCATACAAAAACAACAATGCGGCAAGTTTCAACATTCTCTTATTGAAATGTGTCATCTAACATATAGAGATTTTAAATAGTTAAACGTGAAATATTATTTATAGTAAAACAAAAATAAAACTAGCTTTAAATTAACCCACTACAGAACACAGATATTTCCAGATTTCCAAGAGCCCTCTCCCAACAAAAAGGAATAGTGAAAGAAAAATTATTATTCATCATTAATTTTACTCCCTACTGATGGATGGCTAACTACTAATTTATCGATCATAAATAATATCTTAACTATTAACCATCTACTTAAAAATAAAAATAAAGAAATATGTAAACCCGTGCAGAACACGGATTTTTTTTCTAGTTTAAATTTGAATCTAAGTCATAAGAATGTGAGACAGTTGCACCACCCCTAGATTATTCAGCAACAGTAGAAGCCACTCATTTAAGACCATTCTAGCTCCAAGTAATAATAATAACAACAACAATAATGCGTTTTCCATAACGACACAACCCATCGTTGAATCGTAAAATTTTCCACATATAAAACATTTTAGTCCATTACTCTGTTTATTTTATATTTTGTAATGCTATCATTTAACTCCTGCTATTTCTTTCTTTCTTTTTTTTTTTAATATCTTTAATCACTTTGGTTAATTGTAACCCCACTATATATTCTATATTTTTACATCTTACCAATAATTCCATTCTCATCATATCATATTTTGCCATTAGAAACAATCAATAGAGGATCTTATTAACATGACTTTGAGATAATCTCTATAACAGAAGCAAGATCTGCCTTCCCTCTTAAACCATGCTCGCCATAAAGCACTCCTTTAGGAAGTCCTATATAGTTCATTCTTTCATATATCTAATACAACTACAATATGATTTTATAAAAGTGGGTATTCAATTAAATTGAATAACATATTGATTGATCTTATGATTTTGCCATAATATTTTAAAACATGTTATGGGCCTTTTTAAATGAAACATTTCTAATGGATTTTATATTACATCAGTGGGGTATCCAAGTTTCACTTCCAAGCATCATTTTAGATAAAAAAAATCAGCTCTATACACAGTTTATTTAGGAGCTGAAATTATTTCATTGTGATGAAACATCTGGTCTTTTAAATTGTTAAAAGGATCAACTGCTCTGGGGTCTAAGTCCACCATTTTGTTTAAAAAGCAGACGAGTTATTTATGTTGGCTCACATTTTCAAATTGATAATCACCCAAGAAAAAGTTGTCTCATTTATTTTCAAAAATTGGTTAATAAATTATTAACAACAAAATCTTTATATGCTGTATTCAAAAGACTAACTACATTCTGTATATCTTATTTTGAACAGAAAAAAATAGCATAATTATCAGTATAATGTAAATATGAATTTAAGGAAATTAAGTGTTTGTTTTATATTTTAGTGATTTATATTGAAAATTCCACTATCAAACCTGAATTTCAATCATTAAATGCCTATAACAGTTCCAAAAACCTTACTTATAACAATAGAACAAACAATATTTCATATATATATGCATTTTATTAAACCTTAATTTTAATTTCAAATGCTTCAGATTTATAGCATATAATACTAACATTTTCTCTCATTTCATCCTGTAGAAGCTGAATAATATATAGTAAAGTCTGATGGACCACAAACTAATTTTAACTATGCCATGGACCTATTTATTTGAGTCAAATGCCTTGATCAAATATGCAAAAGCAATATATAAGTCAACATTTTAATTCAATACTTTTCTTGCATTTATCTGGCAGTAAAATATGTATTTAGTGCTTCTTAATTTTCTAAAATCTCACTTAGTCATTAGTAACTATTTATCAATGACTTGAAGTAACCTAATTTACAAAAGGCCTGAATGTATGTTTTTTGCAGATGAAATTAATATGACAAAATATTGCAATCTTGCCTGTTTTCTTTTTCCAAAAAATTGAATCCATATATTCATAAAAAAGTTCAATATTTTTGAAGTTTATTCTCTTATTCTTCTCTTTCACTTTCTTTGCATATCTTCATATAATCATATATATTGCTTATAACACTTCTTTCATATACACTTTAATGCAACAAATTTTCTTTAAAAAATCAGAGAAGATAGAGCTCTGATGAAGATGGCTGGACAGTTAAAACTGTAAGGAAAATAAAAAAGTTTTTAAGAAAATTTGTTGCATTAAAGTGTATATAAAAGAAGTGTTATAAGCAATATATATTTTTGAAATTAACATATTATCACCATATTTTTAAATGTGTCCAGCATTACAAGACCTTAACATACATTTATATTTATTAGTTTAAAGTGATGTATTTAAATTTTAGGAATATAAAAATCTCAATATGTTATTATTCTAAAAAATTTTTGTGGAATCCACCTTTTACTTATAGAAGTTGCCTTGACAAAGATTGAAGATTTATGGTAGAGATAAGCTTCGACTGTTTTTCTGTGATTTACATGTATAAATCATTTAGTTTTGTACAAAGTCAAATTGGCAATAAATTTAAAAAAACAACAGGAAATCAAAATTAAATAATTAAAACTTATCTAAAAAAAGACAAAGACAAAAATCTATCTGACCTTTTATTCAGGTAATGAAACAAATAAAATATTGATCATCTTTATTTACACTTCAACATAATTTTTTCAAACAAAAGTCATACTATAGAAAATTGAGTTATTAAATCTATTTCAAAAATTGTGAAAAGATAAGGCAGGATGACAAATCGGGGAAAATGAATAAAATGTTTGATTACCTATGTGTATAAAAATTCGCACAACCACATTAAATATATTTAAAAGAGATTATATCAAAAGTAACTATGTATTATACATTAATATTGAATAAAATAATATCAAATGATTTGTTGCTCCCTAGAAGTGAGAGAATTAAATCGTAAACTATTTCTAAGTAGCTTCAATTATTTGCCAATAAAGTTTATAAACAAGATCTATTTGCAATATAAATGTACTTACTATATTATTATCTTTCGAGTTTATATTGCCATGACAACCCTAGTAAAAAATGCCCACTTTTAGAAATTTTAATAATTTATCTGTAATTAATAAATCGTACTTTACGTATATATATTATAATAGCAAATGGCATTTCCTGTTTGGACTGTAAAATTTTAACCTTTTTTTGCAAACTTCAATAATGGTTTCTTTATATAAATATGAGTGATTTTATCTCAAATTATAAATATTTTTTTTAATGTTTTTATTTTAAATTAAATATATATTTAAAGAAAAAAAATTACTCTATTTATCTTCTTTTCCACAACCATTGGTTTAAGTCTAAGTAAAACTTGGAAATTAAATTGTTTTAAGTAATTAAGTATTTTTAATAAAATTTTGGATATTTTTCAAATAAATGAATCATAATCAATCTTGCTTTCTATTTAATTTATCATCATTATTGTCATTTTAATTGCCAAAAAATATGATGATGATAATGATAATAATACTGCTACTGTTGCTACTGCTACTACTACTACTACTAACTACTATTACGACTACTACTACTACTACTACTATTACGACTACTACTACTACTACTACTACTACGACTACTACTACTACTACTACTACTACAAAGATAAATGTGACTATAAAACTAATCTTTGAATTACAAATAGGTTCACATATAAAACGTTCTTTGTGTTATTCTGTTTATTTGATATTTTTCTGATTCAGTCCTTTAATTTATTATGCTCAAACTATTTTTTCTGAATGACTTCAAAACCTTGTCTACCCATTCCCTTCCCAATAAAAACATTCAATACCCTCTCTTGTGAAAACCTTGCTTAAGTTCATTATAAAATATATTTAGGAAGTATTATTTTGTTCATTCGTTTAACAAGTTCAATTCAATAAAAATACGATTTTGATAATAACAGTGGAATCTATACTATCACGACTTATGATTTTTGTCTGGTATTTTTTAGAAATTTAAGTGTCCTTAAATATTTTCTTTAAATGTCTTTATATTATACTAATTGGGGGAAGAGTTCAAGTCTCACTTCCATATAAATACTAACCATTCATCATCATCAGTTTTAACCTTTATTGATACACTACAGGATGAAGATCTTTACAAATTCAATCCACCTTCTCTGATCATTAACCTCTCTTCTTCACATTCCTCCAGCATACTCTTTTATTTCATCTATCCATCTCTTGTATTTCTTCTAAGTCATGTATAATGTCTTGGAATCCAGTCTAAGATTTCAACTGTCCATCTATTATCATTTCTTCTAGCAATATATTCAGACCAACCCCAATCGTTTAATTTTATCAATGATGTCATTAACATTTGTTTTGTCTCTCACCCATAATATTTTGTTTTCAATCTCTTCTTCTTAAACTAACATACATCTCTCCATACTTTATTGAATCATCTGAAGTGTCTACATTTCTTATCTATTAATTATCCAAGTCTCAGATCTATAAGTATGAACTAGCAAAACATTTATTAAAAACTTTTTCAAACACATAGGCACATTTCCTTTTAATATTAAGCTATTACTACCAAAAACACTCCAACTAAGTTTATTTTAATTATTAATCCTCTCTATTATATTTCCATCTGCAGTAATAATCCGAACAAGTCAATTTGCAGTTGGTAACTTCTTATAATTCATCATTATCAATCTTTATTTTTTCATCTTTTGAGAAAATCCAAGGTACATTATTTTAGTCTTTTTAATATTTATCTTTAATCCTACTTTCGTGCTTTCATCAGATAATTCTTGCAAAATTTCCTGAAGTTCTAAAGCATAATTTGCAAAAACAATTATTTTATTTTCAAAATCTAGATAACTTAAATAATTTTCATTTATTTTTACTTCCTTTCCATTTTAATCCACAAAATACTTTTTGCAAAACTGCTATAAAAAGTTTTGGAGATTAGACACCTTGTGTACACCCTTAATCTTCTTAATATCATTATTTAATCTAATTATCACGGTTGCATTTTTATAAATATTTTACTATCCAGTTATTGATAGATAATTAGATAATCTGTTATTCTTAGCAGCAGCAATTAATAGCTAGGTAATTCTTTTAATTTCTCTGCAAAAAATGAAAAATAGAAAATCCATTTTATTCTTTAATGGATTAAGATATTTACTAACTCACATGTGTGCGCACCTCCACACATACACATACGGTGTATATATATATATTCTTGTACAAATGCTCGTGAAAAATAATTAAGCAGAAATAAATTATAACTTTTCTAAAGTGCGTTAGTGACAGTTCATCATATTATATAAACATAAGTATATATACATACAAATTAATTTGATATAAGAAAATAAAATTTTAAAACCAAACATAATGTTCGCTATCGATTAAATTTCACCTAAAAATAACCTACGGGTGTTTTTCAATTAATCGAACTACACACAAATATGCATTAAAATTTACAGTAAAAAATAAATTTATTGAAAAATATTTTCATAAAGTTTAAATATTTTTTATTATCAGTTTATGATGTTAACTAATGGTTAAAACAAAAAAAAAGAAATCCTTGGTAAATTATGTTTGAAGGTTTAAAATTAAGAAGCAAATATCTTTTCGGTTTTCTGAGCTGTACATTGTTGATAACTTCTTTAAATTTACCTTTTTTAACTCGCCTTTTAATTTTTATTGTTAAATAATCGAATGGTAAATTGCTTAAGACTTTATACAAAGTTCAAATACTGACAGTCATAATTGTAGCCAGGACCTATAAATCTTAAGCTTGAGAATCTTATCTCTCATCATCATCAGCACTTGAAAACAAATATGACCACCCCAACATCAGGAGAAAAAAATATAAAAAGACAAAGCAAAACAAAATAATAATTGTAGAATAGAGATGACTTTTCTGGTAATTACACAAACATCTCTGTCCGCTTAAAAAGCCCCTGAGCTATATTCTTTTCAGTTGATATTTTATAATATTATCTTTGAATTTCCACTAAACATCACATAATCACCACTCTTTGTTCTTACACAAGCTGTTTACACAGAGGATAAACTCTTCATACAGTAGTGCCACTAAGTGCAAGCCAGAGTAATCAATGAATGCAAGATGGTTTGTGCATAAAATCCCCATCTAAGTGCTTACTCATCCAATATCCCCAGACTAGTTTCTAGCTTGTGGATTTCATCAGTGAGGGTTTTGTATTTGAAAGCACTGCACCTAGATCTTAGGATTCAATGAAACCATCCAGAACCAAAGACATCACAATATATGGATGCTGAACTGAGTTAAGATCTATACAACTATACAAACTAATGAACTTTAATTGAAAACATTTTTGTGCTTTCATTTTGGACTCAAAACTTTATAGCTAGCTAATAAGGTAAAAAGGTGTTTTTTGGGGGATGCTTTAGATTCTAAAAATAGGTTCAGTGTTTGCAGATTTAGGACTCCTCACTGATGAAAGCTAACCTAAAAACTAGTCTGGAAATATTGAATGAGTAGGCAGTAGATGGGGATTTTATGCACAAATCTTCTTGCATCCATTGATTACTCTGGCTTCATTTAGTGACATTACTGTATGGAGAGTTTAGACTCTGTGTCTTTGTAATTCTTTTGCAAAAAACTTTTATTTCTTAAAGTCTTCAACATCATGTTTAATTGTAGCTCTCCAAAATTATAAATTTTTAAATAACTCTGAGATACTCTTTATGACATAAAGCCTCTCCCACAAAATCAATGCTTTAACTTACTATTAAAAGATTATTTTAAGAAGTTTAGTAGGGTTTATCTGTTTCATAGGTTTATTCAAATGGCAAAAGAATTATCACTCCATCATAAGGTAATAATAAAGAAACAGACAGCTTTTATCATGAATACAAATTATTGGCAGAGTGTGTTTGTTTATCCTCAGCTAAAAATTAATTATTTATTCTATAGTTTAAAAATTTCATTAATTTTCTTGTATTTCAAGGGTGAATATGTTCAACAACATGTTTCATGTCACATAGCTATACATATTTTAGATTGAACCTTTTATAGATGAAGTTTGATGTACAATGACCTATTTTATTAAATTGATTTCTATGGGGAATATATCTCATAATATCTAATTGGGTTATATATATCTTAAATGTTAATAGGTTGTTTGTCATATATATATATACATTGTTAATAAACTTTAAATTTGTTTAAAACAAACAGACTTGCTTAGTTGTTATTCAATTTTTTTTTATCCAAATCTATTGGCTAATAATATTCTGATAAGATAATATTCATGTATTTACTTACACTACATAATTTAGTATAAGATTATACTTTAGAGAAAGGCTTTAACCATTATCATATGCATCTTGAATGTTTATAATAATCAATCGATGACTTTTTTTTATTTACTACAGAGGCACCTCTCAAACGTTGATACAAAATAGCCACAAAATAGCGACTTCATAAGGATGAGATTAGGTGCATATAAATGAAGGTCAAAGTCTTTCTCTAAAGTATTTACATACTTTCTATGTGCTTAATAAATAATCACAGTGTTATAAGTAATCATATAACAATTTGGAAATTAAATCATAGAATTGGTAAATGTGTATACAATCACGTATTCTCTTGGTTTTAAATTTAATATTTTATCATTTGGACCAGATATATATTTTATGTGGTAATATAATTGATTTTTGAATTATTAGATATTCAATTGATAATTAAAAATTTATTATAATTATTTTATTAATTATACTTAATAGTTATGTTAGGATAGAAATTTATATCTGAACTGATTAGATAATTTACAAAAAGTAAATAGTAATCAATAAAGCAAGTCTTATATAGGGTGACCTTGCTTTTATAAGCTTGTATTTACAAATATGTAATATAGAGATTGTACCAATAGTGCAAACAAGCTCTTAATTTATAAGTGCAGTACAAAAATATTTAAAATCTCTATTCAGAATGTTTCTATCCCCAGACCAATTGATTTCAAGCTTATTGCTCACTTCAGTGAGGAGCTGGTCTGGGAATAGGAATGTTCCAATAGAGATTTTACATATTTTCTTTTATTGCACTTATGAAGTAAGGGCTGGTTTGAATGAATATTATATCAAGTTAGTCCTTATCATCATCAACCATTATCAATTCACTGCAGGATGAAGGTCTCTCCAAGTTCAAACCATCTTCTCCAATCTTTAGTTTCTGTTTTCCACATCACCCCTGCACACTTTCTTATTTCATCCATCCATCTCATGTGGTCTCTTTATAGGTCTTTAATAATCTCTGGAAATCAAGTTTAAGATTTCAATTGTCCATCTATTATCATCTCTTCTAGCAATATGTCCATCCCAACTCCACTTCAGTTTTTAATTTTTTCAATGAGATCAATAACACCTGTTTGTTCTCTTACCCATATATTGCATTTTTGATCTCTTTTTGTTACTCCTAACATGCATCTCTCCACAATTCTTTGAGTGATCCAAGGTCTCCATATTGCTCTTCTATTAAGTGTCCAAATCTCAAATCCATAAGGAAGAAGTTGTAAAACACATTTATTAAAATCATTTCTTTTCAAACACATAGGCATGTTTTCTTTTAGTATCAAGTTATTTCTACCAAAAGCACTCCTACCAATTTTAATTCTATGATTAATTTTATCCATTATGTTTCCATCTGTATTAATAATCTGATCAAGATATTTGTAACTGTTAACTTCTTCTAACTCATCATAATGAATCTTTATTTTCATATTTTGAGAAAATCTATTGAACATTACTTTAGTCTTTTTAACATTTAGCTTTAGTCCTACTCTCCTATTTTCATCTGATAACTCCTGCAACATTTCATACAGCTCTAAAGCATTATTTGCAAAAACAACTACATCATATGCAAAATCTAAATGACATAAATAATCTCCATTTGTTTTCACTCCTTTAGATTTCCATTTTAATCTACAAAATACTTTTTGCAGCACTGCTGTAAAAAGTTTTGGAGATATGGCAAGTCTGAAATCGTTTTCGCATCGCAATGATAAACTTATGTAAATATAAGAGTGATAAAATTTTAAATATTGAACTCGCTGCTAATGAACTTTTAAAGGTTGATTATGATAAAAATCCAAGTTTTGCATACAGTAAATTCATTTAATAATAAAAAGAGAGTTTGCAGTGTTGCTTTAAATAATAAAAAATGGATATCTATGCCATTTATAAATAACATGCAATCTAAATTAATTAAGAATATATTTAAAGAAAAGTATAATATTTCATTTTGTGTTCCTCCGAATGTTAATCGATTGATTAATAATTCTAAGAGTATAATTCCTAAATTGCAAAGAAGTAATATAATTTATCAGATTCCATGTGGATGTCAGAAATTTTACATCAGTGAATCGAGATGTTCTGTGGAGAAAAGATTGAAGGAGCATCAGTTATTATATAATCAAATTAAAAATAATGTAACTAGCCAATTTAATACAGCTTCTGACCATGAAAAGACTTGTAATTATAGGTTTACATTTAACCTTTTAACCGCTAATTATATTATTGGTTGTATGAGGTAAAAATCAAATCTTTTAATTGGCCAACTCACAAACTGAAGACAAAGCCTATTGTTAAAACATATTCGCCTATAATATTAAATTCAACTCAGATACGTTTATAAAAAGTATATTACTAATTTTTCAGGTTATGAAGAGAACGAAAGTTCTTTCAAAAATAAATTGCTATTTATTTATTCTAAAATATTCAATTTCGGCAACATAAAAGCTATAATATAAACAAAAAGGTCGACTTTTACGTTATAGAAAAGTAAATATTTCTTTTTACTAAATCTTTAATATTTTTACTAAAATCTTCAATATTTTTCGAAAATAATTTTGTTTTTTTAGTATTCTCTCTGAAAATCATTTGTAATTACTGAATATATACTTAATATTCTTTAAAATTATATTCGAAATGAAAATCTCAGCGTTTTTCTTTATTTTCTTTGATCAGGCGGTTTCTTTGTTCTTTCCAGCCAATCAGAATGTCTTTTTCGGCTGAGAGCTCACTAACAACCAATTACAACCGATGTTCTTTCTTTGTTTAGGTTTAAATGCATTTTTTTTTATTTTTTACTTGTAAAATAATTCGGAAGAGGGCACCATCTTACAGAACTTTTAAAACCCTATTCAAAACCTATCAAACGAATATTTTAGCATAAGAACTGGCAGAGTTAGAGTGACGTCAGATGTCGACGAGGAGCTTCGTAAGAGGTGGGAAAAGGGTTAATAGTAGTGAAATAAAAATATTAATGGAAGAAAGAAATCATAAAAAGAGGAAAATTAAAGACACAATTTTGATTAATAAATATAAAAATGATGTTATTAATAGACAAGTTGCAAATACAGCCATACACAGCTTATGGAAATATACATAACATTAAGTTTAAAAAGTTTGAAATTCAGTTAAAGCTGATGAGGATTACCTTGTGATCGAAAGCGCTACAAAAGAATTTAAACTATAATTTTGTATTTACCGTTAAAATTTTTTTTTATATATATATAATATTTTATAATGGGTATTTTATATATATATATGTAATACTTTGAGATTGAAAATCATCAACAGGTGATTGAAATATCCTCTAGTCATAGAATAAAACAACAAAACAGTGATTATGTTCAGAGAACTCTCAGACATGTCTATTAATGATATCATATAATTTAAAATATATGTAAATACATTTTGTGATTGATTAGATATTCATTCTTTTTAGTATTAAATATTTCAAACATCAATCTATATTAGAAAATGAAGCAACAAAAGAAGATGAACCTCGCTTTTCCTATTAAAAGTGTTGTCTCATGCTATGGCTAGAGGGCATTTCATTTAGCTATTGCAACAGTTGCACTATATGATATTTATTCAGAGGGGATTTGAATCCCAACTTTCAAGCTCCCTTTAGTTAACCACTCCATCTTATACAATCAAAACACATGACCACATACATGTGAAAAAGATATTCCAATATGCATATTTTGTGCTAAACCAGTAGACATCAGTTGATCCAGATCATCAGTTCTCTCTCTCTCTCTCTCACACACACACACACACACACATATATATATAATATTTGGTTTATATTTAGGTAACAAATCTTCAAACTTTTATGGACCAGTTTCAATCTTCTCCACCCTCCAACTGTTCAGCCATTCTTAAAAATTGAAAATCTGGTGATGGCATGATAGTTATTTATGAGGTTTATTAATATTATTAAAATATATACTAGCATTAAATTTTATTAAATTTTAAAAAATATTTTATATTAAAACGTTGTTTACTTACAACTTTTAAGTATGAGCATAAAGCAGTGCCATCTATTATCTATCAGAGTAATAAAATAGATTATTGATTTTAGACTTCCATGCTACAAATAAGTTTGTTGATTGAAGTACAAAATGCCTTGCACAGTTTAGTGTAGCAGTAGACTAGAATTAGAACATAATCTCAAATCGATTCTATTTCCCGCATTTTTGATACTGAAACTTTTTACAAACTCCCCAGTATAATAAAATTATTGCGTTTACTTCACTGGAGCAAAGTAAATGATAACCACACTTAATTTTTATTTTTGACATGTATTTTAATATTTCTTAGACATAAACACAAAATCTTTTTATTTAATTAATTTTTTTATAAAACCATGTTTAACACAGAGGCAAAACTCTCTATACTGTAGTGCTACCACCATCTTGCATCCATTAATTACTCTGGCTTGCACTGGGTGGCATTACTGTGTGGAGAGTTTTGCCTCTGTTTTAACTGCTTGTGTAAGCATAGGAAATGGTGATTATGTAATGTTGAGTGGTTTAAAACCATACTTACCAATTCACCATCAAGTGTTAACATATTTATGCAAAGAAATAAAAAAAAGTAATGGGAAAAATAAAATCAAAAATTCGCAATAATTTTATTGTGACCGGGCAGCAAAATGTATAGATAAGATCCTCATCTTTCTTCAATAATATAAAGCATTTATACATAAAGTTAGACAATAAAAAATAAGCTTTTATATTATGGAACCTCTTTATACAAAGTCACTCAGTGCAAACTCCATAGATCTGTAAAGAGTTATGAAATCATCAATTTATAGAAAAATGCACAAATACAAATAAAATAATAAAACGCACCTTGCATAATACAATCATATAATTCACTGGAGCACTGGCGAATAGTTGATGTGAGTGCATATGAAATCAAATTTGCAGTTCAGTTTTATATAAAAGCTCTACATCAAATAGCTATCAAAGCATATATTAAATAATCAAAGCATAAATACTGAAAACAGTGTATTTACAGAGATGTCTATTTAAAGCAAAAAAAAAATATTCCAAAATCTTTTTTTTTTTAAAAAAAAAAAAATACTCCTTATGCTTTTGAATTCAAAGCTTTTATAATCTTTTACTTATAAAAGATTATTAAATAATACTGAAACAATGCAAAAAAAGATTTTAAAAATAAAACATCAAAAAACAATAACAAGAACAAAATGTAAACACATAAATATAAACACAGCCTCTGTTTTGTTTTTCTTAATCTCTAACCAGCTTAAACTTTTACGTTTTTAAAAATACTTTTTTTTTTGGCGATTTGTATTATTTTGTAAAATAATGGTCATATTTAAGAATCTATTTTTTAATCAAACAAAACTTTAAAAAAAAACATTTTGAAATAAGTCAGAAATCATTAAAATATCTAATGTGTTCATAATTTCCATTATTAATTATTGCTTTTTATACTAAATTATGTATTATTTTGCATTATAACTGTGATACATAACTCCATCATTACCTGTTGAATAAATATATCGTTGAAATGTTATGCAATGAAATAATATGATGCTTTATAACCCTAGATGTATGGTTTATTGCTCAAAAGGAATAAAAGAGGATATCTAAAAATGTAGTTGAAGAAAAAAAATAGAGAAATTAGGGAGAGACATTTACCAAAAATTACAAAAGAATAAAGAGACATGGTGATTGGAAAGAGAGGATTATAGACAAATGGAAAAAATCATGAAATTTTGCATACAAAAGTAACAGAACATGCCACAATGAATAGATATTGAGTTCTAGCATTCAGCATTCTACTACTGCATTAAACCAGGCAAGACATCATCATCATCATTATCACCACCACCATCATCATCAGAGTAGTAGTAGTAGCAGCAGTAGTAGTAACAGTAGTAGTAGTAGTAGCAGCAGTAATAGTAATAATAGTAGTAATAATAATACATCTTAATTAATGCTATGACTGTTTAACAATAAATTACAGAACTGGACTGTGATTCATGATCTTAAAATCTAAACTCTTTTATTGCATCAAACCATAATAGGTATTGATATACTAGACTCTCTCCATTCCATTTTATTTTAATTGTTGTTTTTTTTAAATAATGCATCTGCATTACCAAATAATTTTGAGATAATTAATCGATAAATTTAAGATGCAACAAACTTTATGTACCTAAAGTATTTAAAGTATAGATTCATATAGAATTTAAAAAATACAATAAAAAATTAAAAGATAAAAAAAAAACAAAACATTTTTCTGCTACTGTGACTACAATACATTTTTTTATCTTGTTAAAAATTAACTCAAAAATCAACTTCGTGTTTTTCGTTGATCTTATTGTTAAAATCTTTTTATTTTAAAAGCAACTGGAAAACTTTTTTTAGTTTTTAATTTAAATAAAGTAAAAATAAATCTCCTTACATTCTTCATTTAGAGACCTCAGATCATCTACGATGGAGAAAAGAATGATAAAGGGGGTTTAGAGTGATTTTGTATTGTCTGTGCACACTGCTAATAAATTTCTCAGTTCAAAATAAAAGTAACAATATCCTCTATATTTGGATTTTTGTAACGTCTTAGATGGGTGAAGGGAATCCAAATAAATAAAAAAGAAGTTTTATTTTAAGCTCTTTTTATTAATTTGTTCTTGTTGTTTCAAAGCCATCCAGTTTCATTTTTATTTGGATTGTTGGTTCGATCCATACTTTGTATTGAATGTAGCTGATAATTATTGTTGTCATCAAGGTCGACAACACTTGTTCCATTCACCATCTTTCGCCCCCTTTTGCCTCCCTCATTTCACTTTTTAAAAAGCAAATAAGCAAGAAAAAATGAAAAAATTTAAATACAAATAATAAAAAAAAAAAATCCAATATACATCTCTCAATTCCAAATACTAAAGAGATTGAAATTATACATCAATTAACTTTGTAAATCAATGTTAAGTAGTATTATGAGAAATTCAAAGAAACCTTGAAAACATAGAATTGACTATATCTCCCCCTTCTCTTCCATTCTCCCAACCACTCCCATTTTTTCAAAACAAAAGAAAAAATTGACAAGACAAATAATACTGAAACTTTTTCAGAAAAGGGCTGTTATTGAAAAGTAATAAGAAGTTTTTAAATTCCACTTTGATTTTTTAAATTATGTAGTAAAATATTCCTTTTCCAAATCCAAAAAATCTGTAGATTAGTCATTTCAGTATTTTTTCATGATGGCAAAGTAGTGTTTTAACCTTTTCAGAACACTTCCCGCCTATCATTCTTTGAGTAAATCCTTGCAAATATTCTGTGAAATAGTATGCTATATAATGTACTTTTATTTTTACAATTAAACCTTTTTTATATATTCTATTAATAATTTGTATTTTTATGTAGTATATTTAAGTTGTCATTTGATTGTACTTAAAAAATTACAGTTTGACTTTTAAAATAATATGAAAATAAATATATAAATGAAGTTTTTATTGTAACAATGGAGCACCCCGACATTGGACTTAATTTACCTATTCACAAAGTTACAAGGAATGAAATATTAAATATTAGAATTTTATATTAATTAAAAGAATGATATATTTAGAATTCGTTATCAAAGAAAGAAAAAAGTTTAAAATTAAATTATTATTAAAATTTTCCAGAATGTTTTAGTTACTGTTTTCAAAAAAGCAAATTTGTTAGCTAGTAGAGACTGTCTTTTACTGTAACGAACTTTCTAAGAGCTGTCTTTTTAAAAATAAGTGTTTTCAAAGTCAATCTTCTATGAGTGATGGAGTTTTTCATTTAATAATAAATCTTTTACAAAAAGATTTCATCATAATCATTAACATTTACTGAAAATCACTTTTTTTTTCTTTTATTCAGCCCCAGGGTAAAACAATCTAAAGCATCATCCAATAACAAATCTCACATTAAAGTTCCTTCCTTCTTAGCTTAGTCATAACAAGAGAGGTGCTATCAATCACACAAAAAGACTTATATAGGTTGATGCTGTCATATTTTTAAAATTAATACATTAAAATTGTAGCATGAGATATAATTTGTAGATATGGGTTGTAGATATACTTTAAATCAACATAAAAAAATAATGATTACAGTGCCATTATAATGCCTAAAAATTCAAACTCAGAACATAGACACAATGACTTGGTCCTGAATTTATTAAAGAAATAAAGACAAAATGCAATGTAAATAACCATCTACATTGGTACTTCATAAAGTTATCATACCATTTTCTGACAAATATGCAGTGCATGACTTATGCATATTGCATTGTGGGACAACTAGAAAAATAGTAATAAACTAACTCTAATTAAAACACACACAGCCAAATTGAACACTTAGTTTTAAGATACTTTTAATATTGTATGACACAGTAATTAATATATATGCAAAAATAATACATAAACTATAAATTAATATAGGCATACATATATCTTATACATAAATAATCTTGGTTTAATATATATATATATATATATATATATATGTAATATCTTCCAATTATTTAAGATGAAAGTCCTTCTTATAAGGTTCTATAAAGTTCAACAATTTGGAAAGGTTTATGTTATGTCTACTAAAAAGTCTTGCTCTTAAACCTGAACAAGCTCTTGAGGTGTTCACAAAATAATAATAAGAGGTAATCTGTTTAGTTCCTAGTCAGCTTGTTTGCCTACAAGAGTTGAAATCCTGGAAGTGATGTCCTCAATTATCTTTCACTTTCACTGCTTCAGAAGCATGACGAGAAGTGAGAGTCTGAAAAAGAAAAAGATGACAACTATTAATCCCTCTTTTGTTTTTATATCACCTTTTCTTTTATGTTTTCTTGTCTCTTTTTTTTTCTTTTCTTTTTCTGCAATACTATTTTTAATACACAATATAAATGGAGGTATTTGCTTACTTTGTTAGTTTTAATATGTTTCTGTCCGAACCACTTAAACTCTTTTATCAGTTTTCTTTATTTCAGTTAACACAATATATTCATTATATTTTTATCTTACCATAAATTTGTGCATATGGAATTTATTCCCTAATAAATTTAATGAAGAATTTTTCCTCCTTTTATCTCTAGAAACTTATTTCTTCTAATAAACTAAATTTATTTTTACAATTAGGCCATTTAAAAGATAATTCTATTTATAGGAATTTATTCCTATACAAGCTAGAATTTATTACTAAATTCATTTAATTAAAGATATTTTTAAGAATTTATTTGATTGCATACATGTTAAATTTATTTTTAATAAATTTAACCAAACTGAATATTTTAATTCCTCCCCTTACTCCAGAAAAATTATTTCAATTTATGCACATTCTTGAAATTTAATCAGTCTTTGGATCTGCGGTTAGAGCCTGGATGATCTTTTTTTCTCTCAAATTGTACTATGGCTGGTTTTGGAGTCGATTCCTTTAGTGTGTCAGATTCTGGTTCAATTTCACAAATTTCCTGATGCAGCTTTTGTTCGTCTTTGACCAATACTTCATAGGGTGTTGAGTAAGTTTTCTCTTGCTTTCCTGGGTTTTATCATTTGATATTGGAACTAAAAACTGTATGTCTTTTCAGGCTCATTGTCAGACATGATTCACATATCTTCTATATTTAGTCTTATTCTGAATCTGGATGATTAGTATTTGTTTTGATAGTCCCTCAGTGATTACCTCCTCTAGCCATTTTTTCCTGATTAAGTTTCATACTCAAACTGTATTACCTATTTCATATGCATTTTATCTCTGTTTTGTGCATGTTTGACCGTATTTGGCAATAATAGTGATAGATTAATAAGTAATTTTCTGCCTGTCAACAACTCTGCCAAAGATATGCCTGTAATTGTCAATGGCATAGAGTGTTGATGAAGCATTGCACCATATAGTGCCTGCTGCAAGTTTTCATTATTTGTTTTTCTAAGCACCTTTTTAATATGTTAAAAAGCTTTTTCTGCCAGGCCATTTTACTCCAGGTAATAAGAAAGTGTGCACACATGTTTTATGCTATTACTAGACAAATATTTTTTCATTTCTTGCACATAAATCCAGCACTGTTGTCAAACACAATTGTTTGGGGTAATCCATGGCAAGAAACAATAGCATTTAAGATTTTAATAATTTCCATAGCACTTGTATTCTTCACTATGTAATACTTTGTCTATTTTGATCATGTGTCTACCAGTATGAGTAGTATTTTCCCACTAATTAATCCAGCATGGTCCATGAGAAGTATTTTCCAGGCCTTTGCTTTTGTAGGCCAATAATTATACTCTTCGGTTTTTGTATTCATTTCTGACAAACAGGCAGTGCATTTTTTAATATGTTGTTCAATATCTGAAGTTATTTTTGGCCACCAGATGTAGCTGTGAGCTAATATTTTGGCACACAACACTCCAGAATAATATTCATGTAAGAGCCTTAAAACTTCCTGTCTAACCTCTGTTGATATAACTGCCTGATTGCCCATTAAAACACAACTTTTACAGATAAATAATTTGGAGTGATTTGTCTAGACTCTTGCCACAACATATAGAGGTTTTGAAACAGGCTAACCATTTTTAATCCATCTTGTAAGAAGCTGATAGCTTTAATTAGATAGTGCATTATGCTATTCCTTTGCTGTTTAGTATTTCCAATTTCATAATGTCTATATAGTTAATTTCCATCTTGTTACTGCTTGCTTCTTCATTATCTGGTATTCAAGACAAGACATTGACATGCAAGTTCTCTTTGCCCTTCTTATGAGACAATTTATAGTTATACAGTGATAAAATATTCTCTCAATGCATCATGCATAGGCTTAAATGCTCAGGAGTCAACTTATTATGGTTGAGAATTTTGAGTAGTGGCTTATAATCTGTTATTATTTAAAAAGATCTGCCAATAATGTATTGATAAAACTGTTTTAATCTAAATTTGATAACCAAGACCTCTTTATCAATCTAACTACAATGTTTGAGAGAATCCATAATGTATAGGCTAAGAGACATTGACAATTTTAACATGAATGACATAGGACCACACCTTAGATCACTATTAAAATGGACTAGAAGTTTGTCAGATCATAATAAAACTTTGGTTCAAATAAATGCTGTGTCATAACTTTTTAACCATTGCCACTTTTGATTCTTTCTTAAATAAGTTATAAAATGACTTGATTACTTTTGTTTTGTTTGCTAAAAAAGGTCTAAAAATTTATCTAACCTAAGAGTGCATATAATTCTTTTATGTTTGTAGATTTGAATGCATTTTTTATGGATCTATCCTTATTGGGTGATGGTTTTCCCCTTTATTAAAAATTATATGACCAATAAATATTAATTCTCTTATATTCCATAGATTTTTGGATGTTTAATTGGACTCCAGATCTATTTAACTTCTTATATATTCTAATCAGTCTTTGACTAAGCATTTCTGTGCTGAAATGAGTATGTCATCAAAATTGGGTATAATTCCCTATCAACCTTGTAGCAAAGCATTAATCTTTGCTGTGAATATGTTTGGCCCTGCTGAGATTCCAAACAGTAGGTGGTTATATTTTTATAATCCCATTGGAGTTGTCAAAGTTAAAGTTTCCATTGATTTATCTGTCAAATTTTATCTGATAAAATGTGGAATTCAAATCAAGCTTTGCAAATTGTGAGGTATTTTGCAGACAAGCTAATACTTCTCTTATGTTTGGTATAGGGTATGACCCTTTGTATAAATATTTATTCATAGCTATTCTGTAACTCCAGATATGCTAATTTGCCCATTTAGGTTTCATTATAACTACCAATGATATGGCCAATAACATTTCACCCTTGTTTACCAATAATTTGAGTTTTTCCATCACTTTTGCTTTTTGAAGGAAAGGGATTTTACAGGGTTTAGACATAAGTGAGCACAAATTTTTATATAACTCTATATCTATAGGGCTCATTGCTACTAACTTCAATTCATCATTAAATAAATCTGGGTATTTGTTTACAATTTCTTGTTTAAGAGAAATTTTTTTTATTATGCTGACTTGGATTCCTATTTCCTGGAACAAATATCTTCTAATAGTGAAACTAATCTTTCCTTTTACTAAATAAGGTGGTGAGTTCATTGTTTTACCTTGGTAACTAATTGGCAATTGTACTTGACCCAATAGCACATTTCTGTTTACATCTTGTGCTTTGATGATTGTTTTTTCTAAATGAGTTTTAACATTAGTGGCCGACAGTGTCCTCCAATCTGTTTGTGACATTAAGGAAATTTCTGATCCACTGTCCATTTCCATAGTAACTTCTTTTCTAAAAATTTGTAAATTAATCATAAATTGCTTTAGATCTTGGAATTTAATGTTTTGCTATGTGAGTAGACCCAGGTTCACCTCCTCTATATTTTCCAACTAAAATTTGCCTTGACTTTTCCCATTCCTTTCTTTCTTACATAGATACACTAAATGCTTCTTTTTTCATATTTATAACATGTTTCTTTCTGTCTCTTGAATTCTTTTGCTGTATGACATAATTTACTGCAAAAGAAGCATGTAATCTTATTATTCTTTCCATGATCAAATTTTCGTGGAATTGCACTTTCTTTTACTATCTTGAATATTTATGATAATATTTTCTTCAGTCTTAATTGTAAAAGTATGAAACTGCTCAAGTATTAACTTGTATGCTATCTCTTTCTTGATGGCCATTGCATAAGAAAGATTGGTCTTTGTTAGCAACGCTTGCCTGTGCCACACTCACCAGAGTAACTGATCCATATTTCCTCAATAAATTCCTCATACCCACAATCTTTTTGTTAACTCTTTCAGTCTAAATTATAATCAATTATTCCTCCACTTTTAAACTGCTTTTTGTTTCTTAAAGTTAAATAAAACTATATGCTGGAATGGGCAAGGATTAAAATAATCACTTAATTTCTTTCCTACTTTTTCATAAGTTATACTCTCAGTTATGGGTATTTATAGCCTAAATTACTTTTTTTCCAGTAAATCTAATAGTGCAGATACTTTTCACTTATTACTTCTCATTGCATTTAATGTGAAAAAGCCCTCTCTTTGAGTTATATATAGCAGCCACTCTGACATATGTCTGACATCAAATTCTGGTATGCTAGTTTGACTGAATGATCACATTTTCCTATCTAAAGGGCTGAACTGTAACAAGTATTACCTAATTGTAGCTAAGTTTGAGCTCTACAACTGTGCCATTGTTTTGCTATGTCCTGTTTTATATTGCTGGACAACAAGCAAAGTAGTAATAATAGAACTCTAATAAAACACGCACAACTGAATTAAACATTTAGTGTTAAGATAATTTAATATTGTATGACAGTAATATATATAATCTATACTCTAATATAGACATATATATATATACTTTATACAGAGATGATTTTAGTTTAATATATATATATATATGTATGTATGTAGTTATATAATTGAATATTTGTAAATCCTAAGTGGATAAAATTTTTTAATTATTTAGTTACTGTATTTACAAATATTCAATTATATAATTACATATATTGCTTTGAAAAAAATACAGACATCGAATAATAATAATAATAATAATTATAAATATGCGACTTTTTTTTTTTGCATTAAATTAGCGAAGCTATAATTTTACTCTAATTTATAATAGGTTCACTTAGCGCTTTCGAGATTTCATGTTCGAATCTCATACTCATAGCTTTGTAAATAAAGATTGTTATGATTTATGCAAATGCGTTTGAATAATAATAATAATAATAATAATAATAATAATAATAATAATAATAATAATAATAATAATAATAATAATAATAATAATAATAATAATAATAATAATAATAATAATAATAATAATAATAATAATAATAATAATAATAATAATAATAATAATAATAATAATAATAATAATAATAATAATAATAATAATAATAATAATAATGTCTCCTAACTACTTAAGACAAAAGTTCTTGCTTATAAGATTCTATAAAATTCTACAATTTGGAAAGGTGTTCGTTACTTCTACTAAAAAGCTTTACTCTCAAACCCTGGGCATAACCTTGAGGCATTCACAAATAATAATAAGATCAAAATGATCTGTTTAATCCCTAGTTGGCTTGTTTATTTACAGGAGGTGAAATCCTGGGAGTGATTTGACCCACTGTTTCATGAGTGCAATAAGAAATGAAATCCAGACAAGAAAAAGAGAATAACTAACTATTTGTCTCTCTCTAGGTTTTAAACCTTTTCTCTTTTGTGTTTTCTTTTCTTTTCATTTTCTTTTTCTGGAGTACCATTTTTATTGCAAATCTGGGTGCGAAATATTTTTTTACTTTGTTGATTATAATTAGTTTATTTCTGAATATATAAATTCAACATTCCTTTTCTTTTTAAAACTTGTTTTATTCCAAACTATAATTTTCTTTCTCTTCCATACAACGTTTCAACTACATTCTGTAGTCATTATCATGTTTCCTTAAAAAAAAAAAAAATAATAATAATAAAATAAACAAAAATAAAAAACAAAAATAATAACACAAATAAATAAAATATTAATACATTCCAAATATATAATATTCAAATAAAACCATAATATTATTATAATCTACAAATACAATTATTTACCTCCTTCCCTATCTTTAATTATTTCTTTTAAAATACCTTTATAATTTAATACTCTTCTTATATAAATTTATTATCTATTCTCTAAATCTTTACCCATTAACATTCTTTTTATACCCCTCCCCCTTTTTTATTTTTATATATTATTCCTATATTATCTACTACAGAATGTAGTTGAAACGTTGAATGGAAGAGAAAGAAAATTATAGTTTGGAATAAAACAAGTTTTAAAAAGAAAAGGAATGTTGAATTTATATATTTATTATCATGGAGCTATAATTTAAAAAGAAAAAGAAGTGAAAAGTTGTGTATATCATTATATTTATTTCTGAACCAATTAAACTCTGTTCTCAGCTTTTTTACTTTAGTTAACACAATAGATATATTATATTTTTTATAAAAAAGAAAATCATATAAATTTGTACAGATGAAATTTATTACCCAATAAATTTAATCAACCTTTTACCCCCGGTTTATTTTTAGGAATTTGTTTCGTATATAAGCTGAATTTATTTCTACAATTAGCCCAATTAAAAGATAATTCTATCTATAGTAATTTATTTTCTAAATGGTCTGCTTATATACGATCAAAAGTAAAGCGTACTTGGGTTCATTCTACATTTACGTTTGCTGATAGTTAGATTACATATAGCTCACTTGGAGTTTTCAATACCGTATTATTTCATTTATATTTGGCTGGTAAAAGTTCATATTTTATCTTACATATGTATAAATCAAATTAAACTGTGTTTTTATGATTTTATTCTGTTTTTAATACAAATCTAGAAAAAATCTGAAAAGGAAAGCAGGAGAAAAAACGGATATAAAAAATAACCTATGAAAAAAATATTCATATAATATCTGATTAAATTTTCTGAAAAATAAAAAATATTGCATATGTGTACATATAAATATATATTACGGCATAGAATTTTTTTTTAGAAAAAACTTTTAAACTTTTATAAAATTTCTAAATTGTATTGACTTTTGTTCTTGTTATTAGGAATAACGCAATTGTCTAGAAATTTAAAAAAAAAAATGACAGTATGTCAAACGTATATTTTAAATAGATTATTACTAAGGTTTATTTTCAAAATGCAATTGCTTCTTTTGAAGTTACAAAATAATTAAATTATTTTGTTTACAAATGCTAAAGAGCGTAACAATTATCAAAGTTGAAGTCGATTTTGAACTTAATATTTCATTTCTGAACAATTATTTATATATATAAGCATTTAAATAAACAATCTTTTTTTCTTTCTACAGGATAGGCTTTCTTCATACCTGATTCTATATTTAATGTATAGAGAGTTTGAACCCAGACTTTCACACGACTCTCAACCATGCTATCTCACATCGATCTATATAGAATATATAATGATGATATGCCTTTAATTTGCACTTGGAACGGTATGTGTTATATACTTAAGCAAAAATATTAGCTACAACTATGGAATAAAAAATATTAATAAAATCATTCATCCGGGTTCAAATTTCCATGTAACAATTTCAGCAGTTAGATATCGACTCTCTGTCATTCTCAATTTAACAGTTACTATCTTACTTCCAATAAATAAACAGTATTTAATATTTGATGATCGTCTGAAAGTTTGTTATAATTTATTTATAGTTATTTATTGAGTTACTTCCACCGTCTGTTAGAAATATTAAACGATTTCAGAAAAATTCAATACAAATTTTTCCAAATACTTACAATTATTAATAGCACATATGTTAATAAAGAACATAGTGTTTAAAGTGTATTATTCGCTTCTCTTTTTCATGTATTCTTGGATTAACTAAGCCACTCTAGCATGGGAAACTGAACTGGCAACCTTTATATTCATGAAATACTAACTTTAAACAGATGCTGGAAGCAACTAAAGATGAGGTAATGAAAATGTTTTGTTTGTCTTTTAAAATTATTTTGATGTAGGATATTGAACTTATAGAGCAGTAAATTTACTGCTATTATTAATACAAGAAATGAATTTTAATATTAAAAAAATATTGAAAGATTTAGAGGCTATTAAAAAAGCATAAATAGTGCTGATGTTCCAATACAAAATACTACCAGTAATTTCGGTATCTGTGGTCAAATTGCAATCTTTAGTATCTATATAAGTATATTCGACCATTAATAAGAGTGCAATTCCTCCCTTGTTATTAAAAGAAGGTTGCCTTGATATGGGGATTGTCTAAGTGTTGCTTACTTATAAACCTATTTAGCCTTGAGAATTATTACACTTATTATTTAAGTAATAGTTTTAACAAGGCTGTAAACCTTAGCAATGGGCGTCTGAAAAAATCATCACTAGGGACCTCTGTAGGTCTTTAAAACACATGCTTAAGCAGCCTTGTTAAAACTATTACTGAAATAATAGTGAGCGTTTAATAAAATTTATAATTACAACTTATTATTTAAGTAATACTTTGGATGCAATTTGAAATTTATTATTGCAGTTTGTAATGTTATAATTGACTATTTATTAGTGTGCATTTAGAATAGGTTTTATTTACCTATTTAATGAGGTTTATTTAAACTTCTTTGTATCAATCATTTCAATCTCTGTGGTCAAGTTGCCATCTTTAGTGTCTATGTAAGTATATCTGACCATTAATAAGTGAGAGATTCCACCATTCTTGTTAAAAGGAGGTTGCCTTGACAACAGTTTAAAAATTGTTGATTATTATTGATATTGGGGTTGCCTAAATGTTTCTGGTTTTTAATAAAATATTATTTATATTAAGGGCGGAAAACCAATAATTTTAGTTATAAAATTTCTTGCATATATACTACACAGACAATTTCAACATTAATTTATAAATTTAGGGGGGGGGGGTAGAAAATATGCCAATTTAAAAACGTTTTTGGCAGAAATTATCCTGGATCTTTTTAAATTGAAGAAGAAAGTGGCAATTCAGTATTGAAATGGTTTAAGGATTTCTTATCAAAAAAAAAAAAAAAATCAAATAATACTGCTTCATTATATTACTAATCAAATTATTTCAAAAGATTACTTTCAATCTCCAAAGACACAACTGTAGGAGCATAATGTTCCACAGGAATACTATTCTTATCAATTAAGAATTTAGATATATTTCATCTACTAAAATATCCCAGTGTTTCTCTTTGCTTCATCTTGAGATATTTGAAAAGTGGGTGAGCATCATCTCTATTCACTTTGGTTTTAGAAAACATATCTACTTTAATTACATTTATCATCAACAAAATTCTTAATTTTATTTTCTTGCCAAGGGTCTTGGTTTCTTACAAGGAAAAGATAAAATTCTCAGTCCTTTGGCATCTTCATACTTATCATATAACTACTTGAGCTGCATATAGTTCTTATCAGTTATTCCTCATTTACATGCTACATTCACTAAAAGCAAACACATCTACCATACTTATCCAATGCAACATTGTTGTCATCAATGTCGAATGCATTGACATCATAAATTGAAGTGGCACTTTTTCAATTAGTTTCTTATGCCTTAGAAGAAAAATACTTCCCAGAAGGAATTTTAAGACCTGTCAATGAAAATTCAAATGTCTTAGTTAAAATCTTTAAAAATGTGATATGATTATTAAAATATGGAAGTAAGATCATAATTACATAACAGCATGGGTTTACTGAGCAGGCTATTCTGCTAAAGGTAGTAATTATTAATTTTATATATGTATGAGTGAAAGTCCTCTTGATTTTGCCAATAATGCTTCAGAGATTCTGGAAATGTTCAAGAGTTATCAGATGAAAGTAAGAAAATAGGACTAAAGGTAAATATTAAAAAGACTAAAGTAATGTTCATTTGATTTTCTCAAAAGATGAAAATAAAGATTGATTATGATGAGTTAAAAGAAGTTAACAACTACAAATGCATTGATCATATTATTACTATAGATGGAAACATAATGGATAAAATTAATCATAAAATTAAACTTTGTTGAAGTGCTTTTGGTGGAAATTAACTTAATATTAAAGGGAAATATGCCTATGTGTTTGAAGAAAAAAAAGGTTTTTAATAAATTTGTTTTACTGGTTCTTACTTATGGATCTGAGACTTGGATACTTAATATAAGAGCAATATAGACCCTCAGACCACTCAACATATGGATGCATGTTAAGAGCATTAAGAAAAGATCTAAAACACAATACATGGGTAAGAAAAAAAACAGGTTGATATCATTGAAAGAATTATAAGACTGAGATGGAGTTGGGCTATATGTATTGCTAGAAAAGATGATAATAGATGGACAGTTGAAATCTTAAACTGGATTCCAAGAGATTGTAAAAGACCCAGAAAGAGACAACATGTGAGATAGATAAATGAAATCAGAAAGTGTGCAGGGATGATGTGGAGAAAAGAGGCTAAAGATTGGAGAAGATGGATTGAACTTGGATAGACCTTTATTCTGCAGTGGATTGATATAGGTTAATAATAATGATGATGTGCTTAGCCAATTAGAGCATCAACTTAAATTATGAATTTCTATATCCCCAAAAAATCATTTGTTAAATCCATGCAATACTTTCATTGCTTAGTCTAGCAACACCTGAAAAAGTGAGAACAGTAGTTGGTTAAAACATCATATTAAATTTACCATTCACATATCTAATGTGTGATGTACCATTACAAATGGCTACCCAATTAGTGAACCATGCAAATTCTTGTCACCTTTTTTCATTCTATACTGTTACAATATATATATATATATATATATATAAGGAGAATATTGTAACAATATCCTTATATATATATATATATATAAGGAGAATGTTAATAACACTAAACAAGCTTATTTTTTCTCCTTTTTTGATAAATGCCACAAGAAAACATGTTCAAAATCTCTATCTAGAACTATTCCCATACCCAAACCAGTTTTGCATTATTGTTTTTGTCAGTGAGGAGCTAGGACATCCAGAAATCAGATTCAAAATACAAACTCAAGCCCAGAATTTATCTAATACTCAACTATTAAGTAGAAGTAATAGTAGAAGATCTGAAATTTTTAGATATCTATATGTCTTCAAATCGAGCTCTCCAACTCAATTAGGCATATGGTTATTACATATTTGTAAATTGATAAAAAATCAAGTCAGATGACCTAATTTTAATAAAGCTCGTATTTACAAATGTTATATATAGAGTAAGTTAAAAACAAACTCTTATGAAGCTTCAAAAATACCCTCAACCTCAGACCGCGGTTTCTGCCTCTAGCGTCATCAGTGAGGTGCTAGGGAATAAAAATACCCTCAACCCCAGACTACAGTTTCTGCATCTAGTGTCATCAGTGAGGTGTTAGATATTAAAAATACTAAAACTAGTCTAGCATTTTATCAATGCCTAACTATTGAGAAGAAAATCTGAAACTTTCAGACATTTAAATGTCCAAAAATCCAGCTATCTAACTCAAATAGCCGTATGGGATTGAACTAAATTCAGATGCACCATATATTAATAGCTCTAGCAATATAAAATCACCAAAGCCTTAATAGCAAAAAACTAATATTGATAAAAAAATCAAGTCAGATGACCTAATTTTAATAAAGCTCATATTTACAAATGTTGTATATAGGGTAAGTAAAAAACAAACTCTTAACAAGCTTCAAAAATATCTTCAACCCCAAACCACAGTTTCTGCATCTAGTGTCATCAGTGAGGTGTTAGAGATTAAAAATACTAAAACTAGTCTAGCATTTTATCAATGCCTAACTATTGAGAAGGAAATCTGAAACTTTCAGACATTTAAATGTCCAAAAATCCAGCTATCTAACTCAAATAGCCGTATGGGATTGAACTAAATTCAGATGCACCATATATTAATAGCTCTAGCAATATAAAATCACCAAAGCCTTAATAGCAAAAAACTAATATTGATAAAAAATCAAGTCAGATGACCTAATTTTAATAAAGCTCATATTTACAAATGTTGTATATAGGGTAAGTAAAAAACAAACTCTTAACAAGCTTCAAAAATACCTTCAACCCCAAACCACAGTTTCTGCATCTGAAAGTTACAGATTTTCTTCTCAATAGTTAGGCATTGATAAAATGCTAGACTAGTTTTAGTATTTTTAATCCCTAACACCTCGCTGATGATGCTAGATGCAGAAACCATGGTCTGGGGTTGAGGTTATTTTTGAAGCTTGTTAAGGGTTTGTTTTTTACTTACTCTATATATAACATTTGTAAATATGAGCTTTATTAAAATTAGGTCATCTGACTTGATTTTTTTATCAATGTAATATTAGTTTTTTGCTATTAAGGCTTTGGCCATTTTATATTGCTAGAGCTATTAATATATGGGGTATCTGAATTTAGTTCAGTCCCATACGGCTATTTGAGTTATATAGCTGGATTTTTGGACATTTAAATGTCTAAAAGTTTCAGATTTTCTTCTCAATAGTTAGGCATTGATAAAATGCTAGACTAGTTTTAGTATTTTTAATCTCTAACACCTCACTGATGATGCTAGATGCAGAAACTGCGGTCTGGGGTTGAGGGTCTTTTTGAAGCTTGTTAAGAGTTTGTTTTTTACTTACTCTATATAATACATATTTGTAAATACAAGCTATATAAGTGACATGATGTATAACTTGATTTCATTAATATTATAGATTGGCTGTTGAGGTTTTGGCTATGCTACATTGCTAAGACTATTAATATATGGTGTATCTGAATTTAGTTCAGTCCCATATGGTTATATGAATTAAAAAGCTGAATTTGAAGATATATAGATGTTTGAAATTTTCAGATTTTCAACTTAATAGGTAAGTATTAGATAAAAACTGGGCTTGAGTTTAAATCTGGTATCTGGATGTCCTAGCTCCTCACTGATGAGATCCATAGCTTGAAACCACATTGGAGATGGAGATAGTTCTAGATAGAGATTTTGAATGCATTCTCTTGTGGCATTTATCAACAATAAAAAGAGACAGAAAAAATAAGTAAATAAAATAGCTTGTTTACAACTATTAGCATACTCATTATATTACATATTTGTAAATACATGCTATATAAGTCATGTAATGTATGACTTGATGTATGAAATAAAATTTGTTTTGAACCATACAAAAAGAAATACAAAAACTTTTATTAATTCATCTCTTATTCTGATTAGATAATTTTATTGATACAAAACAGATCTCTATTACAGCCTTAGCCTTGATAAAAATGAATGTGATTTTATCAAAACATTGGCATTCTATGCAAAAAATCTAATACATGGTGTGATTCAAGAAAAAAATTATTTTCATTCCATGGTTAATCATAAAAATCTTCATTATATTATATACATGTTAGAAATAGCCATAGGAAATTGAAAACAAACTACTTGTGTAAAACAAAACAGTTATCATTGATATTATTTAAATAATTAAGAGATGGAAGTGGGATTGGCTGAATATGTTGCAGGAAAAGATGATAATAGATGGACAGTTAAAGTCTTAAACTGGATCTCAATGTGAAAGACCTAGAAAAAAAACATACATGGGATGGAAAAGTAAAATAAAGAGATTTCTTGGTGTGATGTGGAGAAAAGATTATCGATTGGAAAATTTCCATTAAATTTGGAAAAAATGATCAGTAATTATTAAAAATGATGATGGGGAATAATAAAAATTGCACTGAATTATATTAAATTACAACATAAATTTGGCCATTAATATTTTACCTGTTGTTTGAATCAATTTTATGTTTGTCCCTAACTTTTTTTTAACCATTGATACTTAGTTAATAAAAAAAAGTATTGAGTTTTTTTTTATATATTTTAATACTTTAGATTGGCAACCTTTATAGTGATGTGAGTACTTCAAACTGTCAAGTTTTTGACAAAGACCACATTGCATTAATTTTCGAGAATGGAAAAATTGGAAAAATTGTGAACTTAGTGTAAATTTAATGTATATTTATTTGTAAATCAATTTAGTCAAAATTTTACTTACAGAACGTAAGCCTACATTAAGTTATTGACTTTAATATTTGTTTATATAAAAATATTAATCCGATTCTTTGCGACAAAAAGCCAAAAATGTCAGTTTTGGAATAATGATTTAAATGAAAATTAACGTTCAAACCTTATACAAATTTTTATATTGGTTAAAAAAAACCCATTTTAAAAATAAAGATGTGCTTAATGTCAAAATATTTCGTCCCTCTGACATGATCATAAAATTGTATACGTTTTTAGTTTTATAATCTCACAATCCAACACATTCAATATTTTATAAATAAAAAAAAGCAATCGAATGAATTATTGCTTATGAGTTTATAAAACATTCAAGACTTGGAATGATAAAGCTGGATTACAATCCATGGAACTTGAGTTCTCGATTCTGCTCTCTATCATGGTATTATACTATGTAGAGCACTTCACTGATTAAATACAACTAATATACTATTAAATCGCTACGGCTATAAGATAATTTTAGGAAAATAATACTGATTGTTAATATATATAAGGAAAGACAGCATAGTCATATTCTCTGTAACGTTTGAAGATTGTAGTTAAGACCAATGAACACCATGCAATTATTGTTTAAGATTTAAAATTTTATCGATGAATAAAAATAGAAAATGATGTGTTTATACATTTTTTTTTAAATTTCAAAAGATAATAGCTTTTTAAATTTATTTTAAAAACAGAAAATATTTTGCAAGTAAAATTTTATTTTCAAGAAAATTTTTTCCCTCCAAGCTAAAATACAATACAATCCATAATTAAATAAAAGATAAGTTTTAAAGATTTATACTTTTTTTAAAAAAAAAACTGAAAGATGTTATAAAAATTATTTAGAATAATTGTTTCAATGCTAATAAATATAACGCAAACATATACATATTTTATTTCAATACTAAGATGACGATTTATGTTTGATATTTTTATTCGACATTAATAAATCTTAATCAAAAGTCATTTTCCTTTTTCAGTTCTAGTGCCATCTATAGTAAGCTTCAATAATCAATGGCCACCACATTGCAATTTAATCACCATACTTAAACTAGTCTTTTTATTTTGCTTTTATCAATAAAGACATGAGGATTCAAAACTTACAATTATAACCATCTTTAACTTATTTGTTTACTATCAAACTAATAGTCTAGAATTAGAAAAAAATTAAAATCTAGCAGCTAATTTTGATATGGGAATCAAATTGTGCTATTACATTCCAACCACTAATTATTCAAGTTTACACTATATAGTGCTAAATTAAAAATAAAAGTTCTATTTCTTATATTACCATAGTAAGCTGTTATGTTGGTTCTAATAAATCTCACAATTTAACCCTGCAGAGAGTGATGTCAAAAATATTACAGTATAGATTGCATAAAATTGAGGGTTTCTTTATATGTATTGAGATGTGAAATATATATATATATATATATATAGAGAGAGAGAGAGAGAAAGAGAGAGAGAGAGAGAAATTTAACTTTATTTAAATATTGCTAATATATTCAACTGTTGTTAGTAATAGCACATAGGTTAGTATATCTTTCAAGAAGTATTATTCTCCCCTCATCTTCTGATGTTGCTGGCTTGATCTATGACAGTACTAGCATGAGAATGCAAGCTGGATTCTTAGTTTCTTGACTATTGAATTTTAAGATAATGCTCTAACCAACTGAGATATCCTGCCAAAGGCTATAACTGAAAGTTGAATGCATTTGGAATAATTTGAATAAAATTAAATTTTTCATACTTCCACTTTTGGCAGCCATCTTTGCAACTGGTCTTACAAAAAGCGTCCCTTAGCGATGCAATTTCAGGAAGATAGGGATGATTGTCCCCTTACCTTTACGTTTCTTATTCAAGGTAAGTCGGTTTTAATCATTATATATTATGGAAAGTGATAATATAATTGATAACTCGCAAATTAAGGTTAGCCCCGATCTCAGCATTCAATCTAGTAATGCAGTCATCGGTCGTAAATTTTATAGCCTTAGATCTAATCTAAATTCATCCAAAATAACTTCTACAACAAATAAAAACCCACAAACCATTATTTCAAAAGAAAACAGCATCACAAATATCAACAAAAGTTTAGAAAATATTCAACTTACCCCTAATATAAGTAATAGCATTAATATCTCGTCAAGCGAAACTATTGAAATTCTTAAAAATACAAGCAAAAACCAATCATCACCTCTCCGAAGACTTTACGCACCATCAGAAGACTCTAATGAGCAATTTTCTTTGCCCAATAATACCCTGGAAACCATATCTGCTGACAAGATGATTTCGGCAAATTTTTTAAAGTAAAAACTTTTCCACCAGAGGTTGACAAAACCAGTGCTGTCACATTACAGTTTGTCAACAGTAAATTTAAAAATCAAAAAGAAGAAATAAATTTTAAAACCGATAAATCACATTCCAGAACAAACAAAGATTATAGCGCAGAACAATCCATTGCTACTTCACCCAACTTACAATCTAATCCAATTTCTTCAATACCAATATTGAAAAATTCTCTACGTACGCAAATATCGTAAGGTCTAAAAATTCTGAGAGCATCTCCAAAAATATTAAGGTCGATAATTTCAATGAACTATATTTGAATATCTCAGAACTAGACATAGAACAAGAATCAAACACTTTGGAAAATGTCTCATTTAATATAAACGATCTTAATGATGACATGTTCCTAAAAATAAATAATGAGTTCAACAAAACGATTCCCAATAGCCTATATAAATCGTTTGCTAACTACTACAGCGATAAGTCGTTAATCTTAGCCATAACAAATCAACAATGTGCTCTATATAAGTTCCCTCTAGAACAGCATTTATATGATTCTTAATCATCCCAATGACCGCTATGTTATCGTTGAGTTTAAACATGGGCGGACCGTATGAACTTTAAAAATAAATACAGATCTTTAGGAAATTTTATACTATGCTCCATAGATATGAACTGTCCTGTTACACTATCTGGCAGAATCCAAAACTGCCTTGCCCACTTGAAAGAACAATAACTACAAGACATCCTTATTAATTATGGTTCAGTTAGCAAATTTAAACACCTATTAAACCCTCACTGCGAAGATCAAATCCTGTCCAACACAGTTATCTTCACTCTTACATTGAAGAAAAACATTATACTCACTGACATACCCACTATTATTACTGCAAGAGGCTCTCCTATGGTTTTGACTTTCAGGGGAGTACATCCACAATGTTTCTTCTGCCTTCAAAGAACACACCTCATTAAAGACTGTGCAGCAAGAATATGTACACACTGTGGTATTAAAAAGAATAAAGTTCACAGATGTCCTGGTAGACCTACTAATACGGCTTTCACATCCTTAAATAGACAATCACCACATGGGCCTAATTCAATCAGCAACCTCACAAACCCAGACAACCTGATTCAAATAAATCCTCCAACAAACCCTTTCACATCCAAACCTATCTTTCAAAATGAAAATATTCAATAAAAGAACAAACAACAACCTCTACACTAATAGTAGTGAATCAGAGATCCAAGCAGTTACATATACTGCGCCTAAACCAATCACTCAAACCGATAACACTAAAGATCATACATATGATACATATTATACTAATCCCCGAGAAACAATACTAGGCCAAACTCTTGATACAAAAGAAGGCAATATGACCAAACCACCTGACGAGAGCAAGGAAAATACAGGCGATGAAGAAAATACACTCAAAAAATTTTAAAACAATCCATCCATAACAACTCCCACCCAGTCTAAAACCATTGATACATCTTCATTTGGGTCAGTTAAGTCCAGTAAACCTAAACAAAGTGATCCACAAACTGTCCTCAATTCTTCAACTCCTGCAATAATTAACCATCAAGATGAAAAGACTTGTCAAACACTCAACCCGAAAGTCAGCATAGTTAATGTTTCCCAACAGTTACAGCAAACCGAAAATGACTCAGGTCTAAAATTTAAAACAAATTCCTATAACAATAAAAAAACACTTTTATCAAAAGAACAGGAAAATGAAAAAAAACTCTATTAAACTTCAAAACCCTCAAAAAACTGACACAACAAATACCCAAAATACAAATAAGAAAATTAAAAGAAAATCAATTCGTTCAGATAAATCAAGCTCTGATGATGATAGTGCCCATCTGATACATTACTCACCTCCACCCTCTAACAAACAAATTTCAGATATATCAAGCACAAAGCCTCGCAAATCCATAGAAAAAAAGAGCCTCCACCCTCTAACAAACAAATTTCAGATATATCAAGCACAAAGCCTCACAAATCCATAGAAAAAAAGAGGAAAACCATGGATCCTACAATCATTGATACCATTGATCCTTCTGACAAATCTCAGACAGATTACACTACTTCATCAGACACCGAAGACTTCATGGATACATTTCCTCAACCAACAACTATATCACCAATCCATCCACAAATTCAATCACAAGACTCTGATTGCCAAACAACATCAGACCTCATTAACATGGAGATGTCCCACATTGACTTGGTACACTTTGCTGAGGACGGTTTGAATTAATCTATCATGTTCTGCAAAATTGCTGGCATTAACATTCGCGGTATCAACTCAATTGATAGAGTTCTAGCTTTTAAAAACTGGCTCTCGCTCTGCTCCCCTCATATACTTATGGGTGAAACTAAATATCACCATAAGACCGATCATAAAATACTATCTCTTCTCTCAACTCTCAGATTTACTAGATTTTCCATAGGCCATTCTGCTTCAGGTGGAGTCGGTATTCTTCTCAGCAAGTCAACACCACCAAACAGTTTTAGCCTTCTATTCCTAGATGCCAATATTATTATCATAGAAATAGATTATTGGGGTTATCCGATCATCATAGCTTATATATATCCAGCCAAAGACACCTCTCAATATCTAAAAATAATCCACATCCTAAATGCCATCAACGCTAACAGAGCCTCCCCTACTATTCTTCTGGAAGACTTTAACACCACATACAATGACTTCAACAAAAGATTTTTGCATCTAATAAATCACAGATTAATGTGTGGAGAGGGCTTCTTCCCTCCCGAAGCCTACTCTTTCTATACTAAAACTAAAAAATCCCTGATTGATTTGGTTTACTACACCCCAGACCTCCATTTCAACCTTTATGCAGCCTTGGTCCCTGTTGCTTTCTCTGATCATATGGCTCTAATCTTACAACTTACACCTATTTCAATCCCTGCACCTATTGTTGGACCTGGTAAAACCATGCGCATGATCATGCAATCAAATATGACCGAAGCGATAGTATCTGAGGCATACATCCTTTTCCAGAAAATAAACATCCTTTCACTTCCTGCTGAGGAGGGCTGGTTTTCCTTCATCGGAATACTACAATCCATATTAAATCATCACGCCAGAAAAATCAAAAGACCTAATGGCCTTCTAAATGATCTAACAGACATTAATATACAACTTCAAGCTTTACAGCAAAATTTCACAAATACAGAAAAAATCATCTTCCTTAAAAATCTCTACAAAATCAAGCAAAAGTCCCTTGCAGAATATATATCCATCAGAAGAGCCAAATGTTTCTTAGCACAACAACACTGCTGGACAAGAGACTACCTTAGATGGGCACTGGGGTACAATAGAAAACAAATCACTCCCTTATCCATTGATTCTAATGGAACCAATGTCGTTGGCTTTCCAATGATGCAACACATCAGCAAACAATTCTGCCAATTAATGCAAAAAGATGGAGCTTCTCCTATAAACAGCTGGTTGGATGCTGGTGACCTCGGCGAACATGGCATCACAGAAATCCAAATCAAAAAGAAGATAACATCTCTCCCTGACGGCATTCATCCTGGCCTTCATGGCATCCCAAATTTCCTTCTCAAACACCTCAGTCAATTCACTGTGCCAATTATTAAAAAAATGATTGATCACCTAGCCTCCGGCAACAGAAACATAACAGATCTTTACCCAGTGGCACTCGTGCCTTTTATTAAAAAAGCAAAACCACTAAATGACATTAACAATATCCGGCCAATTTCCATGACCCCAATGCTTATCAAGATAATTGAGTCAGTCATTAAAGATCAAATCCAAACTCAAATCCTTAGCCATATCTCATCAAACCAATAAGGAAAAAAGGGATCATCAACCTCACATGCTATATTCAATGTAACTGCACTATTCAATTACATCAGAGGACATTGTAAATCAAAACCTATTGCTGTCCAGCTGGATGTTGTGGCAGCATTTGATTCAGTCTAAATATCCTCCTGGATATTCTGTTGGAATGCGACATTCCAGCCGGAATTGTTAAGATGATCAGCAATCTGCTCAACAACAGAAAGATTTTTCTCTCTCTTGATGGCAAGATCACACCAGGCTTCAAGCCATACAAGTCGATCCCTCAAGGATCTCCACTCAGTGCCCTTTTCTTCACAGCATACATCAACCCTCTTCTGATGGATATAGAAAAAAACCTCCCTGGAATTTTTCTTCCCTCTCTCAATAAAAACTTCAATGTATTTGCATATATAGATGACATCATGGTTGTTCTTCCCACCATTAAATACCTTCCCCATCTCATGAACATCTTAAACAGACATACAGCGAAACTTGGCCTACAAATAAACTCTAACAAATCTTCCATCTGGAAGATTATGTCTGGGAAACAAATTAACTCTCCCTTTTCTGCAAAATCCCAAAGATACCTAGGTTTCCCAATCTTCAAAACACCAACTGCAATGGCAAGAGAGATTCAAGATTCAATCCTCCATTCAACTGAAGCCATCACCACGTCACTCTCTAGAGTATACCTTTCATTATATGGAAAGGTTGGCCTCCTCAACATGATCATAATGCCAAAAATCTCATATTATCTTCCATTCGTAAAAATGTCTAAACAGTTTCAAAATAAAATCAACCGATTATGTACCAAACTTTTCTGGAGAGGAAGGACAGTTGCTATTAGCTTGTGAGGCATCCAACAACCATGCAGGTTCAATGGACTGTCATTCCACTCAATACAAGCAATCATTTTACAGAAAACTCACAACACTCTACATAATCTGATCCTCTCCTGTGGATACTCCAACATTATTAAAAAAATTACACCGACAGATCGTCCTCCGCCCTCTGCCAGTTCATGGATAGCCTCTCTAATAGACCACCTACAACTTTATAACCCAATAATGCCCTTTAACCTTAACAAAAAATCACCTTATGGGAAGCATACAATATAATCAACTATAATCAACAACCCATTAAAACCAGCCTAAAAGTAACCAACCCAAGACTCATTTCACACTTCAAAAGATGGAGTCTGGAACCCAAATTCCTTGACTTCATCATTAAAATAAATCTTAATGTGCTTCCCACGAATTGGTTCCTTTATCACCGAAGAGGTTTTACCAGCATTGACCCTATATGTGGTCTGTGTGCTCGTGAAGATGAAACCATAGACCATATCATACACTGGTGCCCAAGACTTAAAACACTGAAAGATATAATTATAATCATTTCCAACATAAGACCTGATATGATTTTCTCACTTGAAAATGCCATTCATAATGGGTTTTTTCCAATAATAAGGCTTTTTACCTTTGTCCTTTATTCCATATGGATAGTGAGATGCAAAACTCTCATGGAATTACCCTTGCCACAAATCATACCATTGTTTTATCAAACGCTCAAAAAAATCAAAAAACGTGACCAGCTCCTGGCCTCCAGTAAAGTCTTTGATGACACCTGGTCTTTAACTGCTCTTTCCTTTTCCTGATTATCAAATCCCACCTACCCAGCATTATAGAATAGGAAATTCTAAAAGAAAATATTCATGTTTATATAAAAAAATGCTTATTCCATTAAACAAGTTCTTAGAATCTCATCAGTATACCTAACCACATAAGAGTATAACAATTATTCTCTCATAACAAATCTAGCCAGATGACAAATAGAACATTATACAATCATATTATTGTACAATTTATTCATTTATCTATCTTTTATTAGTATGTAATCACTATTTATTGTTAATAAAATTTTTGTTGAAATGAAAATTAAATTTTTCTAAAGACATTCAATACTCATATGAGATGTTGGAAATAGTCCAACATATAAATACAACTGAAACACCATCATCACAAACTTTCAAAACACACACACATATATATATATATATTGTACCAAGATCGTAGTTGGTACATAATAATTTTATCAAAAAATTATTAAAATAATAAATCAACAAATAAATAAATAAGTTATGAAAATCTAAAGAGTTTCTTTATTAAACAAAATGCAGTTTGCTGTCAAAACATAAGATTAAAAGTCAAATAAGTGTCTAGTATTAGTTTTAAAATAAAAGTTACAATTAATTAATTAAAAGAGGGGAGGGGGGTTTTTGGTTAGAAAAGTTCAACTAAAAGTTTCATAAAAGAAGTTAAAGAGTTTTGTGTATTATTAGTTAAAATATAAGTTAAAAAGATTAAAAACATAAATCTCTTTTATTGAAATTAAAAAAAAAAAGGTCATCTTAAAAGTAATGTTAATTTTAGAATAAAATTATATATGTGCATGCGAATGTAAATATGTGTATTAAATATTATAAATAAATGAAAGTTAAAGAATTATAAAACAACAAGTTCAGTGATGGTTATTAATTAAAATGTAATAAGCAACGTTTGCATGGCTACTAATTAAACAATCTTCAAAAACACATGGTTAAAGGAATTTCAAAAACAGGATTAAAAAGCTTATCTCCAAAGGATTAGCTATTAATGAAAAGAACTTCAACAACACACTTCAGGTATAAATAGACCTTTTTTATTGGACAATCAGTCAAGTCAGTAGCATCAGTTCAGTTTGTTAAGTCAAGATAACAGTTCAGTTCATTCAGTTGGAAATGCAATGCTAGTTGCTGTCAGAAACATGCGGCTGTCTTGATCCTAGAGTCCAGTAAAACAGCAAAACCTGCCCATGAAAATAATGTCTGCTTAACAGCTTGAAGAATCTCTGTCTATATCTAATTGTCTCCAAGAGTGATACCAACTAATAAGCATCAAATCTCCGCAGAAAAACTTCAAATCTAACTGGTTAGATATACTTGATTAGAAGCAGCAAACAGGCAGATGCACCCACATTCTAAAATCCTAGGTAAAACATTTTCTTATATTCATTTATAAAGTAGCCATCACATTCATGTGAATCCTCCAAGATTCAAATTATATGAACTCTATATTATAGCACATAAAAAATGAACTATTAATTTGTGTGTTCCAAATATATGTGTTTTATATTCTTTAATGCTTTATTATATATGTCAGTGTGCAAATTAAGTATGTGCATGACAAAAAATACCAATATTATGTTAGTTAAAATATTATAAAAATATTTAAATTTAGTATAATTAGTGTTAATTAAATAAATTCTCTTTGAACTTAAACTTTATTTGTCGATCAATTCTTTTACCAATCTTAAATCCATTCTTTTACTACATTTAAGTAAAAACATAATTTTGTTATTGAATAAAAAAAAATAGACCGAGCTAGTCATGGGTAGTTAGGCATTGAATTAGTGGCCATTGTTCAAAGTACATTGTTTATTCTTCTGGATAAATAACTGGCACCTGGGTTTATACAAAACAAAAAAGTGCTTTGAATTTGGTGTTGAATTAATTCAACTGTGAGAAGAAGTTATGTCCTGGAAATGTAATGCTAGTTATATATTTTATAGCTATCGTTTGGACATATATACTCTCCGAGTATGTTCTTCTCTGCCTAAGAGGCTGGTGTTTCGATTGTCTCATATTCGAACCTGGTACAATATATATATATATATCATTAAAAGCCAGTCAATACCTAGACAATCCCAATATCAATAACAATCAACAGTTTAGAATTGTTGTCAAGGCAATTTTCTTTTAGCCATAAAGGTGGAATCCCACCCTTAAGGGTCTATATATAAAGACTACAAATTTACATTTATTATATTATGATTTTGTAATTCTTTTTAATTAGAATCTATGAATTATTAAACAAAGGAAAAAAAGAGTATTTTTTTCAAATAATGAATACATGAATGCTATTAAGAAATACAACCACAAAATATCTTTAACATTAATTAATTAGAATCTTCAGTAGTTGGTTTTGCAAAATGTTAGTAACAATCATTGCAAATAATATTGCTACCCTTAAGACATGAAGATATTTTGCAACTGCTTTGAAGTGTATTGTATTTCTCAGACACAATTTTGTATTGAATAACACATATGTTTATGAAGCACTTATAAACCAAACTGATAGTTCAAATATTTGGCTTAACATTAGTCATGTATCAATGTGTAGCCAATCCTGACCTTGAACCTAACAACAGATATATAGAGCAATATTTAAGAAAAGAGTTTGTTTGTATCTCTCAGAACAATCATAACCTCTTCAGTGTTATAAGTAAAAATAAAATAGTTGGTTATGATTTTTATTTTTTAATTCTTATGATTTATATAAATTATCAATTTTTTTCTGGTAACAATAAAGTTCACAAAAATTATTTCCAACATTTATTCCACTTCAATTCTGAAGTGAAACAAATAATGAGCTCCTTTTAAGCATAAGGTGAGCTGGAATCATGTGAAAGTTATACAACTTTTTATCATTTTTTATTTTCTTTTACAGTTATAATATAACAACTAATGTTGTGAGAGTTAAATATATAAACATCATCTGGGAGTGAGGTATCTCTAGCACACTTGATTACCAAAATTATTTTCCAAATGCATATATAGTAAGAGAGTAATTTGAGTTTATGTACTGGTTGATTGTTGTAATACAGTAGGTTTAAGATGGAGGTAATATGATAAAACAAACAAAAAATTTGAAAATATTACACACACACACATATATATATTGTGCACATTCTAATTTAGCCTGTGACTAAATTGCAATAGTGTGTACATAAAATAACAGAAAAAAAACATCACATTTTCTTTTATAAGAGGAGGGAAAGCTGTAGGGCAGAGTTCAAACCCTACATGCCAAATACCCAAAGCCTCATAGACAGAATTGAAGAAATAGTTGTTTCTCTTTGTCTTTGTATTAGTAAAAATTGTAGTATATATTTAAAAGTTAGAATTTTAAGGCACATATAAATAGTTGTCTGTAGACACGAGTATTCAATTAATCATTTTTCTGACCTTACTTATTAACCTTCTTTAAAATTAATTTATACTTAATAGATTCTGATATTTTTTCTTTAATCACATTTTGATTCTAATAGTCTTGCTGATATATTTTATGACTTTTAATTTATAGCTTTTAAATCATTTGGATTATTTATTAATAGTCAAGTTTTACATATTTGAGAATATATGTGTGTGCCTGTATTTACATACATAAACTTAGAGACAGTTACAGTTATATTAAAAGAAAAGATTTTATTTAAATCATTTTACAATTTTTTATAAAAAGTTATATTGTTTAAAAACTGTTATATTATTTAGGATCAATTTATCTTCTTTTGTCTGAAAGAGTTACAAAGCTTCACTTGACGTTTTAGACTGATGTCAAAGGTTAATGGAAAAGAGATCACATGGTCAAGGTTGACATAGTCAAGGGGGCCATGTGGAAGGATAAAGACAAACAATCATTAATTAGTCTGCTGTTTAGATGACCAAAAAGCTAAATTACTATATTCAATTTCTTACTAGACAATAAATTTAGAAAAAAAATGTCAATTCACAGAAAATATTTAAAACAGACCACTAATGGAATGCATTTATAACTTACCAGGTTTTTTTAGTAACAAACATATGTGTGAGATATTCAGACAGACTAGCTAAAAATAAGTCTGTTAAAAAAGAGACAAAAGAAAAGGGAAGAATAAAAACTTGATCACTTTTCAGAAACCACACATTTTATATTTTTTAAAGATTTCTACATCAACATGGTGGGGTAGAAAATATATAATTTGTTGGCAGTTCCAGTGGCCTACCAGGAAACCTATGCACATCATAAAAATTTAAATCTCAATATTTAAAACATCTTCTAACTGATTGCCAAAGAAGAAGAAAAAACTTATTGCCTCACCTGTGCAATTATAAAGTAAAATGCTGAAAATTGTGAAACCATGCTATTTTATCTATGCCATTTGTTGAGTTTGAATCAAAGTGCAAAGCAAAATGCTAAAATATATGGAAAGCAAAAATATCCATCTATCTATCAAAAGTAATTATACCAAGAAGAAATTAGGAAATCATTCCAGTACTAAATGGTCCCTATAAAAGCAGATTATTCAACAACATCATTGCAATAAAAAGAATTGCAAGCCCAATCCAAAATTAGGACTGTTCCAATAAATTCTACAATTGGTAATTCTGTGCATGTTACATATTGGTGTGTGGCTGCTGTCAAATTTTAAATCTTCAAGTTGACTTTAAAATTCCTTGAACTATTTGAAACTATCTGTGCCTTGAAAGTAAAAGAACTGGTAATATGAATTTTAATTATATTTTCTACCAGTGATTATTAACAAATCTTTTAATAATAAACCCATTTATCTCTCTCTAAATCTTTAAATCTTAAAACAAAAATCAATTAGAAAAGATTTTTCAATAATAATATTGCTCTTTTGATGCATTATGTATTCTTAGATTATTACATGTAACCATTTATATGTGTATTTTATTTTTATAAAATGTGTTTATTGTGTATTGATTCGATATAGTGAAATAAGTTGTTTATATTGTATGTCAAAAGGGCTTTAATAATATTTTATTCATAATGAAAATTGACACATATACAGACACCCTTAGTAATATAATTATGCTTTACATGTATATTTGTTGAGCTTAATGTTAAAAATTGGTATAAATTTATCATTAGGAGAGATTTTTAAAGTAATTAATTATTGAGATTGGTGAAAAGTCAGTTAGATTATTTGAAGCTAATTTCTGTAAACACATTTATCTCTACGATCTTATTAACCTTTTCTCTACTCACTTCTCTTTCTAATATTGTTTAAATTTATAGATATAAGATATATGTTATACACAATAGGTAAGTATGTGCATGCATAGAGAGTTTATTTTTTAATAAAAATGTTTCTAGGGCATGAGATTTTTTATTTACCCACTAGAGAAATTAATGCACACATGTCACTCTATATGATATGAACATTGAGTATGTATCATTAAGAGAAAAGGGGAAGATCTTTCATATGATTATTATTATGATTTAAATGTAAATAATTTATTATTATTATGTAAATATTCTATATGTATTATTAATGATTGATCAGAAATAAATGTTAATTTGTTTTATTAAAAGAAACTTATATTTTTCTTAAGAGTTAATCATTGTCTTATGATATTAGTTATGACTATCATCATCACTAATGAATATCAATGATTATCATAATTTAAATATAGTAATGTTTTAGGTAAATAATTATAGGTTGATAAACGATAAAATTTATATTGTGGCTGGAAGTCTTAATAAATCTGTTTAATGGCCATATAAATAATGGTTTTCACTGTATTTATTATTTGTGAGCCATCATAAGATATGACTACCATCTAAGATAATCAAATGTCACTCAATGTTTAGTGAATTGCTACTGATAAATCCATAGTATTTAATATGAGCTAGTAGGACATGAGAGTGTTAAATATATATTTATGATATTAAAATCTTATATAATAATTTTGTCTGATAATTTTATTTGCACAACTAAAGAATAATAAGGATATTCTGTTTTTCTTAATGTTAGTGCAAATATGATATGGTTCTAAAATACAAAGTCCTACATCCTGTTATAAATAATGTACTGGATGGGTTCAATCCAGGTACATCTATAAGTAGGTATATAATGTCATTTTATTTAAGTTTAGATAACCTAGAGGCACCCAGATAGACCATATACACACATAAGTAAAAACTTATAAAGGGCTATATAAAACTTGCTTAAAATCATTCTAGCCATTGTAATGCTCACCCCCCCCCCCAATCTTGAGCTCTCTTATTTTTCATATTTGTTATTAGTTATAACATATATAGATAGATGGTTAGATAGATAGATAGATAAATAGATAGATAGATAGATAGATAGATAGATAGATAGATAGATAGATAGATAGATAGATAGATAGATAGATGCTAAGAAATCAAGTCATATATCACATGACCAAATTTCATAAGCTTGTAATACAAATGTTATATAATGAATGTGCCAATAGTTCTTAACAAGCTTTTCAGAATATCCTTATCCTCAGACCATTTAAGACTATTTAAGTTGGATAACTGCATTTGATGATATATGGATGTCTGAAAAATTCAGATTTTCTACTTAATAGTAAAATATTAGATAAAGTGCTGGGCTTGACCTAATATTTTAAATCTAATGCTGGAATATCCTATTGCTTCACTGATGACAGTCAGAGCTACAAAATTGGTCTGAGGATAAAGATATTCTGAAAAGCTGGTCCTATATGATATAATATGGTTAAAAATTACTTTCACCATTTGTAATAGTGGTGTTGCATCAATAATAAATAATTGTAATATAATGATTACTGAAAAACAAAATCAATATTAATGACATATAGCTATGGTAGCTATGGTGCAATGAACTGCTAAAGAACGAGTGCACTCATAACAAAAAAGCTAAATTTTGAATGATCACCCATCTATTATTACATATATAAACCTTGGATATGTATTTCTCCAAATTTCAAATAGATGAATAGACACATGATAAAGTTAAATGAGTCCATTATGACTAACGCTTTTCAGTTGACCCAGGTCATAATCCCTTATGTGACTTTACCATGTAAACTAAGATAAAAAATATTTGATGTTTTTAGATTAAATATTTTTCTTGTTATGAAATATCAATGCTTTATTATGTGTTTTGATATGGACAAAAATTGTCTCCATCTGTACAGGATGTGTGTACTGTTATATTGACAACTTACAATTATATATATTTTTTAATATTATATTTTGTTACCCATGCCATCATGGTCCTCAAAATATGAATTGTTAAAAAATTTTCTTGATTATATATTTCACAATAGACAGGAAGATCAAGTGATTGGTATAAAACCAAGAGAAAACTTCCATATTGTGCAAGGGAATAATCGTTTTTATTTTTTTAAACACTTCAAATATTAGTTTTTGAATATTTTCAAATGTGAAATATTGTATTTCTTTATAATAATTTACCAAACAATTAGTGAATTGTTTTAGTGGTTATAAATCCAGGTATACGTAGAATAGTGTTTTCCAGAAGGTTTGTGATGATGGTGTTTCAGTTTTTATTTCTATGCTGAACCATTTCCATCATCTAATATGAGTATTGAATGTCTTTAATAAAATTTAACTGTGAGATGATAAGTAGACAAACTTTACTGAATTGGAATACTTGCAACAAATTCAAAATGAATAAATTATCTATTAAATCAGCAGAAGTGCTAATAATTAGAAATATATAAAATTTTTGTTACGTTTACGTATAAAAGTGCAGAGTGCATGCGTAAATGATATTTACAAAATTAGAAAAATGTGCTAGAAGGATTAACAAAACAATTACTGAAATCTTAGAAAATTAAATGTTTAGATTGAATAAATGTTTCTAAAATAACAGAATATAAAACCTGATGAAATTATTGATGTTAAATATTAATAAAATTTTATTGATCTAATAATGTTTATTGACAAAAATTTATTGTTCTAATAAGGTTTGTTAACAAATAGATAAATGCATTTTCATTCCTTTGTTTATAATAAATTGATGTTAAACATTTTATTATTATTATTTTGTTGTTTTATATTTCAAAATGAATTCAAATTACCATCAATGGAGAGAAAAAAACTATAACATTTCATCTGCATTATTTATGATACTATAGAGACACCCCAGAACTCGACTACAGGGAAATGCATTGTGGAAAATTTTGATGTCATTGGAAAAAACCTATAAATATTGGCAAATTAAAATGAGAAGTCAATCTATAAAATTTTCAATGTAGTATAAGATCACCATTTTTGTATCTACTACTCAAGGATGATAGGGTAGAAAATGTTATTTAGGATCCTGCCTTAAATAGGGTCAGGTCTCTACTCCATTTCAATAGTAGCAATGGATATATTTTAAACTAAAATATAAAAGAAAAAAACAAAGCATTTTTTTTAAAAAAAAACTATCAGTTAAGAAAATTTAAAATTTACAATATTGAAATTCTAGAATATCGTACTAAAATTTGTTTTATAGGATTAAGCGTCTCATTTGTGTTTCTCCAATTTCAAAGGAATACGCTTTTAATATGATTTTCGGTAAAAAAACATTTTAGTTATTATCCTAGAATCTTATCCAGTAAAGGAAGCTTTTGGTGGAGGATACTGAAAGTGCCTCATATATAAAGAAGTAAATAATATATTGTTAGTGAATAGAAATGATTTAAAATAATGTTTTTTAAAACATCATAAGCACGAAAGCCATATAGTGATCAGAGTACTTGTTTTGACAAGGAGTTACTTGAAGATTTTATGTTACAACAATCAAAAGAATTAAAGGGGCTGAAGGAATTCAAAATATACATTTAATATCTGACAGAAATATTTTTCAAAATGGATTAATTTGTGATGATTTTAATCTTCATTAAATGTGAATAATAGCACTACAAATTATTAAAAATGCTGTCATAAGCTGTCGTTTGCGAGTCTTATTATTGATAAATTTGGGAATGTTCGATATTTGATTGTCATGCAAACTGTATATAAACGATGTATTATTTGTTTGTATTTTAAGTAATACGTTAATAAATTATTAGAGTAGTAAATATGCCAAATCTGACCCTATAACTCCATTGAAAATTCAGGTAGTATATTTTGTATTCAGTAATTAAGGGTATATTGCGATAGATAAGTAAGAAGGAATACAACATGTTAAATCTTTGTTGATATACCAAATTTATTAAGCACAAGCAGATAACATTGCAATAATGTGAAAGTTAAAACCTTCAAAAGATGCACCTTAAGCATGCTTATGTGACAGCCAATCAGATGTAATAATCACTGCACGTGGAACTCTCAATTCTAAAACACACGTCAGGGTCCCATTTTTTTTCTTATAGTTCTGACTTGTGTTTTAGAATTGAGAGTTCCACATGCAGTGATTATTACATCTGATTGTTCTGTCACATAAGCATGTTTAAGGTGCATCTTTCAAAGGTTTTAGCTTTCACGTTATTAAATCTTTTTTGGTGGAGAGAGATCGCATTTTTTAAACCATTATTTAAAATTTATTTAAAATATAAATATTAAGTTATATTCTATGATTTGTGTTTTTTTTTTTAAAGCTTCTCTCTCGATCCATGTTTGAATAAAATTATTGAGAAGAAATAATACATTTTTCAGGATAAAAGTTATTTATATTTGGTTCACCAAATACAAGGTGGTAAAATATATGCTAAAATTAATTTAAAATTATGAATTGAGATTTGATGCTGTAATATCATTTATATACCTTATCTATTAGCATGATGAAGTATTAAAATGTTCTATTGCATAGGTCTTTGTAAAATAAACTTTGCAGTATCAAAATTTGAATTCAAACTCATTTGTAAATATTAAATTTATAATTTCGACATACTTAATTCGATTATATTGTACCAGTCGAAAAACCCACTACCTGAATGCAAATCAGACCCAAACTTTGCTGAACCAAAACTGAATTCAAACCCAACTCAACAGCTCAGATTAATAGAAATCTAAATCGACAGCACAGTGCTATGTGCCAAGAAACTAGCTCAATGGTTGGTGAGGATCAGAGACCCCTGAACTGACATTAATATCTGATAATAAACTGACTAAAATAATTTTAAATCGAATCATATGTATATGTTCGGGTTGCCAACACAGACAGCGAGTATTAACATTAAAATAATTATAAAAGAATTAAGAACTAAGAAACCAAGTGTGTTTAGAAAATATTTAATAATAATAATTTGTTTTGTTTGAATTTTAAATAAAGATTAAATTAATTAATTCTAGTCCTTAAACAAAGTTTATAATTATAATACGAGTGGCGGTCCTTATTATATGCCAATGAATATTACGCAATATTTGAAAGTCTATGTCTATGCCCCCAACAAGAAATAAAAGGCAGATAAAGGTATTCATTAGTAAAGGAAATTATTACTCTAATTTTATACGAAAGAATGTGATATTTATTTTCACATTCGCAAATCCATTCATGAAGAGCAAGATACGTATTTTAGGGCATAACTTTAATCTTTATTAGAAAACTTATTTTGAGATATAATGGAGAATTTGTTGGACTTTAATTGAAATCACTTCATCATGAATTACGAGCATCAGAGCGGGCTTTACCGGAACAGAGAGGCAACAGTGCTGACGAATTATGAGCTAGAAAGTGAAATTGAAAGATGATAGTTAGTCGATGATCGAAGTCCTATGGCGGCTTGCATCTGACAAGTCTTATGCCCTTTGACTAATATGAACAGGAGAGGAAGTGCTTTCTTCCTTGATAATTTAAAATAACAGAAATATTATCACCGACCAGCCTAACGGAGCGGAAGATTGCCCTACGTCAGCAACGTTCGAAGATGATGACTTTATAGTCATCATTTGAATGCTAAAACCCATATAGAATGCTCTACGTGATGACTTGATCAATTTAATTAAAGTCAAATGAGCTTTTAACTAAAATTATTTTAAAGTATTTGTAAATCATATTAATTATGCCCCAATCATCGTGCCCTTCCTGAATCTTAAATAACAAAGTTGAATTAGAATATATTTGATCCTTTATCGGCCCTTTTGCAATAAAAACATTTTAAGATTATATATGAATAAATACATATTGGTGAATACAAAAAATAGCTGGGGCATAGATTAAAAATGGAGCTAATAATTTATTATTAGCCAATTATAAAAATAACACACATTTAATAATTTCTTTCGACTCGATAATTGATAGAACGGTAAATCTAGTTCTAATGGGTGAGAATTACTATTAGAATTAATATATTATTATTTGCACAAGGCAAAGGAAACAAAGGAGATCATCGAGTCGAAAGATTATTGGCATATAATTAAAAATAAATGACATTAATAAATCACACGATAAATATATATATAATATAGTAAATGAACCGCCAAGTAAGAAAAGAGAAAGTTTAAAGACTAGAGATTGAGAGAATTTATATAAATTTAAAAATAGCATAAATAAAAAGGGTTTCACAGAGTACTACATTTATAGAATGAAAAGAGCTCTTAAGGGAAGTGTAAAATAAAGTTCGGAAACTGGCCAGAAGGTTTAAGGTTCATTATGGAAATATATTACCCATTTCTTCCGGGGCTGGTTCCCTTAGTTTACACGTCCGGGTTGGTAAAAATGTAGGCATGCATTCGGTCGATTACTTGAACAGTATATTAATGAATTTTCATGATTTTAGCAGCATGATTGGTCTGGAAAGAATTTAGCAGCTCCATTGAAGATTTTTAGGGGACTTCAGGAACCAATAGCCAGATTCCTGATGTTTAGCCCCTTACCATGATTGAAACACTATTTAAAATGCACAGAGTTTACTGCACTTCTCTACAACAAAGATGGCTTTTTTTCTCCAAACTTTTCAGAGCTATATATACTGTCCTCTGATGCCTTCAGGCTAGCGCTTCTTTCATTATCAATGTTTTTAGATTTACTGGTTGTTTTTAGATACATTCCTTCGATAAGGCTTTCAAACTCATTAACTTGAATTCATTTTCTAATTAGAAAATGAATTCTTAAAATCAGAAAATGATTTTAATTAGGAAATCCTTATCTTTTTTTCTAATTAATAAAACTTTAACTGTTGTTTTTGGAAAGGGAAAATCTGAAAGCTTATCGAAAGAATGTAGCTTTTAATCAATAAAACTTTAACAAATTATTTAAAAATAAAATCAAACATTCCTGACACAATGAAACTTTCGAACAATTATATATATTTAAATATTTACAAATATATACGCACAATCCACGCAGTTGTAATATATATAAATTCATGAATAATTTTATCATGAATTTATTAATAGAATTGATCAATTTAAATCTGAAAGAATTAATTTTAATACGCATTTATAAAATAAGTTTCCTTTATGGAAATTAGCATGGATTGAATGTATAAAGCCCCATTGCATCGGAAATTTAAGGTTAGTACTAGGGTTTGAAGTGGGCTTATGGCTAGATGTCATGAAGCTAGGATCGAACTCAGATCCGACTGCTTCATTTCATTTCACTTCAAAAAAAACAATGAAAAAAAATCTCTTTACTTATACATGATACAGTCACATAAGTGTACTCGACTAGTTGGTGGACTCTGGGAGAGCAGCATGAGTGTGAATAATATCATCTGTACAAACTGCAAAATTATACATGTCTCATTGCAATCATTTTTTTAATATCTATCTTATAATAAGGTCCGTTAATCAAGTCTCATTTTCCCTATGGTCATGTCAGTTGGTCGTCTGTATATATATCTGTCATTTAATGGTTGCCTTATTGTTTCCCTGGATCAGGTGGCACATATGGTTTTAACTTTTGATAATGGTCGTAGTCTTGGTCTTTTCTGGTTGGCATCAAGTTCCCATAGTCTATTGTAGTCAAAAAGTCTATGGTATTTTCTAGTGACCTAGGGCACATCCCAAGCATAGTTCTTTGAATCCATGGGGTAAATGATGTCTGATCGTCCAGATGATGTGTTGGTCCTCATATTTGAAGGCTGTGAGGGATTTGAATATGGTTACTTGCTGGATGAAGTAGGCTGTGTATTCGTCTGCCGTCTTCTTGGTACATCTGGGTGTTCAGTCTATGCAAAATACCCTCCTGCCTTTCTTCACTCCAATATTTTTTTTAAATGGCCTTTTCATATCATTGGATCATGGTAGGTGGTTTTTTAATAGCTTCCACCATGCCTTGGCAGCTTCTCTTAAGTAGTGGCTGGCTAGGATAATCTTTTCCTTTTCTGCTATAGAGTGCAGACAGAAAAATTCTTTAATGCTGTCTAGATGATCTATGGGCTTTTCTCCTGGGTTACCCCTAAAAATTTGAATTTCTACAGAAGATCTAAGGGATGGTCTCTGCAAGTTCCTTAGACTCATTTTGGAGTTTATTGTCAGTTCCATTTCTACTTTTGGTTTTATTTCACTAGTGGTCTGAACATCTTTTTCCCTTTCTTTATTTATATCGGCTTCTTCCACCATTTCTTGATTTGACTCATTTTCTCCACTGTCATCTTCTTTGCTGTCCACAACCTTTTTTGGTGTGGTCTGATCATCATCTCCAGTGGAGCTTTGTAAGTGTCTATTGCTTGAGGATGCTTTGCAATCTCTGGGTTGGTTTGGGTCCCTCGTGTTTCTTCAAGCTTTAAAATCCTTTCCATCATCATCATCATTAGCTTCCTGTCTTCTCTCATTTCTCTGAGGATCGTATGAAAAGTCTCTCAATCGTCGTGATCATCTTTAGCCATCTTTCTGCTTTGATGGTTGCACTTTTTCCTATTGATCTGATTTTTAAAATTGATCTCTCATTCACTGGAGGTGGTTGAAGGTGCATCACTATCGTCAGTCAATTCTTTATCTAATTGTTCTTCCATCTTTGAAAGTGAATAAATAATATAATAAACAATGTGAATCAAACTTATGGCATTCTCTGTATACTTAAATAATAATTTTTTTCTTCAGTACATTTAATTAGGTCTCTGACTACTGGTCTCATTGTCCCTATCTTCATTAGCTGCTGCATATTATTTCCCCAAACTATGTAATCTGCCTTTTTTAGTTTAGTTTTAGTTTGCCTACATTTTCTTGGTTAGCTCTTTCTATTAATTCTTTGAATGAGACATGTATTTTATTTAGAAAAAACTATTAAAAATAAGAAACAAACATTACTCATTTTCCCTCTGTTCAACTGTTCTCCCATGTCTGAAAAAAGAAAACTATACAAATGATTAGTGATATACAAATATTTATATATATATATTAGCAGGTAGTAAAAGTAATTCTCTGTATTGGACACATTTGGTTTTTTTATTATTTAGACAATTGACCCACTACTGTGCTGACAATCAAATTTGCTGACAAATTTATTTATATGGGCGCCAGTGTTCAAAATGAGATCAATAGGGCATGTGATATAACCCATTGACCCCCAAACTACATATGACTGACTTAATTTTTGATAAAACAATTTAATTGAGGTTGAGTATTTCTTATTTATTAACAACTGACACGTTCCTAACCTGAGTTTAAATATAGGAGTTCAAATATTATTTTTACTAAGCATGATGCTTTCACACAGAAAAAAAATGTCAAAATTAATATTACACAAGAAGTTTTATTTGTTGATATCATTTTTAATCTTGCTAGCATGAAAGCGTGTAAACCATTTAAGCATTTTGCAAACTGCATCTGGCTGCTTGGTGTACACAAAAGGTCTTCACCTGCTTTGAGGTTACTCTAGAAATTTTTGTCATTAAAGCATATTGTCACACTGCATCAGACCGCTTGACAGATAATTCCCAGTTTGAAGGTCTTCGCCTTGCTTTGAGGCTACTAAGAATATGGAGTGAACATTAAATATATGTGCTAGCAAGCAATACTTTGAAATTTAAAACTTTTAACATGATATCATATTGGATATTTTTGATTATAAGACTAAGATAAACTAATTAATTTTGACACAGAAAAACATTTCATCTAATTTTACCCTTTGCTTTGATCTGCTCTTACCACTTTTCTAACGATAATTTTCCTACTGTCATGAACGCGTATAACACAAACGTATAATATATATAGTGATATAGTACATGTATAATTAATTTATATATATATTCTAATAATTATTCTAACTAACGAATCTTTTGCTGAATGAACATTTAAAAAAGATAATCTTGAAAACATTTTTATAAAAAAGAAAATTACAAAATGACATTTTAATTTATTAAATTTTCGCATAACTTTTCTCTTAAATATATACAACACTCTTTAAACATCGCTCTCTACTGAAACATTTAATTTATCGAGATCTCAATTGACTGAGTAACTAAGATCATAATTACTATCTCCAGGGTATGTGTGGGGTTTATTAATCAAAGCCCCAATGATTGGGCAGCCAAAAACATAACCATGTACCAGTCGAAAAACCCACCAAAAAAACTGCAAGTCGGATCCAAACTCAGCTTAACCAAAACTGAATTCAAACCCAACTCAAGCTCAGATTAATATAAATCGACGGCACAGTGCTATGCACCAAGAAACTAGCTCAATGGTTGGTGAGGATGAGACACCCCTGAACTGACATTAATATCTGATAATAAACTGACTAAAATAATTCTAACTCGAATCATATATATATGTTCGGGTTGCCAACACAGACAGCGAGTATTAACATTAAAATAATTATCAAAGAATTAAGAACTAAGAAACCAAGTGTGTTTAGAAAATATTTAATAATAATAATTTGTTTTGTTTGAATTTTAAATGAAGATTAAATTAATTAATTCTAGTCCTTAAACAAAGTTTATAATTATAATACGAGTGGCGGTCCTTATTATATGCCAATGAATATTACACAATATTTGAAAGTCTATGTCTATGCCCCCAACAAGAAATAAAAGGCAGATAAAGGTATTCATTAGTAAAAAAAATTATTACTCTAATTTTATACAAAAGAATGTGATATTTATTTTCACATTCGCAAATCCATTCATGAAGAGCAAGATACATATTTTAGGGCATAACTTTAATCTTTATTAGAAAACTTATTTTGAGATATAATGGAGAATTTGTTGGACTTTAATTGAAATCACTTCATCACGAATTACAAGCATCAGAGTGAGCTTTACCGGAACAGAGAGGCAACAGTGCTGATGAATTATGAGCAAGAAAGTGAAATTGAAAGACGATAGCTAGTCGATGATCGAAGTCCTATGGCAGCTTGCATCTGACAAGTCTTATGCCCTTTGACTAATATGAACAGGAGAGGAAGTGCTTTCTTCCTCGATAATTTAAAATAACAGAAATATTATCACTGACCAGCCTAACGGAGCGGAAGATTGCCCTACGTCAGCAACGTTCGAAGATGATGACTTTATAGTCATCATTTGAATGCTAAAACCCATATAGAATGCTCTACATGATGACTTGATCAATTTAATTAAAGTCAAATGAGCTTTTAATTAAAATTATTTTAAAGTATTTGTAATTATGCCCCAATCATCGTGCCCTTCCTGAATCATAAATAACAAAGTTAAATTAGAATATATTTGATCCTTTATCGGCCCTTTTGCAATAAAACCATTTTAGGATTATATATGAATAAATACATATTGGTAAATACAAAAAAATAGCTGGGGCATAGATTAAAAATGGAACTAATAATTTATTATTAGCCAATTATAAAAATAACACACATTTAATAATTTCTTTCGACTCGATAATTGATAGAATGGTAAATCTAGTTCTAATGGGCAAGAATTACTATTAGAATTAATATATTATTATTTGCACAAGGCAATGAAAACAAAGGAGATCATTGAGTCGAAAGATTATTGGCATATAATTACAAATAAATGACATTAATAAATCACACGATAAATATATATATATATATAATATAGTAAATGAACTGCCAAGTAAGAAAAGAAAAAGTTTAAAGACTAGAGATTGAGAGAATTTATATAAATTTAAAAATAACATAAATAAAAAGGGTTTCACAGAGTACTACATTTATAGAATGAAAAGAGCTCTTAAGGGAAGTGTAAAATAAAGTTTGGAAACTGGCCAGAAGGTTTAAGGTTCATTATGGAAATATATTACCCATTTCTTCTGGGGCTGGTTTCCTTAGTTTACATGTCCGGGTTGGTAAAAATGTAGATATGCATTCGGTCGATTACTTGAACAGTATATTAATGAATTTTCATGATTTTAGCAGCATGATTGGTCTGGAAAGAATTTAGAAGCTCCATTGAAGTTGTTTAGGGGACTTCAGGAACCGATATCCAGATTCCTGACATAGAGCCCCTTACCATGATCAAAACACTATTTAAAACACAGAGTTTACTGCACTTCTCTACAACAAAGATGGCTTCCCCTCTCCAAACTTTTCAGAGCTATATATACTGTCCTCTGATGCCTTCAGGCTAGCGCTTCTTTCATTATCAATGTTTTTAGATTTACTGGTTGTTTTTAGATACATTCCTTCGATAAGGCTTTCAAACTCATTAACTTGAATTCATTTTCTAATTAGAAAATGAATTCTTAAAATCAGAAAATTATTTTAATTAGGAAATCCTTATCTTTTTTTCTAATTAATAAAACTTTAACTGTTGTTTGTGGAAAGGGAAAATCTGAAAGCTTATCGGAAGAATGTAACTTTTAATCAATAAAACTTTAACAAATTATTTAAAAATAAAATCAAACATTCCCGACACAATGAACTTTCGAACAATTATATATATTTAAATATTTACAAATATATATGCACAATCCATGCAGTTGTAATATATATAAATTCATGAATAATTTTATCATGAATTTATTAATAGAATTGATCAATTTAAATCTGAAAGAATTAATTTTAATATGCATTTATAAAATAAGTTTCCTTTATGGAAATTAGCGTGGATTGAACGTATAAAGCCCCATTGCATTGGAAATTTAAGGTTAGTACTAGGGTTTGAAGTGGGCTTATGGCTAGATGTCATGAAGCTAGAATCGAACTCAGATCCGACTGCTTCATTATGTTCAAAGTAAAAGTGGGATAAAATATTGCAATCATCTTCTACAAAATGACATGTATGTTGTATTGCCACACATACCAAGAGTTTATACATCAAATGTAGATATAATCAATACACTAGACTTTTAAAAAAAAGATGAAAACATTTATCTTTAATATTTGTTGTTCTAAGAAAATAATGCATTTATAAATATTTATCTTTAATATTTGTCGTCATGTAGTAATGATTTTTTTTCTATTATTATTATATTATTTTGTTATTTACATAAAATAAACAATTATTTATTTTTTTGAGATATGGAATATGATTCTTTAATCATTATTTTGATACCATTTAAGTTCTGGTCAAGACATCACACTGCTGATTCAATTAAGGTTACTTGAATATATTATTATATTTGCTATTTGAAGCGAATAAGTTAAAAATAGTAATGCATACACAAAAATTCCCTGACAAGCATATTCATTTTGATAGTAGTAAATGTTATTAAAGAAAACTGAGAATTTATTATAATAATTCCTAATGAATATTTATTAATAGAAACCCTTCATTATATAGTTAATGAATAAATAAAACAAAATTATATGTGTATAAAATCATTTAGTAATAAACCAGTGATTGTTGAAATATTACACAAATTATATATTATTCTTTAAAAGTTTAGTAGTCAATATTTAAATCCCTGAGAAATTATATATTACATTATTTATTTTGTTTGGAAATATGGGGTGATTGTGTTCATGTGGGTTAGGATCTTATAAAGGCACAAGTGTATGTGTAATAACCTCATTGTCCAATTCCAGTTATTGATGTTCAATCTTCTTTGCGACCCCCATACCTATGTATGTTTTCCTACAGTTGATCTAAAATAACATCCATACAAGGTTAGTCTTAGGTAACAATAAAAAAAACAAACAACACGAATTCTGTCCTGTAGTAAGGGTATGTGCTTAATATGGAATAATATCAAAATCTTACCTTGTTCTATGTCAAGACACTTTGGAGGGAAAGCTGACCTAAACTTTATTTCACATAAAATTTTTTTTATCTAACTTGATAATTTTTCCCTTCATGTTGCTGCTTTCAATTGCAATGGACTCTTCCCACTTGTAGACATGTTCAAGCTTCCAAGTATGGAAATAAAATAAAACTAGAATTTTACATACACACCCCCACACACTCACACACACATATATATCAAAACTTTCTTTAAGTTATCTTGGTTAATATCCTTGAGTTTGGCCATAATGTCTTTTATGGATACAATCTATCTTTCTTCAGATCATTCTTCTTTGGTAAGTTATTCATCACTCACTAAAATTCTGCAGCAATGCACTTGATGTTGATTCCATTTTCTGAAGTTGCTTTACTTCTCAATCCATTTAGACATTTAGTGTAGAACATTTGATGTTTCTTTAGGCATTATACAGGTAAGTAAAATAAGTCATTGTGTTTCTGTGGTCAGACAATAGCATTCCAGTCCTATGGCAATGTTAATTTAGCCAGAATACATTGCACAGCAGTTTATAACATTTAATTTTTCTTGATTGGCTATTTGGCATTTAATGGCTTGTATAAGAAAAAATTACTCCATCATTTATATAAATTCTGGTGATGTTCTATTTTTTTTCTTATCACGTTTCAATAATAGCACAGTTTTTATTTTTAAATATCAATTTATAATCAATTCAGTTCTTTTCTTAAACAACATGAATTCATCAAACTTTTCATTATTTAAATGTCGGTTGTAATTTTTTATAGTTTTGCACTGCAAAAATTATATGGTTAATATGGAATATTCAAACAAGTCATCCATCTTCTCTTGTATTCTAATATTCAATCATAAGATGGTCACTTTTTACAGTTATTGCATCATTTGAAAAATAATAAAAGATGATGAAAATGAACTGGGTTTGCTTTTATACCATGCTTAGTTTTTGGTATTTAGTATACTAACTTTTCCATTTTTTCCATTGCCATGGGTATCTATTGTTGCATGTATTATATTGGTTATAGTAAATATATATATAAGTTTACAAAAAAATGATAGTGTATATTCAGTCAACTGTTAGTTAAGCCTGTGTTTTGAGTGTTTTTGATTTGGTGGTGTGGATAAGTAAAGGCTTGTTTTGATAGAATTGTAAGCCAGCCTGAAAACTTGTAAGATATATTCTCTTAATAATTTAGTAAAAAAAATAGCTATAAGAAATAAAATGATATATATAATAGATTGAACCTCTGTCATTGTTGCAATATTAGAGTGTTAATATGTGTAATTTTTTTGCATAGATATGTGTGTTTTTTACAAAGCAGTTTTTCTTTCCTTTATTTTATTTAACTGATTGCAATTTTGGGTGTATATATTGTACATATGCAAAATGATTATCTTACATATGACCATATTATGATTATAAAATTGGTGTAATACTATTAATAATTTTAAATAATGTATGACCAATTTTATGTCAGTTGTGAAAGTGTAAACTTGTTATATTTGTGAAATGTAACAGATACTTAAACTATTATATAAGTAACTCAGTAGAAAATATACATGTTACATTAACTAAGTATGGATATAACATTTTACATTAAAATGTAGACAGGCTACTATCTAAATACACCTGGTCTCGTTTTATGTGGATTATTTTAACGCAATTTTGAAGTTATGCAATTCATGTTTTTTCTTAATATCTTTCATATTTCACTATATTTATTAGATATCAAGAAATTTAAATTATTAATAACTTAATTTCACTTGAAATACTTTTTTTTTCTTTTCAAAAATATAATGTTATATTAGCAGCTAACATGAATATGGCCAAAAGCTGTATTTAGAATTTTAGCTTCTATGTAAATAACCTACTTATACTAACGAGTAAATAATAATAATAGATTCATACTTACATATAACAATATGGCAATAAATATTCAAAAATTTTAACTTTTAAAACATATTTTATTATATGTAACAGAAATAAATAATCTTTTAGATTTTTAAAATAAAAAACAAAGATTTTATAAACTGAAAATAATCTTTCTAATGATAATCTTTTTGTTTTGATTGCACTCTCATTTTTTTAATATAGAAACAGAAAATCACTAACACAGCACGAGATTGAAAGGGGTGCTAGTTGTACATCACGAATAAAAATAAAGTGGCTAACAGGTTTCTCTGGGCATAATTGCTGAGAGATTCTTGACTTCATTTAAGGAGAAGCCACAATACATCACATCACATCGAATCTGATTTCTTACCAGCGGTAATGATTAAAATATGTACGAAAAATGTAAAATTAAATACTGTAGTTAATAAAAAAAAGTGTCTTGTATTAATTTTTTTCAAATATTTGAAATTTTTTATTAATCATACTTTATTTGCTTATTTTTTAAAGCGAATTTTAAAGTAATTTTTCCTTGTTGCTTTGCTTTTATGCGAATTCTGAAAATTACTGGAACATATTCCCCATTTTTCAAGGTAAGTTAAGTCCATTTGTGTGCGATTTTTTTTAATGCGGGTTTTCTGTGGAACTTATCTACCACATAAAACGAGACCCAGATGTACTTCCATTTGTTAGATCATATATGTGATTATTAAAAGTAACCATGATATTAACTTTTATCCCTAAGAGAACAAAAAAATTTTTATTTTATTTTATTATTAGTTTAAGACATTACATTCATCTGGAAAAAATCTACATATAGAGAGTTTTATACCTCGAATTACTTAGTCACCTATTATACTATTTTTGATTGTTTTTGTATATCTACATTTATTTATACATAAATAGATGTAGAAATACAATTTGTACACCTATTCAAACATTCTTTAATGATTATATATATATGTAATAAAGTTTGATATCTGTATTCATTTCACAATATATGTAATATACAAATCAATATATATATCAAAATACAGTACAATTTATATAAATTATATTCTTTTAGAAGTACTTTCGACTATACACTTTGTAGTCTTTATCAACTATATAACATTGAATAATCAAAATGAGACAACCCTTAACAATACCCATAGTTCAATTCAGATTTCCCACAATTCTGTTATCTTAACATTTGATGACTGGCGATTCATTAACATTTGACGATTTCTTGAAATCAACATAGCCTCTTTTATTTTACGTTTATTATGACAATGTTCAATTTGAATAATTTTCTTATTTTTATAATCAAATTTAAATCCATATTGACAAGATTTATTATGATCAAATATAACAGATGATGAAGGTTTATTTACATCTGTTCCATATTGATTCTCTTTTTGAATTCTATTATATAAAAGCATATGTTCTTTTATTCTCTTCTCAAATGTACACTTAGATTCACCAATGTATTGTACGCTGCATCCACATATCAATGTATATATAATAGAATTTTGATTAAACTTTGAATTTTAGAATTATTAAGCAATCTATTTATGTTATTTGTAGAGAAAAAAGCAATATGACACAAACCATTATAAATTTTCCTAATAAACTTGACCTGCTCATCTGATATAAATGGCATTGAAATCCATTTCATTTTGATATTTTTATTTTTAATTTTATTATAGTATTGATTTCTTTTAAATCCTTTAATAATATTAGCAATTGCATTTTTATAACCAATTTTCAACAAGTCATTAACAAATAAATGTACATTTTTAATTTTATCACTAGAATATTTGCATAATTTTTCATTTCGAAATAAGAATGATTTCAATCCAGACAGCTTATGACACATAGGTACATGTGATTCATATGGAATAAAACCTCTAGTTTCAATTGGTTTAATTAACATAAGATAATCCAAACTGTAATCATTAAGAGTAACTTGAATATCCAAGAATTTTATGGAATTGTATTTCTCTTTAGTTATAACCCATTTTATATCCTTAATCTCATTTAATTCATTAAATAAATTGACTATTAATTCTTGTTTTCCACAAATAAAAACATCATCCACATATCTATGATATACTTTAATTTCTTGATATTTCAATTGTTTTAAAATTTTACTTTCATATGTTGATATAACAAAATTACAAATTTGAGCAACAGCAGGAAGACCCATTGGCCAATCAAAATTCATTTTATAATATTCATTATTAAAATTAACATAAATATTTTTATCAATAAACTGCAATACTTTTATAATAAAATTTATAATATCAGACTTTACATTTTTTGAAACAAGAGCATTATAAATAATATTAATTGACTCTATTCTATCTATTGATCCATACATTTCATTTATATCAAAAGTACAAATTGTGTCATGTAAATCTATATTTATATTCTTAATTTTATCTACAAAATCAAACGATGATGAAATAGTATATTCTCCAAAACCTAAAATATCTTGAAGTAATAATTCAATATATCTACATGTTTGATAATAATATGCACCACCAAAATCAACCATCAATCTCAATGGATAATTTTCTTTATGTAGCTTTATATTCGAAAATAATATGGATTATAAATGTATATATATATATATATATATATATAAATGGCTGATTATTAATAATATGGATTATAGATGTATATATATATATTCATGAGTAACAATTAATTTAAATATATTATCCCTTTTTTTACTGTTTTAGTATCTCCTAATTATTACTATTCCTTTAACCTCAAATTAATAAAATAATTATGATATTATTCTTATTAATTTATATGTTCAACACTGATCTATTTCCTAAAAATACATTTTTTTTTAAAATCATATATAATATCCACTATACTCTTATTTAATCTTGTGTTATTAATAATTTTCATTTATATATATATATCTTTTTATTTTACAATTATAAATCAAAAATATAAGTTGTTTTAACCCAAAAAATACCCTTTTTTAAAATTTTAAATTTAACATTATATCCTATCTTTCTCTATTTATATATTATTTAAATTACTTATATCTGTAATTATTGCCACTTTTTTTTATTTATATATTTTTATACTTATTTATATATTTTCCTGTACATTCACTTACTAATCCATATCATTTATAATCTATTACTATTGATTTATTATTATTTAATAAATTGCTAAATTACTATTATTTTTTTATAAAATCATCATATTTTATATGATACTATTTTATACTTTAATATTATGCTAAATTTTTAGTTTTATAAATACATATCATCTTTAAATATATTTAAATTTATCTTTTCATATTTAAAATTTTCTATAGTTCTATATATACATATATACAAATAATAATAAAATATATGTACACCTGTGTTTCATTTTATGCAGTAGATAGCTTCCACAGAAAACCCACATTAAAAACAATCGCATAAAAATAGACTTAACTTACCTTGAAAAATGGGGGATAGGGTCTGTAATTTTCAGATTTTGCATAAAAGCAAAGCAACAAGGAAAAGTTACTTTAAAATTCACATTAAAAAAAATAAGGAAATAAAGTATAACTAATAAAAAATATTTGAAAAAAATTGGTACAAGACAAACTTTTTTACTTTTTATTAACTACAGTATTTAATTTGACATTTTTTCATACGTATTTTTTGACAATATGCAGTTCGTTTGTAAACCGGTAAGAAATCAGATTCGTCAATGTGATGTGATGTAGCTTCTCCTTGAATGAAGTCAAGAATCTCAGCAATTATGCCTGGAGAAACTTGTTAGCCACTTTATTTTCCATTCCCCACTCTAAGTTTTCCCATATTCTGCTCCATCCCATTTACACAACTAGTGTCAATTTCAGTCTTGTGCTGTGTTAATGGTTTTCTGTTGACAACTGATTTTTACTTCTGAAATAAAATTTAAATGTTCACATTTTGTTTCTATATTAAAAAAATGATATCACAATCAAAACAAAAAGATTATACATTATTATTAGAAATATTATTTTCAGTTTATAAAATCAATAAAATCTTCATTATTTATTTGAAAAATCTACATTATTTATTTCTGTTACACCTAACAAAATACATTTTAAAAGTTTAAAATTTTTGAATATTTATTGCGATATTTTTATATGTAAGTATTGTAATGGACCGTAAAATACTATCAACAGTCCTTTAAGAATAAGTTATATATTTAGGTTATATACTCATCCATACCTTTAAAGATCTGACAGATACTGACAGCCAAAAGAATGATTAGCATTTCACAATTTTGAGTTAGATAAAAGAATTCAATCACTGCTCTCAAAGTATACAATGTTCCATGATCACTCAGATGATCATCACATTTCAGCCTCTCTAAGCTACTACAATCCATAATAGTTTTCTGCAAATGCTATTGCACTGCCCTGCTTACATCCAAGTCTTAGGGGCTATTATTATAAAATATTGCCTTGCTCATCTTTGGGAGTCTTAGAGACAAGTATTATACATATATCAAAAAGAACTATACCTTACTCTCTCTGGAGTCTTAAAGATAAAATCATGGCAGGACTACTGTTAACTGCTTCATGATAAATAGTAACTAACATGATAATTTGGGTTGGAGCAGTAAATGAGATCAATCAGTCACAAGTGACATGAATGCATCACATCCTCAAGACAATGACAAAAATTCCCCATCCAACATCAATACTTGCAACAGAACCAACCAAACTTCAACAATCAAATATCCAATCCAGCCTTAAAAATTATAGATTTTCTATAACAAAATATGTAACGGAATGTAAAACCCTTTAGGATGGTACACCCAGAGCCTTCTCTACTTACAGGTCCTATTACTACTCAGGTTCTAACTCAGTATAGACATTTGCCTTTAACTCTGCTCAAGGATGGATTTAAATAGGATGGTAATAATATGACCTCTATATAGATCCTTAATGGCTATTGCTAATAATATATTTAAAAAAAATCTGTATAGATGTATAATAGCTATTCTGGTGAGTGAAGTATGAATGATGCTTAATAATCTAGAGACCACAGAAACAAAGATTTTAACTTCAAACAACAAATATTTATTTATGAAATTGGGTTTAAATTTATAATATTTATGAATTAATAAAATATATACATGAATATAATAAAATATTGATTTATCTTTACTACAATAAGACTAGCTATGACTTAAATATTAACATATCAATTAATAAAAATTATAAAATTATAGTGCATAATGTACAATATAAAGTATCAATTATTTTAAATATGAAATTATATTACTAGATGTACCATTATCATTTTGTTTATGTCCTTTAAATGTATCTCAAGGTTATGTCTATGAATTGCTAATTTGTGTATTGTGGATATAGTTCATTCATAAGGCTGTTAATCATTTAAACAAGAAAATGTTATATATATTTACTTATTAATTAGTTTGATTTTAATATATTAATTGTCTAATAAATGTAAATATTTAAAATCTTACCTTAAGTCATTGTCCAGTTTAATTTAAGCATTCAATTACGTTAATATTTTATTTACAAACATATATATTTATGTATACCTTGAGTTGTGTATTTCTATTTTTCTCTCCCTATAAAAATCTAAACAAATGGGTTCTTTTTAATAAAAAAAATGTTTGCTACAAATGAATAAAAGGGTGAGAAAAATTTATAACTCAACTCTCAGTATACATTTAAAAAAATATTTAAAGCATATTATTAAATGAAATTTCGGAATTCCTTGAAATAATAGCAAGTTAAATTTTCAAGAGCAGCTTCTGTATTCTTAGCAGATAATGCCTTTCTTTTATTCATGTATATTAAATCCTTTTAAACATTCCAAGCATCAACAATTCCAATGACAAAATCGAATTCCTGGGCGTTTTATTTTATAGCCATCGATTCCATCTCCAGATCATTCCATGCTGATTTAAACATTTAATATATACCAATGAATATTTTCCTCCATCACCTGCCAATGACACCAAGGAGATAGAAAAATCCCCTGACACTTAATTAGCAAAAGTGCATCATTAGATATTATTTACACATATATAAGTTGTGAAATATAAATCTTTTTCCAAGGCTTACATTATAATATAAAACAAATGCTATTTCTATGCAGTTTTGTTTATATATATATGTGAGATGCATGATAAAGATTTTACTTTAAAAGTAATAAAAATTAGTGTTAATAAAGTTTTATTTCATCATTAGTTGATTTTATTTTTTTTCAAGAAACATTTTATAGTAATTATATTTTTGACAATGATAAATAACTATGAAGCTCTTAGCGTTTATTTGAATGAACGAAAGTTTATCAATTAAACAATGTCTTTTTTCCTTTTTTAAAATATTTTACACTAATAAATAATAAAGTTCCAAATATTAAACAGTTTATTTTAATAACGAAAGGAAATCATAATAACTAATATAATAACAATTAAAATATTCTTATTTACAACTTTACTTTCATGCCTTCATTTGAACAAAAAAAAAAAAAAACCCAACAACTAAAAATTCCTGTTGCTTAGTTTTTTTCCACATTCCAAAATCAACAAAGGTTTACTCTTTTTTTTCTCTTTTAAACAAAAGAAATGTGGTTAATAAAATTTAATGTCAAATATTTTCTTTATTATTTTTGTCACGTCATGATTTAAAATCTACATTCATGTATAAATGTGTATATGTATATATTTTATTTTACATTTAATAAAAAAAATAAATTTGTTCATTCCTTCATGAATGTATGGTTATGTTTGGATATATATATATGTCTCCTAATATCTAAAAAAAATTATGTTTTAAAAGTTGGCTGCCTATTTAATCTGTATACATGTTACCCAAAACATCAGTTACTTATTATTATTATTATTATTTTTATAAAGATTGGGAATCACCTTACAGTATAAATGTATTATTATTATTTACTCATTAGTATAAGTAGGTTATTTATTCTAAATACAGCTTCAGGCCATATTCACGTTAGCTGCTAATATAACATTATATTTAAAAAAAAAAAAAAAGTATTTCAAGTCAAAATAAGTTATTAATAATTTAAATTTCTTAATATCTAATAAATGTACTGAAATATGAAAAATATTAAGAAGAAACATGGATCACATAACTTCAAAATCACATTAAAATAATCTGCATTAAAATAATCCGCATTAAAATAATCTGCATAAACGAGACCCAGGTGTATATACTGTTTTGTAGAAATTTTCAAATATAAATGTAAATATGAATATATTTGTAAATTATATGTGTTTATAAAATAAAAAAATTAACCATCACATGATCACATTTCCTATACCAGCACATTAATTGTTGATAAACAAAGCAAAACTCTCCATACAGTATTGCCACCTGTGCTAAACAGAATAATCAATGGATGCCAGAAGGCTTGTGCATAAAATCCCTATCTAATGCCTACTCATCCAATATCCCCAGACTATTTTCTAGCTTGTGGCCTTTGTCAGTGAGGAGCTTTGGATCTGAGAGCACTGCATCTAGATCTTAGGATCTAATGCAACCCTCTAGCAACCACCTTTTATCTCTACTTAACTACAATACTGTGAGAATGAAATTGAAAACACAAAAAATATTTTCAATCTAAGCCCAATAGCTTATATAGTCATATGGGTCTGAACTCAGTTCAGCACCCATACATTTTGGTGTCTTTGGCTCTTTTACAACCATAGCCACCACTATCCTATTAGGCAGGATTGGTACTGAACTGAGTTCAGACTCATATGACTATATAAGCTATTGAGCTTAGATTGAAAATATTTTTTGTGTTTTCAATTTCATTCTCATAGTTTTGTAGTTAAGTAGAGATAAAAGGTGGTTGCTAGAGGGTTGCATTAGATCCTAAGATCTAGATGCAGTGCTCTCAGATCCAAAGCTCCTCACTGACGAAGGCCACAAGCCAGAAACTAGTCTGGGGATATTGGATGAGTAGGCATTAGATAGGGATTTTATGCACAAGCCTTCTGGTATCCATTGATTATTCTGTTTAGCACAGGTGGCAATACTGTATGGAGAGTTTTGCTCTGTTGATGATTTTACAAGGAAAAATTATATAACAATTTAGCAATTTATTAAACAATAATAAATTAATAATAATAGGTTGTAAATGATATGGAATAATAAGTTGAAACATATAAAACTATATAAATAAAAAGAAAAAAAATGCAGTGATTGTAGTTAGCTTGGATAGTATTATAGAGCAAGCTAGGACATAATATAATTAATTTAAAATTAACGTTTATTTGGAAATTTTTAAGGAACTGAAATAGTAATAGATAGATTAAAATTAGATCTCTAATATTTCTGTTTTATAGCTGTAAAATAAAAAAGGTAAATATAAAGATAAATTATTAATAATAGAAGATTTAAGAAAAAAATAATAGATATGATTTTAAAATAAAAAGAATACACTTTTAGTAAATGGATCCATGCTGAACAAAGAAATATATAAAAATCAGAAGTATTTTATTAATTTGGAGATAATAAAATTATAATTTTATAATAATTTAATTTATAAGGAATAGTAATAATTAGGAGATATTAAAAGAACATTAAAAGGGATAATATATTTAAGTTAGTCGTTATTCTATGAATACATATAAAAACAGGAATATAAGTATATAATCTATATTTATAATTATATTTCAGCTTAGTGTTATATATTTTATTTTATATTATCTAGATTATTTTATTTTATTGGTTTTAATTTATCACATTTATTTTATTTTATTTTTATTATATTTTGTGTTGCTTATTTTTATTTTTTTAATTACATTTATTTATTATTTGTTTTATTTTATTTATTATTATATCATATCTCTGACGAAGTCTGCCAGACAGACGAAATGCCAGGTTTATGTGCATATATATATATATATAGTTTATAGGAAGATTCAGTTAATTCCTGTTCAGTTACATATAAACTGAGTTATTTATTATTTATATATATATGAAATAATAAAAATTTGCTATAAAGTGTTTAAAGTAATGTGTATAAATTGTATTTTTCATTAAAAACCTGTCAACACTTAAGACAATCCTAATATCAATAACAATCAACAATTTCAAACTGCTGTCAAGGCAATCTCCTTTTACCAATAAAGGTTGCATCCCACCTTTATTAATGATCTAATATATTTATATAGCCACTAAATATTGCAACTTGATCACAAAGAATGAAATTATTGATACAAAGAGGCTTAAAAATATTACAGTAAAATAAAGAACATTATAGATTAGTGACATTTATGATAAATGGATCAATTTATTGATTTGTTTACGTGATTATAGATATATAAAGAAATATCACATATATACAAATGCATATTTGGCTTCTATTTTATTAGAATTAATATTTATTAATTAATATTTTTATTTTAATATTTATTGTTTATTATTTGTTATTTAATATGTCAAAAAATAGTTTTTTTATCTATTTGAGATTAACTATGAATAGATAATTTTTGTATATGTATTTTTTAGCTAATAAATTATTTAAATTTAATGTATATAAAAAATGTTTTTTTTTTCTTCAACCGCAGCTTTTTATGACTCATGATCAATGCATGCTAGCATTTTATTATTGTAATAAATAACTAAACAACACTATATACCACGTTTTGATTAAGAAAGGACTGCAAACATCTTGAAGAAAGAACAAGTCATCTTATATATTGGGACACGTAGTATCTATCCCTAGCAATGTAATATTTACTGGACTATAAGATCTTATAATACAGATCAGTTGTGGACACCCTAACCCTAACGCTACGCAGCTCCGGAGACAAATAAAAATTAATTTTCATTTCCAATTTTTTTTTTTTTTTAGTTTTTATATTAATAATCTATAGTATCATAATATAATATTTTATTCCACAAATGCTTAAAAGATAAGTAAAAAACAATTATTTCTAAGATTGGAAGTTTTAGCTTTTAAATCAATATCAGTCAAAATGGTTGTAATTAACGTGGCTTTTACTATCATATTTTATTTATAAAAACTGTTTCTGCATTTAATAGTCTGTCTTGTTTCTATAATAATTAGTTCCAAAAACAACCACTGGGGCTCTTGAACATTCAAAAATGTATGAGAATAACTGTATGCCATTCTTATCGTTGAAGATCTTGTCTATTCCTGATATAGATGTACATTGTTTCAATGTGCATGAGAATTAAGTTATAGAAATTGTAAATATGAAACAATGACGACTTAATTATATATGTGTGTGTGTATGTGTGTGTGATCAAATAAAATAATTAGAAATGTAATGAATTAGCAGAAGATGGCAGAATTCAGCAATCTATTCTATAACTAAATCAAAATAAGTATAAAATCAGACTTTGGGAATAACATTATTAAATATGTTTAAAAGCTTTCTAGCAGTTAAAATCATCACTTTGAAATATGACTTTGTTATAAACAATATTTATGTTAGTAATATTTATTTTAAAAAAAAGAATGGCTTTTCTTTTCTTGAGGTAATATTGAATATCTGTCTGATCAACATTTGGTCTATTTTCAATTTTACAGTATATAAAACAGGCAAAACTCTCTATACGTCTTGCCACTCAGTGCAAGCCAGAGTAATCAATGGATGTCAGAAGGCTTGTGCATAAAATCCCCATCTTGTTCCTACTCATCCAATATCTCCAGACTAGTTTATGGATAGCAAGTTTTGCCTGTTTTAATAACAGTTATAAGCAAGCATAAGAAATGGTGATCATGTTATGTTTATTGGCTTAAATACAGTCTATAATAATTTTTTTTGAAATATTAAAAGCATGAAGGTCCGGCTTGCATTAACAGTAGCTTATTGTGAGCCTAGCCAGATTATGTATACAAGCTTAAAATAACAATTTTTAAATAATTCTCTGGGAAGCAAAGAACTTTCTAGCTGCCACTTTCAAAGCCTTAGTGAATAAAAAGACAATATTCAAACATGTTTGTTTTAGTCGTTAGCTATCAATAGCTACATCCCTTCTCACCAATAAATGAACTTGGTTGGGTACAGAAAAACAAAACTATATGCTGGTTTAAAAGCTAAAATTCAAGTTTCATTTAGATTCATATTAAAGGTTATGATAGGCCAAACTATGTCCCTTTATGATATATGCATTGTATTGATTTATAGATGGCGTTATAGACAGCTTAGAGATAGAAACAGTTACCTTTTTATTAGTACATCTTCACAGTGATCAATTTCATACATATATATATAAATCAAAATATGCAATTGCTTAATTTATCAACTATATAAACTAATTACTCAACAGACAACTATTTAATAATCCAGATATAGATTTGACAATGATAACTATAACTTAAAACTTTGAATAACCATTTATATTTACCAAAAATAAAATTTTATACGATTTAAATGATTTTTTTCTGTGATGTCTAATAGTGGTATAGAGACAATTACTTATTAAGTGGATAATTTCTAGTCTAATGAATGACTAATAAAAATTATTAATATATTATCAAGTGAGCCTTTTGGAAATAATGCACAAATAAATGATCCAATAGTGAAAGAAAACAATGAAAATACTACTTTATTAAGGAGAACCAATAAATTTAAAAGGAGCTTTTACTACATGAAAGATTATATTAATTAATGTTTTCCTGAAGCTGTTTTAGTTGTACCTGGGTGCTATTATTAACAGTTGAATGTATTTGGAATATTTAAATAAAGTTAATTTTTTCTAAAGACATTCAATACACATATTAGATGATGGAAATAGTCCAACATATAAATACAATGATATTAATTACTTCAAAATGCTCATTTCTAAGGTAATTGTCGTAAATAAATATATATATATCATGTTATAAATATTTCTATATAAAGAATTAATAATGTAGATAGAAATTAAAATAATTTATCTCTGTATTAATTAGCAACAAAATGCTTAATTAGTTAAACCCATAATGATTTCAAATTAAAAAGATTGCCTAAGCAAGACAATAATTTAGTTTATAAATTGACTGATATTATTCTGTTTCAGGATTTTGAACTGTCACTGCTGAAGATTTTGGCAGAGATCAAATAAAAATGTGGTTTGACAGAGGATTTTCCCAGTGAATTTCGCTACTGTAGATTCTCAAAATGAAACTAGGGATTGTTACAGGCCGCACAAGTCTTTATATTTATTTCATATAAGCCTTAGGGCATATATGATTAACTTATACTTATTTGTATGTAAATAATGTTTAACTTAATATTAATAAATGGTATTATTCAAATTAATCAATTTTGTAACATAATTTTATTAAAAGATATTACACTACACTTCTCTTAAAAACATATTCACACATTCTGATAATAATGTTTGTGTATATCTAGATTTACATTAAATAGATCATTTTTTTAAATAGTACAATTTAATTCTTAGCTTTTCTTTATTTAATTATTTATTTTGTAATCCCATAATAACTGATTAACTCACTGTTTTTTTCCAAAAGACTATTTTATATATTGTTTATTCATTGCCATGAAGTGATAATATACGTATGTGCGACTATATATAATTCTGAAGTGTCAAATCTATTAATATATAACTTGGTGTATATATAAGATGAAGCATTAAATACAACGTTATATACAAACTTTTTATTTAAAAAAGAAAAAAGAAAATTTAATAACGAAAAGTAACACAATTATAATTTTTTAATATAAGATTTCTCTCAGATAAAAATGTGAAAATGATCTAAGTTTAAAAGTGAAGAAAGACATTGTGTGTGTCAGAACCAGTTATATATTATTAATAATAGTAAAATAATTTTAATAAAGATCCACGAAAGACATATTTTATTTAACAAAAGATAAGGAAAGGTACGGAAAATTACGGAAATTGGATTTATTATTCAAAAATAAGTTTCAAGTCCTGTATTTATGGAAGCACAAATGAGCTTTCAAGCAGTCGCCAATATTTTTTTCTTTAACGACAAATCGAGTAATTTCTGCTATTATAAAAGGTTTTATTGAATTATTAGTCCACTTTTTAAGAACTCACATTATTAAAATATAAAATAGATTTAATTTTACTGTTCAGATATTATTATATAGAATATCGATAAAAAACAAAACAAAATGACTTTAAGCTATATAAATCCAATTAATGTTTGGTATAAATCTTTAAAAATGTTTTTTTTATTTAATAGTAATGATAATAATGATGATGATGATAACAAAAAGGTCATTTTAAGTATAAAAATGACAAGTATAATAAATAATCAAATAGTGTTTTTTTTAGGGGTTCCTAAGTTTGAATATTAGAAGAAACAAAGGAGGCTAGTTATCCCTGGAATTTCTTCTTCACAGTTTTCCATTCTATCAATGCCCTAAATAATAAAGGTTGGTGCAATAAAGAAATAATTCTTTTTAACCACTGTTTAATGTGTTTAAGATCACAAAAAGGGATCTGCTATTAATTGAAAGAATATTTGATTCCACTTTCAGATCTTAAAAAATCTGAACAGGGAAAATTCCTAATAACCTCTCCATACATTCTTTATTGTTGTAGCTGTTAATTCAATGTAGTCAGGCCTGGTGCTTAGGTGTGAGGTGCCTTTGTGCAAGATAAATTTCAGTGCCCTAGTCTTATGAACAGAGATGGCCTGAATGCATTGTGATGGCACATGACCTCGCATTTACCAGATCCATTGATCCACTTGATCTATGTCTTTTATGAAAATTAACACCTTTTGTCATATGCTAAATGAAATTGTTTTTTTTTCTCTTTAATTTGTAAGTCCTACAGTTAATATCATATATGAAGCAATGCAATTGTAAATGTACTAATATGCAGTAATGCAGTTTTTCAGTTACATTGTTTACCTAAATGTTCAAAATTTTCTGGTTACATTAATGTAAAATCAGTTCATCATCAGCATTTTTTATATATTGAATCAGAAAACACAAAAAATAATAAAAAAAGTAGGATGATATTATTATTAGATTTGCAATAAAACATAGAAGAAAATTATATATATATATATTGCATTATATGTATTGTTTTGTTTTCTCAAATATTGATTCAATAAAATTACACATAATCATATTCATAATAAATAAGTAATTATTCATATATTAGAAGGACTAATTTAAGCAGTTTTAATATATCTATATTTGCATGTAAAATTATTTATTTTTTTAAATAAATAAATGTTTCATCATGTGAAACAGACCTCTCCCACTCCATGAAATAAAATTAGATAATTAAAACAATGCATTCTATATAATTTTGTTTAACAAATGACACAATAGAATATTAAAAAAATTATAATTATTTACATTTTTACCTTTTTATTTATATATTAACTCTCTTGACTTTAGTGGGTGTAATGTGATAAAGCAATCAATTTTAGTTTAATTGACTCTAACCATCTTGTTTTTTACTTTGTGTCATTTGGAATCTCAGTAATAGAATATTTTTTTTGTGCTTTTTATCTCCATTCAAAAACTTAGTCATACAATATAGTTAGGTATTTAGGATTTTAAGGATTTACCTTACATTTTCTTAAAAAAAGAAATTTTAACACATTGTTTATTTGATACATTTTAAGAAGCAATTATACCACACCTTACCATTTCTTTTGTTTAATGATAAATTATAATAAGAAAAAAATCAAATAATTGGATACTTCCACAAATATAGATAAAAAAATTTCTAGGCACTTTCCCAATTGAGCAGTTAGAAGTTAAGTTGTAGAGGTCTTACAATAATATCATGTTAATGAACTATGCACAATATCTTAAATAATTCCATTAGAAACAACTTGATAAAAATGTGCTTAAAATCCAATCTCTCTTAAATAACTTGTTTAGATCTTCTACTAACAAAAATAGCTTCTTTTGTTTTCATTCAATAATAAAATACACTACTTATGGTATTTAATTTTTTACCATCTATTAACCTTTCTGTTAATGCTTATGAGACCTTGCAATGATGATTGATGTCACTCTAATTCCGTCAGTTTTAATGCTAAGATAGACATTATAGACTCATTAGCTAGGTTTGTGATGTGATGTGATGTATTATGGCTTCTCTTTAACAAAAAAAATTTTCATGAATTTCCTCTTTTTTTTTCCCCCCCCCCTTTCTCTCCTTCTTCCCCTCCCTCTTCCCAAAATTATTTTTTTTTCTAATCCCTTTTATTCTACCCCCCCTTTTCCCCAAACCCAAAAAAAAAAATTCTTTTTTTATTCTTTTTTTAATTTTTTTTTATTTTTTTTTTTTTTAATTTTAAAATAATTTCAAAAAAAAAAATTTAAAAAAAAAAAAAAGTTTTGTAAGATGCTGCCCTCTCTTGAATTATTTTACAAGTAAAATATCAATAAAACTGTCAGTAAAGCTTTACAAAGGATAAAGCTTGTTGGTGATTGGCTCTCAGCTGTCAAAGACATTCTGATTGGCTGGCAAGGACAAAGAAACCACATAATCAAAGAAAAACGCTAAGATTTTCAATTCGAAAATGATAAACAAATATTTTAGACAATTATAAAAGTATTTTCTGACCAATTATAATTATTTTACTAAATAATGCTAAAAATAAAATTATTTTAAAAAAATATTTAAGATTTTAGTAAAAATATTTAAGATTTTAGCAAAAAAAATATTTACTTTTCCATAACGTAAAACTGAAAAAAAAAATTTATGTCAGCAACTCTTTTTAATTCACTACTAAGTTTAGCTTTTAATTTGCCACTATGGAATATTTCTACAATAAACAAATAGAAATTTATTTTTGAAAGAACTTTCGTTCACTTTCATAATCTGACAAATTATTAATATACTTTTTACAAATGAATCTAAAGTGAATATGATATTAAAAGGTAAATATATTTCAACAATTGACTTTGTCTTGGCCAATTAAAAGTTTTGATTTGTAACTCACTCAGGCCAATAATATAATTAATGGTCAAAAGATTAATAACTAAGTCATATTATTTATATTACATTTTAGTATACAGTTTGACAATTAAAGATTTAGCCCAGATTTATTTAAAGGCCAAATTTAAAATTTTTATATGTAGATTGTTTATTCAATAAATTTTTAGAAGCCATTAAAACCCCTCACATTTTATTTTATTTATTCAAAGCTCGATTATATCATGAAATTTGTTAAGAGTTGAATATTTTGCTTCACTTATATTTGCATTGAAGTGTTGATTATGGATCAATTACGAGTTTTTAGTTAGAGAACAAGTAAAAAGGCCATACTGTATTTTTTAAAAAAGATAATATCATTATTAAAAATAAGAAAAACTATTTAGTAAAATGTGTAAAAAGATAATATGGGATAATAATAACAACACCATTAAAAATGTTAGCACAACATAGAATCAAACTCAGATCTGAAATTTTAGAGGGAGACACTCTATAGGTACTGCTAAGTCCATTTAAGGAGAATTCACAGTACATCACATGACATCAGTGAAAACACATTTAAAACTAGTAAAACATTATTGATAAAGATAATTTCATCATATGCAGAATTACTATAATTATAGAACAATGTTTTTAAAAATAAGTTTACTTTTTAAATAAATTATTAATATTAATAAGTTACTTTTTATATAATGATATTTAAATAAAATGATTGGAAAATCTAAACATTTTTATTTACATATAAATTTTATTTATTATAGTGATAAAAAGGGATAGGCCTATTTGATTTTGTGCAATGGTGCTGTATATATAAAATATATTTCAAGGCTAGAGTAGGTTCTCAATAAGTTTAAATAAAGAAATATTCCTCTTATATTTAAATAATAAATATTTACAATCAGAATGTGTTTCTAGAAACAAAGTGATTCTAAATGTAAACATTTACATGCAAGTTTGATTAATAATTACAAAAAATGGCATGGTCTGTTCAGTTTAGCATAATGATAACAGTATATATATATATATATATATATATATATATATATATATATATATATAGTATGAGCCTGTACCTAGGAATTCAAAGGCTGGGTAATTATCAGAAATAAGTTTAAGTAAAGAATTATTCCTCTTATATTTAAATAAAAAATATTTACACTATGATGAAATGATACAAAAATGCAAATTTTATTTACATATAAATTTTATTAATTATCTTGGTGTCTTGACATCCCAGTAATGAAGTGCCTTTGTGCCCCACACAACTTGTATACTCACATGTGGCTGCCCTGTAGTAAACAAACATGGGTGAGCCATTTACCAGCATATATCAGCTAATATGGTGAATTTTTTGGTTTAGTTTTTAAGATAAAAAAAACACCATAATCTTTCTACTTAGATTTGTGATGGTTCTTAACTGAAATATCAAAGTGCCTGTTAGAGGCCAGAGGTTGAGCTGTTAATAATCTCTTGATTCATGAATCAGGCTTACAATTGCAAAACACTTTCAAGTAAAGAAATATTATATAAATTGGAAGATGCATTATTATATGATAATTTTTTGAAAGTTAGGAAGTTAAAAAAAAGTGAAAAAAGCAATTGATTTAAAAAATAGATATGTACTTTATTATAAAGACAGACATAGTAAAATCTCAAGTTAAATAAAGGTTCATTTTAAGTAAAATGTGTAAGGATAACCTGGAATAAATTAATAATAGACCATTTAGAATAGCAAGATTGGTTATTCAACTTAAAGGAAGATATCAATTATAGATAATTAGTTTTATGTCCCAGAAAATTTTCATTGTGATGAAGTATAAGACTTTTATATTTAAAAAGCTTTTCATCAACATAAACATATTTTAAAATTGCCATGGCAGAATTTAATGCTAGAATTAAAAAAGATCTAAAGACAAAAGTACTGTGGCTAAATTTAATTATAATGGCAACAATAATAAGACATAGACTTGTGGAATTTACAGAAAAAGAAAAAAATATGAATTATCTCTTTGAGAAAAATGTTAAAATGAAATAGACATGTGGACATCCAAATGAATATATAGCAGAATTGTATTATATTTAGACTAATAGAAAATATATATTTTAAGGCTAAGGTTCTTCAGAAAATGATCACTGATTAGTGAGATACAGAATATCTGTTAATATTAAACTATACACATAAGACGTATTGACACTTGATATTTGTTTGCAATCTACAAGCACATTCTTGTGAATTCCGATTAGAACTCACAAATCATTTTAAAATATCCAATTTTGAAGATGATTCAGACTTGACTGAAATTATTATAAACAATAATTGATTCTTTATAAATATATTAAATATCCTCCACACATTATTGTAAAATCATATAAATAAAGATACAATAAAAGACAAATGCTCCCCAAGATACATTTTATGCTGAACCCACATTCATCAACTGGCCCAGATCACCCTATCTCATATATATATATGACTATAGATGGCGTTATACCAAAAACACCTTCAAGCGTTTGTTTACATAAACGTCAGAGCGAGTATTTCACTATCTCTAACTTAATTTCCACCTTCATATCATGATTTCAAGCTATTTGCTATCGTCAGTGAAGGACAGGATTAAGAAACTAGATCTAAAACACAAACTCTGAGCGTTTAAGAAACAGTTTCTATTCAGCTTGCGAGCGTGAATCTTTTAGACATGTAATGTCTTCAAACTCAGCATCGCATGCCAGATAGCTACATGGGTCTGATATCAGTTCAGCATCACCACATAGTAGAAGTCTCTGCAATATATATCATTGCAAGAAAGACCTCAAAGGTACATTTATGAAAAACAAAAAACACAAGTTAAAAACTTGCACACGCTTGTATGCAAGTTTTTAACTTGTATTTTTTGTTTTTCATATATATATATATATATGAGGACTATTTATCAATAGTATATTGTTATATTTTGATTTACAAGTCTCAAACTCACTTCACCCACAACTTTGTCATCATAAATGCAGCAATGATTATCACTAATTATTTACTAAAGTAGAGATAGTCTCTAGCACAGATATACCTTTTAAATGTCAGTTAAAAATCAATACATCTGATATCTTTTGATTAAACACACACACCATGTGTTCAATTAAAAATAATCTGATATATTGATATTTAACTGAGGTTTAAAGTGTATATCTGTGCTAGAGACAATCTCTTCTTTAGTAAATGATTAGTAATAATCATTGCTGTATTTATCTGACATGGCTGGTGCCAAAGTTGTGGGTGAAGTGAGTCTGACACTTGAAAATAGAAATGTAACATTAACTGACTTTATATGTAGAATTGAAAAAAAAAAGATGGCTGGTTTGGCTGTATCTTGAAATTATTCTTGCAACACCAGCAAGGTAGAGCTTGATAGATTTCACAAATAAAATGGCACAAATTAAACTAAGCAAAGCAAATTTATCCACTTGCCAAATATATATATATATATTGCAACTGGTTAGGTTACATAGCACACAACATCATATTTGTATGTGCATATATATATATATATAAACAAAAAAAGACTTATAAATCCAATAAATAATATTATATTTCAACCAGAGGACTGGTTTTCATCAGAGAGAAAAAATACACAGTAAAATGGCGATAATCAAAAATTACAGATTTGGTAAAAGATTAAAAATTTAACAAAACCCCCCTGATTGGTCACAAAATCTAACACAGAATATCTACCCAATCAATGACAAAATTCAAACAAAAAAAAAAAACTACATTCCCTCCTAATCAAGCTTAAATTCTATTTAAATGAAAATAAATATAAAAATAAAAAATCCAAAATCAAAAATTAAAATATACATATGTGCATACATAGAAAAATTAGACTATGCTCACATACAAAAAATAGCTGTGCTCACATTAATATTCATTAAAAACTAAAATACTTGTACATTTTAATCAAAATTTATAGTTAGTGCAAAGTACAATAATTTATAATAACTAATTATTTATCTATAAACCAATTAAACACAGATATTAAACATCCATATAACCAATCTTTACATAAAAAACCTCATATAAGAAAATTTTCACATAAAAAACACACATATAGATATCATTTAGGAGACCAGGTAACCCAGAGATGTAATAGTTCCAGTGTTCAAATTCAATCCATGTGGTTCTAAGGTCTTGAATTTAAAAATAAAAAAAACTCTCCTTTTGTTTCCTCTCCCTTGTAGAAGAAAAACATTCCTGAAGAATCACTACTTTTAAATCATCAATTGAATGATTCAGTAAGTTAAAATGTTTTGAAATCAGTCTATCTTTATTCTTATGCAAAATGTCAAATCTATGATTGGTCATTCTGATATGTAAACTATTTGCTGACTCACCTATATACTGGTTTAAACATCTACTACACTCTATCAAATATATCAAATTAACACTTTTGCATGTAACATAATTAGGAATATACCATTTAAAATTACGATTCTTAGTACTAAAGACCACTTTTGTCACAACAATATGTTTACATGTAAAACATCTTTTATCCTCACATGGAGAAAATCCTTTTTCCTGTACAGAACTACTAATAAAATTTGTTTTGACAAGTATATCTCTAAGTGATCTATGTTTTTGATATACAACCTTAGGTGGATCAGAAAAAATAGATTTTAAATAATCTGTGGACTGTAATATGTTAAAATGTTTCACCAATATCCAGTTAATATTAGGTAAATCTCTATTAAAACTAAGAACCAATGGTGGAACATCTAATTGTTTTTTACTCTTTTCAGATAAAAGAAGTTTCTTTCTATCAATTAAAGAAGATCTCCTTACTGCATTATCCAACAATGTCTTAGGATACCTCATATTGAGCAATCTATTATATAAAATACTATTATTTTGTTGAAGAAATTTCTCATCATTACAAATCCTCTTCATCCTTAAAAATTGACTATAAGGAATATTAGCCTTTAAATGTTTAGGAAGGTTACTATAAAAATGTAGATAGCAGTTATTATCAGTTGGTTTCCTATACACAGTAGTAGTAAGAACTCTATTAGTGTAAATAATTTCAACATCAAGAAAATGAGCAATTGATTTTGAAAAATTCATTGTGAAATTAATATGTTTATTAAAATTATTTAAATAACTTAAAAATTATGAAGTTCAACTTCACTATGTGGCTATATCATGAAAATGTCATCTATATATCTAAGCCAAGTGTGAGGTTTCAGCTTAGCATTATCAAGTATAGAGGACTCTAGTTTTGACATAAAAATATTCGCATAACTTGGTGCCATCTTTGTACCCATTGCAGTACCTTGTTTCTGTAAATAGTATCTAGAATCAAAATTAAAAAAAATATTTCTTAAAACCAAATATATTAACTCAACCATAGTAGTAATAAGACCATGATCATACTCTCTATCTTGTAAAGCACATTAAATAGCCTCAACTCCATCATCATGAAGTATATTTGTGTATAATGATACAATATCCAAAGTAACCAAAAAACAATCAACTGGTAATTCCTATATACAATAGTAGTAAGAACTGTATTAGTGTAAATAATTTCAACATCAAGAAAATGAGTAGATGTTGAACAATCTTGCTTGCCAGGGAACGTTTTGGAGGAATCATTACGGGATAGATCTCCAAAAGTTTTTAAAGAAGATCATACTCAACGTAAAGATGATTCTTTAGACCTTTCATTGGATAGTATAATTTGTAACATTTCCAAACAGAAGAACTTTTTAACAATGACTATTTCTGGTGTTCAACAGATTGATGGTTCTGCTGCTTCAGATCAACATATAGATGGTGGTAAAGGAGATCTGGATAATTTAAAGGTGGGTGTAGTTAACCAAATAGGTAATGGATTGATAATTGGCACTGACTTTAATACAATATCTAGCATAGATACAGAATTTGATATTAATAGGGATTATTCTAGTAAACAACATTTACAGGGTCTAACATTAATTAATACGGGGGCAATCCCTAAACGTTTTTCTAGACGTCTAAATAATAAGCAGGTTATAAGTAATTGACAAACATTACATAGTACATCATTTCTTAAACTTAGGTAATTATATGATAAATTAGTTAGATATAGACAATGTATTAGTAATTTTGCATATTTTATTAACAATAACATAATTCCTAAAGGCCTCAGAATAAAAATTATTGCTAACATAGACCAATTTCCTAGGGAACATGCAATTAAATGGGATAATACAATAAGAGAAGCATCTGTTGCATTAATACATATTTTGAAATATGCATTTTTGGTAAGACTTAAATTAATTGAAAAAGAAATTATACATTTTGGTAGTTGTAATTTAATGAATATAGATGAACAGAAGGAATTACAGGAATGGGTTTTTTTGAGAGAGAAGTTATTGGTGAAGAAATTTCATAATAAAATGTATCATTGGTTCAAAGTTATGGGTAATGAGCCAAGATCTGAATTAGTTATTAATCAGTCACAAACACTAATTAATTGTATGAATTCTGATAATCATACTATGTCAGATATTTCTACATCGGATATGATTTCAATTGATACTGATCAATCATTTATATCATCTTCACATTCATTAGATTGTGCTGAAATGTTACCATCTGTTCTTACTAGTGTAACAAGGTGCGGACTGAGGAGGGCCAACGGTCCGCCAAAAGTTACAAGAGAAATGGATATAGATACTACTAACACTATTAACTAATAAAGTTATTAATAATTGTAAATACTAATATTAAATGGTGATGGGAATATTTCAAGATTAACAGTATATTATTCGTATATTTATTTGTAGTTAGTTGTTAGTTGTTTAATTTTAAAAGGGGGAAAAACATCGTAAAACTCATGTTTTATTGAAGTGTTTGTGGCATGCGAGTATATATATGTGCATGATTAATATATTTCAAGTAGATGGCCAGTTAAAGCAAGATGGGATCTTTATAAAAGACAAACGCAGGTTTCGGTACAATGGCGACCGCAATGACGTAGTCATAGTCTAGTTGGATGACGCAACCAGGGAATTTCGCCGGATGGAATCACGGAAACGGACGAGAAAGGACGAGAAGAAAAGGGATATAAGAGGAAATAGAGAGGGGATATTTGGTCTTCTTGCACGGGTCCAGAGAGTTAATCAGAACAAAAAGCGTATCATGCATCGAGTGGGGTAAAAACCTCAACTTGACAGGCGATGAAGGCCTGCCCCACGATCCAGAAGGTGCTGCAAAGAAGATAGTTAAAGAATGCCGAATTCCGGTCATCGACGGCAAAGAACAGTGATAGCTACGGGGAAGACGAACCATGAGATCATCCAGCTATAAAGCCTTTGACATCGTAAAACATATGCCTTTGAAATGCCTAAGTTCCCGGGAATGTTAAGGTAACGTGAACTATATCATTTGCTTGTTGATTTGCTATTAAAACACAATCCGAGTCTTAAACGGATTGCGTCATCCATCGGAACTTTGGAATAAATTAAATTTTCTATATTTAAAACATGTTTCAATAAAACTTTCAAACTACAAAGTCCGTGGAAGCAATTTAGTAAACGAACATTAATAATGTGTTTTGTGTTGCCTCTAAAGATCCAAGGAATAATCTGCTTAATCTGTACATGTGTGTGTATGCTTGACATTCTATGAAGCACGAGTTGTGAATAATGGCGGGTCAATTAAATGAATCCTAACATTTTTTTTTATTTTATAATAAATTGTTTTATATTAAAAATATCTTTGAATATTTTCTTTTTACTTTTTATCTATATTATGTTAATAAGGTTCATAGTTATAGGGCTAAAGATTTCGTAATTAATGTAAAACGTATACTCTACCTTGAATAACCGGCATAGAGAAACTTAGTATAGGGTAGCGAGCGCACTCATCTGAAATTAAACGGGAATTTCCCTTTGCGCAGAGAAAAACTAATCGATAAGATTGGATTTCAATAATCGTTTTACGCAGATAGACAGACATTTAATTACGGATATTAATCCACCTCCAGTTAAAAGAAAGTAGTGTCGGAATCCCCAGTTCCCATCCTCGGTCTACTGACCACCACTCCCTGAGATGAGCTAGGCTAATTAACATTCCCCCCCTCTTCTTAATTACAGCGAAAGGTAAAGCGACAGTAAATATCTATCGAGTCGTTATCGGGGTTTATTCTGCATCAATAGAGTCCCGCGGTGTAATTCTTATTTGTTCATCGCAAATAGGTTTGGCGCTTGGAAGCAAACACGCTATCCATAAATATGCCCGGGGATCATGCAGATAGGGGAATTATATATATACATAAGGTTAAATCTCAAGTTAACCATAGCCCTCTTTATGAATTTATTAATACGACCCTTCAGCGGGCTAAGCGGTTCGTTATAACTGGATGCCGCAACTGTGGGGCCTCTGGAGAGCGATGGGAAATAGGAATATAGTAGAAGGTTCAAATAAAAGAGGGCACAACGACCAGTGGATTTGACACGAAGTCGGTATAGTAAACAAAAATCCGATACTTTCACGCATTTTACGAGGTTAAAGAAAAGAAAAACGGCAAATGAGTTAAATTTTTTTTTTGTTTTGCGAAAAAAAGATTTTTTTTTTTTTTTATTAGAAAAAAAAAAAGAGAGACGACTGGAATATATATGTCAGAGTAATAACACTGAGCCGTAGTAATACGCCGGAAAGGAATATACATATATTTTTATACGTTATCTGAGTTATTAATAAAAACTACTGCTAACCCTAATGGTTGTCAGAGGTCTAAATAGAGCGTTTTAGTTGAATTTAGAAGAAAGTCAGCATAGATCGATAATAAAAGAATGGGAAATACGAATATGTAACAGCACATGGAAGCGTAGCACTATAGAGTAAAAAGAGTGAAAGCAACAGCACTGGATGGGGGCAGGGTAATCAAAGCCAGTCAAGTGAAGGGAGATTGATAAATAGTAATGGAGAATAGTATAGGTAATGAGGCAATTAGGGTTCAGAGATTTTCGGGGAAGATGTGGGAATCCCCTGGGGAACATATCCGAAGTCTAAAAAGATATTTCTGCAGGTACCCCGCGGAGGAAGAGGACAAAGTGATCATTGCAGCAAGCCACCTACAGGAACATGCCCAAAGGTGGTGGGAGGCATTGAGTGAACAACCGGGAGCCTTTGAGGGGTACGAAAGAGCTCTCAAACAAGCTTTTTGGAATATAGAAATCCAAGAATATATATTCAATGAAATAAGTAGACAGAGATTTGGGGAGCCACACGATGAGTATACATACTTCTTCAGGCGACAAGTGGCTCGATTGCGAGAATTGGAGATGCTAAAACTGTCAGAAGGACAGATCGTGGGCATAGTGTGTAGGAATGTACCACCTGACGTAGCCGCCATAGCCAGGACCGCTAAAAGGGGGCTAGCTCGAGATGTGGACTGGGCACTTGAACAAATAGTGTGCAGCCAGTGGCGAAGAGAGATGGAAGAGAAGGAACACAAGAGCGTGGAAGATAGATGGGTGGGAAATCTGGTTTGTGATGATGAAGACAGAGCCCCCAACTACACTAACCAAGCATGCCCTAAAGTGGAAGCACGCATTGCAGAAACCCAAGTAGAGGTGGTCATTGACTCAGGAAGTCAAGTTTCAGTATTATCAGAAAGGATATACTGGCAGATGATGGAGAAACAACCAGACATCAAGACACTACCCATAAAAGCTATACAAGTTAGGATGGCCAACAACAAAAGAGCGAAAATAGAACCCAGACAAGTCTGGGTGGATCTACAGATTGGTGAGGAAGTGATTCCACATGTGTTTCTGGTCATGAAGGGGTTGATACATGAGGTATTAGTGGGGGTGGACTTCCTTCATAAAAACCAATGTACGTTGGATTTTCGCAGAGGGGAATTCAGATGTAAAGGGACACCCATCAAATTCATCACCACCAACTGGTGTGGACCTATAGGGATCAAGGAGGTAGAAGAAGTAGAGGAGATAATGGAAGAAAAAATTAAAGAGATTAGGATGGTTGGCGAAGACAAAGCGAGGGCTTTTGGGCAAATACTAAAAAAATATAGGGAAGTGTTTTCAGAGGTGCCCGGAACGATACAGGGATTTGAGCAGACAATCAAACTTAGGGAGAACCAGCCATTTCAGTCACGATCATACCCGGTCCCTTACCAATACCGAGAGGAGGTCCGAAGACAAATAGAGCAAATGGTGGATTGGGGCGTCATTTCCAAATGCTCATCCCCGTTTTGCAACCCATTGGTGGTGGTGAAAAAGAAGAACGGTGCGATTAGAATATGTCTTGACGCGCGGCAGCTGAATCGGGCAACGATTCCCGATTGTACCATTCCCCCACCCATGCATGAATTATTGGGAAAATTCAAGGGAAAGAAGGTATTCTCAACGTTTGACCTTACCGCCAGCTATTGGCAGATTCAACTTCGCCCAGAAGACAGGCAGTACACCGCTTTTCGGTACGATGGGTATTCATACCAATTCAACAGGATGCCATTCGGCCTTATAAACAGCGGGGCGGGTTTGCTACGGTGTCTTGACCAGACATTGTCGGAGGATATGAAGAAAGTCGCCACGATATATATCGATGACGTTGTGATAGCGTCAAGTAGTGTGGAAGAACACGAGAAGGAGGTTGAAATGTTCCTCAAGGAGTGTAAAGACAAGGGCATCAGGGTCAATTTGGGAAAGAGTAATCTAGTCAAAGAAGAAGTGACATTTTTGGGGCACTTGGTGGGCCATCAAGGACTAAAACCCCATCCGGACAAAATATCTGCCATCAGGGACTTTCCTATACCTAGGTCCAGAAAACAGGTTCGTTCTTTCCTGGGCCTATGTAATTTCTACCATCGGTTCCATGAACGGATGGCCGAACATACTGAGCCTCTAGTGCATTTGCTAAGAAAAGATATCCCGTGGAAATGGGCTGATGAGCAAGGGAAAGCATTTGAGGACATAAAAGCAGAATTTGCCAAGCAGGTCATGCTGGCATTCCCGGATTTTACCAAGCCGTTTATACTCCAGACTGATAGTAGTGGGTACGGGCTGGGCGCGACTCTGTCCCAAATGCAAGAGGAAGAGAAAATGGGAGTATTATATTTTATAAGCCGGTTGTTAAAAGGGCCGGAGCTAAACTACTCTGCCACAGAAAAGGACACATTAGCCATTGTCTGGGCCTTCCAGAAATTCCGCACACTCCTGCTGGGGTCGGAGGTAGCAGTGGTGACAGATCACAAAAGTTTAGAATTTATCAACCATAGCTATCTTACCAACAGTCGACTAATCCGGTGGAGTTTACTTCTCCAAGAGTACAACTATACCATTCATCATTGTAAGGGGGTGGATAATATCATAGCCGACATTCTCAGTCGGAACCCGGTGGGGCACCAAGCGGAACATATGAGGGCAGAAAATGCATGCATCGCCAGTATGGACCTACAAATGAGCAAGGAGATAGAGAAAAAATTGGCACAGTTAGGTGAATGGCAATGTCAAGATAAGGACTTGGGACCACTGATCCAAAGATTAGAGGGGGGTATGGACCCTCAGCTGGCGAGTAAACACCGCATATGTCATGGAATCCTTCAATCCCTAACGTGTGGAGAAACAAAGAACTGGAAGCCCAGTGTACCAGGTCAGTTGAGAAATGAATTAGTAGCCTATGTTCACCAGATATATGGGCATTACGGGGCCTTAAAGACGGAACACCTAATTCGGAAATGGTTTTATTGGCCTGGAATCCACACCTCGGTGAAGGCCATAGTAGGGGAATGTAAAAGTTGCCAGAGAACCAAGCCTACAAACCGGGCATACGCAGCAAACCTAGTGCCTATCATCCCAACAGGTCCTCGTGAAATAATAGCCATTGATTTTTACGGACCATTACCCGCGTTCAAAAGGAAAAAGTATCTTATTGTGGCGTACGACTTGTTCTCAAAACACGTGGCAGCATACCCCATCGCCCAGGCAAACACCAAATTCGCGATTAAGATGCTTGAAACCAATTACTTCAACGAAGTAGGAAAACCTCGTGTACTCCTATCGGATCACGGAACTCCATTCACATCTAATGAATGGCGCAAATGGATACAGAATCAAGGGATCAAACATTGCCTAACCTCGATTCGTAACCCTCAGTCTAATCCTTGTGAAAGGGTGATGAGGGAACTGGGGCGTCTGTTCCGCACATATACCGGGGACAACCATCGTGGATGGGTCAAGCTCACCCCTCAAGTAATTAACTTCATAAACTGGTCCGTAAATGAGTCAACAGGTCTAGCACCCTTCCGGCTTCATTTCGGATGCCACATACCTTGCCTTATTAAGACAGCCCTTCCCGGAATGGAAGAGGGTCCGGTAGATGTGGAAAAGGACCAAAGCAGGGCATGGCAGACCATGCAAAAGATGGGGCAACGGAGAAAGGACAGGCAAAGGAATTGCCCCCATTTATTCAAAGCGGGAGATTGGGTCATGGTGCGTGCCCAACCTATAAGCGAAGCAAGCAAAAACATATGCAAGAAATTCTGCAATTTGTACGAGGGACCTTTTCCGATTGTTAAATGTCAAGGAAACAATGCTTTCTGGGTAGATACGGGGTCGGGAATTAAAGGTTCATATAATGCACGAGCGCTGAAACCCGCACGAAGCCAAAGATCTCCCGCCGATGAGGAATCCCTGGGGAATCCGGCAGCGGTACCCGCCGGCAGAGAGAGTACAAGAGAAGTAAAAGCCTGCCAAACCCGTAGAGCGTGTTTGAAGACTTCCGAGCGGGGGGCATTGTAACAAGGTGCGGACTGAGGAGGGCCAACGGTCCGCCAAAAGTTACAAGAGAAATGGATATAGATACTACTAACACTATTAACTAATAAAGTTATTAATAATTGTAAATACTAATATTAAATGGTGATGGGAATATTTCAAGATTAACAGTATATTATTCGTATATTTATTTGTAGTTAGTTAGTTGTTTAATTTTGAAAGGGGGAAAAACATCGTAAAACTCGTGTTTTATTGGAGTGTTTGTGGCATGCGAGTATATATATGTGCATGATTAATATATTTCAAGTAGATGGCCAGTTAAAGCAAGATGGGATCTTTATAAAAGACAAATGCAGGTTTCGGTACAATGGCGACCGCAATGACGTAGTCATAGTCTAGTTGGATGACGCAACCAGGGAATTTCGCCGGATGGAATCACGGAAACGGACGAGAAAGGACGAGAAGAAAAGGGATATAAGAGGAAATAGAGAGGGGATATTTGGTCTTCTTGCACGGGTCCAGAGAGTTAATCAGAACAAAAAGCGTATCATGCATCGAGTGGGGTAAAAACCTCAACTTGACAGGCGATGAAGGCCTGCCCCACGATCCAGAAGGTGCTGCAAAGAAGATAGTGAAAGAACGCCGAATTCCGGTCATCGACGGCAAAGAACAGTGATAGCTACGGGGAAGACGAACCATGAGATCATCCAGCTATAAAGCCTTTGACATCGTAAAACGTATGCCTTTGAAATGCCTAAGTTCCCGGGAATGTTAAGGTAACGTGAACTATATCATTCGTTTGTTGATTTGCTATTAAAACACAATCCGAGTCTTAAACGGATTGCGTCATCCATCGGAACTTTGGAATAAATTAAATTTTCTATATTTAAAACATGTTTCAATAAAACTTTCAAACTACAAAGTCCGTGGAAGCAATTTAGTAAACGAACATTAATAATGTGTTTTGTGTTGCCTCTAAAGATCCAAAGAATAATCTGCTTAATCTGTACATGTATGTGTATGCTTGACATTCTATGAAGCACGAGTTGTGAATAATGGCGGGTCAATTAAATGAATCCTAACATTTTTTTTTTATTTTATAATAAATTGTTTTATATTAAAAATATCTTTGAATATTTTCTTTTTACTTTTTATCTATATTATGTTAATAAGGTTCATAGTTATAGGGCTAAAGATTTCGTAATTAACGTAAAACGTATACTCTACCTTGAATAACTGGCATAGAGAAACTTAGTATAGGGTAGCGAGCGCACTCATCTGAAATTAAACGGGAATTTCCCTTTGCGCAGAGAAAAACTAATCGATAAGATTGGATTTCAATAATCGTTTTACGCAGATAGACAGACATTTAATTACGGATATTAATCCACCTCCAGTTAAAAGAAAGTAGTGTCGGAATCCCCAGTTCCCGTCCTCGGTCTACTGACCACCACTCCCTGAGATGAGCTAGGCTAATTAACATTCCCCCCCTTCTTAATTACAGCGAAAGGTAAAGCGACAGTATATATCTATCGAGTCGTTATCGGGGTTTATTCTGCATCAATAGAGTCCCGCGGTGTAATTCTTATTTGTTCATCGCAAATAGGTTTGGCTCTTGGAAGCAAACACGCTATCCATAAATATGCCCGGGGATCATGCAGATAGGGGAATTATATATATACATAAGGTTAAATCTCAAGTTAACCATAGCCCTCTTTATGAATTTATTAATACGACCCTTCAGCGGGCTAAGCGGTTCGTTATACTAGTGATGCTGGTTTAGCATTGGTTCATAGAGTTACAGATTCTTCTGAATGCACTAACAATATTTTAGTTTCTGGAAATACAAATACTAATAAATCTACCTCAAATATTTATAGCAATGACTTTTTATGTTTAGCTAATAAGGAAAACAATGTGATTAATCTAACTAACATTAATCTTAGTGAGGCAGAATGTTCACTGTTAAATAAAGGTTTATCTTTTTGCCCTACAGTTCAGTCATTTTATCAAAAAAATGAATTTAAAATTCATCAGGATTTAGATAATTTTTCAAGAAGACTTAGATTAAGAGAATTTTTTGGAAACCAAGAATGTGATACTATTGGGAAATTACGATCTGATTGGACACCACCACATCAAAGGAATGTGTTATTAGATACGTACATTGATAATGTATATCAGGATATTATTAATGAAATTAGACTTAAACAACATAGTAAGTATAAGAGTAATTCAATATTGAGAGAGATGGATGCATTACGCAATTTAGTGAAAAGACAGGATATTATTATAAAACCAGCTGACAAAGGTGGATCAATAGTAATTATGAATAAAGATGATTATGTTAAAAAAGCTCTGGAGCTTTTAGATGATAAAAATTTTTATGAGCCTATTTCACCAACCACTATTAATTCATTATTCAAGGGTATACTTTTTAGTTTAAAAGATATGAGAGCTAGGGGTCTTATAAATAATAATGTATATAACTTTTTAGTACCAACCAAAATTCATCCTAGTAGTTTTTATATTTTGCCAAAGATTCATAAACCTGGTTGTCCAGGCAGACCTATTGTAGCTAGTATTGGTAGTCCTACAGAAAATATTTCAGCATATGTTGATAATATTATTAAATTTATTCCACCATCATTTAATTCTTATGTTAAAGATACTACTCATTTTCTTTGTGTGTTAGAAAATATTAAATCTGAATTACCAGTTGATTGTTTTTTGGTTACTTTGGATATTGTATCAATATACACAAATATACCTCAAGATGATGAAGTTGAGGCTATTAAATGTGCTTTACAAGATAGAGAGTATGATCATGGTCTTATTACTACTATGGTTGAATTAATATATTTGGTTTTAAGAAATAATTTTTTTACTTTTGATTCTAGATATTATTTACAGAAACAAGGTACTGCAATGGGTACAAAGATGGCACCAAGTTATGCGAATATTTTTATGTCAAAACTAGAGTCTTCTATACTTGATAATGCTAAGCTGAAACCTCACACTTGGCTTAGATATATAGATGACATTTTCATGATATGGCCACATAGTGAAGTTGAACTTCATAATTTTTTAAGTTATTTAAATAATTTTAATAAACATATTAATTTCACAATGAATTTTTCAAAATCAATTGCTCATTTTCTTGATGTTGAAATTATTTACACTAATAGAGTTCTTACTACTACTGTATATAGGAAACCAACTGATAATAACTGCTATCTACATTTTTATAGTAACCATCCTAAACATTTAAAGGCTAATATTCCTTATAGTCAATTTTTAAGGATGAAGAGGATTTGTAATGATGAGAAATTTCTTCAACAAAATAATAGTATTTTATATAATAGATTGCTCAATATGAGGTATCCTAAGACATTGTTGGATAATGCAGTAAGGAGATCTTCTTTAATTGATAGAAAGAAACTTCTTTTATCTGAAAAGAGTAAAAAACAATTAGATGTTCCACCATTGGTTCTTACTTTTAATAGAGATTTACCTAATATTAACCGGATATTGGCGAAACATTTTAACATATTACAGTCCACAGATTATTTAAAATCTATTTTTTCTGATCCACCTAAGGTTGTATATTGAAAATATAGATCACTTAGAGATATACTTGTCAAAACAAATTTTATTAGTAGTTCTGTACAGGAAAAAGGATGTTCTCCATGTGAGGATAAAAGATGTTTTACATGTAAACATATTGTTGTGACAAAAGTGGTCTTTAGTACTAAGAATCATAATTTTAAATGGTATATTCCTAATTATGTTACATGTAAAAGTGTTAATTTGATATATTTGATAGCATGTAGTAGATGTTTAAACCAGTATATAGGTGAGTCAGCAAATAGTTTACATGTCAGAATGACTAATCATAGATTTGACATTTTGCATAAGAATAAAGATAGACCGGTTTCAAAACATTTTAACTTACCGAATCATTCAATTGATGATTTAAAAGTAGTGATTCTTCAGGAAGGTTTTTCTTCTACAAGGGAGAGAAAACAAAAGGAGAGTTTTTTTATTTTTAAATTCAAGACCTTAGAACCACATGGATTGAATTTGAACACTGGAACTATTACATCTCTGGGTTACCTGGTCTCCTAAATGATATCTATATGTGTGTTTTTTATGTGAAAGTTTTCTTATATGAGGTTTTTTATGTAAAGATTGGTTATATGGATGTTTAATATCTGTGTTTAATTTGTTTATAGATAAATAATTAGTTATTATAAATTATTGTACTTTGCACTAACTATAAATTTTGATTAAAATGTATAAGTATTTTAGTTTTTAATGAATATTAATGTGAGCACAGCTATTTTTTGTATGTGAGCATAGTCTAATTTTTCTATGTATGCACATATGTATATTTTAATTTTTTATTTTTATTTTTATATTTATTTTAATTTAAATAGAATTTAAGCTTGATTAGGAGGGAATGTGGTTTTTTTTTTGTTTGAATTTTGTCATTGATTGGGTAGATATTCTGTGACCAATCAGGGGGGTTTTGTTAAATTTTTAATCTTTTACCAAATCTGTAATTTTTGATTATCGCCATTTTACTGTGTATTTTTTCTTTCTGATGAAAACCAGTCCTCTGGTTGAAATATAATATTATTTATTGGATTTATAAGTCTTTTTTTGTTTATATATGTATTTCATTTGGTTAGTTTGTTATATATTAATATTTTGATATATATATATTCAGCAGCTAGACCAGCTTGGCTTAATTTTAATACTCTATACTGTTTATCCATTTTACTCATCAGTGATTCTTACATGGCCTCTATTTGATTTTGTAATCTCCCACCAAACTCTATTCTCTTGAGTCATATTTTCCATGGCTTTTACTATTCTATTTTCTAGACTCAAACTTTGAACCCTGTACTGGGTCTCAAACTCATTCATTCTAGTCTCCAGCTTATCATTTTGGACTTCCATTTGAGTCTCCAACTTACTAAGCTGACCGGTTAGACTATTTTTAACTCTTCATTTAGTCCAGCTTGGTTATCCATTTGATTAGCTTGAATCTCTTTTATTTCTTTAGATTGGTTATTCATTTGACTAGCTTGGTTAGCTATTTTCTTCTCTAGATTAGCTAGGCTTCTATCTTGGTTGTCCATTTTATTTTCTAGACAAGCATATCTTCTAGCTTAGTCATCCATTTTCTTTTCTACCCAAGCATAGATTTCTTTTATTTCTATACTTAGTCTAACTTTGTCTTTATCTTGGTTGTCCATCTTCTCCAGACAAGCATAATTTTCTCTTATTTCTATATTTAGTCTAGCTTGGTCTCAAGCTTGGTTTCTTATTAGACTCATCAATTCAATTCACTGAAAACCAGTCATTTTTGTTCCTTTTGAACCAATTCAGTGCTCAACTTTTCAGCCACTATATTTTTGCTTTCCCCCCTCTCATCACATTGCAGAACTAAGGACATTTCATCTACTGTCTTCCCTTTCTTACTCTCTGTTCGACCTGTCTCTTTTTGCTCCTAAGCATTTTGTATCTAACAAAAAATTAATGATAAAAAATTAGGCACACACCTTTCCCCCTTTCATCAACCAACAATCATGACTCTCTCAACCACCTATACCTTGGTCACCCAATTGGTCTTGACCTTAGCAATCACTATTCTAGCTAGATGTTTCATTTTACATGTTTTGGCTATCTAGAGATCCAATCATCATCAATAATCAGTTTTAAGTAGACATAAAAATTTTGATTCTTCTTTTATCAAACTAGTTACACACTAACCATACCTAATTTTATAATAAATTTTTAGTATAACCAGTTGCTGGCATTTATAATCTCAATTCTGCAGCTTTTAATTAACCTCCAACACCATTATCCATCAAGACCCACATTGGGTGCCAAATATAACAAAACATCATTGGCCAATTGTAACATTTTAAGGATGGATCAATGGATGCTTTATCATTCCCAGCTAACACTATTACTAAAACCCACTGGGATGATGATGATGGGCTAGAACATCCATAATCTTATTTGCCAGGGTGCCAAATTGCAACTTTAATAAAGTACTGAGATTAAATCTCATTTCAATAACATCAATAACTTTTAGCAATAATGTTTAATGAGTGCATTAATAATTAATCAATCGATTAAGAGACCACTGAGAATGTATTAAAAATAATAATATTAATATTCTTGGAAATTCTTGGTTATTCTCAGCACACAACATTCACCATCATTAAAGTCACAATTAAAAAATTGTTCTGATTACAAATAGTACTATATCCATCTCAACCTTCCTGCTCCACCCCTATCATCCTCATATTCATAGGTCTATTATACTATCTTTTTTATTACTAAATTTTCCATTATGCTAGCTCATTTCTCCCATTACAATCTCTTCTTAGGGTTTTTAAAACAATTAGGTATGGAAGTTGAATAAGCTGCTATAGATTATTGGTGATAAACATGCCTCTCATAATCACCTCCAAGGTGGATCTTGGCTGTCTTTATTGTAGTTTGATGTTTATTTACATTAAAGCTCGAATAATTTAAGCTTATTAAATCTTTTACAAATAATACATCATAAACATATTCACAATTATAGTAAAATTATAAAGAAGTGTGTCTAGAGAGGTGTTTGAATACAATGGATGGAGAAAGAATTTTATGCCCACCCACTGCATCCATTATCACTCAATAACCATCCCTATTCATAATTTATACTTCAACTATATTAAATTATTTGGTAATTTTGAGTATTGTTGTGCCACATAAGCTCGGAAAATTAACCATTTGAAATAAATTTTACTGTATATTATTTACAAAAATAATGATTCAACTATTAATAATAATATATTGATGTATGATTGGATTTGAGATGTCTAGATTATAATAACCCACAAAACATTGAGACGTATGCAAATTTTATGTACAACAAATAACAAATTTTATTAACATTCTACAACTCGATACATAATATATACATTGACTTGATGACTCACATAGCTTTCCCCTGTTCTACAACTGTATTATGATATATATATATATATATATATATATATATATATATATATATATATATATATATATATATATATATATATATATATAAGTATTCCTAAATCAATAGATAATGTCAAGAGGTTTTAAACTATAAATATTCATTTTTTTTTAAAATTATTAGGGAATCAGAATTACCATGGAGTAATATTAATATCAGACAGACAAAATATTATATACCTTCAAATATCTTATATTTTTGTTCTCATTTTTATCCCAGACATAGCAAACATTAAATTAACCTGCCCCTCCACATTTAATGCTTTTAACTAATAATTTTTTCCCAAGGGTAATGCTTCCAATATTAAAATTTAATAATTTTATTTAATTATTTTAATCTAATATTCCTTTGCCCTAGGCTTTACAATAGAGATATTTTATGTATGGTGGGACTAAGTTAATTTTAGTTACTTTTCAAATGTCAATGAATCATTATCTAGCTCAATCATCATCACATGTGCATACACACTATATCCATGTTCTTAAGACAATAATATTTTAGTAATATTACCTTTCCAGCAAAGTTCTCAGCTGGCTGCGGATATATTTATTAGATAATTTTAAATACACATGCTTACAATATTTGCTGGTTTTACTTAACCCTTAAGTTGAATATTTATTGACATTATTACTCTTGGCTCTTATTGATAAATTAAAATATATCAACAAAACAATGTTCAAGTGCACCAATTGCACGCACACTGCCCACTCTTATCCTGACATCAAATTGAGTTTGCAACCCTGTATCCAACATTTATAAGTAATGCTTAGTAATAGCTATATTCCATACACCCATAAGGAATGTCAACATTAACATGAGACAAGCAGTGACCCGAATAAGAGAAAACCTTTTCACTAAGGTAGAGATATGCTAGGATTTTCATCGCTAGTCATATAAAGAGACTTGGGTTTACCTATCAAGCTCTGGCCATCGACAAAGAAATCATCTTATGGTGTAGACAATAACTAAGTGGGAAAACTCTTCCACAGTGTTTAAGTACTTTATAAATATAGTATAAATATCCTAATGAAGAGCTAAACTATGACTCCACTGACTTGGTGAGAACTCTTTGACCATCCACATTATATAGAGGTCTAACATCAATTTGTACAAATAAACTTTCATATATACATTATTCTTGTGAAATAGTACACTGGAACATGAGCCAATAATTTTTCCAAGCCTTAATTAGCTTGTATCTAGTTATAACATTATGATAATAATAATAAGAAATGCACATTAAAATTTCAAAACTACTTCTCTGCACTTTTATAGGATAATGATGATGTTTTAGCCCAACAGTCACACCACTTTCATAAAACATAGCATCAGGTCTAAGCACTTGCAAAAAATTCCTGATCTGATCCAAAAACATTTCCCACAACAATATCTCTCACTCTTTTCATAAAAAAATGTAAAGCATTTAAAACAAGACACATACAGAATGATTTAGTATTAATTTCATTTATCCCTAAATGATGATGATGATAATAATAATAATAATAATAATAATAGCATTTAACAGCCGCATACCACCTATCTTGATATTAATTTCATCTACCCCTAAATGATAATAATAATTATAATTCTAACATGGATTAATTTTAAATGGGTATATATATAAATGATAAATAAATAAAAAAAAATTTTCCTTTCTTTTTTTTAAATTAAATGTTCTACATAAATATCAAATATAAAAATATACTTAAATAGTTCTCCAGAGGTGTCCTTCGGGTTTCTGGTTTCTATTTTTCCCTTTTTTCTTTTCTTCTTTAGTGTGTTTGTGTGTACACGTGACTTTCTATGGAAAAAATCCCCATGATAGAGTTTGATTCCTATGCCAAAATGTTCAGAGTTTTCATGCTGCTGAGATTTCCTCATTTTGGTTTCTGTGGATTACAGCTGAATAGAACTTGTTTTAATTTTTAAATATATAAGTCCACTTCTTGGTGTATTTTTAGTTCACTTATTATTCTGATTTATGCTTTATATAAAATTATAGTGTTCAGATTTAATGCTTTATATACAAAATCAAAATTTAGATTTTCTTATTTTCTGTAGTTTAAATTTCACCATTTGCCAATTTTTGATAAATTAGTGCAAGACAATCATGACATTGATTAACTTCAGGAAAATGATGTGCACCTAATTAAACTTTACTCGAGAGTCTTTTTTTTTACTTATATTATTAAATTTGGCAAAGTTTATTTTTCAAGAGACAAACAAAATAACTTAACAAACAATTTCTTCTCTTTCATTTCTTTCTGTTCAAAAAAAAATCTCTTTAAACTTCTACAGCAAAGCTTCTCTATAAATCGATGATGAGAGAACTTGCAAGAGAGATTGAGATAGAGCTAGCTACCCCCGCAACAAAAGAGCAGCTCTTATAGTGTCTGGCTTTCTTCTTCCCCCTCCCCTCCAAACAATGACCTTCCAATTGCCCTTCCAATGTATGGTCAGTGTTTTTCCTGATTAATTGCCTGTTGTTTTTTTTTCTTTCTGGTTATTTTAAACTTCTGCCCTCTTGAAAAAACCACATGTCAAATTCATAACTGCATTTCAATAGATAATCACCAATTAATTTTAAACTTAAATTCTTGTTGTTATAGATATCACTTAAATCACTTTAGTAATTTGATTTGGTAATTCTACACTTAAGGAAATCACACCAAAGAACAAATGACAGAAAACTCTCTCCTCAGAATAAATGAGAGAAGCTCTTCCCTCCCCTTTTACTTTTTTTGTAATAATAAAAAAAAATTTACAGCAACCCAACTTCAAACCAGAATCTTGACAGAAATTTTGGCTGCTATGAATAAACTATTAAAATGACTTAATTTGAGATGACAAGGAATAATTATTATTTATTTGTGAACTTTATAATTAAAATCCACAATTAGATTAAACACACACACGTGTTTCACATATACCATTTTAATTAAAAAATTGTTTAATATTCTAATCATTAATTATTATTTTTTTTACAATTTAATTTCATGAACTATTTGTCCTAACCTGTCAGTGTAAAACTATGACTATCTATTTTTACTTTCTAAAGTAGTTTTATAAATCACACACACCCCTCTTATCTTTTCACTTCAACTATTAAATGATGTATAAATATTGTTTATCTAACAAATTATATCTTTAATATTAAATTGTCCCATAAACTAATATTAAATAAAACAATCTTTTGGTTAGAAATCTTTTAATGACAAATGTTTAGATTGCCTACCAAGTAAAATATACTCAATCCCTATAAATATGGGTTCAAACCTAGCCTTGGTTAAAAAGTTTGTCTATTGAAGAAAAAAAATACAAACTATGAGAAAATTTTTTTATAGAACATTGTCTTACACAGTTAATTAAAAAAATGAAGTTTTGGGCAAACCCAAAGGCTACAATATATATATATAAAGTAAAGAAAAAGTAAAAATAAACATAGTCGTAAACTTTTGTAGTTATCTGTCTATATTCACTGGGAATAATAATAACTGTAAAAAGTTAAATAACTCTGGATTTAAAACAGAATTTTATTATAAATTAAAACATTTAAAAAGGTCTAAATAAATTAATATTATATTCTGATTTTGAATTTAAAAACAAGCATGTTTCTGATAAGTGTAAAATTTTCTATTATTTATTTTTGAAATCTTTTAATTAATGCTTGTGTACAATTCTCTGTCTAAGTAAAACATGTAGATGACACTTTAGTAGAAATCTAAAAGTAGATTTTGTTTAAAATTATTTTTAATCAACATAAGGATTAGACAGAAAAAACTCTGCTTTCAATTAATATGTTTTTGTCTCCCCAGATGAATCTTATAAAAAGGATTGATAAAAATATGTTCAGTTTTGGTTGATAATATTTTTGAGAAGCAATAGGCCAAATTGGCCAGCTGCAAAGTCTGGTTTTTAGTTTTAAAAATCATGAGGTGCAGCTAGCTAGCAGAGTTGGTTAGAGGTCCCATGAAGATGTAGCTGAAGTCAAGATAGGAGAAAGCAGCAGTCTACTAATCCATTAGGCTGGAGTTTTGATTCACCTGAAGTCCAGGCCAATTTCTAATGGATCAATTAGCCTGTACAAATTTTGACAAGACAGCTAGCTCACCTGAAGAAAATGTAGAACCAATTTAATGCTAAAATAAACCTGATTATGACAGTTCTGGATTATAGTTTCATGATAGACCAAAAAACAATCTTACCAAGAGAACCCCAGCTTGATGAAGTAGTTATATATGCTGCTGTATCTACATGCAGAGAAGCACTAATAAACATATGTATAAAAGTGAGTTGTTTTTAAAATAATTCATAATTAATTTGTATATTCATTTAACTGACTTCCAAATGGCCTCTTAATTTCTTTACTTAATAGTTATAATAATCATGATTAGTGTCTGTGTAATATTTAGTTATGCAAAAAATTATTGTTTATATTATAATTTTTTCCCCATAAACATATTTTTCAGGATATATCTAGAGTCATCAACAAAAAATTATTTATTTTCTAATATAATTCAAAACTACTCTTTATCTTTAGGTTCTCTCTTGGATTGTAATCAGAAAGATCAGATCTCTGATATGTGATTATCTATTCTTTATTTTCTATAGATAGAGAATAAAATTAACATTCATATTTGAAATTAAACTTCATCTGATTTAATACTAATACATTAAAATCATAAATATTGATATCAACTAAATCAATAAAAATTTTATGACCTAAGTTGAATCTGAGCTGTAAAATAATTTTCTCCATTGCATTGATCAGCCTAGATTGTCTGTCTTTACTCACTCTCTTTTGTACAGATTTTATCAGGGCATTAATGTTCCGAAAATGTGTATCTTTGTTTGTCATCTTTGGTATAGACTCTATCAAGGTTATGTTCTGTTATACCCCACCTTTGATTTGTTTTCTATTATTCTTTTTCTATTTGCTTTATTATTACTAACTTTTCTTCATTGCTATCTAACTTTTCTTCAACTGGTTTATTTTCATCTTGTTTTCTTTGTCTTATTTGCTCTTGTTCATCCCTATTTTCACATTATCAAGTATGATTATTGGCCTTTTTTATTCATCTTCTGATTCAAATACTCACTCAGAATACAGTCTCAACATTCTATTTAATATTCACCTGGCCTCTACATCCATTATTTCATTGAATTTTTCAGCATTTGTTTATTTTTCTCATATATTGCTTGATTTCTCAACTTTCTTTCTTGCAACTATTTTATTTATTTCTTGTAATAGTTTAATATCTTCTTACATTTTCTTTAGCATTTTTTGTAATTTTAGTTCATATTTTGTAATATTTTAAATAACTTATTCAAAGTAATGATGGTCTTTCCTGCAGGTTTAATTCCAACTTCTTCTAACTATTCTTCTCTTTGCATTCCAGTTTGTTCATTGCCATGTTATTCCATTTTATAAACATTGGACCAAGTTATCATTTATTACAATTTTTTTACTATTAATTCTTACTATGAAGAGTCAAAAAAATTATTTCATAATACTACATTTGATATAATTTGAAATAAGCACTTCTTAAATGTATTGCCAATAATCTGTACACTTAAACTATCATAAAAAATTATAAACACTAATCACACAAGCCCCCAGAAATAGCTAACATACCTAGTTGAGATGTCTTCTCACAAATTTCTTGTGCAATTTTATAACCCTCATGACCTGATTAATTTATTCCCAATTCATTGATGACCAGATCTATTTATTTATTCATTTTTTATTTATATAAAATAATAACCCATTTATATTATTAAATGCAGCAAATATTCATGTGCATGGATTAATTGATATCTTATAATATTCTGATTTTTATTTAGAATTATAATAATTTTACAATATTACTCTAGATGGTATTATTGAATCATAAATTTAATAAACATTTTGACTTCTTTGAATAATAAACACTCAATTGTAATTGGCCCCTAGTTGGGTGGCATAATATACTGATCACTTTTCAACTATCATTAACACAATGTTAACCACCAAATCATTTCTCTACTAGTCAGCTTATTAGTACTTGGTTGTTACCCACTAAATGCATATTATCTACTTATGATGATAAAGGCACAAATTATTGGAGTATAATCTTATTTACAACTATATACAATTTTACTAAACTTAATTATATTTTTATTCCAACTTTATCAGTGGTTACCCAATTAGTTCATGTGGTAAGAAAATATTTGTAATTAATTAGCACCAATTTCTATGGTATTCCATTACCATGTAATACCTTAACCTTTATTATGATTCTTAATTTCTAGAACCAATATTTACTTATAAATTTTAACTTTTACTTTCTCTGTTATATAATTTGTTACATAGATCATGTACACACATATATATAGTATATTAGGAATATTTTGCCATGCTGTTAGGAAAAAGATAACAGAGATTATAATAAAATTAACAATTTAATAATAATAGCTACAAAAGTGTGTCAAATAATTCCCCTAAAATTTTTAAAAATAAAAAATGTTTTCAATTTCATATGGAACTTACAATAATTATTTAAAATACATAATCACAAAAAAGAAAATAATTAAACTCACTTAATAATAATAGAATAATATATTCTCATCTATGGTTTAAAAGCCACTTCAGGTTATACATCAAAGTATGTATGTTTTTTTTTTACTTCTAGAATTGTGGGTGTGTAAATATATAGATGTGGGTATATAAGTTTATTCAAGGTCACTTTGCATGACTGTCATGATTCTGGTTTTAAAATTCACTAATCAGTGATTAATGCTTCTACAACTGGAGCTTCTGGTATATATATATATATATATATATATATATATATATATATATATTGTTTTTCCCACACTACACTCATGTACTATAGTAATTCTATCTTGTCTTGCTGGTCTGGTTACTTAGAAAGAATAGGCTATGGGATTACTTTTATTATATAAATTTTATTCTCTTCTTAATCAGAAGACTATTCATATCAGCAGAAAAGGATGTTCTAAGCAATTGGAAGTCATAGTCACGTCTGGTGAGAAAATGTGATTAGCACTTATAAGACATTGATTTATCTGCTCATATTAACTCTTCTATTATAAAAATTATTTTTTATTTCTGCATATTTCAAGTGAAATTGTCCTTAAGGCATAATAATAAAAACAGTTTTACAGCAGTGGTTAAATCTTTCCTTTTAGTAGTAGGTTTACTTCCTCCACTCCAGGTCAACTGACAGCATTAAAAAACAATGAAGACACACTTATTTTATAGCCAATAATTTCTGAACGTGTGACCAGACCCACACAAACCAAATTAACCAAACTTTTTAATTATCTGCTTTTGGGTTTTAATTAATCTATTGTTTTTATTTACAAAAGTAATAAATTACCAGATCTGTAGATTTGCTTATCTGCTAATTACAGTCATAAAATTTAGAGATATAATAAACACCTTCATATTTCCCCATTCTTTTGAAATTCACTTAAATAAAAATGTAATAAAAGACAAATGATCTCCAATATGCATTTCGTGCTGAACCAGCACTCATCAGTTGGCCTAGGTCACTATCTTTCATATATATCTTTATTATATGAAAAGTATTTATCTAAAATAAATTGTTACATTTTCGTTTACAATTGTCAAACTTCCTCCACTCACAACTTTGACGCCATCCATTTCAGATAAATACACTAATGATTATTAATAATCATTTTTGAAACTAGAGTTTATCTCTAGCACAGATATAAACTTTAAACCTCAGTTAAAGATTAATATAACCAATTTTTTTTTATACACATGGAGTTATTAACCTTTCTCTTTCCCATGTGTAATATCTTAGAGATATAATAAACACCTTCATATTTCTCCATTCTTTTGAAATTCACTTAAATAAAGATGTAATAAAAGATATTTACTACAAACAAAATGGCATTCCTTCATACTGAATATTTAACTTTTTAAAAATAAATTGTTACAACTTATTATTTTTGTTTTTTTTCCTTCTTTTTTAAAAGTTTAATACTGAATATTTAACTTTTTAAAAATAAATTGTTACAACTTATTATTTTTGTTTTTTTTCCTTCTTTTTTAAAAGTTTAATAAACATGAACAGTTTATTTGAATTATATAGTCATGTAGGGTTTTACATTTATTTTATATGATTGGAACCCATTAATTAAATACAATAAATATAATAAAAAAGTACAATTTGATATTTTTATTTGATTTTTATTAAAGAAAATGATACCCTTTTTATTTTTTGTGAAATAACCATCAAAGATTTTAAATCCATGCACCATAATTTTTTAATTATATATATATATGTAAACAAATCTTACACTTGTTCGGTGGTTTTGGTGAAGCGCCATCTTTTGAACATAAATAACAAGTGATAGCAGGTTACGTGATTAACTTGTTTTTGTTTTTCATAAATGCACCTTTAAAGTTTTCTTGCAATGATATATATTGCAGAGACTTTGATTATATGGTGATTCTGAACTGAGATCAGACCCATATAAATATCTGGCTTGCTAGGCTGAGTTTGAAGACTTTACCGGTCTGAAAAATTCACGCTTGCAATCTGATAGAAACGTTTTGCATAAACACTTGAGAGTCAGTGTTTAGATCTAGTTTCTATACTCTATCCCCCACTGAGGAGAGCAAACCAGCTTGAAATCAGCTGATCTGGGGGTGAGCAAATGAAAGAGGTAGTTAATTTCTGACTCTTTTTTCGTTTATGTAAACAAATCTTACACTTGTTCGGTGGTTTTGGTGAAGCGCCATCTTTTGAACATAAATAACAAGTGATAGCAGGTTACGTGATTAACTTGTTTTTGTTTTTCATAAATGCACCTTTAAAGTTTTCTTGCAATGATATATATTGCAGAGACTTTGATTATATGGTGATTCTGAACTGAGATCAGACCCATATAAATATCTGGCTTGCTAGGCTGAGTTTGAAGACTTTACCGGTCTGAAAAATTCACGCTTGCAATCTGATAGAAACGTTTTGCATAAACACTTGAGAGTCAGTGTTTAGATCTAGTTTCTATACTCTATCCCCCACTGAGGAGAGCAAACCAGCTTGAAATCAGCTGATCTGGGGGTGAGCAAATGAAAGAGGTAGTTAATTTCTGACTCTTTTTTCGTTTATGTAAACAAATCTTACACTTGTTCGGTGGTTTTGGTGAAGCGCCATCTTTTGAACATAAATAACAAGTGATAGCAGGTTACGTGATTAACTTGTTTTTGTTTTTCATAAATGCACCTTTAAAGTTTTCTTGCAATGATATATATTGCAGAGACTTTGATTATATGGTGATTCTGAACTGAGATCAGACCCATATAAATATCTGGCTTGCTAGGCTGAGTTTGAAGACTTTACCGGTCTGAAAAATTCACGCTTGCAATCTGATAGAAACGTTTTGCATAAACACTTGAGAGTCAGTGTTTAGATCTAGTTTCTATACTCTATCCCCCACTGAGGAGAGCAAACCAGCTTGAAATCAGCTGATCTGGGGGTGAGCAAATGAAAGAGGTAGTTAATTTCTGACTCTTTTTTCGTTTATGTAAACAAATCTTACACTTGTTCGGTGGTTTTGGTGAAGCGCCATCTTTTGAACATAAATAACAAGTGATAGCAGGTTACGTGATTAACTTGTTTTTGTTTTTCATAAATGCACCTTTAAAGTTTTCTTGCAATGATATATATTGCAGAGACTTTGATTATATGGTGATTCTGAACTGAGATCAGACCCATATAAATATCTGGCTTGCTAGGCTGAGTTTGAAGACTTTACCGGTCTGAAAAATTCACGCTTGCAATCTGATAGAAACGTTTTGCATAAACACTTGAGAGTCAGTGTTTAGATCTAGTTTCTATACTCTATCCCCCACTGAGGAGAGCAAACCAGCTTGAAATCAGCTGATCTGGGGGTGAGCAAATGAAAGAGGTAGTTAATTTCTGACTCTTTTTTCGTTTATGTAAACAAATCTTACACTTGTTCGGTGGTTTTGGTGAAGCGCCATCTTTTGAACATAAATAACAAGTGATAGCAGGTTACGTGATTAACTTGTTTTTGTTTTTCATAAATGCACCTTTAAAGTTTTCTTGCAATGATATATATTGCAGAGACTTTGATTATATGGTGATTCTGAACTGAGATCAGACCCATATAAATATCTGGCTTGCTAGGCTGAGTTTGAAGACTTTACCGGTCTGAAAAATTCACGCTTGCAATCTGATAGAAACGTTTTGCATAAACACTTGAGAGTCAGTGTTTAGATCTAGTTTCTATACTCTATCCCCCACTGAGGAGAGCAAACCAGCTTGAAATCAGCTGATCTGGGGGTGAGCAAATGAAAGAGGTAGTTAATTTCTGACTCTTTTTTCGTTTATGTAAACAAATCTTACACTTGTTCGGTGGTTTTGGTGAAGCGCCATCTTTTGAACATAAATAACAAGTGATAGCAGGTTACGTGATTAACTTGTTTTTGTTTTTCATAAATGCACCTTTAAAGTTTTCTTGCAATGATATATATTGCAGAGACTTTGATTATATGGTGATTCTGAACTGAGATCAGACCCATATAAATATCTGGCTTGCTAGGCTGAGTTTGAAGACTTTACCGGTCTGAAAAATTCACGCTTGCAATCTGATAGAAACGTTTTGCATAAACACTTGAGAGTCAGTGTTTAGATCTAGTTTCTATACTCTATCCCCCACTGAGGAGAGCAAACCAGCTTGAAATCAGCTGATCTGGGGGTGAGCAAATGAAAGAGGTAGTTAATTTCTGACTCTTTTTTCGTTTATGTAAACAAATCTTACACTTGTTCGGTGGTTTTGGTGAAGCGCCATCTTTTGAACATAAATAACAAGTGATAGCAGGTTACGTGATTAACTTGTTTTTGTTTTTCATAAATGCACCTTTAAAGTTTTCTTGCAATGATATATATTGCAGAGACTTTGATTATATGGTGATTCTGAACTGAGATCAGACCCATATAAATATCTGGCTTGCTAGGCTGAGTTTGAAGACTTTACCGGTCTGAAAAATTCACGCTTGCAATCTGATAGAAACGTTTTGCATAAACACTTGAGAGTCAGTGTTTAGATCTAGTTTCTATACTCTATCCCCCACTGAGGAGAGCAAACCAGCTTGAAATCAGCTGATCTGGGGGTGAGCAAATGAAAGAGGTAGTTAATTTCTGACTCTTTTTTCGTTTATGTAAACAAATCTTACACTTGTTCGGTGGTTTTGGTGAAGCGCCATCTTTTGAACATAAATAACAAGTGATAGCAGGTTACGTGATTAACTTGTTTTTGTTTTTCATAAATGCACCTTTAAAGTTTTCTTGCAATGATATATATTGCAGAGACTTTGATTATATGGTGATTCTGAACTGAGATCAGACCCATATAAATATCTGGCTTGCTAGGCTGAGTTTGAAGACTTTACCGGTCTGAAAAATTCACGCTTGCAATCTGATAGAAACGTTTTGCATAAACACTTGAGAGTCAGTGTTTAGATCTAGTTTCTATACTCTATCCCCCACTGAGGAGAGCAAACCAGCTTGAAATCAGCTGATCTTGGGGTGAGCAAATGAAAGAGGTAGTTAATTTCTGACTCTTTTTTCGTTTATGTAAACAAATCTTACACTTGTTCGGTGGTTTTGGTGAAGCGCCATCTTTTGAATATATATATATATATATATATATATGCATACTTGGTAGATAATATGTAATAAAATATAGTTTATCAGAATATATCAAAAATTACCAAAGATTTACTACCATTGTCTACATATTCTGGCAAAATATATTTTATTATATATTTCAAAATGAAAATAGAATGTGAAAAATATATTTTAAAGCATTTTCAACTAAAATAGAAATTTCAATTATCTATTTTTTTTTTCAACTTTTTAAAAAAATGCAAAATAAATAATTAAAATCTTATAATTAATAAAAATTAATAAATTATTAATTAATGCAAACTATAAATGGAATTAAAAAAAGAAATTTATCTTTGAAATCTTTTTTTTAAAACTATGCATGCCAAATGTTTTCAAAGTATTTTTTTTTTGTGACAAAAACTAAGCTAAAATTTAAAAATACAATAAATATACAAATTAAAAATTAATTCTCAATATTAATAGAGACATTCATTGTTTTTATCTCATTTTACATTTTATTTTGGGACTTAAATATAATATTTCTGAAAATAATATGTTATAAAGTAGAAAGTGTTCATGAATGAAAAATTGATGCAATTTTATGAAATATGAAATATTGGTAAATTATGAAATTATTTTTGTTTGTTATATGGCTGTTTTATTACAAAAAATATACTTTGTTGATAATAATTATTTAGGAAAAACTTTCAATTACATGATAAAACTTAATCTATTTCAAGTCTATTTCAGTTGTGGGCTAGAGTGGTCCTGTCTGCATTTGTTTTGTTTACAACAGTTCTGAACAGAATCAAAGTTCACTTATATTAGTTATTGTTTCAGCCTTTTTTTATCCAATAATAAATCTATTTTAGTCTTCATTTTTATATCTGGATGGAAAATCCAATTAGAGAATAAAACATTATTTCTTTTAGTCACTCATTGCACAATGCAATAGTAATTGTTTATGTTTTGTTTCCAAAGATGAAAAATTTGCTTTATTTCAAAAATTTATGTTTTCATTTCAAATATAACTTTATTTATGTTAACGACTTTAACTTTTATAATCACTAATAGTTTTTTAAAAATTAAAAAGTTTCATGTGGTGAAATAGAAACCATAATTGACACAGGGTTGAGGAAAGGTTAGATGGATTTTTTTTTCATATGCCAAATGCGTTGACCGGGAAGTGAACTGGGCCAGCTGCTTGGAAGGCAGCTATGCTAACCACTAGGCCACCAATGCTTGACAGATGTAGTATTTTTTATTTAATAAAATAGTAATATTTAAAAAAAAATTATTTGTCATGGTTTTAGAAATACATAAGGTACTTTTATTTCAAATTGGTTATATTTTAAGTCCGATAAAGTTAAATGTTAGCCTTTGAAAATAAATTTAATACATGTTATAAGGGATTAAGTACTTTTTGAAAAAAAATCTGATAAAAGTGAAAAAAATATATTTTTGTATATGAAATCCTAGGAAAAATAGTGATTACAATATTATATCAGCTCAAAACCTATTATTTATAGTAATCTTACAGTTTCATAAGCCAAATACAAGTGCTAAACAGGAAATCTAGAAGAATCATTATTTTCAAAATAAACTTTTGTGTATTTGCATAAAATGAGAAAATCGTGACAGTAGAAAAAGTTTGGAGTATTGATAAAAATTGTTAAATGCTCTATCTCTAAGAAGTTAATATAATATGATGCTTAATACATATAATAAATAATTGAGATTTTATGTACATACTTTTAGTTAATAAGTGCAACTTTAAAACACATAGTTCCAGTACTCTAATGATAGGGATATTTGAAACTTTTTTTTAAACTTTTTATTAATTTCAAATATATAATTGATAAAAAATTTGAAACAGAGATTAGAATTGCAGGATGTATCATGGATCACAGTTCAATTCTATTACTTTCTCTATTTGAACTTTATCAAATTTTTATATAAATATAACATTTATATTAATAATTTTTATTAGTAATGCATTAGACTAGAGCATAGGTTCCCAGACTTTTTCAGGCCACTGTCCCTTTTGCAAGACATAAATTTTGTAATGCCCCCCTAAGTATAACAGTTTTCCACATACAATCTGCAACTAATGACACATTACTAGATGATGCCTATCCCATAATTCATATGATGCACACAAGATAAAACATGATGTCAGTGTCATGCATTGGAATAAGGCATCAACATAAAGTCAATGTCAATTACAAGACAGAAAAAGTGAGTGAAATCAAAACAAAATCGATTATATTTCATGATTTCTCTCTATCCAAAACTCTAATACCATGTTAATTGGTACCACAAAGTTTTAGGTGGTATATCTTTGAAAGGTTGAACCTAAACCTCATTTTTATGTGCCACTTTCGAGAAGAAAAACACTTTCAAAAGGTAAATACCACTGCCAACAAAACAAAAAAAAAATCCAAATCAGTATGCCAATAAATTTTCAATAATCACATAAGAGATTACAAATATAATAATAATAATTTCACACAAAACAAGTTTCTCTTTTCTCAAATAGAACATTGTGTTAAAGGCAAATATAATTAAAAACTTAAAACTAACTGGCACTGATTTATTGGTTAGTTTTGATGTTTCTTCTATGTTTATTAATATTCCTGTTGAAGAAGCATTAAATATAATAGCTCAGTACAATGATTTACCTGATTTTATTATTCCATTAGCAAAGCATTGCCTTGAAAATACATTTTTTGTTTATAATTCTCAAATGTTTAAACAAATTAAAGGACTTTCTATGGGATCCCCACTGTCACCTGTCATTGCTGATCTTTTCAGGGATAATTTTGAAAGTCAAGTATTATGTGCAGCTACTAAGAAACCTACTTGGCTTAGATATGTGGATCATATGGCCTCATGGAATTGATTCTTTAAATTTTTTTCTTGCTTTTATAAATAATTGGCATCCAAATATTAAATTTACTGTGGAAGTGGAAAATAACAGATCACTTTCTTTTCTAGAAGTTTTAATTGCAAGAAAATGTGATGAAACATCGTTAATATCAGTTTACAGAAAATCCACTCATACAAACATATATCTTGATTTTAATTCTCATCATCATCCTGCACAATTTTTTTCTGTAGCTAAAAATCTTTTCACTAGAGCTTATAATTTATCTGATAAAGAACATCTTTCTCAAGAAATAGAACTTACAAAAAGTATTCTGTTTTCTAATAATTATAATAAAAACATCATATGTAGGGCTTTATACAACATTAATACTAAAAAGAAAAAAGAGGATAGAATTGACAATTCCTCTTTTAATAGAGTAATTTTGCCTTACATTAGGGAGGGTTACTGATAAAATCAGTAGAAGACTATCTTGTTTTAATATAAAGACTACTTTTTCTACTGGCAAAAAAAATGGTGATTTTTTGTATAAACCTAAAGACATAATATTTTTGGAACACCAAGGAGTTTATGAAATTCCATGTTTTCAGTGCTCAAGAGGCTATGTGAGTCAGTCTAATAGATGAATTAATGTCAGAATTAAGGAACATAGAATTGCTTTTCATCAAAAAATTAGCACATCAGTTTTTACTTCCCATTATTTAGAAACTGGTCACAAACCTAATTTTGACAATACAAAAATACTTGCTAATTTGGAAAGATATGATTTAAAAACCATGAGAGAGTCAATTGAAATATTAAAGAGACCTACTGGTTTAAATAGGGCTGATGAAGCACAATGTATTCCAGCTATGTGGAAACCTCTCATTTTATCTAATATTAACTTAAAATTAATAGTTAATAATACTGAGGGAAATAAACATTTTGATAAGCCTCATATTGTGAATGCTGAACTTGAATCTCATTTCTCATCTCACACAAAGTCATGTTATTTTTAAGATCTAACAGTTTTTCTTTCAAAAGTTAACCTTGATAATGGCAGTTGCTAGTCCATCGAATATCGGTGTTTAATGGAAAACAATACATGGTACAGCCCACAAAGTTATAATCTATCTATCTATCTATCTATCTATCTATCTATCTATCTATCTATCTATCTATCTATCTATCTATCTATCTATCTATCTATCTATCTATCTATCTATCTATCTATCTATCTATCTATCTATCTATCTATCTATCTATCTATCTATCTATCTATCTATCTATCTATCTATCTATCTATCTATCTATCTATTTATCTACCTATCTATCTACCTATCTATCTATCTATCTATCTATCTATCTATCTATCTATCTATCTATCTATCTATCTATCTATCTATCTACCTACCTACCTACCTACCTACCTACCTACCTACCTACCTACCTACCTACCTACCTACCTATCTATCTATCTATCTATCTATCTATCTATCTATCTATCTATCTATCTATCTATCTATCTATCTATCTATCTATCTATCTATCTATCTATCTATCTATCTATCTATCTATCTATTTATCTACCTATCTATCTATCTATCTACTCTATCTACTGAGACTAGAGAATTTATGAAGAAAAGAAGGAATATGAAGATATACAAAAATGGTGCATTAAAAAGAATTGAATATCTCGAATTTTGTAAAATGGTGCGGAAAAGAGTTGAAAATGATATAAGAAAGTATAACTGTGAACTAGCAAGGAAAACTGTAGAAGAAAATAAAAGTCTTAGGAATGTAAAACAACATTTTGGTATTGGTAGGAAATTTAAATCTGCAATAAGAAAAAAAGATGGAATTATTACTAAAAAGAGCGATGAAATCATGAAATTGGTAGAAGATTTTTATCAAGAATTATATAGTAATAAATAACAAGCACCTCCTATATCTATTACATCTTCCAAATTGCCCAGAATTTTAAATGAAGAAGTGAGACATGCAATTAAATGTATGAAGAAAGGAAAGGCTCCAGGTAATGATGGAATTATAATTGATATATTAAAAGAAGCAGGTGAAGAAATAGAAAATTTTTTAGCAAAGTTATATATCAAATGTCTAAATGATAAAGATGTATGATTGGAAGAATGCAGTAATAATATTAATATTTAAAAAAGGTGATAAAGAAGATATTAGAAATTACAGACCTATCAGCCTTTTATCAGTTTTATATAAAATTTTTACCAAGATAATTACTACTCGTCTACAGAGAACATTGGATTTCCACCAACCAAGAGAAGAAGCTGGATTTAAAAGTGGTTTTAGTACAGTAGATCATATCCAGGTATTGAGAGAAGTTATAGAAAGGACAAATGAATATGAGTTGCCATTATGCTTAGGATTTGTAGATTATGAAAAGGCATTTGATTCTATAAACATTTCTTCAGTGATTAAAGCATTAGATCATCAAGGTATAGATCCAGGATATTGTCATATTTTAAAGAATATTTATAAAAATGCAACAGCAACAATTAGATTACATAATGACACTGGGAAAGTCGACATTGAGAAAGGTGTAAGACAAGGTGACTCCATATCTCCAAAACTTTTTACAGCAGTGCTGCATAAAGTATTTTGTGGATTAAAATGGGAAACTAAAGGAGTGAACATAAATGGTGATTATTTAAGTCATTTAGATTTCGCAGATGATGTAGTTGTTTTTTTGCAAATAAGGCTTCAGATTTGCAGGAAATGTTGCAGGAATTATCAGATGAAAGTAGGAAAGTAGGACTAAAGATAAATGTTAAAAAGACTAAAGTAATGTTTAATTGATTTGCTCAAAATATGAAAATAAAGATTGATTATGATGAATTAGAAGAAGTTAACAGTTACAAATACCTTGGTCAGATTATTAATACAGATGGAAACATAATGGAGGAAATTAATCATAGAATTAAACTTGGTTGGAGTGCTTTTGGTAGAAATAACTTGATACTAAAAGGAAATATGCTTATGTGTTTGAAAAGGAAGGTTTTTAACAAATGTGTTTTACCAGTTCTTACTTATGGATCTGAGACTTGGACACTTAATAGAAGAGCAATTCAGAGACTTCAGACCACTCAAAGAAGTATGGAGAGATGTATGTTGGGAGTAACAAGAAGAGATCGTAAATGCAATGTATGGGTAAGAGAACAAACAGGTGTTACTGACCTCATTGAAAAAATTTAAAAGATTGAAGTGGAGTTGGGCTGGACATATTGTTAGAAGAGATGATAATAGATGGACAATTAAAATTTTAAACTGGATTCCAAGAGATTGTAAAAGACCCAGAAGGAGACCACATGTGGGATGGATGGATGAAATAAGAAAGTGTGCAGGGGTGATGTGGAGAAGAGAAGCTAAAGATCGGAGAAGATGGATTAAACTTGGAGAGATCTTCATCCTGCAGTGGATTGATAATGGTCGATAATGATGATATATATATATATATATATATATGCCTTAGCATACACACAAGCATTCCAGAAATTAATTTGGTAGAATTGTTTTAAAGCAGGAAAATGAAATAATAATTTATAGAGAAACAAAGACATAATGATAATAAATAAAAAAAATTATACAATCTAACTTCATTTTGGTTTCTTTCCATTAACCATCTCCCGATATAGTAGCTTTTAGGTGTGCTATAAAACATGACAACAAGGTGGCAAGGGCTTCACTTGTTTACAGAAACCATAGGCATTAAGGTGTTCAGCATCATCAGCTAGCATCTGTGGCTACATGACAGCAGAATAGAAATCTGGCTGGTGCACAAACATTGGAAGTTTTCTTCATTAGCATTTTTATATTTTTCAGCTTTCTCTAAAAATCTTTATAATAACGACAGCAGCCAACCAATAGTCGATCATGCAATTCTGGACAGACTATCATTTGAAGATAGGCTCAGCTCTGCCTTCTTTCATAAAGTTCTCCACTGCTTTACAATTAAAATATTTTTCTTAGTTCAGCAATCCCTTAACTGCCTAGAAGACAAACATAGCAAGAAAAACAATAAACTCAGAAGTGACCCCTTCCCATCACCTGCTGAAAAGCTTTTATAGCACATTTTTAGCAATATAAATTAAGTACCCCTCTTTCACTATTAGAGCCCTTATCTCCAATTTCTTGGATAATTGATCGTATCACAATTGATATAACTTTTTTACACCTTTTTATCTTTTACTTCTTTCATTTTCCACTCAGACTCTTTTAATTCCTCAAGGAGTTCCGTTTTGTATATAGTTTCTAATTTTGATACAATGGAAATAGCTTTTTAGATCTTTACAAAAGATTCAAAGCAAAAAACAAACAAATCTGAGATATGACTAATTTTTAGATTTTCTCAGCTGATATTGACTTTAAATTACTTTATTTTTTTAACAAAAAATATAATGCACAGGATGACCACTTCTATCTATTAGTAAAATTTTAAATTAGCCATACAATAATAACCTGCATTACTTTTAACTTGTTAATGGAGAAAAAAACCATCAAAATGTACAAAACATTTACAAATACTCTGACTATCCCCCTTTTTTTATATATTCTTGCACATAAGCAATTTATGAAATCAGCAAAATAACATAAAAATTAGTGGTTTTAGAGTGAGGTAAAGCCAATGATCATTGCATCCAGAGAAAAGGCTAGATCTTCTGAATACCCCCCCCCCCAATGCATCTGAACCCACTATTACTCTCCTAGAAGTCTTCACCACCCACTGGGGAGTAGTACTGCCCACTTTGAGAAACACTGGACTAAAGGTTATTCATTTAATGATTAATATTTCTATGGTTTGATTTTCACTATACTTCTTTCATCCACAGTAGGGACTGGTTTTTATCCTATTTTAACCCTTTGTTGAGTGTAATCATAAATATATGATTAAAGACATGTGAAAATGGTATATGATTTTCAAAATACACATTTTGTTCTGAACTAGCACTCATCAGTTGGCCCAGATTACAATTCTTTACACATATCCTTTTCATTGTTCAGTATATATAGGTAGCATCATATGAAAATGATATATGATTTCCAAGATGTATGCTAAACTAGCACTCCTCAGTTGACCCAGTTACAATCCTTTACCCATATTCTTCATTGTCCAGTATATAGAGGCAGTCAATTACTATAGTTTAATTGATAAGCATCAAACTTTCTATCCTCACAACTTTGACACAAACCAATTCATGGAAATATATTCATTCATTAGACTATAAATGATTCATTTAATGAATAATATTTCTGTAGTGTGTGTCTTGGGGATCATGCAACTTTCTCATATGTCTTTGATCATATGCTACAAAATGTTAAAGCAAATAGGAACCAATCTCTATCTACCCTGTATAAAAATGGTCTAGTAAAAATTACACTACAGAAGTATTATTCAATAAGTGAATAACCTCTAGACTAATGAATGCCTAATAAGAATTATTAATATAGCTCCATTAAGTGGTTTGTATCAAAGTTGTGAGGGTGATAAGTTTGACACTTATCAATTAAACTGTAGTAATTGGCTATATATATATATATATATATATATATATATATATATATATATATTGAACAATAATAAGTATATTTGTAAGAGATTGTGATCCAGACCAACTGATGAGTGCTGGGCTGGCATGAAATGTGTCTGTTGGTGATAGTACATTTTTTTTCACATGTCTTTGGTCATATTTTATGGTTACACCCCTTCATAAAGTGTAAAAAGCAGATAAAAATCAATCCCTACCTTGCGTGAGAGTGGTGTAGTGAAAATTACACGGCAGAAATATTATAAACATTAAAAATGGTATTTTTAATAGATTTTAAAATTGCGTAAAGATAAACTTGATTATTTGTTGTCAAGCGTTGTTAGCCGAGAGATCAGCGCAGCCATCTTGTAAGCAAGCAGTTGGTTGCAGGTTTGCCTCCCGGCCGATGCTGTGACATATGGTGGAAAAAACTTATTTGTTGAGATCGCAATGAGTTATTTTTGGAAATGTTGTAATGAAAAAAGTAGTAATAATAAAACAGTGACAATCAAAATTATTTCCAAATTTTGAAGAAGAGTCACTTTATAAAAAAGTAATTATTTAAAAATACACTTTCAAAACATTTTTTTAAAATTACATTTTGTTCAAATTATTATTTATAAACTCGTAATTTATTTTATTAAAGCCTTTAAAGTCACATCAGTTTATCATAGTGGTAGATTGATATGTTATAGAGTTAAAGATTCTCAATTCAAAACTCAATATGTCACTTCTGATGCTCAAATTTCACATGAAGACCTAAGAAATTAAGCGCATGATTACGTTTTCAATGCATTTTAATTTTTATAATAAATATTAATGCATTTTTCTACGCTTTATGATTAACATAATGAATATCTGTTTTATGTAATATTAGTAAATATAAAATCCGGATAGCATACAAATGTTGACGACGCTCTGTAGCATATTTGCAATAAGATTCTATTTATATTAAGAATTATATATTATGAGATGAAATAATTCCAACAATTTAGAAAATAAAACAGCATGTTAAATATAAGCCACACATATCTATTTGTATATCCATCTACCTATCTATCTATACATATATCTATCGATTTACCTATTTACTTATCTACCTAACAATCTACCTATCTACTTTTCTACCTATCTACCTATTAATTTAGCTGTCTATCTATTTTTCTACCTGCTTACCTATTAATCCAGTTATTTATCTAGATATTCACTACTGTATATCTATATTTTTATCTATTTAGGTTTACATCTATTTATCTACCTATACTTTTATCGATTTATCTATACTAATTTTTGTTTGTGTAAATTTTTAACTATTATCCCTCTCTCTCTCTCTCTCTCTCTCTATCTATCTATCTATCTATCTATCTATCTATCTATCTATCTATCTATCTATCTATCTGTCTGTCTGTCTGTCTGTTTGTCTGTCTATGATCTATGTATCTACCTCCATCTATTCATCGATCTATTTATCTATTTTTTCTAGCTAGCTATTTATCTATTTTTTATAGCTATCTATTTATCTATATATTTTCAAAATTCTTTTTTTACTTTTTAAAATTAGATCAGTTATAAATATATAAATTTCATCACACCCTTAAAAAAAGAAAAAAAACTTTATTTTTTAGAAAATTTCCACCGTTTTCGATTAATTTCTGTAGATCTTAACAAGCTATAATTCATCTCAAACAAAATAAAACATATAAATATATATAAAGAAAGAGTATAACTGAAAATCCAAATATCAGCTATCAATTTTTTTTATTTAATACAATCCAGCTTTATAATTTATAAATACTTTCTTATTCATACTCTTCTTTTTAAGTCTTGCTTATTTTATTGAATTAATAGCAAATGTTTTATATAAATAACCAATGTTTCTGTAGCCATTTTGTATAATTTTAAACATAAATAATAAGTATTGATTTTCTTAAGTTTTTAAAAATATGTTATAAATATAATGCAATTTTTTTAAGCATTTTCTTAATTTCCTATATTAAAATTTTGAGTTGAGTATTCACGGCAGGATAAAATAAGAATTGTATATTTAATTGTAGTGTAGATGAATTTGATTCGTTCATCAGATTTTGGCATTTAGTAAATATCACTTTCACAGATGTTGATGTATAAATAAATGCAGAATAATATTACTACATTATAATATGTCAGGAATCTCTCTGATATGTATGCATTCAAACCATATAATATGTAAATCTAGAACTGTGATGTATTTATATCAATCTTATTTATATTACTTTTAAGAAAGAATATATTGTTGATTTGATAATCTAGTCTTTTTTATTTTATTTTCATTATCATATAGAGAACTTTTGTTTTTACATAGCTAATTAGTTAAGGGTAGTTAGTGTTTAAGACCATCATTTAGAGGGTTTATGTTTTATGCAAATTCAAATCTGAATGGTGAGAATTAAAAAAAATATGGAAGGGTTTAAATTAACATCTGTAAAGTAATCTTCTTTGGAAGATGACATTTATTATTATGGCTTTTACTCAGGTTTGTTACAAAATCGATACTATCTTTTGTAGATATATATGTTGTTCCAGGAGTCTTAGAATACCCTGTTCTATCTGTAAAAGCATTCAGTATTCAAAAAGAACTTTATTATGAATATATCAGAAGAGAAAAAATTTCTTTATTGCTATAAAGTTAAAATTACGTGTTATATTCAAATATATTTAGTTAACCATTGAGTAATAAAATACCAACTTCTGATTAATATATTTGGAAACTCGAAAGAATATTATGTTCAATGATAAATCACATGGCTATCAGATACTATATGTATTTATTTTTATTGTTTTTAAAAAATGAATAAAGTATCAATATATATGTATATATATATATATATATGATCAATATATAATATATATATATATATATATGAGTAAATTATAATTTATCTATATACCAAAAATAATATGTAATAAAATAAATTCTACAAGCATATTACAGTAATAAATTTTGGTATAAAATAATATGTATTACTTTGCTAAACCAGGGTTTTGATATGGTCCACCTTTGTCAAAGTAAAACTAAAATGAATATTAATAAATACATTAGATTAACAATGATAATAAAGCTCAATTGGCATATACCCTAAAGTGTCAGTTTTGCAATGTCAGATATTATGGAGAGACACATGCAAACTTAAAATTGAGAATCACTCAGAATGCTCATTTATATAACATAACTAAATGCAAAAGCACTTGTAGCTCAGTATTTATAGATCATGAAAAAAAATGTAGTCATGCCTTTAAACCTGCTGATGCTAAAAATATTTGCCTAGAAAATAATAATAGAAAATGAAAACTAAAAGAAGCATAGCACATAATTAATTCTAAAAACTCCATAAATATAAGAGCCAATGCATTCCTCTTAGCAAGCAGTGGTTATTTAATCTAATGACCCAGCCATCTGCTAAGTGAATTTATACATGCGAATATAAAAATCTATGATAATCAATGACTCGCTTAATGTATGTTCATACATATGCTAAGGCAATTGCTAATATTCACTTTAGTCATGCTTTGACAAAGATACATCATATTGAAAGCTCAGCTTGGCAAATAATAAATAATATTTTATAATACTCTTGTAGAATTTATTTTATTATATATAGATACATACTTACATTCAAGTTACTGATTTGTTTAAGTCAGATCCATTACATTTTATGCATCAATATGTAGCCAGTAGATAAATAAAATAATTAATTGTCTTTATAATATTATTTGGCCTATTTGTTCTATAGATGTTGTATTTGGTTACAATATTATATATAATAGAAACAATGCATGTTTGTGCATTTGCAATTTTGTAGATTCACATTTCTTATTTAAATTAGCTTGTTTAATATATATTATATCATTGCACTCAACATTAAAGAGAATTTTCTTTTCAATAGAATGCTAAAATTCATACTCTCTTCATTTAAAGGAAGATGCATAGCTAGAATAATATAGCTATGGGGAATTTCAAATATTTTATATATATTTAATATTTGAGATTAAGACTTGTACCACTGTTCAATAAATATTTTTTTAATATTCTCTAACCCAGCATAAAACAAGAACTAACAAGAAAAGAACAGCCATCTATTCTTGTGCCTAATTTATTAATATAAATTGACTCAAAAAATTAGGTTATAAAGAATGAATATTTACATCATTTCTGCAATGTATCAAAATATGTTTCAAATAGTTGCTATGTGTGAGAGTTTTCTCAATTTAAGCGATATCAACAATGATCTGATTCAATTTATTTTTCTTGTTAATTATTGGTGATCATGTGCTATTTATCTTTTGTTGGATTAGAGACTTTTTAAAAAAAAAAATTCAAAACTATTGGAGTATTAGTTATGAGATAACTATCTGAAACAATATTTACAAATTTGTCAAACATTTTTAAAATTTAATAAATTCGAATTTAGGTTTTAGATTTAGAAGTTATATATTCAACAATTGAACAAAAATGTTTTTGATGTCATCCTATGTATATATACTTGTATGTGAATTCACAGTAGATATAAATATATGTTACATTTTAAAACTTTTATTTATGCTATCTACAGAAATATACAAAAATTTATAATCATTTTTTATTGCAACATTTGATGAAAAATTAACTAATCTCTTGCAGGACGTAATGTTTCTGATGATCAAATCTGGTGTCATCAGTTATTCAGATGTCAAGTTCAGACTCCATTAAACATAATAACTCATTTTCCATTTACGTTGACTCACAATAATTAAATAGATATGTTTTGAACATGAATTTTAGCAATAATTTAATGAAATCATCCTTTGTATCAACTTAATGTGAATTAATAAAGAAAAGAATATAATCAAATTTATTTTTAAATCTTGTTTTCAAATAAACATTTAAATATATAAATATTAATTAATTAAAGATCACATAAATAAATATATGATAACATTATTTTACTTGCATCCTCTAAAAAAAATACACAAATTGATCATTTTGTGCATAAATACTGAAAAAAAAATCAAAAAAACCTTCTTTAGAACTAATACTGGGTGGTTTTAGTTAAATTAGAACTAAAATTGATGTTCATAATTTAATATCAGGTTGTTAGCTACAAGTTGAATTGCTATATTTGATTTTAGCTGATCTCCAATCAGTGGTTGATGTGAGATTTGATTAACAGAAACTCATGTCCTATAAGAGGTTAGTTAATTAAACATTGTGATATAAAAGATTGCAAATTTCTTTTCACTTCTTTAGAGGGCATAAGTAAAATAATGGTAATATAATTACATATTTATGTTGTGTTTGTTTAACTAATATTTAAACTCTCACACATATGTATATAGTTACATATTGTATTATTTACCAGATAATAAATGTTTGAGCATTTTCAATTCCTGTTTTGATTTCTAATTAGATATGGTCAGCTGCCCATTTATTAACAAATATTGGTAGTTAGCTATAAAATAACAATAAACAATATTCAAATGTATTAGGTTAGACTTAAATCCAAGTTCTGGTTATGAAACACATATGTGATATTATTAAACTGGACTACCTTTGATGATACCTTATGTATGTGCATGCATTCTCAGCATATATTTATACATTTATTGTATGATTCACTAGATGATGAGAGTTTGGTTTAATTTTTACTTAAGAGTAATTAGAAACCTATTTACTGTATAACAAATATTGGATGAATTAATTTGATTAATTACAGAGCAGCCACTGAATGCAAATTTTTAAGTTTCATTTAAAATTTATTAAGTCTTAATTCAAACCCGGATTAAAAGTATGAAAAACAAATGTCTAATCTTTGAACTACTAGCCTTTAATTTCCTATATATGTATAGTGTGAATATAAAAAAGTTGATCAATAAACTTGAATAAAGATTTTTCTTACCGATAATTAAGAACAAATTCTATTTCTTACTGTACTCGTTTTTTTAAAAAAATCTCGTTTAAATGAAATTTTTACTGAATGTCTTCATTATTGAGAATGTTAAATCAACGTAAAAGTGTGTACTTTGTAATTTTCTTAATAGAAACTTTTTTTTTTACATTATATGTATATAAAAAAATTTAAGGTAAAAATTTAAAGATTGTATTTTTTGTATACCAAAGTGCTAACTAATACTTTATACTTCGGTAGTGATGAAGCTAACTATCTATAGATTACATCTTTCTTTCTTTCTTTCTTTCTTTCTTTCTTTCTTTCTTTCTTTCTTTCTTTCTTTCTTTCTTTCTTTCTTTCTTTCTTTCTGTCTTTCTTTCTTTCTTTCTTTCTTTCTTTCTTTCTTTCTTTCTTTCTTTCTTCTATACTTGATTGCCATATGACTTCACAACTATTCAGTTATCTTTTTTCTTCTCAAACACTTATAGCAATCTTTTTATTAATTAAAAAATAAAACACAAGAAATTTTTTTTTTAATGTTAAAAAGTTTGAATGCAACCACTATATGTATATAACGTTAAACACTAAAAAAAAAAAGCAGTGTTAAGCGTTATATATATTCACGTTGTCAATTCATCATCATTATCAAGCCACTGCAAGATGAAGGTCTTTCTAAGTTCAATCTATCTTCTCCGATCTTAAACCTCTCTTTTACATCACCTTTGCACACTTTCTTATTTCATCGATCCATCTCGCACGTGGTCTCTTTCTGGGTCTTTTACACTCTCTTGGAATCCAGATTAAGATTTTAACTGTCCATCTAATATCATCTCTTCTAGCAATATGTTCAGTCCAATTTCCCTTTAGTCTCTTAGTTCTTTCAATGATGTCAGTTACATCTATTTGTTCTCTTATCTATGTATTTTGTTTTTGATTTATTCTTGCTATTTCTAACATGCAATTCTCCATATTTCTTTGAGTGGTCTGAAGTCTCTATAGTGTATATATCAGTGTCAAAATTTTTCAAATCGTAACATTTTAAACAACTACTTCAAATACATACATTAATAATTATATTTAAAGCATTTATCAAAGAAAAGATTATCTGTTCTCAAAAATATTTGATTTATTCATTTATTTGAGTTTGATTGATTTAGGAGGTCTGTAAGATGTGACAGTGCATCAATTAGTTAAAAATGTATTATTACAACATCTCCCACCATAATAGTAGGATAATAAAATGAAGGACACATTCCATTTCTCCCTATTTAAAAAAAAAAATTCTGATTGTATTTCGTCACTTAATTTTTAGCTTCAACTGTAGATAATACAAATACAATCCAAAATTTAAATTTTTCTATTATGTATTGATGGTTATGTGTCTCATGGCATACAATAACATAGCACTCTATATGCATCTATAAATATAAAAGTTAAAAGGAAAAATAAAAATAAACACAAAATTTTTCATAGATATTTTCTATATTACACTGAATAACAGTTAAGAATTAAATAATTTTGAATTTAAAAAAAAATTAATATTTAAAAAGGTCTAATTAAAATTTTATTAATTCTGATTTTGAAATTAAAACAAGCATGTTTTTATGTTACAATGGATACATTGGTGAATTATAAAGTTCCACTATCTATTTTGACTAGCTTAAGAATTTTTTTTTAAATTAAAGTTTGTATAACATATTTTGATAAAAAATCCAACAAAATTGTTTTTGAAAGAATTAAGGTGAGTTGAAAAGAGTCATTAACATTTTCACTCAAGATAAAGAAAACTTACTTTTAATTACTGTTTGTTTTTATAAATTCCACTCTGACAATAAAAAGTTCAGAAAAAAAGATTGGATGACAGATTATGACAATATTACTACTACTATGAAGTTATAACTGAAGGCAAAAGACCGGGTATCTAGCTTCTGCTGCTAGTGCAATAATGGAGTTTAGATTCACATGAAGACCAGAGCCAGATTTTCTGTAGTTCATTAGCCTGTACATATTGTGTATTCATCAGTATGTCTGAAGTCTATCAATTTCTAGACTAAATGGAGCTGACTGAATGTATGCCAACAGCTACTAGATCAATTCAAAACAAAACAACACTCTCCATATAGTAGTGCCATCTTGTGCTAACAAGAGCAATCAATGATGTGCTAGTATGAGATAGTGATCATGTGATGTTAGCTACTAGATCATACCTTTACTGAAGATAACAATAAGCCAGTCTACTGATTTAGAAGGGAACAACTTACCAGGAGAGTCCATTGGCTTTCTGAAAAATTAATTTATGCATACACTGTTTTATCTATATACAAAAAAGCAAAGATGAAGGTATTGTGTTGGATATATGTAAAGTACAACTGGTGAGTAGAATGTGCTGTATGTTGAGAAAGATTTATTTTAAATAATTTCTTCAAAATCATTAAATTACAATTTTTTTAAGTAAATAACTTCAGTCAACTCCAAGTAAAACTAGAATAATGAAAGAAAATAATAAATGACCATTTCCAGTTTTATTTATTAAAAGGGATACTCAGAAACATTCTTTATTGAAAATGATTTTTATTAAAATTTAAAAAAAAAGTAAACTCCAAAAATTTTTCTAGATTGGACAACAAAAGAACTTGCTAAAATATTTTTAAAGACATTCATAATTAGTCAAGAGTAACCTAAAAAAAAAGAAGAAAATTTTTATGAAAGACTGTCAAAGAAGTAATGTTGTTTTTTTGTTTTGGGACAGTGAAAAAAAACTTTTATTTACATTTAAGAATAGTAAGGCAGTAACTTAGATTAGTAAGAAGATAATATATATAAACACATGCATGTGAATTTTATGTATATTTTTAACATGGAATTAATTGTGTCTTGTGAAAATATAATATGGCTTAATAAATTTAGTTTTTAACTAATGACACATCAGTGTGTGCACACATTTCCATTGTACTCCCATATATATATATAGTCATTATTTATGTATCATTAAAATGTGAATTTTTTTATTATTATAAACAATTTCCACATATCATCTACATGCTTATATATGCATGTCATGTAGACACATATATGTTAAAATTAATCATATTTTTCTTATTAGTTTATGACAATTCAAATATGATCATTTTGTCTTATACAAGCACTTCTGGGTGCTGATATATAGATACTTTATGTAAACCTATTGAGATATTTGTAAATCACAGTATGACAGCTTATTTTTTGTATTTTAATTGAAATAAGAATGCTTAATTTATATTTATAGCTGTATTCTACTGATTTTAATTACATTTTAATTTTATTGTTATTAATAAATTGATATTTCATAGTTAAAGCTATTCCAGTGAATTTATTCAATCCTAAATTAGTTTTAGAATATTATGTGTTTGTATTATATCTCTTTATCATACTAACAGTTATAAAGCTTTTTCTCACTGAGCTGGATTTATGCATAAGGGTATATTATATAAAAGAGATTTATAATTAGTGCCTTTGGACATTCAGATAATCCTGGATTAGTACAAAGGAAGAACCTTTAAAGTCCATGCACTACACTTCATTTTATTTATTTATTTAGAAATTAAGTTTGTAGTTGGCCAGTACATTAATGGTACTAAGTGGCCAAAGGACATTGATGATGATCAGCATGTTTTAGTATCCCAGCATTGTTGTTTTTATTGTTATATATTGTGATGGATTAGCACCTTTGAGTGTGCAAATCCAAATTATTATGTTGTATTGTGGCCCTAAGTGTGGCAATGGCTAAACAAACAGCATCATCTATAGTAGACCCATTTTCCAATCCATTCACAAAGTCAAGTGTTGATTTTATTTTTGATCATTCTTGATGATGAATGATTATTCTTATTACTATGTAGTGCTGGTAAACTTATTGTTAATATAGTTAGCTTTTGTCTTGCTGATCACTCATGCCCATTTCTTTTCTATTCAATTTTATATTTTGAAATGGATTCATGATGATGATGAGTGCTAACACCCCACATTCATCTCAAGTCATCATGCCATTAAATATATATATATATATCTTGTAATTGTTTTTATGTTGCGGCTAGTGCTATATCATTCCCAGGCATATGGTCAGTTGCATTTATGACTACAACATTATACATTTCTACAATCAATATATTACTGAGAATTTGTATTTAAATACCTATATCTACATTTAATTTGATAAATTGAAATAAATCCAACTGAACTAATGCTATATATTGATTTTTCTGTCACAGGTGAAACTCCAGTCAAAAGACTAATATAATAAATTCCAGCACTTCTCAACTGATAGTCAAGTCCCAAAAATTTTCACCTGAGGTCCTATCCAATGGAAGGGTGGTACCCCCTCCACACTTTTATACTAACAAATGGCACTGTAAATGTGTACACATGATATTCATTCCCTACAGATGTATCCTCCAGAAATGAATCATGATATTATCAGCTCTCATCTCACAGATGATCATCCAGTTTGTCACAGCAATCATCCATTTTGTTTAGTTAATTTATCTTTCATTAAGGGAAATGCTTTAATATTTTACCTTTACATCTAGTTATTATATTTGTAAGTGAAGTGAAAGCATTTTAGTATCTCACCATCTGATGTACATTAAGCTTTCTTTCCTCTGGATGCTTATTAACTTAAGCATAGTAGTCTTCATCTGAGTTTCCCTGTGGTTTATTATTCAATATATATATATATATATATATATATGAATAATAAATATACATATATATATATATGAGTGTATATATATATATATATATATATATTACACTCACTTTTGAATGATTGTTCCATTTATTATAGCTCCAAATATAATGATTTGTTATTAAAAACATATAAGGTTTAAATATATAGATACATACTTGTCATAAACTCTCTGGTCTAACATTTTCACTTACTGCTTCTTACTTACTTTTTTGTCTTGCTTTTTAGAAAGTTTAAGTTGTCTCCGTCTTTTACTGAGTACCCTTATATTTGTTTGTTTATTTGTTATTTGGCGATTTTCAAAAATTATTTTCCATAAATTCATTTGTTTTATCAACAATTTCTGTGTTATCAAGAGTAAATTTTTCTCAACACTGAAATATTATTTAGTACATTTATCCAGGTATATTTTCAAGGTAATAGTGTACTCACTTTTAGTGATTTGGGATAATTTCAGCAGCCTTTGGAGCTACTGCTAATTTCTTCATATTGGATTGTAGTTTCTTCTATTCATTTTCTGACAACTCTTCTATTCTTTCTTATTTCAGTGCTAGTATTATTATAAGTGATCTCTCCAAAGATCTGTCAGAAATAACTGGCTGTCTAGGTATGGGACAAATTTGTGATCTCAATAAAATTCAACTAAACTTTACTTTTAAGAAATGGAATTATGGTCTTTATTAATGTAAGCTTTCTTTTCTGATATTTCAGATACTTTACATTGCTAGTTGTGAAAATTCTTGCCCATAGCATGGAAATTTTGCCATCCCAGCTATGGTCCTTTTCTCAATCATTTATTGTATTGAAAGAGCAAGTTGTGATGGATTATTCAAATGATCTGGTATTTGATCATGCCATAAGCATCAAGCATCCTTAATTCATCTACTTGACATTTGACCATGGAAATAGATTTCATTATCACCTTTACAAAACTATTATTGCATAATCTAATATCTGATGTTTATCACTCCTCTGTTCAAAAATTGCTCATCAAAAATTCTCCATAAATTTTGAAAGGTATATCAGTTAAACTAGGAGTCCCATCATGCTTTGTAAATATCGATAGGTGATAGGTTACTTACTTTCCTAAAATACTCTGATATAGAAATACATCTCTAAGCTATTCATATGTTGGATAGGTGATTTACGATTCTGTCATCCAAATACTTTTATCTTTTCCAAGAAGCTTCATCTTATTTTTACTCTATTAGATTTGCCACAAATTTTTTGCTTCCATCTTAATTCTTTTAAATTTAATTACATATTGTTTGATTTATTTTAACTTTAATCAAACTATATAATTATCTTTAATTTGGTTTCTTTTTCTTTTTATATGATAAAATTTAATTAAAAAAATAAGTAAATTTATAAATTATAATTTTAATAACTTATATGGATTAATTAATATATGTGAATCTTTACAGACTTTATATCTTTTTTATATAAATAAACATATTATGATTGTTACATTATTACCCAAATATGATTTAAATTATAAGTTCTAATAAATCTAGAATGTGAACTGAAAGAATCTTTTATTTTCTTTCAAACACTCTAGAATATTTGATTTTTAGTTGATTCTTTTAGGTTTGTAAGATACAACAATGCTAAAATTAGCCAAGTCATTAATATATATATATATATATATATATATATATATATATATATATATATATATATATATATATATATATATATATATATATATAATCAATAAATAATACTTCTGTTAATATATAACTACAAATATAATATAACAATTTGTCAATTGTTAAAACAGAATTTCTTTAATATAAATAAAATAAATTAATAACTAAATAATTATTGCCAAGACTTTCAACTCTTATGAGTCCTTATCAAGGCAGAGAAAAAATTATGTTTTCTTTTAGGCAATTAAATTTTAAATAAAATTTACACAATGGTTAAGTGAAGGATAAGTCTTCTCCTTGATAGTTTAAAATCATCTCTTTAAGTTTTTTGCAGTTCTATTTATTAACTCTTTAATTAAGGGTTGACTGCAAATTAAAAACCAATCAGATTCCTTAATTATTAACATAGATCTTTATTAAAAACAGCAAATCTCCACTTTCTGACCTTAGATAAAACTAATTGAAATAAAACTTATTGACAAGTTAAAATTAAAATAATAATAACTTTGGAAAAAAAAATTCAATTTTAAAATATTTTTGCTTTGCTCAAAACTAATTCTAGTCTTGTGGATTTTTTAAAACCTATGATAAAATATAATAATTTTCTGTTTTAATTTTACTATATTAATTTGTATTTTAAATATACATATTAAAACTGTTTTAATTGTCAAACTTTATGTGAGCATGTCCACATACAACTTGATAGAGAAATGTAAAACATTGTTTATATAACCTGGATGTTTAAATTAAAATATTACAATTATTAACTTAGACTAATGATTAAATAAAAGCAATTTTATAGAAACATTTTAGAAAACTATTAATATTCCACACTTAGTGAGTAAACTGACTATTACTAGTTTAGTTCATGATATAAATAATATTGATTGTAACATGGTTCTACTGCTATGACTATTGTTAATTAATAGAATTTAGGCATTTTATCATTATAAGTTAATTACTTAAAGAGATAAAATATTTATTACCATTAGAGTATCATTAAAACATTAAGTTTTCTTATCCTCATGTTATGACAATTAGTAACTACTAGAACATGCTATTGATTTTAACCATATAATTAATTAAAATTATAACTTAATAAAATTTTAAATTTTAAATCAACTATTAATAAAAATAGGGCTTGATCAAGATCAAGATTCACAACAAGGTTACAATATATATATATATTGAACCGTATTCGAATACACATATTCGAATAGGTACAATATATATATAATATTATTATTCAATGCCTGTATTTTTAAAGTAATATACATAATTATATAACAAAATATTTGTAAATATAGTAACTAAATAATTAAATTTTTTTATCCATTTAGGAGCTCTTTTGATTATCTCAGTAATCTATGTCAACTAAAGCTTTAGTTGATACAGATTACTGAGATATTCAAAAGCACTCTTAAGTGGATAAAATTTTTTAATTATTTAGTTACTGTATTTACAAATGTTTAGTTATATAATTACATATATATATTATAAGGGTCAGGGATGAAGAAATATCCAGTCTTACCACATCTGCCGACAGAGCACCACTAGGATACTTTGAACCTAGAAAATTTATAAAGTTGACAGATATGTGCTGTTAAGACCGCGACTGCCAGCCTTTGCCACTAGCTCATGGAGTAGCAGAGTTTTAAACATTTATTAACTATATTTCTTTTAATAAACAATAATAAAAAAAAAAGAAATCACTGAGTATTAATAACACAAAAATTTTATTTAGTATATATATATATATATATATATATATATATATATATATATATATATGACAACACACAAAACTTGAAAAAAAATTATATAAAAAAAAAATTGTTTGTTTCATTATTATTTACTATTATTTTTATTTGTTTTAACTTCATTTTTAATCTGAGAATGTTGAGTATAAATGAGCTACCTAGACGCACTCACAAATTTTCAAATCACTTGACTCCAGACTAAAAATCCACAGCCACACCAATACTCACTTCCAGATATATATCAGCAACCAATGCAATGTAAACATGTTAGCATAGAATCACATTACAGGAATGTGTGTCTGAATGGCATGATATTATTGGAGAAGACATGGCCTTCATCCCACAGGAACGTGCATCTGTATCGGGCGAAGGAAATATGCATATAAACTAATAAAAAGAAATGCTACATATGGATGAGAGAGTGGTCTTATCTTGCCAACTTATCTTCTCAATCCATAGAACTGGAATGGGTCAATGGTGCAGGAAATATGTCTGCGTCCATTTCAACTGTATGACTACCTCTTTGGGGTCATGCATTCAGTGGATTCATCGCCCTAGGTGCTAGCACACTTCACATTATATTGATATAAATGTCCATATATCTCTCCACCAGCATTAACACAACTATGAAACAAATAGTCCGAAATCAAAACCCCTTTAAACCAACATATATTTAAACTAGTCTAGCAGCCATCCATAGTCAACTAACATTTAAATCATTTTATTAATTTAATTCAATACAAAAAATCTTTAGTTCAATTAAGGTTTTAAAATCATTTTTAAGATAACATTTATATTTTAAATTATTGTTTTACTATAAATATTATATAACCTACTTTTCTTTTAAATTTAATAATGCACAAATAACGATGTGTTTCTATTTTTAAATTTAAGTTTGCAATCACAAACCCCTACCCTATTACAAACAGATATTAATTAAGCATGAATAAAAATATAAAAAAAATACAATACATTTTTTTTTTTAAGAGATTATGTTTAAGACTTTAAATAAGAGTTTATAGAAATAAAGTTTGGGTTTGCTTGAGAGAGAAAGTCTATTGTTTATTTAAAGACAGATAAAGTTTGAAGATTTTAAATTTTACAGTTTATATTTCATTTTATCTTTTATAAATTATACTTTCCTTTATCCATGCTCATTCCTTTGTGATGAAGATCTATGAAGACTTAAGATGATGTATGAAGCATTTATGCTGGTTTCTGAAGACGGGATCTGTGGTTCGATCCTGGGATCCGTGGAGATGAAAGCTGCCTTCGGCCGGCCATACCAAAGGAAGCAGGATGAAGCTGATTACATCTTGGGTGACGGCGATAATAGCTTTTTAAATTTTTATTTCTACTTTCAGCAAATACAATTGAATTAAAATTTTAATTTTCTAATTCTCCAACTCTCTAATTAATAATATTTTGGATTTTCCTTTTTATAGTCGTCAGGCACCGTATCTCTGGAATGCACGAATTCATCAAACATATTTCATTATTTATATTTTATTGGTTAATTCAGTTTGTGGCCAAGTAGATTTTGGGTTTATGGCTAAGTAAATTATTCCACTGAGGTCTGTGTCTCTATCTCTGGGTGGGAACTCATCTATTTCGTAATCATTTCTTTAATTATGATTTTGCCTTAAAGACCTATTTGTAATTTTTTTATAATTAAAAAAAAATCTTCGCTATTATTAAAAAGGTTTTTTATTATATATTTTATTTAAAGATTAGAATCTTTGCTTTGATTTTATAATTTATTTATTTTTTAAAGCTTATTTTAATATTTAAATCAATCTAACATATTAATAAATTAATAATTCGTTATTTGTGCATTTTGACAGTTTGTTTTTAATTCTGTATTAGATAAAAAAAGATACTATTAAAATTTGAATGTAACACATATATATATATCCTGTTACAATATATATATGTCAACAGATGGCATTCTACCAAAAACACCATCAAGCGTTTGTTTACATAAACTTCAGAGCATGCATTCACTATCTCTAACCTTAATTCCACTTTCAGATCATGATTTCAAGCTATTTGCTATCGTCAGTGAAAGACAGGAATTTTAGAAACTAGATCTAAATACAAACTCTGAGCATTTATGAAACAGTTTCTATTCAGCTTGCAAGCATGAATCTTTTAGACACGTAATGTCTTCAAACTCAGCATAGCAAGCCAGATAGCTACATGGGTCTGATCTCAGTTCAGCATCACCACATAGTAGAAGCCTCTGCAATATATATCATTGCTAGAAAGACCTCAAAGGTACATTTATGAAAAACAAAAAACAAGTTAAAAACTTGCTAATGCTTGTATTTATGTCAACAGATGGCATTCTACCAAAAACACCATCAAGCGTTTGTTTACATAAACATCAGAGCATGCATTCACTATCTCTAACTTTAATTCCACTTTCAGATCATGATTTCAAGCTATTTGCTATCGTCAGTGAAAGACAGGAATTTTAGAAACTAGATCTAAACACAAACTCTGAGCATTTATGAAACAGTTTCTATTCAGCTTGCAAGTGTGAATCTTTTAGACATGTAATGTCTTCAAACTCAGCATAGCAAGCCAGATAGCTACATGGGTCTGATCTCAGTTCAGCATCACCACATAGTAGAAGCCTCTGCAATATATATCATTGCTAGAAAGACCTCAAAGGTACATTTATGAAAAACAAAAAACAAGTTAAAAACTTGCTAACGCTTGTATTTATGTCAACAGATGGCGTTCTACCAAAAACACCGTCTTTCACTGACGATAGCAAATAGCTTGAAATCATGATCTGAAAGTGGAATTAAAGTTAGAGATAGTGAATGCATGCTCTGACGTTTATGTAAACAAACGCTTGATGGTGTTTTTGGTAGAACGCCACCTGTTGACATAAATACAAGCATTAGCAAGTTTTTAACTTGTTTTTTGTTTTTCATATATATATTAGTGCTTAATTGTGTGCATTGGTATATAAGTGCATGCAGATGTTTAAGATAAATATATATTTATTGGTTCTTGTTTTTATTCTTATGTTTAAATATACATATTTATAAAAACGTTTCATTTAAAAGTACAATCATATTATCAACAAAACATACATCTTTTAAGCATCAGAATAATAGTTTAAAACAACTGTAATCTTCAATCAAACAAACTCTCTCCCTTCACTTTCTTCAATTAGGTATTAATTCAGAAATATTTAAAAAGTGGAGATATGACAAACTAAATCCTGTTGGATAATTTTATTATTAATGCTATTAGTAGTAGTAGAAGTAGTAGTAGTAGTAGTAGTAGTAGTAGTAGTAATAGTAGTAGTAGTAGTAGTAGTAGTAGTAGTAGTAGTAGAGTAGTAGTAGTAGTAGTAGTAGTAGTAGTAGTAGTAGTAGTAGTAGTAGTAGTAGTAGTAGTAGTAGTAGTAGTAGTAGTAGTAGTAGCAGTAGCAGTAGTAGTAGTAGTAGTAGTAGTAGCAGTAGTAGTAGAGCAGAGTAGCAGTAGAGTAGTAGTAGTAGTAGTAGTAGTAGAGTAGTAGTAGAGTAGTAGTAGTAGTAGTAGTAGTAGTAGTAGTAGTAGTAGTAGAGTAGTAGTAGTAGTAGTAGTAGTAGTAGTAGTAGTAGTAGTAGTAGTAGTAGTAGTAGTAGTAGTAGTAGTAGTAGTAGTAGCAGTAGTAGTAGTAGAGAGAGTAGTAGTAGTAGTAGTAGTAGAGCAGTAGCAGCAGCAGCAGCAGCAGCAGCTGAGCAGTAGTAGTAGTAGCAGCAGCAGCAGAGTAGCAGAGCACAGTAGCAGCAGTAGCAGCAGAGCAGCAGTGCAGGTAGCAGCAGTAGAGCAGCAGCAGCAGGGGTGCAGAGAGAGAGGCAGAGCAGTAGAGTAGAGAGAGAGTAGAGGGAGTGGAGTGGAGTGGTAGTAGTAATAGTAATAATTATTCTTAAATTGAAATGAATTCACATAAGCTTAAACAAAATCTGCTTAACTTAATGTAGATTGAGTTGAAATAATTAATGTGCAAAAATATTTTGCATTTGTTGAATAATTAATTTTTAATTAATAATACATCACTATCATTTTAAATTATTACTGACTCACTGCAGAATTAAGAACTCTCCAAGTTTAATCCAGTTTCTCCCATCAAAAATTTTTTTCTCCACATTACATTAGCATATTTCTTTTCTCATCCATCTATTTAATTATGTTATTTCACTCTAGGTCATTGTCCAGTTTAAGACATCAATTGTCCATTCCTTCTAATAATATGTCCAGCCCAGCTCTGTTCAACTTTTTAATTTTTTTAGCTTTTCAATTATTATCACTCTCTACTTGTTATCCCAAAACACATTTCTCCATACTTTGTTGAGTGTTCTAAAGATTCTGTATTGATCTTCTGCCAGATTTACCACTTTCATGCCTATACATTAAAAGTGGCACTACATATCTATTAAGGACTTTTCAATCCATGGGTATATTTACTTTTAGTATTAAATTATTTCTCCCAATTACATTCTATCCGTATTTAATTCTATGGTTAATTTCATCTATTATGCTTTCATCTGCATTAATAATCTTATCAAGTTACTTTCAATCTTCTAATTCATAATTGTTAATCCTTATTTTCTCCTGAAAAAGTTCATTGAATATTGCTTTAAACTTTTTCAGTACTTATCTTTAATCGTAGTTTTTGTTTTCTTCTGATAATCCTTATATGATTTCCTGATACAGTGTATTGATAAAGGTTGGAAGTGATAATGATGAATATTTGCAATTAAATGGCTTATCAGATGTGATGATAAAAAAGTAAATACGGGTGCTTTAATTCTAAATTCTTACAATATTTGTTTTAGAATCTCATAATACATATTTTACAGCCCATAAGACATCTTTTGTCAGTGGTAGATTTTGACCCCACAACCAGTTCTTCGAAAGTGTCTCCATTGTATTTTTTTTTTTTTGGTTTTTAGTTGAAGATATATAAATATTAAAACGTCAAGAACTTGAATCATACAAAACACACACATCAGACGTAATTTTTAATATTTGCATATTTCTTTAATTAAAGAACTTAATTATTTTTAGTTATTGCAGATAGTTAAAGTTATTTTCTCTAAAAATGTCTAATAACTCTAGATCAGTCTTATATAATAAATCTTATATAAAAAGCCAACTTTATTATTTCGTTTTATTTTTGTTGAAACTTCATCTTTTGTTAATGACGTTACACTTAATAAAGAGTTCACAGCAAGTGAAAACTCTAGAGAATCATAAAATTATGCTTAATGAACAATTTTATTTATTGTGAGTAAATAGTAATGTTATACTGTCAGAGGTTAAAATGAGTATTATTGTAATAGAAGCTTTAATTTATTAGTTGTTATTAAACTTCGAGTTAATACTAAGTTCACAAAGAGATGAAATTTCAAAATATCTGTTAAAATGATAAATTGTTTGTTTATATTTGTCATTAAAATATTTATAATCACATGATCATTATTCTTTAAGCTTGCACAAGCTGTTTACACAGAGGCAAAATTCTTTATATATCTTAGCACCACTCAGTACAAGCCAGAGTAATCAATGGATGCAGAAAAGGATTTTATGCACAAACCTTCCTGCATCCATTGATTATTTTGGTTTGCACTGAGTAGCGTTACTGTGAGGAGAGTTTTGCCTCTGTGTAATATTTATAATACCCGATTTAATTTCATAATAATATATTACCAAAATGTGTGTATTTTCAGATATTGATATATAATTTTCAACCATTATGTATCTATTGCAGGATGAAGCCTTTTCCAAGTTTAATTCAGGTTATCTGATCTATAGTTTTTTTTTCCTCATATAACGCCAGAAACTTTTTTTATCTGACTTCTTTGTGATCTCTTTTTTTCTTCAGCGCTTATTGGAATTTAGTTTAGAGTGTTAGATGTATATTTAATATCGTCTATTTCAATGTTTATCAACTGACTACATGCCCTGGCTAATAGTTTTTTAATTTTTATTATTATTGATCAAATGAAATATTGAACAAAGCAAAAAAAAAAAAAAATTAGAAGAAGAAAGAGCGCGTGTTTTTATTGTAAAATATAATTATTGTATTGCTTAACAAATTTTATACATATATATATATTTTCAAAGAATGATTGAAAACACAGAATAATTGACAATATTGTATTAAGTAAATAAACTAACAAAATGTTAAACTAACTATTAACAAACAAATATGAAGAAAAACAAAGAATAATATTTAAATAACTAAGAGAAATAAAATTGTAATTATGAAACCAAAAACTAATGCGATTGTTTGCTGATTTTTTTCAGTAATTAGCTTACAAAGTCTTGAAGGATATAGTTGTGACTTCTGAGTGTAAAGCTGCCAAAATATCGATTCACATAAGTACGTGGTTGAAAATAACAATAACACTCTTAAAGTTTTTTCGTATAATTTGGATATTCAGTTTTAATTTTAACAATTGAGTTATAGTTGCTAAATTAAATAATAACTTTAATGTACTATCACAACTTAAGACCATTAATTTTTCCAGCTCCAAATCAGTTAGGTTATTTTCTTGTTCAATACATGGATTTGTTACCTTTTTGTATATCTCATTTCTGTAGTTAATACTCATCATATGCCCAACAAAGACCTGTTAAATGTTCATAAGCAGTATTTTTTAATTCACAGATATTTATAACAACTTTTATCTATCAATTCTGAAAATGAATAAAACATGTTATAGCTTTTTTCTTCTACATGGTTAAACAATTGCTTTAACTTTTTCTTGAATACCTCAATCCTATTCCCATAAATCAAAAGTAGTAGAATTTCTTTGAAGATTGAAATTTATTTCATTTATTAATGATAACATAATGACTGTGCTAATAACTCTAACAAGCTTTATCAATAATTGCCACAAGAGAAAGCATTTTAAAATCTCTATCTAGAAGCATTCCTATCCTCCAATTGGTTTCAAGATATTGGCTATCTTCAGTGAAATTCTAGAATTAATTGTCTGAAATATTCTAGTGCTTCACTGAAGATATCCAATAGCTTGAAACCAGTTTGGGAATGGGGATGTTTTGAGCTAGAGATTTTTAAATGCTTTCTCTTGTGGCATTTATCGATAAAGCTTGTTAGAGCTATTAGTATGCTCATTATTTTAGTTTATAATTACAAACTTATCAAGTTAAGTCACATAATGTATGACTTGACTTAATTATTAATGATAATATGTCCACAAGTAAGCCAGTTTAAAAATCCAATTGTTATCATGGAAAACATTTCTCAATTCTGAATTTTTTGTTCTACAAATGTTTCAGCTTTTTTTTTTAATTCATACTTTCCCTCTCAATAACCAACCAATCATTGTACTTCTGCATGAAGTAATAAATTTTCATGCACACCTCCTATTTTATTGCATAAACTTGAAAGTGGTCTTGAATTTTATGCATTGCATTTAATATAGTTTATTATTTTTATCGATTGAGTAAGAACATTATTCGGATCAGGAGACAATTTTTAGCAGCACATGGTGTCTAACACAATGAGTAAAAATCATTTTATCATTCCTAAATCTTTAATTTTGTTTTGCAACTTCTGAATGTTTTTCATCCATACTTACCACTCCATCAGTATATAAGCAAACACAATTTTTCCAATTAAGTCAGTTTTTTATGTAATTATTAATTGCTTTAAATATAGCTGAACTTGTTGTGGGATTAGAAAATTCAACATAATAAAACATTTTTTTTACATCATTGATTTTGTAATCACTGTAAATAATATAAATAAAAGTATGGCTTTATTATGAGAACATCTATAGATTCGTCTATTTAAAGTGCAACAAGGATTTGCTTACTTTTCGAATAAATTGATCTTCAATATCAGTTGCTAATTTACTAAATCTGAATTGAATAGTATTGTTAGAAAGTGATAAAATTTCCATTTTGTCTCTAAGAACTGCACTTAGGATTCACAACACAAGTCTATTAGACATGGTTTAATTAATTGTATTTATTGTTTGGACTATTCCCATTATCTAATATGAGTATTGAATGTTTTTTAAAAAATTTAACTTTATTTAAATATTTCAAATACACTAATAGCACTCAGGTTAGTATGTGAACAATGTCTCAAGAGGTATTCTCTTCTCTTCTTCAGGTGTTACTGGCCTGGCCAGTGACAGTACTAGAATGGGAATCAAACCTGAATTTTTAGATCTTGAGTATTGAATTTTAAGGTAATGCTATAACCAGGTTCAATTCCCATGTTAGTACTTTTGCTAATCAGCCAGCAATACCTGAAGAAGAGGGGAGAATAATACCTCTTGGAACATTGTACATGTACTAACTTGTGTGCTATTATTAACAATTGAATGTATTTGGAATATTTAAAATGAAGTTAGATTTTTCTAAAGACATTCAAAACTCATATTAGATGATAGAAATAGTCCAAACAATAAATGCAACTAAAACACCAACATCCCAAACCTACAGAAAAACACATGGTTAAATTAAGCTTTGAGCAAAAGATTACTGCTATTTGTTTTCCTGAAGATTTGTGATGATACTATTTTAGCGGTATTTACATATTGGAATACTTCCATCATCTAATATTATGTATTGAATGTCTTTAGCAAAGGTAAACTTTATTTAAATTTTCACTTACTTTCAGCAGTTGCTAATAGCTCACAGGTTAGTAAATGCACAATGTTTCAAGAGGTATCGTTCTCTTTTTCAGGTGTTGCTGGGCTGAATCTGGACACTTAGGTTCTTGAATACTAAATTTTAAAGGACATTTTCTTGAATACTGAAGTTTAAAGTAACTCTCCATTATCTTAAAATTCAGTATTCAAGAATATGAGTCCAGGTTCAATTCCTATTCTAATACCATGACTGATCAGGCCAGAAACTCCTGAAGAAGAAAGAAGAATAATACTTCTGGAAATGTTGTGATATACTAACCTGTAAGCTATTACTAACAGTTACATGTAATTGGAAATTTGGATAAAGTTTAATTTTTTAAGACATTCAATACTTAGTATATGAGATGATGGAAATAGCCCAATATATAAATGTGTAGTACTGCTTACTGCATATAGCAATTCTTTAAGCAATTAATTATGATACTTTTGTAAGGAACTTATGGATTAAAGAAATTTTTCCCAAGATGAAGTTTGTTTTCTCAATTCAGCACTTTTACATTAAAAAAATAATCCAATAGCCTTTATGGGTTTGAATGTTTGGTCTATAAATGACACATTCATTTTGGTGGCTTTATACATTCATTGAATAAAATGTATCTGCAAATATTGCATTGAGATCTGGGTAAATTTCCTTCCAATTCAGATCTAGGAATGAAACCAAATTCTATATAACTGGGACTGAATTGATGAAAAGCAATACCTTTTCATTTTTCCTGAGGTGAATGAACCATTTTGTGAATAAATTAATACTTTCATTAGCATTCAAAGTACTTATATTTGATTTTTGAAAAACGGCTGCAATAGTTTTTGATGTTTTCTTATTATCATTCATTTTTAAATGGCTAAAATTTATCAAAAAATTAAATACCAAGTACTTAATATAAATATAATAAAACAAAGTTTATTTACACACCTTATTACTTAGGGATAAATTCAATGCATAAAATAATAAAATATGCATATATATATATTAAGTGTGTGTGTATTCACATCGAAAAAATTCATTTAATTAGACTGAATTTAACTTACGAGTTCTAATACACTTACATTCAATATAAAACAAGCATATAATTATTATTATTTAACTATAATAATATAAATAAAGTTAGCAAAATATCAATTAATTGATAAACAGATACATCAAATTCATAATAAATATAATCTATTATAATTTAATGAGAAATTAATTCTAAGTTGTAGTTGAGTTAGCTTCGTAAAAAATATGTTAAGTATATAAAAAAGGGAAAACAAAATATTAAAATTATTTAGAGAATATTAAAATCAACATTAATGTTTGTTATAAATATTATTATTCTTTTATAAAGTCTTTATTTTAATAAAGACTTATTTTATTGTAGCATCAGAATTCTGATTTTACACTTTACTAAAACATATATTTGAACCCATTTTAAAAATCGATCTGTAAGACAGTTTTTAAAGTTTAAGACTTCCTTTGAGTACTTCTCTTGAGTTATTCTCTATATAGAATGGTGGTATGACTGGATTATGCTTTTGTCACAAATGTTCTGATAAAATCATGTGGAAAATGACAGATAATGCTACTTCTAGGTGGTCTATAGTTATTGCATTTTGGAATGAGATGCTTTTAAAATTGAAATCTACAAGAGGCTGCATATTTCCAGGTTTACTTGAATAGTGTACTGATGAAGTCATCACCCCACCATAATGTAACTTGTAGCTATTGCATGATTTTACAGATTAGCTGTGTAAATAGTTAACAAATTAGTTCTATCACTTTAATCAACTTAATTATTTTGAATGCTGTTTAACAGAGGTGTTTTTTTTTTCCTGTAAGAGATGTCAAAAGTCTTTGACTATGAAGATGTTTTAACTTTTTTAAAATAAGAAAGCTTTCTCCTAAATATTTCTTTCTAAATATCACAACTAAAAAAAAAAGATGTCTCTGACCATTTTTTTTTTTAATTCATGAACTTTTAAATAATTACAAATTAATTTAAACATAAAAAATTACCAAATAATGGAAATACTGAAATATCTATAGTTGAGATCATTTATCGTTTTTTTCCATGTGTGTGGTTATGTGTATCAATTGTGTGAGATAGAATGGAAGGCTGAAGGGAACTTGAAAGTCTGTGTTCAAATGTTCTATATTATATCTTCCTATTTATAAATAATATTGAAAAAAATTGTTTGTGACTTATATTAATTCCAACTTGGGTACTTTTGCTTATATTATTTCTTTCCTTCCTTCTTTTTAATAAGCTTATGATAGAGTGGGTGAAATGTTTGTAACATCAGAATAGCTTTATTTTAAATTAAATGGGGTCTAAACCTGTACAATATATATTGTAACCAGTTGGGTTACATGGCACAAAGCAACATAGTTGTGTCCTGGCATATATATATATATATATATATATATATATATATATATATATATATGCAAATTTATAAATAAATATTTAAAAAATACAGTATTTAAAAGCTTATAAAAATATATATGTATAACAGTCACTTAGGAGTGCTTTCAACTAACTTGTAGCTTTGTCAACTATCACGTTTAAAATGTCAACTTTCCCATAATTCTGTGATCTTAATGTTTGCTGCTTGCCTATTAAACAAATGTTGCTTGTATTTACATATTAACACCGCCTCTTTAATTTTCCTTTTATTATTATTTCTTTCAGTTTCCAATATTTTTACATTGTTATAATTAAAATTGAAACCATATATACATGATTTATTATGGTCATAAAAGACAGAAGCTGATAAATTATCATTATTTTTAAAATTTTGTTTTGTATTTTGAACTCTTTTAAATAACAATAAGTGTTCCTTTGTTCTTTTTTCCAATGTGCACCTCGATTCACCTATATATCCATGGCCACACCCACATGTCCATTTGTAAATGATACAATTTTTATTTGTAAATAAAGTTTTATCCTTTGAATTGTTTATTAATTTATTTAATGTAGGTGGTGCATAAAATGCAATATCACATATTCCTTTATAAATTTTCTTAATGAAACTTGCCTGTTGATTTGAAATATATGGTATTGATATCCACAATTTTTTATCAGAAGAATTAACACTATTATTATTTTTATATTTATAAGTAAAATTTTTAATAGTATAATAAACAGAATCATAATTGTATCCAACGTTTAACAATTCATTATAATAAGTTTCAATATTTTTAGTTTTATCTGATGCATATTTACAAAGGTTATCATTTCTAAATAAAAAGGATTTCAAACCTGCCATTTTATGTGACATTGGTACTTTTGATTCATATGGAATATATCCTCTTTTTGCTATTGGTTTAAGAGTCATATAGTAATCCAGTTTATCCTTGTTTCTGGTTATCTTGAGATCTAAAAATTGTATACTCATTAAATTTTCATCTGTTTTAATCCACTTTAAGCCCTTTATATTATTTAATTCCTTGAACAAATCATTAATAGCATTTGGCTTTCCACAAACAAAAACATCATCAACATATCGATTGTATAAAATAATATCTTTCTGATAATGATCCTTTTTTAAAATATTTTCTTCATATGTAGATATAACAAAATTACATATCTGGGCAACTGTAGGAAGTCCCATGGGCCACCCATTATTCATTTTATAAAATTCGTGCTTAAAAATTGCATAAATGTTTCTATCAATAAAGTTTAATGTTTCAATAATAAATTTTATTATTTTAACGTTAACATTTTTTAATTTCAATGCATTCTTAATTATTTCAATAGAAGTCATTCTGTCAATTGATCCATACATTTCACTGATATCAAAAGTACAAATTACATCATTATTATCAATAACAACGTTATTAATTTTACCAACAAAATCAAATGATGAACGTATTGTATACAAACCAAAACCGAGAATTTCTTGTAACATTTTCTCAATAAATTTACGTTTCATAATAGAAAACACCTCCAAAATCAATCATTAAATGTATTGGTTCTTTTTCTTTGTGCAATTTTATATTTGAAAATATTCTAGGACATACTACAGCCAAGGGATAAATTTTATAATAAGTACTATTATCAATTACATTATTTTTGGCTTTTTTTAAAATGTTATTCACAGATTGAACATGTAAACTTTCAATATTTACCTTGTTAATCTTTATAAAATTAAGAACACTCATTTGAGTAATGACTTTATTTACAAGAAATTCTCAGTTTTGGTTTGTATATAATATGTTCATCATTTGATTTTGTTGGTAAAATTAATAACGTTGTTATTAATAATAATTATGTAATTTGTACTTTTGATATCAGTGAAATGTATGGATCAATTGACAGAATGACTTCTATTGAAATAATTAAGAATGCATTAAAATTAAAAAATGTTAACATTAAAATAATAAAATTTATTATTGAAACATTAAACTTTATTGATAGAAACATTTATGCAATTTTTAAGCACAAATTTTATAAAATGAATAATGGGTGGCCCATGGGACTTCCTACAGTTGCCCAGATATGTAATTTTGTTATATCTACATATGAAGAAATTTTTTTAAAAAAGGATCATTATCAGAAAGATATTATTTTATACAGTCGATATGTTGATGATGTTTTTGTTTGTGGAAAGTCAAATGCTATTAATGATTTGTTCAAGGAATTAAATAATATAAAGGGCTTAAAGTGGATTAAAACAGATGAAAATTTAATGAGTATACAATTTTTAGATCTCAAGATAACCAGAAACAAGGATAAACTGGATTACTATATGACTCTTAAACCAATAGCAAAAAGAGGATATATTCCATATGAATCAAAAGTACCAATGTCACATAAAATGGCAGGTTTGAAATCCTTTTTATTTAGAAATGATAACCTTTGTAAATATGCATCAGATAAAACTAAAAATATTGAAACTTATTATAATGAATTGTTAAATGTTGGATACAATTATGATTCTGTTTATTATACTATTAAAAATTTTACTTATAAATATAAAAATAATAATAGTGTTAATTCTTCTGATAAAAAATTGTGGATATCAATACCATATATTTCAAATCAACAGGCAAGTTTCATTAAGAAAATTTATAAAGGAATATGTGATATTGCATTTTATGCACCACCTACATTAAATAAATTAATAAACAATTCAAAGGATAAAACTTTATTTACAAATAAAAATTGTATCATTTACAAATGGACATGTGGGTGTGCCCATGGATATATAGGTGAATCGAGGTGCACATTGGAAAAAAGAACAAAGGAACACTTATTGTTATTTAAAAGGTTCAAAATACAAAACAAAATTTTAAAAATAATGATAATTTATCAGCTTCTGTCTTTTATGACCATAATAAATCATGTATATATGGTTTCGATTTTAAATATAACAACGTAAAAATATTGGAAACTGAAAGAAATAATAATAAAAGGAAAATTAAAGAGGTGATGTTAATATGTAAATCCAAGCAACATTTGGTTAATAGGCAAGCAGCAAACATTAAGATCACAGAATTATGGGAAAGCTGACATTTTAAACGTGATAGTTGACAAAGCTACAAGTTAGTTGAAAGCACTCCTAAGTGACTGTTATACATATATATTTTTATAAGCTTTAAATACTGTATTTTTTAAATATTTATTTATAAATTTGTGTATATTATTTTGAAGAAATACAGACATCGATTTATAATATTATATATATATATATATATAAAGTAAAGGAAAAGTAGAAATAAAAGACACAAATTTTTGTAGATGTTTTTGTACATTTCCTGGAATAAAAAAAAAGTAAAGGGTTAAATAACTCTGAATTAAAACAGAATTTTATTATAAATTAAAACATTTAAAAATGTTAAAACCTTTAAAAAAATTTTTTTAAACATTTAACATTTATAAATTATTATTATTATTCTGATTTTGAAATTTAAAAATAAGAATGTTTTCTGATAATTGGAAAAATATCTATTATCTATTTTGAAATCTTTTTAATTAATTAAACTGATAAAATTTCCAAAATATACCTTTTATTAAAAGTGCTTTTGGAGGGATTACAATTTATTTTAATCAAGATAGATTGAAAACAGTTACTGTACTTTTATCATCTCAAGAGTAAAAAGGATTAGACATGTTGAAAACAGTCTGCAATGTGTTTATATCACCTCAAATGATTCTATAAAAGGGCTGATAAAAATATTAGTTCAATTTTTGCTTGTAGTTTTTGTAAGAGCTGTCCAGAAGTCTTGGATAATAATATTTTTGAAAAGCATAATAGCTAGCTACAAAGTTATCTAGAAGAGTTGGTCAATTTCCCATAAAGATGTCATTGAAATCAAGACAGGAGAAAGCAACTGCTCTACAGTTCAATGGTAGAGTTTGAATTTACATAGAAGAAATTGGTCACTTGTTTGTGTTGAAATTCATAGCTACATATCTGGACAAGTCAGTTTTCTGGACTGAAGCTCATCAAGCCCTAGACAAAGGGGAGAATGCCAACCATACCTGAATTATACTTTTACCTGATGGTGATAATACCTGGACTATACCTTTCCTAATGAGATAACCCAGTTCACCATCTTGTCCAAGAAAAACTATGTGGATGAAGAAGTAATTATAGATATGCTGATATATCTATATGCAGAGAAGCACAGATAAGCATATATATATATATAGCTGATGAGTTCGTTTAAAATCTTTAAAATGACTTTTAAAATTATAACTTAGTAACTTAAAGTAAAATAAATGAATAATTTGCTTGAGTCAAACATCTAAAAGAAAGATACTTTGATATATATATATATATTTGTAAAAAAATTGGGTAATTCCTTATAAAAAGTGTCATTAATATATATATATAACTTAAAATACAAGCATAATTTTGTTTGATTTGGAAATCAAAAAGTAAAGAATAGAGATTCTAAAAGTATTGATTATTAATTAATCAAAAGTGCCCTGTCATAAAATTGACTATTTCCTTTTACAAAAGAAAAAAAATTATAATAAGTTAAAAGTTACCTGATAAAAAATAACTTTTCTGTCAAAAATTGACTATACTTTTTTTTTTAGAAAAAAAGAAAGCTGTAATAAAGTGTAATAGCTTATTCAAATTATATTTTGTATATTACACATGTATATGTAAATTTTATGCACTCTTAGTATAAACCAAAGAATTAATTAGGAAAAAATATAATATTATTGTAACATATTAAAATAGGTAAATGTCAGTCTATGCATAAATAGCTAAATGCACATGCTTACATATTAAATCTTGTCCTATAAAAAGGAAAATGAGTTTTTTCTATTATAAAATATGATAGAAACTGAAATTCAATTATGTAATTAATCAATTATTGTACCACACATATGTGCATACATTATATATATATATATATATATATATATATATATATATATGTGTGTGTGTTTCGAGTAAACCTATTGGGACATATATATATACATAAACTCACGTCTTTTGTATTATTTGAAAGTGACAACTAAAAATGTTTATTTTGTAATAAATTTAATATATTCAGAAATTACACACACATGCATGTGTGTATATATGTCAATTGTATTGCAAATATTGATGTGTGTCAGATAGACATTTATATGTAAATTTTTATCATTCTTTTTATTATTAAATGTCAATTCCAACATGTTCATTTTATGTTCAACCACATGACTATGTGCTGATTATGTTAAATAACCATGCAGGGAACTAAATTGCAATGTAATAACTTGAATTGTGTCTAGTAATTTTGTAAATCATAAATGTGCTAATTTTTTTATTATATATTAATCAAAATCAGAAGGCTTAATTTATATGTACAGCCATATTCTAGAGATTCTAATATTATTTTTAGATTATTATTAATAAACTTGAATTCAATTGTTAAAATTATATTAAATCATCATTTCTTGGTCACCATAACAGTTATAAAATTGTGTTTTTCTTATCTAGATTTGTGTTTAATGGCTGATATATAAATGGGGGGTGTTTATTTAGTGCTTAGGTAGCACTTGGCATGAGGATTATATTCTTCAAAGCTTCTGCACTACATTTTATTTTAGTTTACACTTAGAAATTAAGTTTATAGTTGGCTAGTACATTAATGGTACTAAGTGTTCAGAGCATTGATGATGATCAGCATGTTTTGATATTCCAGCATTATTTTTTTAGTTGTATTTTTATGTATTAGCACTTAAGTTTGTGCATCTAAGATAATGGTTTCAATAATCTGCCACAATCTGGCAAAGGCTAAATAGTTATCATGGTCTACAGAAGACATATTTCAAATCCAGTGACCAGATTGACTGTTGATTTAAATTTTGTATTGTTCAAATCCAGACCCAAGATGAACTGTTGACTTTATTCTCATTTATTTTATTGTTGATCATTCATTGATGATGAATTGCTAATTTGAGTACTAATACTTGCTTATATTTATTGACAACCCTGTTTGATGTCTGGTTAATGATACCTTTAGTTGCTCTGAAGAGTAACTGGCTGATCTCACAGAAATTCATATGCACTCATGCTCTTTTAATATATTTCATTACTGATATATATTTTGGAATATTAACATTATTTAATATATTTAATATATTGCTTAAATATCTTTTATTACTTAAATATTATACTTTTTGTAAATTTTAAATTTAATTTACTTAGGACCAGTGATGATTTGCCACCATCCCAGATACAACCTTATTTTTGCTGCCTTCACCCCAGGTAGATTTCCACCCTGATATTCCTATCCCTCTGAGGGCATGGTGATCATGTACTGTGGCAATCATTGTAAATGGCTGCCCAACTTAAAGCTGATGATGATCACATACTGGTGATCATCACTTCAAAATTATCAACTTGATTTTAAACCACAACTGAGAAAGAAAAAAATATGTATTTTATGCATAATTATTTTTAAAAATTAGTGTAAAATAGGTGACAAGAATATTGATGATAATTATAAAATAGTAGTTTTTATGTATGTTTAGAAGAAGTTCATGTTTAGAGTTAAATAGAAAATCAGTGATTTTGGAGATTGGATTTGGTGGTTGATTATTAAAGTGTACTTACTGTTTTTTAATTTTGATGATGGATGCAGATTTTGCCATTGGCTTGAGGATGCAGTGTTTTCATACAACTCTGATGGTTGTTCTATCTCAGCTATTTGCTCCAACCCATTTTTGTATTTCATATTGTTAATCACAGAGCAGTTAATATAGTCCTACCATGATTCTAGCCTCTAAGTTTTCAAAAAAAAGGGAGCAAAGCATAGCTTATTTTCTAGTCCATAAAGCTCAAAGAAGCAGGGCATAGTTTTGTATTTTCCAGCCTCTCCATGGAAGAGGGCTTTAGAAAAATGTTTGCTTTGAGGTACTCCACTTGGTGTTCATGGTGCATTGTGTACTAACAGTCCAATGGGTGAATTCTTCATCTATCTCAAAATTGCAGATCACCATTCATTCTGTTAACTGTCACATGTCTGTCAGATCTCTACAAAAATGATGAGTACATAGTTTTAGATGTGAGATTTGTTTTGATCATACATGGAGATTATGTAAAATATTGTTAGAAAAATTTTTCATTTCTATTTTCCTTTTTCCTCAGAACAGGGCAATGTTACCAGTTAGGTTACAGGCATGGTGTTTAGCAACATAGTTGTATATATATATATATATATATATACAACTATGTTGCTGTGTTTATTTCTACTTTTCCTTTATATATATATATATATATATAAATAAATAAAGGAAAAGTAGAAATAAACACAGACATAAATTTTTGTAGATGTTTTTTTACATTTCCTGGATTAAAAATAATAAATAAAGAGTTAAATAAATGTCTACATAAATTATTACTATTCTGATTTTGAAATTTAAAAATAAGCATGTTTTTTTGATAATTGTAACAATGCCTATTATCTATTTTGAAATCTTTTTAATTAGTTAAACTGATAAAATTTCCAAAATTTATCTTGTAATTAAAAGTGTTTTTGGAGGGATTAAAATTGTTTTTATTCATGACAAATTGGAAACAGTTACTGTGTTTTTATCACCTCAAGAGTAAAAAGGATTTGACAGGTTGAAAACAGGCTGCAATGTGTTTTTATGACCTCAGATGATTTTATAAAGAGGTTGATAAAAATATCAGTTCAGTTTTGGCTTGTAGTTTTTGTAAGAGCTTTCCAAAAGGCTTGGCTAATAATATTTTTGAAAATCAGAATAACTAGTTGCAGAGTTAGCTAGAAGAGTTTAACAGAGCTCCCATAAAGATGTAGCTGAAACCAAAGTAAGAGGAAGCAGCTACTTGACAGTTCAATGGTAATTTTTGAATTCACATGGAGAAAAATGACCCACTTCTTTGTGTTGAAATTCATAGCTACAAATCTGGACAAGATAGTTTTCTGGCCTGAAGCTTATCAAGTCCTAGACATGGTGATCATACCTGGACTATACTTATGCTAATAAAATAAGCCAGTCTATCAGCTTGCCCAAGAGAAACTATCAGTGGATGAAGAAATAATTATACTTGCACTATGTATCTATATGCAGAGAAGCACAGATCAATATATATATATTATAACGATCAGAAATAGTTGACTTAATGTATTTTGTACTACAAGGGCGACATCTAGGCATTTGAACCTAAAAAAATGTATATAATAGGCAGATACGCAAGTTATAAAAAAATATTTTAGTTGATTCCGGTCATTAGCCCATTGTCACTAGCTCAGTGGAATAGCAGAGATTTATATTTCATAAATTCTTATCTAAAAATATTTTTTTAAAAAGGAATAAAATAAGCCACTGCCAGTAATTAACATACAAACATTTATTTACGCACATATATATAAAATTTAACATTATTATTTTAGTATGTTTACTTTAACATTATTTTTAACTTTTATTTTAGATTTTTAATTTACATTTTAATTTTTATACTACTATTATACGTTTACACAGATGGATTTATAAAAGTTTGTTTTATAAATGTTGAGTATAGATCAGTTACATAGATTACACGGTCAAAAACATTTCAAAGTAAACATAAACGATCAATTTACAAAATCATTGATACCATCGATTGCATAGGGAATATAAGAAACCCACTGGTATTCATCATAAGATACCGCAATGACACCAATAACTTAAAAGACATCCGAATAAATACATTTTAGATACTCACCGTAAGGTATCATTATTTACCGAATGTCTATATATTTTGATCTAATATGAAAACCAAAAACATAATTAACCGATAACGAATTCATGCAACTTCCATATCCAACTTAAATTTAATGCATTTTTATTTAAAGTGTTGAGTATGAATAGACTACATAGATTTGCATTTGAAAGAAAATATTCTATCCTTATTTAATCTTAGGCTAAAAGTTCGCAGTCAAACTAATGTCTAATTCATCTGATATATTGATGCATTCAATGTAATACAAAATACGGCAGCACAAAAGGTTAAGAGAAGAAATTGCCTCTTGTCAGATAGGAATACTACATCTATCTGACAAGAAGAGCAATAAAAAAAACTCCATAGAAAGGAACAGCATTCTACGTCTTATAATCCCTTCCATAGGCAAAACGGAAGTGTGCAGCGTATAAAGCGATTCCACCAGTAGCGAATCTCGAATTACATCTACTAACTACATCAATATATTCAATTCATTGACCCAATTCAACCACAAAACAAATAACCTAAGATTACCCTCCCCTAATATAACTTTACAAATCTATATAGCCATTCACGCCCGATTAAAAGAACAAAAAAAATAAATGGAAATGATTTTAAATAACAAAAAAAAATACATCAAATGACATATTAATATTAATTTAAGTTGGTCAAATAGGATTCTATTTGTATTATTTACTAAAAAGTTTAGAATTTAAAGTTCTATGTTTTCAAATGAATATAAAGTTCTTATGATTTTAAAAGGTCCATAATTTGTAGTTGTTTGTAATTCTGAATGGGAATTCCCATGCCATACTGAAGATATTTGTATCCAGTTAGCTGTTGTTTTTTATTCATCCAGAGGTTTTTACTTTAGCTGGTCTTTAATGTAGAAAACGATGTCATTTTTCTTTTTTTAGCAAAACTGAAGGGATTGAAGAGTGCATCTTTTCAATCCCTTCTCCTTCAACTCCGCACTAACACATAACACCACTGTCCTCTTTTAATAGCTCCCTAATAATTTCCAAACTTTTCCTTTTATATTAATTTTAAGGATTCAATTGACATTACATCATCGATGATGATGATCCTTCCATTGAGGTCCGATTTCCCCGATGGATTTCTTTCATTGGCCATTCTGTTCCTATTGTTTTTCCTCTCCTATCTGACCATGGCTTATACATTTGAAATGCCCAAGGGCTAGCTTACTAATTAAAATAATCATTTCCATTTTACAAAAGATTAATTAATTTGTTTTCAAACTTAAATATATATTTTTATCTCTAAATCTTTTCTAAGTTTAGTTTTAAAATACTTTTTCTTTTTTTTAATCAAGTTTCTTTTTTTTAATTTCTCATCTGTGCGATTTAAATATATATATATGAGTTTAATATAGAATTTTAATTTTCAATTTTTAATTCTTAAAAAAAGAAGTTTTATTTGCAAACTTTTATTTTTTTCATGTTTACTAATAAAAAAACAAAACAATGTAACAACGTCTGTGCCCATTACAATATATAGGTGTGAGTTAGCTTAAAATCTTTAAAATGACTTTTAAAGTTATAACTTAAAAACTTAAAGTAAAACAAATTAATAATTGGCTTGAGTCAAACATCTAAAAGAAAGATGATTTGATATATTTGTTTTTAAAGAAATTGTTTTGGTAATTCCTTATAAAAATGACATTAAAAAATTTATATATCTTAAAACGCAAGCATAATTTTGTTTGAATTGGAAATCAAAAAGTAAAGAGTAGATAATTCTAAAAGCTTTGATAATTAACTAATCAACAATCAAACAGTCACCTGCTATAAAAATGACTATTTTTTAAAAAGAAAAAAAAAGAAAACTGTAATAAGTTAAAAATTACCTGATAAAAATATAACTTTTCTGTCAAAAATTGACTATACTTTTTTAAAAAAAAAAAAAAAAAGAGAAAGCTGTAATAAAGTTTAATAACTTATTCAAATTTCATTTTATATATTACTCATGCATATGTAAATTGTATGTACTCTTAATATTAACTAAGAAATTAATTAGGAAATATATAATATTATTGTAACAAATTAAAATGGATAAACATCAGTGTGTGCCCAAATGGCTAAATGCACACACATGTATATTAAATCTCATCCTATAAAAAGGAAAGTGAATTTTTGCTATTATCAAATATGATGGAAATTGAAATTCATTTATATAATTAATTAATTATTATACTGCACATATGTGCACAGATTATATATATATGTGTGTGTGTTTTGAGTAAACCTATTGGGACTTATATGTAAACTCATGTGTTTTTTGTCATTTGAAAATGACAACAAAAATGTTTTTTATTTTGTAATAAATATATATATATGTGAGCATGTATATGCATTTATATTGCAAATATTAATGTGTGTCAGATAGACACTTATATGTAAATTTTAACCATTCTTTTTATTATTAAATGTCAATTCAAATATGTTCATTTTATGTTCAATCACATGTCTGTGTGCTGATTGTGTTAAATAACTATATAGGGAACATATATGTAAATCACAATGTAATAACTAGAATTATGACTATAATTTTGTAAATCATAAATGTGATTTTTTATTGTATATTAATCAAAATCAGAAGGCTTAATTTATATGATAGCCATATTCTAAAGCCTTGATATCACTTTTTTATATTGTTGTTAATAAACTTGAATTTAATTGTCAAAATTGTAGTAAATTATTATTTCTTGGTCCCCATAACAATTATAGAGCTTATATTTTTCTGAACTAAATTTGTGTTTAATGGCTGACATATAAATGAGGGTGTTTATTTAGTGTTTAAGAGGCATTCCAGTTTGAAGTTGTCATGGTTTTGGCATGAGGATTATATTCTTCAAAGCTCCTGCACTACATTTTATTTTAGTTTAGTCTTAGAAATTAAGTTTATAGTTGGCCAGTACATTAATGGTACTAAATGGTCAGAGCATTGATGATGATCAGCATATTTTAATGTCCAAGAATTATTGTTTGATTTTATGATTATATATTCTGATGGATAAGCACTTAGTTGGTTCATCCAAATTTTGTTTAAATAATTGCCCAAGCTGGAAAAGACTCAATAGTTAGCCTGGTCTACAAAAGACCCATTTACAGTCCATCCTCAAGATAGATTGTTGATTTATTATCTTGACATATTTTGGTAGATCATTCATGATGATGAATGATTATTTTTTGAGTAGTACTTATACTTACTTTTACTAATTGATAATTCTGGTTGATATATAATTAAGTTTATAGTTACTCTAAGGAGTTAACTGGGCTAATCTCTCAGAGATTTATTGATCTCATGATCTTCTCTATAATATATAAATTACTCATCTCGCTTTATAAAATCTCATTTCTGATATATTTTTTGATATTAAACATTATTTTAATATCTTTAGCTTTAATACTAGCTTACTTTATATCTTATATTATAATATATAAAATTAAAAGCATGTGAAGTGCTTGAAAGAGAAGCTATAGAGAGTGCAAAAAATATTAAATGCTAAGTGCTTTTGAGGTTATTTACCTCATATTCATAGCGATAATGTGAAATGCAGAACAAAGAAATAAAGGCAATATGCAAAATATATGCAAATGATTTAAATAGCCCAATGTTTGGAAATGTCTGAGCAGGCATCACATATATTGATAGAGTTATTGTTGCCATTAATGAAGTGTGCTTCTCTAATTTTCCATTTGATGTCCTTTTTCTCTATGTAAACTATTTTGGGGTTGGAGGGTTTAAATATATGGCCTGTCTTCTTGAAATGTTCTAAGAATGTTGAAGAATTGTCATTATTTTTCTTTGCTCTATTGTAGGTGTATCTATGCTGAGTGGTCCTGTTGGTTATGCCAGCTTTGGTTTCACCATAATAAATGGCACAGCATCCAGGTTGGGACATGAGATTCTATAAATGACATGGGGGGTCTGAGAAGGGTTGATTTTGTCTTTAGAATTATTGAATAGATGATTGGTGCAGGGGTGTGTGTAAAACTGATTTTAAATTTGTTGGCCAATACTCTAATCTTATATCTAAAATATTATACTTTAAATTTCATTATTATTATTCTATTGACTTGGTGTTGATGATGATTTTGCCACCACCCCAGGTTTTCTTCATCCATCCATAACCCTGATATCCCATACCATTACAGTATATTTATATAACCTCACTAACACTAAATGTTGTATAAATATTTGATTTAATAAATGATTATTTCATCAATAGAATAATAGTTGTCAAATCTATCACAATAAAAATTATACTGTAATTTATAATTCAGGTAATCGAATTCAGATTTTGAGTTTAAGTTATTATCTACATAAATATAAAACAGAGAAAACAATAATATGTGTGATATATATGAAACAACATTAACAAAAACGATATTGTAATTATTAGTCAAAAAGAGCTTAAACCCTGTTTGGCTTACTTCCTTCTACTCTAAATCCGTTCTCGGAATTACGAGTTTTTAAAGCTTAGTAGAAAATTGACAGACTTATTTTAAATTATTACTGTAAAAAAAATTAGAGCATTTTTTTACCAATAAATATCTAAAATTTAAAAGAATTTTATTTTGAATTGTTAATGCACTACTTTTTTGTGACGTTTAGAATATTTTAAAATTTTCAGTGAATTTTATATTTGTGCCTATCTAAATTTCTTTATGTTGACGTTAATTTTAATAAAAAAAATGGTTGTACTAATATTCAAAGCACAATTGAATTAATTAAATTCACAACTACTTGTCTTGATTATATAATCATAGTTTTTCAATAGTTAATAATATTTAAATTTGTTATAATTTTTACTTTAAGTAAATTCTCCTCTGCTCATAACATAAAAGATATAAAGGGGGGGGGGGAGATCTGAGTAGTTTGGATCTTGCTTGATATAAAGAAATCAATTGGTTATGCGTTTAACTGTCAGTAAAACTTGAATATTACTAAAATAATAATTAATAAATCCATAATAAAATATTAGTTGCTTTTATTTTAAAATAAAAAAGCAGTTAGAAACTGTCAGAAACTAAGTACAAAAAAAAAAAGATCAAGTAAAGAGAAATAAAATAAATATATATTAATCCACAATATAAAGATGATTATTCAATAAAATAGAAAAGTTGGCTTTGAATATATTACACTATGAACAAAAATATCGTCTAACAACATGGGCATGGAAAGTCAAATGTTTTATACCAATAACTCATTTCAGAAATAAAGATTTCTGCATATATATATATATTGTACTGTATTTTATCCTAGTACAAATAGCGTTGGCAATTTAAAAGTTAAATTAATAAATTTCTAACGAAAAATATATTTATGTAAATATATTTGATCTATTAATTTAAACAACATGAGTGTATATATTTTTTTGGTTTGTGTTTAATGAAATTAAAAAGAGAGAAGGAATGTAGAAAGTACAATAAAAAAAAGCAAATAATTTAATTAAAAGAAACCTTTATCGCAAGGCAATCAGCAGCATGGAAACAAAGCGATAACATTCATTAAGTAATTAAAGATGGTGATCAAGGAAAAAAGAGAAAACTTTGTAGGCTAAATTATTTTAATTTTGGAACACATTGGCAGGTGTCAATAGGAGTTGTACAGAAAGAAAAAAAATAATCAGGACAAAAGGAATAACAGTTGGTGCAGAGGGTTCTTCTTAGATCGTCCTTCCTGCAAAGAGCAGTAAAAATAAAAAAATAAACATGAAGAAATGATGAAAGTGGGCCAAACTACTGTTACTAATAGACTGAAATATTAAGATGTGCGAGGAGTAGCAGTTCATTTGCTGGAGTTGCTTTGTACCTGTGTCGTGAACTACCTGAGTGAAGAAGCCATCGCCTACTAGATTTTAACCACAAAAACTTAAAGATCGCCAGAATACTGGACTGCAGATCCAGTCCCAAGAAATCCATGCATGGTCAACATTAGAAATCCTACACATTAACATTCAAACTTACCGGTAAGTAACTTTATTAAATCAACAAAATTAGTGATCACTTTCTTGAAATTTTAAGCGTGATGAACTGTCGTCACGAGTCATATGAATAAAAGAAACAAATGTTAGCTGTAGTTTTACATTTTGATTGTCTTTTTATATTTTATTCTCTCGATCATATTAATGTTTTGTTCGTATTAATAAAGTAAAATATAACTTACGTTGTTATTAATTCTTATAGTTCTAAATTCATTACAATTTAGACATTATTATAATTCAAATAAATTGCCAACTTTGTACTGAAACACAATCCTCCGGAGATTCCAAAATGTCATCGTAGCTAAATAAATAAAAAAGGGATGTTTGCCAGTGAATTCTAAATATAGAATTCTGGCACCTTTCAAATAAATTAAAAGCTGGCTTACTTTATCCCATTATTTTAGTAGCTACATTAGTTAAAAGAGTGTTGTGTGACCAGGAAAAATAATTGCGTCCATTAAATCTTACTGAATTGTATGACAAAACAAATTTAATAGATAGGACGTAATTTGGTCACCGAGTATGAGTAGTTAACTCGTTTAAAACACTAAATAACATAGTGGATGTTACAATGCCACCCAACTCGAGGCTTCGATGAGAACCACATCCTGAGATAGGAGTAAATAATAAAAGTTAAATATAAAAGAGTTTTGTGGGTTTTTTTTTTTGTTTTTGTTTCGCGTATGTAGGGGAAAAAAAGAGTAGGCAAAATGATGGAAATAAAGTAGCTCATAAGGTAAAGTGACAGCAGGGTGGAGCAGCTTCGGCAAATGTATTAATCAAAGATAAACAATAAAATAGAAATCAAGCAAAATAATAATAATTTTTTTTTTTAAAAAAAAGAAGTGTATGAAATTAAGAAGTGGCACAAATATGGAAAATATGGCAGAAGATGAAAAAGGATCTAAAGAGGATATGGAAACATTAGTGAAAAGGCTATTATATAAAGCACTAAATGAATTCAAAGAGAATATGAAAAAGGAAATAAGAGAGTTCAAAGAAGAAATAAAAAAGAAGTGGGGGAGATGATTAGGGAAGTGAAAACTGAGATAAGGGAAGAGATTAAAGAAATGAAAGAAGAGTTAATAGAAATGATAGATGAGAAGGTTAAAAAAAGGCACAAAGTGAAGTGATAGAAGTAGGATCTGATAAACAGAAGAGTTCAGAAATAAAACCTCTAGAAAATAGAGAAAATATGCCGAGTGTGATAAATCCTTTTCTAAAATTGAAAATCTTTTATGGGCAGGAGGGAGAGTCACTGATGGAACATTTAAATAGTCTTGAGAGATACTTTGCGATAAACCCAATGTCAGAAGACATTAAACTAACTCTAGCTGTTAGTCATTTACAAGGAACTGCACAGGCTTGGTGGGAGGCTCCCTTCAAGAGACCGAATAACTTGTGGTCAGATGTTAATGAAATTTTATTGGAACGAAGACCACCAAGAGAGAATCAAGAGTAGAATGGCTCAAGAAAAATGCAGTACAGAACAGCATTACATGCCATTTTTCTGGAAGCAAGTAGCACAACTATGAGCCTTAACAAAGTGTAAGTTGATGGAAAAACAAATTATTCAAATTACACAGAAAAATTTCCCTAATCCAGTAGGGCACCTATTGATAAGTACCAGATGCGAGACAGTTGAGTGGATGGCTGAACTGCTTAATGCATTTGAGATCAACAAGGCTAGTGATGAAGAAAGGAACCCAAAGTACACAAACAAGATACCAAGTCATAAAGGTCAAATGCAATTGAACACTATGCTGTTGACTGATAATGAGGGAAATCAAGGAATGGATAAGATAACTAAAAAGAAAGGGAATAGGGCAAGATCACCATCCCCTGGAGAAAAGTTCAGGAGTCAAGATCAATATGATGGAGTAGATCTTGATACACAGTGGAGAGATTGGTGTGAGGGCATAGAGAAATGGGCAGATCATTGTCAACTCAACTGGGTTATACATACCCAAACAGATAATGGTAGACAATCAAACGGATGGACCAAAACTCTGAAGACTGCGGAAAGAAATTAACAGTAAATGAGATAGGATAGGGATTATGTGATCATTTATTAAATGGTGGAAGGTTAGTTGACAGTGAAATGGGAGTGTCAATGTGATTCATGAGGTGCATGCGCTAGTAAGGGATAATAATAACCCTGAAATTCATGTTTTTTAGATAGTTGCAAAGGTCATCTTTATGTGCCCATCAGACTTATAGAAGCAGGGTCCCAAGAAATGGGAGGACGAACCAAGTGCCTGGAGCCATAAATCTCAAACAAATGAACAATGCTCTGTCATGCTTAAACTTAGTCTCTTTATTAAACTATATGGGGTTGTATATGCGTACTGTGAGCAGGAAAGAAATTAGTGTGCAATGCATTAGGTAAACCTCTCGATCATGTATTCGACGTCAAAATTTCGATTAAGCAATCAGTTGATGTATATATAAAAAAATATGTCAGTAAAGAGTGATTAATAGAGCTTTGAGAACAAAATAATGTCATGCCCCATATTTTATTCTTGTCATTGACCGTGGAGGTATTGTACTGTATTTTATTCTAGTACAAATAGCGTTGGCAATTTAAAAGTTAAATTAATAAATTTCTAATGAAAAATATATTTATGTAAATATATTTGATCTATTAGTTTAAACAACATGAGTGTATATATTTTTTTTGGTTTGTGTTTAATGAAATTAAAAAGAGAGAAGGAATGTAGAAAGTACAATAAAAAAACAAATAATTTAATTAAAAAAAACCTTTATCGCAAGGCAATCAGCAGCATGGAAACAAAGTAATAACATTCATTAAGTAATTAAAGATGGCGATCAAAAAAAAAGGGAAGACTTTGTAGGCTAAATTATTTTAAATTTGGAACACATTGGCAGGTGTCAATAGGAGTTGCACAGAAAGAAAAAAATAAACAGGACAAAAGGAATAACAGTTGATGCAGAGGGCTCTTCTTAGATCGTCCTTCCTGCAGAGAGTAGTAAAAATAAAAAAATAAACATGAAGAAATGATGAAAGTGGGCCAAACTACTGTTACTAATAGACTGAAATATTAAGATGTGCGAGGAGTAGCAGTTCATTTGTTGGAGTTGCTTTGTACCTGTGTCATGAACTACCTAAGTGAAGAAGCCATCGCCTACTAGATTTTAACCACAAAAACTTAAAGATCACCAGAATACTGGACTGCAGATCCATTCCCAAGAAATCCATGCATGGTCAACATTAGAAATCCTACACATTAACATTCAAACTTACTGGTAAGTAACTTTATTAAATCAACAAAATTAGTGATCACTTTCTTGAACTTTTAAGCATGATGAACTGTCGCCATGAGTCATATGAATAAAAGAAACAAATGTTAGCTGTAGTTTTATATTTTGATTGTCTTTTTATATTTTATTCTCTCGATCATATTAATGTTTTGTTCATATTAATAAAGTAAAATATAACTTACGTTGTTATTAATTCTTAAAGTTCTAAATTCATTTCAATTTAGACATTATTATAATTCAAATAAATTGCCAACTTTGTACTGAAACACAATCCTCCGGAAATTCAAAAATGTCATTGTAGCTAAATAAATAAAAAAGGGATGTTTGCCAGTGAATTCTAAATATAGAATTCTAGCGCCTTTCAAATAATTTAAAAGCTGGCTTACTTTATCTCATTATTTTAGTAGCTACATTAGTTAAAAAGAGTGTTGTGTGACCAGGAAAAATAATTGCGTCCATTAAATCTTACTGAATTGTATGACGAAACAAATTTAATAGATAGGACGTAATTTGGTCACCGAGTACAAGTAGTTAACTCGTTTAAAACACTAAATAACATAGTGGACATTACAATATATATATATATATACTGTATAGTAAAACAGTTGCAAAATTCTTCATACAGCAGTGCCACCTAATGCAAGTCTGGGGATATTTGATGAGTAGGGATTTTATGCACAAACCTTATTGCATCCATTACTCTAGCTTGCATTAAGTGGCACTACTGTATGAAAATTTTTGCCTCCATTTTAACATCCGGAATGGTAATCATGTGATATATATACTAAAAGATATATATATGTTGTAACCTTGTGATTTGTCCAAGGTTGTATTTGTATTGCAAATTTAAAATTTTTGATAATAATAATAATAATAATAATAATAATAATTATTATTATTATTATTATTATTTTTATTATTATTATTATTAGTTACTATTTTATATAATGTTAGGGAAGTCCATAAAACTGATTATGTAAGTTCTATTGTATAAATAGTTTATGCTTACTATATCAGTATTAGAATTAATAATTATATATTTTCAGTAACAGAAATTTATTATAGACTGATAACTTCAATATTTAATTATATGTGGATATTCAAATCAGAATAAAATTTAGTAAGAATTAAAAACCAATTCTTTTTTAACCTGTAAATAAAGCTAGTTGAATTAAAACAGTTAAACTCAATTTTGTATGCCATATTATAAAGTTGAGATATAATAGGAAGTTTATTAAAATTAATTTTACACGTTTAAAACTATAAGGTTAGATAATAAGTTCATTAGCTTTAAAATATTGTTATTAAAAGTAGCTAAAATAGTTAGCTTATTATTTATTAATTAATTGTGTTAATTAAAGTCATAAAGTATGAAGTTAGCTTATTAATTATTAAATAAAATACTTAAAAGTATGTAATATTTGTGAGAGTTATTATTTGATATGTATGTGTATGCTTAACTGCACATACATATATAGGTATAAACTTAATGAGAAAAACTATAAGTTTAAATAAATTAAAGAATTTTACAAGACTGATTCTTTTAAAATAGTGAGTAAACGATTCATAACTAAGATTAGAAAAATATTATTTTCTAAAATGAATATCAGTCTAATTAATGAGAGTAAAATAAAGAGTAAAATACGTCCTTCGTTAATGAAGATAAACAACAAAGTATAAAAATAACTCATTAATTAAAGTCAGAAAAATATCTTGCAAATTCTTGTATGAAGATTAAAATGAAGAATCACCTCAGTGGATGGACGAAAACAATGAATACCTCAGTACAATTTGGATGAACAAGATTATAATTAATTCTTGAAGCTTCACCTGTGCTCACTGACATATATATTGGAGCAATTAATCTTCCACGCACAGTAACTTTAAGTGCACAGAGCTAGATTCCAAACATAGGAAGAATCAGCTAGGTTTCATACAGATCATATCGATCTACATTATTATTTATGTATGCCTTTGGGCCTTATTATGCTAAATAATGGTATATATGTAAGTAATTAAAATGCTATTAAGGATCGTTCATTAAATCATCATCTACATACTAACTGTTTAGTATTGATTTGTACTTTTGGGAAGTTCCCTCTTAGATTAGCAAGACATAGTAATATTTAACATATTAAATTCAAGATTAGTTAATTGCAGTAATTTCTGGTCTATATGTGTGTGTGCTTGCATATTAATTAAAAATATTATTTATTTAAATATAAAAAAAATGTTATTATTCACTTATTAAAAAATATCAATTTGGATTAAAAATAATTTTGAGCTTCTCATAAATAAAAATTATGAAGAATAATTTTAAAAGGTAATATTATAAAATCATTTATTTTATTCGTTATTTAATTTCTTTTTGTTAATAAATTATAAAAGATCAATTAGATTTAATAAAATGTACTAGAAACTATGAATGATAATTAATTACTATTATGTAATTTATTTTTTTATTTCCTTGTTCTAGTTAGAATATTTGTTACCAGAGGCATAAATAAATGTAAAAAAAACTAGGTAACTGATTGGCCACCTATTAAGGTAGGAAAGGTTCACAATAGAGTGTAGTATCTAATCTAATCTGGTCTGGTTCCTCTTATCTGGTTTTACTCTATTGCTTTTGAAAAGCCTAAGCCAAAATCAATAATTTTAACCTAATAACAGTAATAATTTTTTTTTGCCTTAAAAATATATATATGTTGCTGAATTGAAAAGGTGTTGGCAGTTCACACACAATCCAACGGGAAAGTCCAAGAAAATTAGCAAAGATGCTCACTAGAAACCATTGTTCTGTATTAAGCAATAAATCCAAAATATCACAACTTCAGAATAAAGGTAGTATAATTTCATATTTTCAAGTGTGTGTACAGATTTTACACTATACCAATTTATAATTAATATTCTCTACTTCTATTGAACTCACTTCAATCTTCATTAAAGAATTGATTAAATTTAATGTAACCTTTAAAAGAAAGACATTAAACCATTTGTTAAACCACATTTATGTTTTATATATGCAATTTTAAGTGAATTGTATTTAATTCCACCACCAATAGACTGTTAAAAATTATTTATTGATAAAATAAAGAATGCTTCAACAGAAGTAATTTATTTGACTTTAAAATAATTAATCTATAATAAATTTCCACATGTACACTTTAATGCAATTTTTTTATACAATTCCTTTAATTTCCTAACAGTTTCGACTGTCCTGTAGTCTTCATCAGAGTTACAACATTTAAACATATAATCATATAACCATAATTGTATATACAAATACATATTTTAGACTATTATTCATAATCATATTTTATTTTTAACTCTATAACCTTTACTTTTACATATAAGATGTATAATTAAGTAAGTGATTGCGATAGGGTGGTGAATAAATAGTATGAAAAATTCTTAGTTCAAATATTTCTAATTACATATATAAGATTTAAATTGTATTTATATATTACACTATTTTCATTATCTAATATGAGTATTGAATGATTTTAAAATAATTTAATTTTTTTAATTATTCCAAATACATTCAACTGTTAGTAATAACACAGAGGTTAGTATATGCACAACATTTTAGAGATATTATTCTCTCCTCTTCTTCAGGTATTTCTGGCCTTACCAGTGATACTACTAATATGGGAATTGAACCTGGACCCTTAGATTCTTGAATATTGAATTTTAAGATAATGCTTTAACCAACTGAGCCAACAATCAGTAAAATTTCATATACTTATCTATGAGGTTCCTCCTGATTTCGCTACTTTTTTCTAAGAGCAAATTTTGATTAATGGTTTTCATACATTATGTAGTGTCATACTATATTGACTTATGGGATTGTTTGCCATTGTCATGTGAGTGGTTTCTTTATAATTTTTTCTCATGTTACCATTTTTTTTTTTTAATTGTGGTTCATTTTTTATCACTCAAAACTTTATAATAGCATTAATTTTTAGACAACTGTTTTAATTTTATAGGATTTTATTTCCATATGTCTCATAAAGAAAAAAATAATGCTTGATCAAACTTTTTTCATTAAATTTTTAGGAATTTCTTAGACATCTGTTAAAGTATTCTATTCACTTTTAGGTTTTTTTAGCCAGTTTCACATTTTATTATCAATTATTAAATCAAATTTTATTGACTATATTGTTTTTAAAGCATTCACTATGACCATTGCATTATGGGATAAAAACTTTTAATATTTTCTTTTTATTTGGTATGGTATATTTTTAATCTTATTTATTTAAATACCTTACAATGTTTAAAATAATGTAAAAGATTTTTTCTTTGATTTTGAATAATAAATATATAGGCTACAAATACATGTTTAATTTCTTTAAGGTGTAATTTATTTTATATCATGATTGTAAAAATCTATTTAAAAAAAAGTTTATTCACACACCCCATTCATTCTGCTTTCAAGAAACCCCAACTGATATTTTATTAAGATCTATTAGGCATCTGAGAAGAAAGGTCATTGTGTTTCTTAATTATAAACTCAGAGATGAAAAGTCAATAAAGATGAACAGTTGAAAATTTCATCTGAATTCCAATAGATTGTAAAAGATCCAGAAACTGATCACATGTAAGATGGTCGAATAAAATAAGAAAGTGTGCCAAGGTGATTTGGGAAAAAGAAACTAAAGATCAAAGAAGATGGATTGACTTTGGAGAGACATTCATCTAGCAGTGGATTGATTATAGTTGAAAATGATATAGGTATTGATTTCTTAAACAAGTCACTGTTGATAGGATGTTATTTAATAATTTGAAAGTGAATGTGATGTAAGATTGAAGAGCATGTAGATGCTGAAAGGTCTTCAAAATCATCTCCAGTGATATTGTGTGAGTGTCATACATTGTTCATTTGTATTTATAACTTTCATATTCTAAGGCATCTTCAATTTCTCTATTTTTGTTGATAATATCAATCAATTCTATTACAAAATAGATTATATGAGAACGTGGTCAGATTTTTATGGTGGTTGGCTTTTGATACAAAAGGTATCACATTATTTCAAGGAACTTTACAATTTTGGGCATTTTTCAAAAATTCAGAATGATCAATTAAGTATGTGAACAAATTATATATGGAAACTAATATGTAATCCTTTTAATCATAAAACTCTATTATCTGAGTGTATAAAACTAGTGATCACTATTTTATTGACCTTCTAGTGTATTACCATTTCTAAAGATTTTTCTTTCTTATTTCTAAATCCTTCCATGTCTAAACATTAGTTTATATTGTCTAAAACAACATATCTATATATTTTATAAACCTTCATCTAAGTTATAATCCTAATCAAGTGTGACCACTTCCATAATGACTATAAAATTGGATAGAATATTTTGTTGATGCCTTTAAAGTCCACTAATTTAACCAATGCTTTTTGATATCTTATTAATAGTATAAAACATCAATTAGTAAATTAATATTTTAATAAGTCCTTTTTTGTTTACTTTCCATAATAGTCGGTTGTTACTGATATATCAATTTTCAAACTAATTTTTTCGTTATTATAGCCAGTATATTATTCTATCATCACTCATAAATTTTAATCCATCTCTTGTTTACTTCTATGAATATATGCAAAATATATATTTTCAATTTATTATAAGTTTCAAAAATTCATAATAATATTAATATATAAATTCTCAAAGGATTTTATTTATATAAAATAATTATTTCTATTATGAAAAAATATATTAATCTAATTAAATTTTTATGTTATTGTTATATTATAAACATGCTATTTCTAAAACTAAAATAACCCTTTTATATGAATATAATTCTTTGTGAATTTATTCTTATTATGAATTTTTATTAGTGCATTATAAACAAATAATTCTGCATAGTTTAGTGCAGTGATATACAGATAGATTTTGGAGTTTATGATCTGTCAATTACACCCAATTTTATCATTTACTACACTGGAATTTTTATGAATACCTGTGCAATAAAACCTTTCACTTATTTATATATAAATCTTTAAAAGTCAGTCAACACTTAGACAATCTCAATATCAATAACAATTTCAAATCATTGTCACGGCAACCTTCTTTTAACAATAAAGGTGTAATCCCCTATCTGTATATATTTATGGCAATAAACATTTAAAATACTTCTTAAAAATTATCAAAACATAAGTTGAAATGTAGAATCAAGTGTTATATATGAATATGAAAGAACTTAATTTTGTTAATATCTATATATCTGAAGTAGCACTGTATAAGGTAGAATCATGTGATCTATTATTGATTCTGTAGCAATCCTGACCAGAAAATAGATCTTATTGTTGCAAAACTAACGATATTATAATATATCAATAGTGAGTAGGTTTCAGATGTATGGACAAATTGGCATATATTGAAAACATATGTTTTTCAGTTAGGGCTGTTAGCATGATCATAAAACAGGAAATTAAATTATGGCTGCAGGAAAGAAGGTACATTCAATTCTAAAACTAGACATGCACTGTTTAAAGATGCAAAATTTTTCAGTGATGAAATCTATAAGATTGAAACTAATCTGGGAATGTTAGATATTCCAACATTAGATAGAGATTTATTAAGCACCATCTGTCATCTATATCTCCAATATGTGGATGGAAAAATGAGACTCTAAAAAAATTTTTTTCAATTTGTTTTAAGAAAAATAATATTATGTTAAAGCACAAACTTCTTTGAAATGACTTCTGGATCTCATGATATGATGGTGTTACCTTAAAAACACTATGGCTATTTTACTGTGCCTTAATCTTCAAACAAATCTACAATGTTTTAAAATCAAATGGTAGCATTTAAATTCAAAATGAACTACACTAACAGTCTTCAATGAATATAATTATAGTATAATGGAATTATTAACATCTGTGGTAAAGAAATATATTGCCTTAATTGATCACCAAGGATTCTTTTACCATTTTTATATAAAGGGCAATTACTTTTCCTATTTCAGAGCCACCTAGTGTAAACTAGATCAATAAATGATCTTCAAATGATACAGTGCTATAAAAATTAGTATCTCGAAATTGGTTTCTGGTTTTTGTTTTTGTCAATATTCATCACATGGCCATTTCTTACCCCTAAATTCTATTCAAGTAAACATCCTGAAATTCAAAAATCTTTAGTTTGAATCTATACTAAGTTGCTTGGATAGATACATAGCTCTGCATCAGAATCCGATTTTATATATTTAAAAGTTTCCAGTTTTTATAGCATTCTTGGTTTCTTTCTATTTTTGGTGAATAGTGTTCCTGAAAACATCAGTTGCAAAATATTTTCACATCTGCTCACTCATATGCATCTAAGATCATTTAACTTCATCCTATCTCATTAATGATTACTCGAGTTTCTAATAGATACGTCTATTAAAGTGAGGATAACTTCTTTCGGATATATATGAAAAAAATATATGAATGTGAGGTGTGGTAATTTACATATATATCTTTTCTTATTTTAAGCTTATAATCACTTGAAGTCTAGAATGAAGAAATAAATTAAAGTAAGTTTGAAATTAAAACAATTTTTGGGTGAAAATGTAAAGACAAATGGGTCAAATAAAGCCATATTTTATTTCAATAATATTTGTATTTTTAATTAATGCTTCAGCGCATATCCCACCAATAATGTTATCTCAGAATCGATAATCTTTAGCTAATAATAGTTATCTACTCATTTGTTGATAGTATTAGATTGATACTTGGGATGATTATGAACAAGAACTAAAAATAAAAATCTTAAGGCTATTGTAATCGGAAAATATTTTAAATTTTTTTCAGACTCGAATTTCAATTCTAAATAATGGATAATCCTGATTGACATTCTACCTAAAACTTTTTAAAGTTTCAGTTTTATAATTAATAAAATTTTATAAACTTTTCACAACACCTTCTATAATAAGACCAGTTAAAAAAAACCTTAGTTTTTTTCTCACCTGCCAAGTAATTGGTTTATTTATTCTTACTAACATCCATCTTAAAACAGAGGCAAATCTCTCCATAGAGTAGTGCCACCCAGTGCAAGCCAGAGAAATCAATGAATGCAAGAATTTTTGTGCATAAAATCCCTATTGCACTACTTTATGGAGAGTTTTCCTTCTGTTTTAACAGCTCGTGTAAACATATAAAAGGGTAATCTATTTAGTCATTTATTAGCATCTATCTTATGTGAACATTCATTTTTTTGTTTTATGTTATTTAATAAAATATATTTTAATCAAAATGATTGAATTATTACAATTTGAACCAAACTTTCTGTGTGACTTATATCTTTGATTATTTATTCAGTGCAAGATTATATCATATAATTTAATTAGTAAACAAATGGCATATGTAAAATATAATGAGCTGTACAATTGAAGAGTTGCTTATTCAATGAATGTTTAGATGCCTTAATTTAAATGGTGAGTTCTAATTTAAAAAATGGCTGACCATGTCCACATGATGCCTACAGCACCATCTCTGAATGAACATGTGATAGGTATGGACATAGTTTAACTATTTACCATACAATGTTAAGGGCACTATCATATCTGGATCATGAGTTGCAAATATGGAATATGGCAATGCGTTTTGTAATCTTGACGATTATCCCCAATCCTTTGCCTTTCATTACAAAATCTTGAAAACCATCAGAAAATAATTTTGGGACTCTTTCAATACTCACTTCACTCAATTGAAAACAAAATTTGAATGATATTGTGTTGTACCATTATGGGTTGAGATAAGAAACCCATTGTGACTTTTCATATTATAATTTGTGATCCACATATTCAGATTTACAGATTATATGGCTTTTATAATAGGATAGATTATCCAGAACATGTTGAACAAATTAGAGTTATATAAAATATGGAATGAAGATTAATATTAAGAAGATCAAGTATTCTAGGTATAGAAAGAAATAAAAAAGAATACAAGTTAATATTCATGACAATATGTTTCAACAGGTAAATGAATTCAGATATATTAAAAGTTTATTAAGTGAGATTGGAAGAAATAAAGATGTACTTAAAAAATACCATTGGCAAAAGAGACATTTGTTAAAAGAAAGAAAATATTGTATACTTTTGAAGAAGAAAAAAGAAATATTAATGAAATGCCATGTATAGATGGTATTATTATAGTTGTAAAAAGAAAACAAATAAAAGAATTAAAAACTGATTGCGGGGGTGGGGGTGGCATTGTGATATGAGAATGGAGAAAATGATAAAATTAAATTGGTTAAATAAATTGAATAATGAAAAAATTTTGGAAAGTTTAAATAAAAAAAAAGATTGATTGGAAAATTATAGATAGAAAGAAGAACTATATTGGACATATACTAAGAAGAAGCAATAGCTTAATAAGGGATATTTTAAAAGGAATGGTGGATTGAAATAAGAAAAAAAGAAAAAGTTATTTGCCACTGATATAAAAGATGAGAATATATATATATGGAATTGAAGATTTGGATAATAAATAAAACAAAATTTATAAAATGTATAAATTAGCTGTGTGACTACTTTTTACACTTGTCCATAACCCTTTTGATTGATTGATATGCTAATGACTTTAAATTTTTGTGATGAATAGCTAAACTATGTGTCTTTGTAATGCATACATTAATTCAGAGAAAGTTCTTTAAGCAAATATACAGAGAACTTGGGACACATAGTGTATGTTCCAAAAATATGTGGTGAAATTGATTTGTTATATTTAAAAAATTATTACATTACATAGCAAAAGCAATGTGCTCAGAGGATGAAAGCCATTTTAGTTTTGTTGCAAAATGTGACACCTAGCATTTGGAGCACAACTGAAAATATTACCACATGGTCAATTTTGATAAATAAGGCTATTGTTGCTTTCCACAGAGTGCAAATAAAATTGGCTCAATTTAGGGAGTTAGGACTCCTTAACCCTATTTCTAAAATATCAAAAAATTGATTTTATATATTTTATTTTTTAATATAAAATTTAGTATAATTTTAAAACCAGTATCAAAACAAGTCATTATTCTTAAGAATAACACATTGATAAAGATATGAAACTTTTAGCAACATTAGAAAATCCTAATCAAACTTAACTACCAAATAAATCATGAAACAGAAATTGTCATCTTTATCCTCAAAACTCTCTGATATTCTGACAGTGGTTATATGATTATATAATATCCAAACATCCAAGTGGCAGAGTAACACAATAGCCCTATTAGGAGTGACCAAATATGACCTTTTATTTACTTTACTCATCTAGGAACTGGTTCAAGAAGTTAGTTGAAATTTTAAAAAGAATTAAATAATATAAACTCAAAAAAAATTTTAATCATTAGAATTATGTTGATTTAAATATAATTATATTGTTACATCTTGTTTCATTAAAATGATATAATTATTCTTGTGATCATATAAATAAATAGCCGCGTTTTATTATTAAAATATCATTTTTATCACTTTGTGATATATATTGCTTAGCGATGTAATGCCATATAGAATCAGATTATAAAAAAAATCTGGATTTATGTTGAATCTTATAAATGCCGTTATATATACTTGCTTTCTTGATAAATAGCTTAAGCCATAGATGAAATTGGATTCTGATTTTACATCTTTTTCAGTTAGGTGATGATACAAGATGTTCTATTAAGATTTGATATAAATAGTGTTGAAGAATTTATTTCTAAAATATAAAACAACAAATGGTAAAGTGAATGATAAACTCTTAAGTGATTTTCTACAAGAGTACAATCTAATATAAGCTGGAGTAATCATTAACTGCAAGATTTTAAATACTCTATGCTCTATTTTAGTAATGTTTCATTAATGCCTAGGCATGTGCTCTGTAATTAATATGAAGATTGTCTAAAATTGAAGCATTATAAAAGTAGTGTGCATTGACTTTTATGACTTGTAATTAACCTATTCATTCAATATATTGAATGTTTACTAAAAAGAGGGATTTGAACTTAGGATTTTCAGTCTATACTCATCCTCCTCTTCATCTCACTCACACATGGGAGCAAGATAAATGATCTCCTAGATATGTATTTTATGCTAAACTAGCGCTTATCAGTTGGGCCAGATCATAATCTCATAACACATGTATACAATCAGCATTCAGCTTATATTAAGATAGCAATTCCTTAAACTTTAATGGACAAGGCTTCAATCTTCTCATCTTTCCAACAGTTCAACAATCCATTTCATTGCAAACCAACAATGGAATGCTCAAAACTCTGGTAGATTTGATATTGTAGTTATACCCATGTAGACATTACATTAATGTAATTCTCATATTATTGGGCCATTATGTATTCACTTATATTAATAGAAAAGGGATGGGTTTGACTTATAATACTATGGTGTAGCCTATTTCCAAAGCAATTTGTAATTAACCTATGCTTTCATGATACTGGATGTTTACTATCATAAATAAAGTGATTTGAACTTAGGATTTTCAACCTATATTCATCATCTACTCCATCTCAAACAACCAATACACACAACCACATATATGTGAAAAAATAAATGATCTTCAATATAGTATTTTGTGCAGAATCAGCACTCATCACTAAGGCTAAATCATAATCTCCCACACATATGTACAATCAGTGCTCAGTTTACATTAAAATAGAAATTCCTTAAACCATTAATGGACAAGCTTCAATCTTTTTAATTTGCAAAATATTCTTAGAATTAGCTTGTGCTAGATCTAAACAATGAAGATAATTTGAGCTGATTGCATGACATATTAATTCAAAATTGTATTTAATTAATAAATAAAAAAAGGACAATATAGACTGCTTATAAAATATACTTATTTTATTTATTTATAACAGTTGAGTACTCAATTTAACTTCACAAATGTACAAATGGTCTAAGTTAATATAATTTTTTAAAACTGAGTAAAAGAAATCTGCATATTTGTAAGCTTACAATAATTAAAAATATTGCACAGAGGCCCTTAGAAAGTAAAAGTAAGATTTGTTGCTAATATTGTTAATAAAAAAATGTTTTGTTAATACCTATTGTTAATTTTTAATAGTTTGAATTAAATTTAAACATTTCTGCCTCTCATAAATATGAAATAATACATTTTTTAAAGCTGAGTAAAAATCATAATTATTTTTAGCCTGCAATAATTAAAAATACTGCTCAGTGCCCTTTAATATTTTATATCACATTAATAAAAAAATTAATTAATTTTTCTTTTTTAAAAAAAAATACATAGTGGAATCATGGTATCTGCTATGTTTTATTCCATGTCCTCTTTCTGTATACTGCATATCACATATGATAACACATTTTGTTAATAAAGTACAATAGAATGAAATGTGTGTTATCATATTATAACACAAGTGCTTTTGTATAAGTATAATATACATATACAAATTAAAATTATAATATACAAAAACTTTTAAATAATAATAATATAGTTATTAATAATAAATTGAGGAGATCCATTTGTACATATTTTATTGAGAGTGTGTTCTTTCAATCATTCAATGAATAAATAATATGTAAAAACAGTTACTGAATATGGCAATTAAATGGTATAGCAATTAAATACATTCTGGATATTTTTTTTTCTATATTTTGTTTAAGATGAATATAATAGTTGCCTCATTTTGAAAAAAATCATAATCTTCATAATTGTAATTGAATAAGATATTTACTAGCACATTTTCAAACTAAAATTCTAAACATGCAGTAATCAACCATTACACATGTGCTATATGGCCATATTAAACCAACATTGTTTTTGTTGAATATAAGAAAACCTCCAATCCATTCAACAAAAAACCATTGGTTTAATACAACAGTATAGTATCCGTAGTGATTGATTACTGTTTGTTTACAATTTTTATCTTAGTCAATTACATTAATTGTAACATCTCTTAATATTAACATATAATAAATGTTAACATTTTGTGAGTGTTAATATGTCTAATAAAGAAAATGAAAGTAAAGTAAATGCTATAAAATATTTACACTCTTAATATGATTAGCCTATATAATTGCATTTAGGTACAAAGATGACCACTCATCCTTTAAAAATCTCTATAATGTGGCTTGGATGGAGAGTTTCCTCATATTCAACAATCACAACATTGGTTTAATATGATAGTATGTGCATGTGGAGTGGTTGATTAACATCAGTTTAGAATCTCTGTAATCATTTCAATATTTTAAAATCAATATCAACTTTAAATATATTGTTAGACATTGTAAATTTTTTACTATTAGGCTTAAATAACATACTATTATATGAAAAACTGTACATGAAATGGAGATGGGATAATGAAGGCAGAATAAAATTTATGTACTTTTAACATAAACCAAAGAAATTTTATTAATAAATATGATCATATGTGATGTTTCAAGATAAAAAATATTTATATACAAGTTAATTTTTTTTAAACATGACCATTTATGATGTTCATAAAAAAATAGCCATTTGTCCATGTAAAATGTATTAATTAAAGAATTTTAGTATTTCTCTCTGATTATTTATTTACAGCTTTGTTTGTTTGCTTACATTTTTTGGAGATAGTTTGTAACTGAGATCATGTATATTGATAAATGGCATTTCATGACTTCACTGTACTTAGTTAGTTTATCACTTAAGAAGAGATCATAAGATCTCAGTCCTCAAAATAACAGGCTGAATCTCAATTCATTTTATTTCTGCACTAACAAAACACTCATGCTTTCTAGATAGTCATCTATCCATATACTATTTGGCTCAGTGATAAAATAAGGAATTGCACTCATTGTAATATGACTATATATAATTACAAGTAATATCACTGAATTTAGTGGCATAGATTTGGGCTCTTTCTTTTGCATTGTTCTTATGCTTTTAATCGTTTGTGTCTATATATGATAATTGCCTATGGTGAATAATTCAGTGGGAGGATATAGTATTCAAGAGCTAAAAATTTTTAGTTGATTTTCAGCTCCATTAAGTAAAAGAATCTCACTAGGATCATGTCCACATCACATGATCTTAGTAATTAATAATACAATTGCTTTACTTAATTTGTGATCAAAATCTGATAGCAAAATTAAAGTGTATATAATATGGATAATATGTCTGTAATATAATTTTTACTTTACCTCTCTTGTGCAAGATAAGAACTAGTTTCTTTTCATTTTGAACACCTTGTGGAGAGGTATAATCATAAACCCATAATCAAAGATATGTAAAAAATATGTATGATCTCAAGATGCATATTTCATTCTGAACCAACATTCATCACTTAGCTCAGATCACAACATGTACTTTTATTTTATCATTGTTCAGTATATGTTGTAATTGTCCAAAATGTACATCTCACACGAAATTCACCTAATGGAAATCCACTTATGCCTCCACATTCCTATATCACAAAATAAACAACATTTTCTTTTTATTGCCTACTAAGATCAGCTATACATATGAAGCTCTCTATCATATTCTAATTAAATTATAGATACTAAAGTAATGACAAATGCTAAAAATAACGATATGCTACAATTTATTTAAGAATATACAAATTTATAATACACACATGATGACATAAATTGACTGCCCTGTCAGTTTTTAATAGAAGTTGATATGATTAATGGTTGATTAAATTTATGATTTCAATATTAAGTTTTTCCTCAGAAAATATACGATATAATACGGTATAATACATTATTCATTGTTTCTGAACAGAGAATAACTTGCTGCATAGACCAATGATCACAACTAATTATTCTTGTTACAGTTTTAAGATTTAATACACTTACAGTTTGAGGACGATGAATTAATTACTATTTAAGAACTGGATTACCATAAATACTTTCAGGCTGTAATGCAAGTGGGTAATTAAATACTATATAAGTAAATGTAAGAGGATATATTGGCATTAAATGACTTATTGATAAATACATACATGTGAGCTAGGAATACGCTATACGATATGAATTTACGTCTATCGCTTACTATTGTAAAGTATTAAGCATAAAAATGACGACCAGTTTCGCAAATGGTATTATCCAAGACATGTACAAAAATAAAGCAGCTGATATACGGTAGGAATTTTCTTCTACTGCATATTACTGCTCTAAAGAAAATAATGAATGGGTAAAATACATATGAACGAATTTCGTATATAAACAAAAGCAGCCCAAAATAAAGATTACAGTAGTTCACTTGCAACAATACATTCAATTATCCTTTCTCAAAACGGGAGAGTAGCTTGATTAAAACGGTAAATTATTAAAAGTCAATAAAAGATAATATGAATTTATTTGGTCTACGCGGACTGTTTTATATTTGAATGAAGTGGCAATGATTGGTTTTAAAAAATGAAGTCTTTAAAAGCATGGCCAAAGATTGCGATAAAAAGCTAATTGCTTTTTATAAAATATGGCTCTTCTTTTAAATTTACGCCAACTGAATTGGGGCTAATAAGATAATAAAATAGCAATCTCTACTCATACTAGTTTATGAAAAGTTTTACAAAATCAAATAATATATTATCAAATAATTTTCATTATAATGGAAATAAATAGGTAATGTTAGTAATAGAATAATATATTTTAAAGTTCATACCCATTTTTTTCATCACTAAGAGTTCGAATTCGGATTTCAGGTAGGGTACACTTTTAGCGGACTTTATTTGTTAAAATATAGCTATGGCAGTGATAGGCTTTATTCCTTTTGGTCTTGATTCAATAGGCAGCATCGGACAATAGTTTATTTATTAATTGAAGGTGGTTTCTCCACACGCAGTAGACACTCGAAGTTTAGCCATATAATGCGAATATCGGGACATAACACTCTTGATGTTTCTTTATTGGTTGATGATTCCTTTTCCCTACTGCCTGCTAGCAAGACTAAAGTGGGTTGCGGCTTCTTTACTCGATTATTCTATTTTTTTAATACCAGCCACAATAAATACATTGTCGGCAACAATCAAGAATTAATCATAGTTCAGCAATCAAAGTATATTTTCAACAAGCAATCAGCAACAATTCAAAATATATTGAAGTATATTTTATCACAATGGTTTATAACCACTATTAATAGTTCTTGGAATTAGCTTATCATCAAAAATAGGATCCTTCTCTATGTCTCTCAATCCATTGATCTATTGGTTGTAGATAATGTCTGAGCTCCGTTTTGGTCTACAGATTGATTTGCCCAATCATATTTATCTTTGAAAAGAATTAATAAAATAATAGCCAGTGTTTTAACTAAGTTACATCAAATGTTTATCTCCTTAATTAATCTATTTGTTTATAAGAATTTTAATTACTTTTTCTATGAATGCCATTTCCACTTTTATAATTATTAATAGAAAAAACATACTTTCTTTTACATAAATTTATAATTTATCATTTATCCGTGTATATGAATTATATATATATAATTTTTTATTTATTACAATTGTTTAAAACACTTTTAAAAATTTCTTTGAATTTTTAAATTAGAGATATGAAGCATATATAATTATCGCTTCAATATAGATAGCCAATTACTACAGTTTAAGCGATGTGTCCAATTAACTGCCCTCACAACTTTGACACAAACCGATTAAGGAAAATATATTAAATAATTTTGAATAATTTATTGATCTGAAGATGTCTAATATTTCTGTAGTGTTTCAATGGATAATCTCTAATCTAATAAATAACTAATAAAAGTTATTAATATAACATACGGATATTAACAGAGTTTAACAATCATATTATAATCTATAGTTTTGTCCTTTCAATATTTACATAAAAGGAAATAATTTTTAAAAATATATTTTCAATTTTTTTTTCCCACTTGACTAGATTTTTATTCATATATATAAAGTTATTTAGAATAATATTAATTGGAGCACAAACAAACATCATTTCTATATCGTTTATACAATAGAAGATATTGACCAGCTGTAATGAATAAGAATAATACTGCTATTTGAATGACCCATTGACCAATCATTTTATTGGCATAATATTCACCTCTGATTGTTGCAAATCAAATTTTGATAAATGACCCATTGACCAACCATTTTGTTGGCATATTTATCTGAATGTTGCAAATTCAATTCTGATGAATGACCAATTGGCCAACTATTTTGTCAGCATAATATTCATTTCTGATTATTGCAAATCTAATTCTGGTAAATGACCGATCAACCAATTATTTTATTGGCATAATACTTATCTCTGAATGTTGCAAATCTAATTCTGATTGCCAATCATATTATCAGAATAATATTCATCTCTGATTGTTGCACATCTAATTCTGATGAATGACCCATTGGCCAACCATTTTTTCAGCAATTGTTGCAAATCTAATTCTGATTAATGACCCATCAACTAATCAATTTATTGGCATGATATTCATCTCTGATTGTTGCAAATCTAATTCTGATGAATGACCATTGGCCAACCATTTTATCAGCAATTATTGCAAATATAATTTTGATAAATGATCCATCAACTAATCATTTTACTGGCATAATATTCATCTCTGATTGTTGCAAATCTAATTTTGATGAATGACTTATCAGCCAACCATTTTATTGCCATAATATTTTCACTGATTGTTGCAACTCTAATTCTGATTAATCTGAATAAAAGAACTGATGATTATATGTTTGAAAGTCTAAAACTCAGAAAATCAATATATGATGAAGGACTATTACACATATGTTGCATATCTCTTATTGCAAAAGGGTTACACTACTTTTTTCTATAAATATTATTTATGAATATTTCTATAGAGAAATAAATTTACTATTAAAAAAAGCTTTAATGAAAAATGAGTTCCAATATAGGCTTAGAAATAAATACCAAATAAAAAATATATGTCAACTTGATTTTTGTTTTTAAAATAGTTCATCATCTTTCTAAAATTTAATTTTAAATCTATTTGTTTTTACAGAAGATAAATCAATAATAATTGCAAATTAAATGTGACATAAATATATTGCATAAAAACTATTTAAAATACTTTTACATTAAAAATGATCAGATAAATTGTATAGTTTGATTCTCATTTATATTAAATTTAGTTATTTTTTCTTTTCATTCAAGCTTTTTATTGCTACATAAAATTTTAATTTCAATATATTTCCTTTCTAAAATTAAAGGATTTATTATAGTATATTCTATACTAAACTTTTTAAAAATTTAAGTATACATCACTTTTAGCCATACATAAGTATGTGAGAAAGTGACTCATTTTCTCTCCAAGCTACCTACAATGCCAATACAATTGATACACATGTTACTGGATTCTTAATTACAATACAAAATGTCATAGTGTTGGTTCTGCTGTGTAGAAACCCATGGATTGTCTTTGTTGTGTTTATTGCATTATTATGAATTCTAAAATACAATTAAATACATGTATTAATTAACACAAATATACAAATGCATATTTACATATATTTAACTGTTATATCTTCATCTGATATCCCATTGCCTTGGTGTAGCATTTAGTTACAATGCAACTATTAATATAAGAGATCAGATAATTTTCACTTCCAACTGCAGTGTGCCATCTTGCCATGTGATTAAGTACAGTTGACATTTCCAACTCTTCTGTGATAGTTTGCTTCCTGTATATGTGTGTGACACTACCAACTGTACCATGGAAGCTTGCCCTGTGTCTGATTTAGGTCCTAAATGCTTCCAGTTTTAGGATGAACTTGTTTCTTTGCTTTAACCACATGGCAGACAACATGCTTATTATCATTCAGATTTGACAATAATTTATTGTTCTCTCTCATTACCTCTAACTGGATTGACTATTTATAACCAGTTCTCCATCCATAATGAAAGCAATCAGATTAACTAAGCATCAACACACATTGGGCCATTACAGGACATATGTTACCTATTCATATATTAATTAGTCAATGGCAATGAATGCTTAATCTAATCAAGATGGAATCTGAACTAGTTCATTAGTTAAAGATAAGTTGATGTATAACATTTTTCAATGGACATCCTGTCATCATGAAATTTTCCAACTCATAACTTCAGTACCAATTTAAATCATTTCAAACATTTTGTTAGCAGTTTAGCTCAATTTAAAACAAAATTTAATGTTAGTGTGTCCATTATGGATTTTCTAATAATGACTCAAAACATATTATCAAATTTTGTATCATGTCCTATGCATGTCCAGATATCCTAATATCTTAAAATTTTTGTGATGATGAACAGACCTATGCCACTATGTAATACTTACCTTAATTCAAAAATGATGCTGTATGATGCATTTAGAATGAACCAGTCACCTTTTCATTGGAAGACACTGTATTAATATAATATGTACTATGAGCATTTAAGTATGGTGATATTAAATATAAATGAATGGCTAATTGCTAAGAAATCATGAAATGTTTGAGTGCAAAAGTAAGACATTTAGCCATTTTATTACTCCCACGCACTGCACTAAGATCCTCCTCTATAGATTTTAAATTTATTTTTAGTTGAAAAAATATCACTTCGATCAATTGAATCAAGCACTAGCCCTCAATCCATCAATTTGATATTTGAAGATCATGTCACATCCAGAACAACGTTTTGTGCAATAACATTACACAGTAAAAATAATCCAAATGTTTATTTCTCAGGAGTTCATAAAACATTTTAACAATGGAAGGAAAAGGCAGAACAATGATCCATGAACCCTGTGCACCAGAAACTAATATTCTGCTACTGCAATACAACAGCACTTTTTCACAGTAGCAAACAAAATATTAATTAAAATGTCTAATAAAATAAATTAAATATTTGTATTTATGTATTGGACTATTTCTATCATCTAATATTAAGTATTGAATGTCATTAGACAAATTTAACTTTATTTAAATATTCTAATTACATTCAACTGTTAGTAATAGCACTCAAATTAATATATGCACAATGTTTTGAGGGGTATTATTCTCATCTCTTCTTCAAGTGTTGCTGACATAAACAGTGACAGTACTTGCATGAGAATTGAATTTGGACCTTTAGATTCTTGAAATATTAAATTTTAAAGTAATGCTCTGATCAACTGAGCCATCCTGCTTTTTCAATGCCTTATGAGATTTAATGCAGTGATATAGTAGTATTCAAATTGAAGGTCCTTAAAGCATGGCCCAAATCCGATACTCTTGATCCCTTTTTTAAACCCATAAGTAATAAAGCCATTGAATTATTATTAATAGTATTTACTGTTTTTATAAAATATTATATGAACATTATTCTGACATTTATTTTTCAATCAATAAATTTTGGTACTTTGAAAATTATATTAAGATTTATTTGCTAAATTCTTTATTAGAGATCTTCATTACCACTTCACAAGTTTTTTTTACTTGCTTTATGGTTTATTAATAGCTCAAGAGTTCATAACAAGTTTAGGGATTAGAAGTAGTGGCCAGTAATTTATGGACATGAGCTCCAGGGTACAAAACTTTATGGTTGCACCAATACCACATAAAGCATTTATTTATTAATCATCTCAAAGCATTTTCAAATGCCTGTAGTTTTTTTTTTTTGTGTTAAATTTGTTTAAAATATCAGATGTAGAATGTTGCATTTTTACTTGACAATTAATCGATTTTTGGTTTTTATATAAACTTAAATTAACAAAATAGTTTACTGGTACATTGTGTAGCTGGAAGACTATATTTAAATCTTATTGATAATCTTTTTATTTCTGGTTTAGTAAATTATAATTATTACTAAAGTGATTATTTTTACTACCACTTATTAATTTTAACTCATCAAGAACTAACAGCTCTTTCGAAATAAATAACTTTTTGATGTAAGACCACAGTACTAAATGCTCGAAGTTCTTTTCAAGTATTTATAAATTATACAATTATATCTATATTTTACTTTTATAAATGATTAAAATTGATACTATAACTAAATTTTGAGATGCTAATTAATGTGCGTTAAAATGATGGCTACATTCATAAATATATTTTAATGATTTTAGTTTTATGCTATCTATAAGTTCCCTTTTATGCTTTGGATAGGATGCAGCAAGTAGGCTCAGGACGAAATCTTAACATTTCTTGAAAGTCAAGCTGTTAAACGGACAACAAACGAACCAAAGGTGGCCATCAGATCTGTAAGTGCAACCCCAATAAACTGTACTATCAACTGCACAAAACACAGAATTGACCAGTGATGTCATATAAGTTGAGTAGATGACTTAAATAGAAGTGCATATCTTCTTAAGATAAAAGATGATAGTTTTATGGCATCTAACATTTCAAATGTTGCTTAATTGCTCTTTTCAAGTTTATTTATAACAAATGAATTACTTATCAAAGTATGCCAACAAAACATCATATGATTTTCTTGATTATATTTAACAAGTTGTTTAATGAATAGTTCTTTTATTTCATTTGTGAGATATCTATTAGTCAACTAAGTTGGCCTGGATTCAAAAGTCGAAGGTTATTTAAGACTTCAGAACTAACTATGGTGTATAATAATATACCTGTGCTGTTCAGCATAGATGCTAATTTGGAAGACTGGAACTGAAAGTCCTCAGCTGAATAAAATAATTAAAAAACAAGCTTCAATTTGTATTAACTCCATGGAACTAGTAAATGCACAAACTCCCACCAGAGTGCGCTAAGGTCTTAGGATCTCGATTAACCATATGATTTATTTTGTTTACATATTTACATTACAGAGATTAGTTTGTAAATTATGCAAAACTCATTTTGAATATTTTGCGTTTTATTGTTTTCTCTGGTATTATCTAAAGCTAATATAATATTGATAAATATATAATAAAAAAAATGCGTATTTTAATAATAATTCTTTACTAAAACTAACAAAAATAAACATTTTATCCAGATGTTCTACGTCAATTTTTTTTATGAGGTTTATGGAAAACTGTCATAAAATAAATACAGTAATTTAAAATCGCAATTAAAAAGAATATTTCTCAAAAAAATTCAGATGAAATATTATAAATATTTTTAAAAATATTAGTAGAAAATATTATTTCGGCATTTTTTTCTCCATTAGTAAGCTGAAATCGTATATTTAAATTGCTGCAAATGATTTCAAAAATTAATTACTTAAAGTTTTTAAACACAATTAGCAAATATTTAATTTTAATGTTTTTTAAAATGCAATTTAATTTATTAAAACAAATTATTTACTTCAAATTTAAACATATATATATATAACAAGTTGAATTACAAGCACCAACCTTTCTGCATTCAAAACTTTGATGCTATCTATTTCCAGTGAATACGTTAATGATTTTTGCCTTTCATTTATTAAAGTAGACATTATCGTATCATTCTTAGCCGAGATATAAACTTCTAGATATAAAGTTTAATGGTCTTGATTTTAATTAAACATAACCTTAAACCAAATGAAGAGTGTCTGTTCAGCCTATAATGTGGCTTGGGGATCAGTTGTCTTTTTCAAATGTTTTTTATTCATATATTTCAAGAATGTGTAATGGAATAAAAATTTTAACATGTCTAAAAAAAGTATTACAATTTCTTGTTTAATTAAAATGCAAATATATTAATCTTTGACTGGATTTAAAGTTAATGTTAAAGTTAAGAAGATAGGATAATTTCTTCAATAATAAGTGATTAGTAACAATCAGGGCTGCAGGAAGATAGTAAGCCAGTCATGGGGGCACAGATACAAGAAGGGCATAGAAATGGTGTAGAATACATTTATTTTTGCTCTTTTGCAAATATTAATTATCATGACTTGACTCATTATTTCTACAAAATAGGGAAGTATTAACAAACTAAAATAAATAATCACTTCTTGAAATATAATTTGTCAATAATAATTTTCTATAGTTTGTTTTTCTTTTATGATATTCTCAATTATGTTTTCTTATGCTAGGTTTACATGATATATATTTTAAATCTTTTTGCTATCTGATATCCATGTAATTTTTATTGGTTTATTATAAAGTAATATCTTAAATTTATCATATCAAACAATTTTTTGTAAATCCAAGATGTCTCCCCATATTTTTATAACAATTAAAATCCTTGTAGCAATTTTAGTTTAGTTTAAAAACACACATACATAAAAAAAACCAAAAAAGCAATATGCTAATAAAATGCATAATTTTGAATATATGTAGATAAATTAGTTAAAATAGAATCAGTTAAAGCAATACTTATATTAGTGTGCACAATGGTAAAGCTAAGTAGTGACAAACTTTTAATGTAATAATTAGATGTGTTGACATGTTCATGAATGTTTATGTTTCTCTGATATATTTAAATATAAAATAATATAATTTTAAATTATTTAGGTAAAGTTATTTTAAATCTGAAATAAAATTGCAATTATTGTGAGAATTGTAAATGAAATAAAAATCATTTATTTTACTATCTGCAATATAAATATTTGCTCTAACATTATAATTTGTACATTTAATTTTATTAAAGTATAATATTTTATTTAAATATATTTTAAAATGTTATATGAATGCTTCTCAACTGTCCTAATAAATAAACAAAACATTTGGAAAATGTTCATGGTATCTGAATGAACATAATATTAAAAAAATATTCCATAAATACCTGCATTTGGATGTTTGCTTTACATCTGTTTTAAAATTAATTGAAATACTCTGTAAACACTTAAATAAGAAATGGCTAAAACTAGCATTTTTTACATCTGAGAAAATTACTAATTATTCCTTTTTCATCTTTAAAAATGAAAAAAACATGTTAATTTCTTAACGTTTATTATGTGATTGGATTGATTCAAAAGATAAAATTTCATCATTTATTGTTCTACCAGGAATTCTTCTTCTCACCTCTTTGTGATTTTACAATTAAAGCACCTAAGGTTTTCAATCATTTTCTATAAAAAAACATTCTAAAAGATTTGACTGGATTAAAAGGAATTGGAACTGTTAAAGAGAACTCTTAAAGACTTTATGTAAACATTAGATTATAAAGGATTTTTTTACTTATTACTTTTAAATAGACAATATATTTGCTTTAGAATTCTTACAAGAGGAAAACTGAAATAAAAAAAAAGATTCTATAAGTAATATAACAAATTATATATATTATAATTTCAATATTGATGAAAGTATATGTAATTTTTTAGGATAGATATTATTAATTAATGTTGATGTAGGTACATTAGAGACTGTATTAAGAATATTTATAAAATTAATTGCCTTTCTCTACTATAAATAAACTCAGTGAAGCTGATTTAAACAAAAAAATTAAATAAATGTTTCAATCTACAAATTCATTTAAGTGACACTGAAAATAATAAAACCATAAATAGAGAGGAATTGTGTAAATAACTATGCCTGTTTAAAAACTTATTTTCTAGTAAATTATCTCCAAATTCAAAAATCACTTGATGTCCTAAGTTATATTCATAAAAATGATTTGACCATTTCATTCCCAAATTTAAGCATATCATTAGGAATATTAACTCTTCCTAAAAGTGCAGCTAGTGGAAAGAAATAATTTGGTAAGTTAAAATCACAAAAAATATTTGTTTGGCAATGACACAAGTTTGGTTGCAAAAATTGGTTAATAATAGCTATAGAGAATGGCATGTGCAATAATCCAATTAATGATTAAATTGTATCTAAATTCAGTTATATAAAAGTTCAGAAAGTAAATTTATTATTATGTAGTAATTAGAAGGAATTTAACCATAGACTTTCAAGCTCGTTCAACTCTCCACTGTCTTCTATATTGATACATATGATTAATGTATGCAAAAAAGGTAAATAATGACAAATATATGTATTTTATGCTGGACTAACGCTCATCAATTAGTCCAGATCATCATTTCTCACACATATATAAATCAGTGATCAGTTTATATTAACATACCAAGTCTTCAAGCTTTAATAGACAGACAAAATCTCATGATGAAATGCTCAAAACCCTTGTTGATGCCAGTATTGTTGTCACATCCATGTTGACTTTGTCACTCTGATTCCTCACATATAGGATCTTAATATGCCCAATTAAATACACAAAAAGGGATGGGCAGAATTCAAGCTAAATCTATAACATTTTAAATACAAATATATTGCATCTATTGAACTTTAAATGTAAGTAGAGGGTATTTGAACACATACATTTAAGCTTTCAACTATCCACTCAATCTATACATTCCCACATACACATAAAAAGATATGCTCTCCAATATTCATATTTTGTCCAAACCATCACTTATCAAATAGTCCAGATCATCATCCCCCATATATAGTGACCCTGTGCTTTTTGTCTTTTTTAAATGCATTAACTTAAGAATTTATGTTATTTTTTAAAATATAATAAAAATTATAAATAAATAAAGATGATAACTTTATCTTGTGTAAATTGTTATTTAATTCTTATGTATCAATATTTTACTATATTTAGTTCATTTTGAGCATAAGATAAATAATATCTTACAAACTAAAAGCTACTACAAATGTATAAATTTAGTGCTACAAGATGTATACTTAGGTTAAAAGTCACTATTCAATTTGCATATACTTTTTAAAGAAAGCTAAACAGAATTCATTTTATAATAAAATTTAAAAATAATAGCAGATAGTTAGTATTTAAATGTAATTATTTAGTTATATTTGGAATAGTTAGTCATCTAAGAATAATTTTTATTTAGTAAGTTTTAAAAAAATGTATCTCAGATTAAAGTTAATTATTTATTTAAATAATATCAAATTGTTAAAGAAATGTACATTAATTATTAAGCTACATTAAACTTAGAAAAACATTATTTCCTGTGTACATATGTATGTATAATCCTTGTACAATCCTTGGGCATGTGTAAATCTTTGATTTCTTGTTTTAATTGCCAAGATATCTAATTTTAATTATTTAAACATTTAAAAGTAAATATTTTGTTAAACTTAATAAATAAAGGATTAAAATTTTAAATAAGAATTTCTGATAAATATAGTGAAAGAAAAGGTAATGTTTTATCTAAAAAAAAAATATTATTTTATTATCTTATTTTATTTAATTTTATTAATTAATAAAGTTTAATTAACATTTTCTTCACCTTTGGTCATTAAGATCACATGAATTTAAAGATCTAGATCAAAATTACACAATTATACTAATTAGTTCATTGTGATTAACATTTTTTATAAAAGAGGTCTAGTTTTGGGGGTGTGGTCATTAAGCTATGACACCTGCCAAGGGGATATAAAAGATAAAGATTGTCAATTTGCAGTGCTCATCTTCATCATCAGCTCCTTTGTTTTCATCTTCTCCTGCAGTGTTAGCCAACTTCAATAAGATAGTCTTATTTTTATTACTGAATTAAATTTGAACTCTCTTAACTACTAATATCATGCTTCAAAAGCATAATTCATTAATAATAACTCAATTTCATCAATTACATTTAAAAGAAAATTATGAAAAAAACTGGGTGATATTATCTGTTAATTTATAAAGCTATACTGGACATTGTACTATTTTTACTTCATGTTCTATGTTTCACCTTTAGAAGGAAGAAACAAAATTAAAAAAAAAAATAACTGTTAAACTTTAATTTAAAGATAGACAGCTTAATACTAATTAATTGTCACCCACAATTAATGTTTAAAGTGCTGAATCAATGCTAACTTCAATGTATATTTAAAGTTCTAACTCAGTAAAAAATTTACAATTATCAAATATATTTTGCACATGCATCAACTTACGAAAAGTCAAGAGCATAAACACCTTAAGAAAAAAACAAAATTTTTGGTAGGAAAAAAGAAAAAAATGCAAATAGGAAGAAAAACCATGAGTACCCAGAAAAAAAAATGAGAGTAAGTTTTAAAAAAGTCTAATGAAATGGTAGATTGTTATAAAAATAAGCATAGTAAAATAATTAGTGACAAGAGTGTCATTAATGAAGGCTTAGAATTACAAAAGACCAAATTTAAGCAAAACACTAACATTAATAAATTAAGGAAAACATTAAGTAACTCAGACCTAGAAAGCAAAAAAGAGATAAGCAGAAAATTAGAAAAAACAAAGATTAATAGGAACTCATTAAGAACAGCAAACATAGTAAATAAAAATAATGAGCAAGCATTGTTTAACTATAATATAGTAGAAAAAATAATGTCGAGTGGGAAATTTCCACTAGACACACAAAAAGGAAAGCTGAAAATTATAAGAATACTAACAAACAAGATAATTACCTTATTGATAAACAAAACAATGTAATTAAACATAGAAAAAAAGCTAAAAGAGAATTATCCAAATAAAAAACAAAATAACCAACTGAGTTTGCTACATTAATTGATCAAATAGAGGATCTCCAATACACACACAAGCCAATCATGAAATCATTTGTGAAAATGAAGACTTATTGGGAAAAGATATTCAATAATTGCATGACATCAATTACATCAATCTTGAGCTTAATTATACAAATAAATGAAAAAAATGGTGAACACATACTCAATAAACCAGTTCTAAGCAAGTACTTAAAATTATTGAGCTTATATAATTTAATAGACTCAATAAAGCAGACAGACTTTATCCCAGTAGGGAATTTGTCTCAATTGAATATAATAACAAAGAGAATTAGTTGAAAAACTAATAAAAATATCCCAAGGTTGGAAAATAAATTATGTCTCAAAAGAGCTCAATCCCCTGGTTTATGATAGAATTTTGCATATGCTACCAACTTTTAACAAAAAGTTCTTAAAAAACACAAATAAATAACATGCAGAAATAATATCCATGGAGAGAGCAATGATCCCAGACATTGAAATTTTTAACTCCCACCAACATGTGGAAAATGCTACTAAAACTAAAAAAAGGTATCCTAAAGAGCAATTACCTCATAGAAGGATTAAAGACCAAATGCCTATATCTATCATACTGAAAGGCAGGTCACCACTATGTTTCAAATGCAACAGAATGGACATATAGCAGTGGGATGAAAAGCTGGAAATTGTATAGAATGCAACAAATTTGACAGAGTCAAACATATATTTAACTCTATGAATACAAAAACCTGGGAAAACATAATAGCGAATGAGATGGAAGAAGAATGGCAAGGAAACGAGTATGAAGAATTGAATATTGATGAAGAAGTTAAGAAATGCACAATTAAATTAAGAGCAACAACCACTTTTAACAAAAACTGAGAAGAAACTGAAAATTTCTCCAAAATCAAAAAAAAACTGAACTAAATATAATGAAAACAGTGAAGCAAGTATAGATGAAGAAACTGACATAATAAAAGAAAGCACTCTTCCAATAAAGTTAAATATAAATAAATCTGAAAAGCATAAAGAACCAATAAACAAAATTAAGACAAAAATAAATGCTGAAAGAATAATTGAAGAATTAATAGATAGACAACCCAAAACAGTCTTAATTGAAAATGAATATATATCATAACATAATAATAAATATAAGGGGTTTAAACTGCCCAAATAAAGTAAATAAAATAAGAGATTATATAAAGAACCAAGTATATGATATAGCTATACTAACTGAGACAAAAAATAAATCTGAATATGTCCCAGTCAATAATAGATAAGTTGTCCCATCAGAATATTCTAATACATAAAGCTAACATGAGACCAGCACAAGGAGTAGCAGTGCTAGTTAACATAAATTTAGAAATAGAATCACTACAAATACTGTCATTACAAACAAATTCCATAGTAATCTCCTATCTTTAGCAAAGAACTATACACTACTTAATAGTAGTTTATTCAACAACAAAGGGTAAGGATATTAAAAAAGTCATAGAAAATGTACAAAACAAACTTATACGGAATTCAGGAATAATAATACTAGAAAGAGACCTAAACTGCACATACAATAACCTACTAAACCAATTGAAAAATAAAATGCAAGAAATATCATTATAACCCCTACAAGTCAAATACGAAAATGGTGCATATACATTTTTCAATAGCATATATACAACATTAATTGATCTTTTTTTTGTCTCAGGACACAAAGTGAATGAATCAGTAATTACAACATCCATGGTTGGTTTCTCCGATCACCTGAAAGTACAGCTGAAAATCAATGATTACAAAATAAATAGAAAACAATATATATTTTCGATAAACAAAATAATAAGAGATGATATAAAATTAGAAATTGATCAAATACAAAATATACTGCTGACCCTACACTACTATACATATGAGACCAAGTTACCACCATGTATTGCCTGATATAAAATAAAAAAGAAATATCTGAGGAGTGCAAAAAAGCATCACACAGAAATTTAACTAATAATCAATTGAAAAACTGAATAATAGAAATTCAAAACCCACCCCAAGATCTTTAAAAACTAAAACCAAACCACCATTTAATTTTGGACTTACAAGAAGAGCATGATAAAATATATCAATTACTAAAATAAGAAACCCAAACAAAACAATAAGGCTCAGGAAATTAATCCCAAACCTCGGTAAAATCTCCATGCCAATTACAAATTATACCAATATATATATATATATATATATATATATATATTGTGTATATATATATATATATATATATATATATATATACCACACACAAAAGGAATTAATACAATGATAACCAAAGAAGGTAATTCAGTATCAGGTATAATGGTAGATGAGAAAATGCTACAAATGACAAAAATAAAATTTGGTGAAAGAAAATCCAGTATAAAGGAATATAAAAGCATAGCTTTAGAAGAACCCAAACAATATATAACAAGCAAGAAATTCAGACAGAGATAGATAAACTAAAAATGTACATAACAATGGCGGATGACAAAATACCAGCCACAATTTACAAAATGTTAAATTGCACATTAATACATGCAATGGGGAAATATTTCAACCAAGGGTGTAGCAAAAGAATAAACTGGCCATACATGAATAATAGAGTGGTGTTTAGCCTAAAACAAGACAAACTGATACAGATACCTAAAATAGAAGAAATGAGGCATATATCAATAGAGGATATAGACTCTAAAATTCTGAGGAGAATACTACTAAAGAGATTACACAAGTTGGTGAGCTCCAAGATCTCAACAGCCCACCATGCAATAAAAAGAAAAAGAGCAGTTAATGCAGTTATCAGGATCCAAGAAGCAATAAAATATGTGAAAGAACAAAAACTAACTCAATATTACGCATCAAAGTTGATTTTAAGTTAGCCTTTGACCTAGTTAATTGGTCATACTTAATAAACACAATAAATGAACTAGTACCTGAACACAAAATGCATGGTAAATGCAATTAAAAATTAGTTAAGTAATGACAGTATATCCTTAAAAAATTATATGAGAAAATCTAACTTCTTTTATTCACAAAAAGGGAATCCTGCAAAGATCACCACTAGTGGCTCTCTTGTTTGCAATCTATTTGGACCCAATGATTAAAGAAATACAAAATAAAGTTCCAGACATATATCTACCACCCTTGAGTGCAAAAATTCAAACAATCACATTCATTGATGACATGATAATTATATTCCAAGACAAATACAACATACAAATAATTATAGATGTACTCAAAAAGTTTCAAAAACAAACAGGATCAATAATATAACCATCTAATCAGCTGCATGGCAATTAGCAACTGTAAAAAAAAATTCCCAGTGATTTCCAGGCAAATCCATCAATGTTCCTAGGAATCCCTTTATACCAATCTAAAATGAAGATGAACAGCTATCTAAACAAGCTAATCTTTCACAAAATAACCGAAAAAATAAATAACCTTTCACCCATAAAATTATATGAAGTGACTAGAACCAAAGTATTTAATGAAATAGCCACAGGAATTTTAAGTTATTACAGCTCTTGGATAAACCTATACAACAATATAGTAAATGAAATAAACAGAATAGCAAAAAAGTTCATTTGGGGAAGGACAACGAAAATATCAATGGCAATGTTACAATTACCAATTAATAAAGGAGGACTCAACGTAATATATCTAAAAAAATATGTGCCATTTATTAAAGCAAAAACTCTAATAAATGTAATAAAGAGTAAGACTTTCAACCCACCAGAATGCGACATAAAATTGTATAAAAAGATTAAAAAAAAAACAAGATTCTTTGTGGTCATTTTACTTATAGCATATAAAGTCTTACAAGATGAAATGTATTTAATTTAGAAGGGCTAAAGTATAGTGTCCTTAAAAAAAGTAACATTTATCAGGAAAAATCATGACTAAATATATCCGTAAGTAAAGTTCTAAGAAACTTTCAGTCAATCTATACATCCCAAAAATACATGAAAACCATTTATACATTGATGAATGGAATACACCTCACAGCAATGTTTTTAAATAAAAAAAAACTACATATGAATCTAGAGCCAGCACGTTCAACCTGCAAGAACAGTGAATAGACAATCGTACATCCGGTTGAAGAGTGTAGAGCATTTAAACAAATAAGGATAAAAGAATTCAAAACTCCAATCATTAATATAAAAGATATGATTAACAGCTCATCAAGATATTTGATTCACTCAATGCTATGGTACTTATCCACACAACTAGAACAGAATGGGAAATAAGATGTTCACTAATATTTGATAATAAAAAATGTAATTGATAAAAAAAATTGATAAAGGATGGGATAAATACTTTGACCAATGCTTAAAATACTTACCAAGAAAACAAATGATCAAAATCTGAGGAAGAGCAGCACCTATAGCATGCGAAATATGGTAATAAATATTTTTTTAAACAAAAATGTGCATTAAAAAAAGGCATAATAACAAACAATTAAAGGTAAAATTAAGACAGACCAATAAGAAACAAAGTGTGACACCTACTTACTAACCTCCACTTATTAAGATCAATATAAAGACATAAATATAAGGACATGTATTTTATTAATGAAGGTTATAAATTGTAAATAATCAAAAACAAAAAGAAATTAAAAAAAAAACTAAGAACTATATGTATATATTGTTTAATAAAGATAAATACAGTACTTAAAATTAAAAAAAAAAAGTATATTTGTTTAGAATAAAATAAATGTGTTATACGAGAGATCTCTTGCACTATTATATAAGTTTAATATCTACTCTTTTACACATTATATTCTCAGGATTGCTATATTTCTATTTACCATACTTTTTTATGATTTTTCTAATGTTATTCAAATATTGCTAACGTATATATATATATATATAATGTTATAAAATATATCTATAAATATAATGAGAGTGAATATCAACAGCTGCACAGATACATTATGGGACATTCTTTTTGCTCTTAACACACACACTCACTCACACACACACACACACATATATATATATATGCGTAAGTGTGCAAATTAAAGCATCAATCGATTTGAATTAATTTGTCTAAGTAGTTTGATTGGTTTAATACAATCCTTTATATATTATCAGAGAGTGTCATAATAAATAGTGATTTTTTATAACATAAAAATGCAAATCAAATTTTACATATTAGGATCCCTCGAAGAATCTTCTCTTGCATGATATGCACACACACACACACACATATATATATATATAAAGAGTATTCCAATAGCTCTAAACAAGCTTATTTTGTTAATGATAAATGCTGCAAAAGAAAGCATTCAAATCATCTTTATCTAGGATTGCCCCCATCCCCAAACCAGTATTGAGCTATGGCTCTTTTCAGTGAAGAGCTAGGACAGCAGATTTAAAAAAACTATATATGGGAGTACTTGGATAAATATAAGCTTCAGTCGCAATGCTCAAAACATTATTTGATATCTATGCCATTTAAACAAATATTAGTTGGTTGTTTTACATTATGCACTCCCCCTCAGGATCCAACATCATCAGTTTTTTAGAAAATCACCAATCTTCTTCAGTACATACCAACCAGTCTCCATATATTAATAATTAAAAAAAACTTGATACTACATCATTATTTGTCATCACAACAGTCTTTTGTAAAGCAGCCTATTCTGATTTGGCTAAATATTGAATAAGATAGACTAGAAATCATTTTATTGATTAGCTTTATTAATACAACAAGCAACTAAATATATAGTTTAATAGATTAATATTTAGAAATATGTGGGAATAAATAATGACAGATTCACTTGTTACAGAGCTTGTAAATGTATTTTTCAATCACCATACCATGTAAAAAATAACTAATCATGTACACTATGCTTGTCAGGAGCCACTTTCATAAATTTCCTAGATGCTTACTTATTGTCAACATAGCATATGATTACCATTATTTATGCTTACGCAAGCTGTGTTCACATGGTCAAAACTCTCCATACAGTAGCGTCTTTAACACAACATAAACAAACTATCTCTCATATTGCAGGGGAATTATTCTGTTTTGGCATGATGTGACAACTGCTTTATCATAAAATTAGTCTTTCTAACATTATTAATATATGCAGATTAGTTATTATGTTATATGAAATACAAAGTGACTCTTTATAAAGCTGATGAGATAATTTTCTACATATATTCATACTGCAAAGAGCTTGATCAGTGTTCTTTTTACATTGTATAGTGATGAAATAATGAATGTTTCAAGGATTATGATTATATATATATATATATATATATATATGTGTGTGTGTGTGTGTGTGTGTGTACAATGTCATGTGAATTAAGTTCTCTGTGATTGACCCCAGATAATATGTTTGTGTGATCATCAAAATTTCACTCTCCATAACTTTATATAATATTCAGTACATCATTTTTAATATATTATTTTTAAATGTTTCATATCAAATTATATATTAAATTATTTAACGTTACTATTCAAAATTGAATCAGCTAAATAATATATACTTTTTACCTTTACATAAAAAAAATAAATTCTAAATACATATTTTTCTAAAGATTTACTTATTATTATCAGATTTAATTGATAAGACAATTTCCAATAATTTTTGCTTCATGCTACTTAAGTTAAAATGTAAATATATCAAATTTATTAAGCGCAAGCAGGTAACATTGTAATAACGTGAAAGGCTAAAACCTTCAAAAGATGCACTTTAAACATGCTTATGTGACAGCCAATCAGCATGGAACTCTTAATTCTAAAACACATGCCAGAACTATAAGAAAAGATGGGACCCATCTTCTTCTATGCTTAAATTTATACATAAATAAGCCAGACTGAAGCATTTCGAACTAAGAGTGTGAAGCTTAAAATACCTTCACATTTAATTCACTAAATATTATATATAAATAAACAAACATGAAATCTTTCAATTTACTATGAAGAAATTTTCAAATCTAGCATTTCATGTTATTACAATGTTATCTGCTTGCACTTAATAAATTTGATATATTTACATTCGTTACTATTATTTCATTAGATTTGAAAATTGCTTCACAGTAAATCAAAAGATTTCACATTGTTTATTTATATATAATATTTAGTGAATTAAATGTGAAGGTATTTTAAACTTTACACTTTTAGTTCAAAATGCTTGAGTTTGGCTTATTTATATATAAATTTAAGCATAAAAAAAGGTGGGTTCCATCTTTTTCTTATAGTTCTGGCTTGGGCTTTAGAATTAAGAGGTTCCATATGCAGTCATTATTACATCTGATTGGCCGTCATGTAAGCATGTTTTTGTTAAAATGATAGAATTTAAAATAGGTATATGTTATGTTTATCAATAATAAAATTGAAGTAACATTTTTTTAAAAAAAAAATAAAAATAATATTGATAGAATGATTTATGACCCTGGAGAGTTCATAAAAAGTTCAAACACTGGAAGTGAAGAAGCAGGGTTGTGATCCATGGTCTTCAGCGTCACAATTTGTACTCATACACAGCCCTGAACTATGCAGGGTGAGAACTTTTATAATCAGCACAAAGTACAAAATAAAGTATTTAAAAAATAATATTAATTCCTGATATTATAATCTACAATTAATAAGATAGAAAATAACAATACAAAATAAAATCTCAGACTACCCACAATCTCTGCAAATGGCAGATTATAGACTGATGTTCAGACATCAGTAATCAGTAATATCTGCCATAGCCAAGAGTTTCTCCTACTGTCTTGTAAATTTATTCTTGATTCTTTAAATGTCACCATATTGCTCTAATAGATATTCTTAATTGTTTTCTGTGCCTTTTTTTTCATTATCTTCCATTTTAAGTTAGAACAAAAAAAATGTATAATCAATCATTTGTCTATACAAATGATAAGAATAGAATTTTCTTATTATTATTCATGTATACAAGTACTTATAAATGCCCCAAATCTTCAATACAAAGAAGGCAAACCATATGAACACTTTTAATAGACTGGAAGTTCTTAGTTATGATCTTCCATGAAACTAAGCAATTATTTTAAAACTGACTTGGAGCAAAATTCTCACTTGAAAATGATTACATGTTTCATTATTCATATGTATGATTAATGTGCAAAGATGTAGAAAAATGCCTAGTCTCACAAAATCTGGTCAGAACACTATGACTAGAAGACAACTAATTTAAATGCTCGTAATATAAATATTTCTAAACATTATTATGTCAAAATTTTAAATGAAATTAAGTGTTTGTATAAATAAATAATTCTAACTTTAAATATAAGTAATTGCAACGGAAGTAATTATACCTTCCAGTGATGTTTCGACAACTACGAAAACTTTCCGTAATTGTAGACGTTTTAAAACTGAGTGGGAGATGAAGTTACTTCCGTTTCAATTAATTAAACAGTAAAATAAATAAAATCTTGTTGAAAAAAAATTCCAAATCTTCATTAGAGGACATCACTTATCATTAAAACAATGTTGAGTTTTATATTGATATAATTGGTCTTAACAAAACTCAAATTTCAAAGAAAAGAAATTTAATTGAGCAAATAGGTGAGAATTGTGGTTTTGGAAAAGGAGCTCATTCAAATTAGAACAGATTTTTTGGAATTGCTCTCACTGCCAAATAGTTATTTATACTGTTAAAATTCCTAATCGAATGAAAGAAAAGCTACTAATATTAATCATTTGTTTATATCATTGTCTTTATGCTTTAGTACAGTAATGGAACGGTGATCTAAAATGATAAATGTCCACAGGATCACAGTATATGGCCGTCACTTCTGATGCTTGAATGTTATATGAATTTTGAAGTGATAAAGCGTTGATTTTTTTTTAACCCTTTTTGTAATAACTTTTTCTTCAACATTAGATTAAGAAAACTCAAAGAAAACAAGTCTTTATTTGTTATTAGATAGTGTTATTGCGTCATCAATAGCGATAATTGATTGAATATAGCTATTGTAATACACAAATATATAAACAAATAAAATAATAATAATGATGAATTAGAAAGATTTGAAATTAAGATTTTCAGTCTATATTCATCCTCCACTCCACCTCAAACAAATGATAGACAATACTACACACATGTGAAAAGGACAAATGCTCCCAATATATGTATTTGGTGCAGAACCAGCATTCATCAATTTGGTCAGTTCATAATCTCCCATATATATATATAATCAGTGCTTGCCTTATATGGAGATAGAGATTTGTTAAATTTTAATGGACATACTTCTCACACTTTCACCAATTCAACTATCCATTTCATTGAGAATCCAATAATGGAACGCTCATATCCCTTGATGGATTTGATATTGTAGTCATACCCATGTAGATTTTATAACAATCTAACCCCTCATATAACAATAATAATAATTCAATGTTTATTATTGTATAAGTTTACAGTCTGATGAAATAGATAAAAAAGTTTACTTTGATAGTTGCTGCAGTTCATAATTGTTGAAATGCTTTATTAAAGCTGCTATTTGATAAATTAAAAATATCAATGTTAATGAAGTATGTATTATAAAATTATGGTATTTGATTTTTTCAAACAGTCTGAATTACAATGAGATATAGAACACACTTCTTTATTTTTTGCTATTCAGTTTGGTGATTCTGTACATCATCTTTGTCTACAATTTGGAAATATGTTCTTCTTTCTCAATTTTTTGCAAAATTAACATGTCATTTATAAATCTACTGTTAAAATCATTATTCAAATTTATTGATTTGTTTCTAATTAACACAATAAGCTTTTAAAATTTTTGATAAATATTCTGAAACATATTAATACATGAGATGGTATCAAAGTTCATATAAGATCCATCATAAAGTACGGGAATTATTAACATTGCAAATATATAGTGTTTAAATTAAAATTATTATTTGTCTGTAAAATAGCTCTTAATATTTTATGGGTTTTTGCCTTATTATAAGAAACATTTGCTGTAACTGATCCATTACTAGAGAAAATTATTTCCAAATCTTTATTAATAATATCTTGAGGAATGGATTGTTTGTGTGATGCATTTTATCTGTATGTATATTTTGCCTAATTTTTTTTAAAAAGTTACAATTTTATATTTGTCGGTATTTAAAAGATATCATTACTAATATTCCAGCTATGGAGACTTTCTAAAACATTATGAAAACTTAGAAATTGTTTTAATATTTTTATGCCATCAACTTAACAAAAAATATTTTTACTATTTGCAAAATAATACAAAACTAAAGTAATAATTGAAAATAGATATAAACTTAATATATTGTCTTGTGGTTCTCCACAGACAAAATAAATGCAATCAGACCACACATTATTAAAAAAGACAAAATGAGGCCTATCTGACAAATAATAATAAGAGGAGTAGTATAAGTAGAAGTAATAGTAGTAATAGCAGTAGAAGTAGCATTAGCGGTAGTAGTAGTTGCAGTAGAAGCAATAGCAGTAGCAGGAGTAGAGCTGGAGTAGATTCAGGAACAGTAGCAATAATAATAATAATAATAATAATAATAATAATAATAATAATAATAATAATAATAATAATAATAATAATAATAATAATAATAATAATAATAATAATAATAATAATAATAATAATAATAATAATAATAATAATAATAATAATAATAATAATAATAATAATAATAATAATAATAATAATAATAATAATAATAATAATAATAATAAATTCTAACATAGCTGTACCACCCCACACCTCTCCAACACTCATATATTCAAATGCACCAGAAATTTCTAGTTCTCGTCTATGTTACCAAGGCAACTCAACCACATATATAACTAAACTTGGATTGCATCTGTAGATACAGTAGTCCAGACCATGTAAAATTTATGCAATCTTGTGTAAACCAATAAAACAACTTTTACATGTGTGGAACTACAACTACAGATTACCAATGTAACCACAGCAATCTAAGCTATGTAAAACCATTCTAACTAATCCACAGCATAAATAAACTTTTACATACATAAACCTACACCTATGGATTGCTGATGAAACCACGGCAATCCAAGCCAAGTAAAAACGCTTGTAACTAATCGACAGCATGACAATTTTTTTGTAATTTCATATAAATCAATAAATCAATTTTTATATATGTAAAGCTATATCTATGGATTCCCCATGTAACCACAGCAACTTAAGTTATGTAAAACCATGTAACTAATTCACAGCATGTTAAAATTCTTGTAATCCTGTGTAAAGCAATAAAACCATTTTTATATATGTAAACCTACAACTACGGATGCCCATATAAACACAGCAATCCAAGCTATGTAAACTCTTGTAACCCTTTAAGACAAATAAAGTTTACTGTTGAAACTAATAATAATAATAATAATAATAATAATAATAATAATAATAATAATAATAATAATAATAATAATAATAATAATAATAATCATCATCATCATCATCATCTTGAACTCTGTCCATCTATAATCTCAGATCATGCTGCTCAGTTCATCACCCTCGACCTAACAAAAATACAGAATATAACAATAGCCCTTCAAAATTCTATGCGAATACTTTTTCCAGCACAAACAACTGAATTCCTATATTCAGAAACATATATAATGCTCCAAAAACTTCAAAACATGTCACTCGATCCAGTACAAAAGTATATAGCATTCACCAATATACTTTCTTTCAACATCAATCATATTACTTGCAATTCAACACCTCCACCAGATTATTAGCTTTGGCAGATGAACTACATAAAAGAATAACCATTTTCAGACCAACTACAAATAATCAAACACAAATTAAAAAACTTACAGAAATGTACAACAATACATGCAACACACTAAATCAATATGTATCAATAAAAAAGAAAAATATATACCTTACACAACACACTTGGACCAGAGCATATATACGGTGGGCACTAGGATACCCATCCACAGTCAGAGTGCCTATGGCACTTGAAATAGATGGCTCTATAACAGCTGGACATAACATGATAAACCCAATATATCAACACTTTAAAAAAAAACTGCAAAAACAAAGAGTGTACATACCAAATGAAGACATATTTGGAGACCCTGAAACAGACACACCAATAAAAACAACTGACATTGTATTTCAACTTGCAACAATAACAAACACATGTCACCCAGGACCACAAGAAATTCCCAAATTTGTGTTCAAACATCTTAGTCACTTCACAGCCAAATACCTGTGCGATCTAGCCAATTACATATCCCAAAAAATTTGCAACATACAAAGTCTATATCCAATTGCAATGGTTCCATTTAACAAAAAACCAACAGCAATATCATCTTTATCTAATCTGTGGCCAATTTCAATGGGACCTTTAGGAATAAAAATTCTTGAAAGAATAATAAAGGAGAAAATAGAACAACACATACTTCCTGTGTTATCATCAGCACAGTATGCCAAAAAAGGATCATCCATTGGCCAGGGTGCCTTAATGTACAAAACAATAATCGAAGTAGTAAAAAAAAGAAAGAAATATGCACCAATTATAGTTCAACTAGACATTGAGGCAGCATTTGACTCAGTGCCTATAGCCAAATTATTAGATGTGCTGAAAAAAACAACAATACCTCCATCCCTACTATATATAATAGCCAATCTGCTACTCAGCCGTGAAATTCACATCACATTGAATGGAAAAAATTCACCAGCCTTCAGACCGAGTCAATCCATCCCACAAGGATCTCCCCTCAGTGCCTTGCTCTTTACAATATATATAAATCCTCTATTAATAGAGATACAGAAAAAAATAAAAGGCATTCAAATCCCAAACACTGCTTTAAATATATCATGCATAGCCTATATGGATGATGTAACCATTTTCCTCCCCTCTAAAAAGAACCTCCCCATATTACAAGAGATAATCAAGAATTATACCTCAAATTTTAATTTAAAAATTAACACAAATAAAACTGCTGCATGGTCAATATACACAGGCAAGCACTGTACAGAGATGTTTAATGGTAAACCATCTGCTTTCCTTGGTTTCCCATTCTACCTTGGAACCAATGGAATGAGACAAAAAATTTCAAAATAAATTAAAAAAAGATGCTGAAAAAATCACAGCCTCACTTGAAAAGTCATACCTGTCAATATACGCAAAGGTAGCACTATTTAATCAACTTATAATCACAAAAATTACCTACTACACACCTATAATCAAATTTGCAAAAACATTTATATCTAAAATCTCATCAATCTGTAACAAACTAATATGGAAGAGAAAGACAGTGGCAATCTCTATAAAAAATCTGAGCAGACCACCACATAACAATGGACTTGGACTCCATACAATCAATGTTTTTTACACACAGAAATCAGTAAATCTAATAACAGCAACCATAAAAAGATTTCCAGACCTGGAGTGTGTAATCAGTATAATACCCACAGACAGACCACCCCCTTCATATGGATATCTATCCACACTGATTGAAGAACTCAAGCCAATATACAACAAAATATCATTCAATAATGACAACAAGTATACATACTGGGACATTTATAATATACTATACCCAAACCAGACACCTAATCTACATCCATCAGTTCTTGGGATAGACAACAGGAAACTACTGCAACAATTCAGAAAATGGTCATTAGAACCAAAATTATTTGATTTTCTACTTAAGCTTAATCTAAATGCTCTACCCACAACACATTTCCTTAGATTTCGTAGATTCTATACAAATATAGACCCCATGTGTGGGCTATGTCATAGAGAAGAAGAGACACAAGATCATTTTCTTCATTCCTGCAGTGCCCTAGAAACAATATGTCTCACAATGTTTACTACATACAGAAAGGCCATCATTTCAATTGATGAAATAATAAATAAATTTAAAAAAGGCAACATCCCTGCTATTCGTGCAGCAACATATAGCCTTTATGCCTACTGGTGTACCAGATGCACTTTTGCACTTGCTAATAATCCTCGACACCACCCAGCAACATTTTCAATAAAACTAGAACTGTTCAGAAAAAGAGACAGCATCCTAGCTCAACCAGATGTGTTTGCAGCCACATGGTCACACTTGAAACAAAGATCCAGTCTATAAAATATAAAGTCCAATATGATAGATGATGACATTTTCAACATCAGCATTTTTTTCAACTTCAAAGAGATGCAAGCATAAACTGAACTAAATAGAGGACCAAATTTAAAAACAAGAAAGAAAGTATGCAGAAATGATAAAGACTTATATACTGAAAGTTGTAATTTGTTTTGCATTTGTAACAAATCAATATAGTACTAGATGTGACTCTGTAACTTTTTAGATTCAATAAAGTTTTGCTTTGAAACATAATAATAATAATAATAATAATAATAATAATAATAATAATAATAATAATAATAATAATAATAATAATAATAATAATAATAATAATAATAATAATAATAATAATAATAATAATAATAATAATAATAATAATAATAATAATAATAATAATAATAATAATAATAATAATAATAATAATAATAATAATAATAATAATAATAATAATAATAATAATAATAATAATAATAATAATAATAATAATAATAATAATAATAATAACAACAACAATAATAACAACAACAACAACAACAATAACAACAACAACAACAACAACAACAAAAACAATAATAATAATAATAATCAAAAATAGCCAAATAAATAAATACAGATGACTTGGTACAGGTTCAAATACCATGCTAGTACTGTCACTAGTCAGGCCAGCAACACTTGAAAAAGAGAAGGGAATAATACCTCTCAAAATGTTGCATATATATTAATCTATGGCTATTGCTAACAGTTGAATGTATTTGGAATATTTAAAGAAAGTTAAATTTTTCTAAAGACATATCTAGTACATACATACAACTATATAAATCAATCTATGGAGCACAAATACAACCTCATATAAAAATACTCATCAATTATTCCATTTTTCCCCATACTGTCTTTTACCATCTGCTACATTCTCTTTCTAAAATACTCCAACACCATATATCTCTTAGTAGTTATCTAAGGTGCTCTATTTTTTGTAATATCTTCTCTATAAAAACAATCAAAAATCCCCTTATTTAGAATATTTTGAGATAATCTTTATAAGAAAAATGAGGTTTGCAGCTCTAATAAAAACCATGTTCAACTTCACTATAAAACACCTTTTCTAAGAATTCTTGCATTGCTCATTTATTTTACATATCCAATCAACCACCCAATAAAAATCTCACTTTACAATAGTGTATTCTACAGTGTCATATTCAGAAAATTGAAGAGTATTATTTTAAGATCTTGCCATTGTATAAAGCATTCTTAAATAAAATTTTGAATAGCTTTATGTTACATTGATAGAATATTCAAGTCTCATTTCCACATTGCTGGTTTAGCATGAAATATGTATATTGGTGATTATTTATCTTTTCAGCATATATGTGCTTGAGTGTATCAGTATTATTAGATAGAGTGGAGAGTGGTGGGTCGTGTGAAAGTCTTTGCTCATATACCCTATATATTACATATATAGACACAGGTATATAGTAATCCTGTGTTTCAGTTATTACATTGTATCACATGATCACATTTCCTATACTAGCACATTAATTGTTGATAAACAGAGCAAAACTCTCCATACAGTATTGCCACCTGTGCTAAACAGAGTAATCAATGGATGCCAGAAGACTTGTGCATAAAATCCCTATCTAATGCCTACCCATCCAATATCACCAGACTAGTTTTGGCTATCTTAATATATATCTGAGCACTTATAGTAATATATATGATTGCTGGTTTAGCAGGAAATACGTTTATTGGTGATTATTCATTTTTACAGCATATATGTGCTTGAGTATAGCAGTATTATTAAATAGAGTGGAGAGTGGTGAGTCATGTCAAAGTCTGTGCTCATATACCCTATATATTATAAATTAAATAAAATGTCTTTATAGATGGTTGATTTAGTTGCAATAATCATTTTATTGTGGTACTACTAAAATCTTGGCTGTTATACATGTGTGAGTAAAAACTGAAAAATATGGGTTAAAACTATGGAAAAATTTTGATATTGGTTTTTAAAATTCAAACTTATTGAATTTTTCTTAGTACTGTACATAGATTGATTATCCGAAATCAGTTTGTTTAAGCCAAATTATGGAAAAGAATATGGATACATAAACACTTATAATTATGGTATAAATTAATTGATAGTTATATTTATATTGGAGTATTTGCATCATCTAATTGAATGTCTTTAGAAAAATTTAATTTATATTATTCCAAATATATTCGACTGATAGTAATATCACACATATTAGTATATGCCAATATTTTGAGAGATACCCCCCCATTCTTTATGTGTTGTTGGCCTGACTATGAGAATCAAACCTAGACTCTTAGATTCTTGAATATTGAATCCTTATAGTAATGATCTAATCAACTGAGACATTCTGCCAAAGGCATCAGTCAGTAGAAATTTCATATACACCTGGGTCTCGTTTTATGCGGATTATTTTAATGCGATTTTGAAGTTATGCGATTCATGTTTCTTCTTAATATCTTTCATATTTCACTATATTTATTAGATATCAAGAAATTTAAATTATTAATAACTCATTTTGATTTGAAATACTTTTTTTTTTCAAAAATATAACATTATATTAGTAGCTAATGTGAATATGGCCTGAGGTGTATTTAGAATTAGCTTCTATGTAAATAATTTACTTATATTAATGAGTAAATAATAATAATAGATTTAATGACCTGAGGTGTATATAGAATTAGCTTCTATGTAAATAATTTATTTATACTAATGAGTAAATAATAATAATACATTTATACATAATATAAAAATATCACAATAAATATTCAAAAAATTTTAAACTTTTAAAACGCATTCTGTTAATATTAACAGAAATAAATATTTTTTTAGATTTTTAAAATGAATAATAATGAAGATTTTATTGATTTTATAAACTGAGAATAATCTTTTTAATGATAATGTATAATTTTTTTGTTTTGATTATCTAATTTTTTTAATATAGAAACAGCTCAAGACTGAAAGTGGCATTAGTTGTACATTACATTATGAATCTGATTTCTTATTAGTTCACAAATGAACACATATTTTCAAACAGCAGTAATGATTAAAATATGTATGAAAAAATGTAAAATTAAATACTGTAATTAATAAAAAAAGTAAAAACAGTTTATCTTGTATTAATTTTTTTCAAATATTTGAAATTTTTTATTAGTAATACTTTATTTTCTTATTTTTTTAATGCGAATTTTAAAGTAATTTTCCTTGTTGCTTTGCTTTTATGCGAATTCTAAAAATTACTGGAACATATCTCCCATTTTTCAAGGTAATCTATATTTATTTTTGTGCAATTTCTTTTGTGTGCATTTTCTGAGAAACCTATCTACCACATAAAATGAGACTCAAGTGTACTTATCTATAAGGTTCATCCTAATTTCTCCACTTTTTCGTAAGACAAAATTGATTAGTGGTTTTTATACATTATGTATACTCACACTAGGTTGACTTATGGGGTCGTTCACCATTGTTATGTGAGCTGCTTTAAATTTTCATCTTTATATTTTTTCTTCTCAATCCAATATATAAATACAACTAAAATACCATCATCACAAATCTTCATGAAACAGTAAGTGATGTTATTTATTTTATCTAATTTATGTTATGGATTAAGTTAAGTGAGTTGTAATAACTAACAACATTACACATAAACATCACATGATCACCATTTCTTATGCTTGCTCATAACTGTTATTAAAACAGGCAAAACTCTCCATATAGTAGTGCAACTTAGTGCAAGCCAGAGTAATCAATGGATGCCAGAAGGCTTGTGCATACAATCCCTATCTACTGCCTACTCATCCAATATCCCTAGACTAGTTTCTAGCTTGTGGCTTTCATCAGAAAGGAGATTTGGATCTGAGAGCATTGCATCTAGATCTTAGAATCTAATGCACCCACCAGCAGCCACCTTTTATCTTTACTTAACTACAAAACTATGAATCTAAAATAGAAAAACAATAATATTTTTAATCCAAACTTATTAGCTTATAAAGTCATATAGAGTCTGAAATCAGTTCATTACCACACATTTTGGTGTCTTTGTTTCTTTAATAACTATAGCTTCCACTATCCTATTAAGCAGTATTGGTATTAAACCACTAAACATCACATGATCACCATTTTTTTATGCTTATTCATAACTGTTATTAAAACAGGCAAAACTCTCCATACAGTAGTGCCACTTAGTGCAAGCCAAAGCCACAAGCTAGAAAACTATACTGGGAATATTGGATGAGTAGGCAGTAGATAGAGATTTTATGCACAAGCCTTCTGGCATCCATTGATTACTCTGGCTGCACTGAGTGGAATTATTGTATGGAGACTTTTGCCTGTTTTAATAATAGTTATGAGCAAGCATAAGAAATGGTGATCATGTTGTATTTAGTGGTTTAATACTAGTGCTACCTAATAGAATAGTGGAGGCTGTGGTTATTAAAGAAACAAAGACACCAAAATATATGGGTACTTGAACTGAGTTCAGGCCTTTATGACTATATAAGCTAATGATCTTGAATTGAAAATATTGTGTTTTCAATGTTTTGTAGTTAGTAGAGATAAAAGGTGGCTGCTGAAAGGTGCATTAGATCCTAAGATCTAGGTGCAGTGCTGTCAAATCCAAAGCTTTTCACTGATGAAAGCCACATGCTTGAAACTAGTCTGAGGATATTGAATGAGTAAGCAGTAGATAGGGATTTTATGCATGAGTCTTCTGGCATCCATTAATTAATCTTGCTTGCACTGAGTGGCACTACTGTATGGAGACTTTTGTCTGTTTTAATAACATTACACATTTTAAGTAGCATGAAAAGAAATGATTTTAGAAAAAATAATATTAAAAAAATTACTATTACACAGTATTTTTGATTAGTATACTTCAAGAATGAAATGATAATTGCATTAAAAAGATATTACAAAGACATTTGTAGTATATTTTATCTTTAAAAGCAACTGGTATTAAGATGTAAATTTCACCTTCTATTAAATACTATTTTTGAATTTCAATTCTGTCATGTATCTGGAGCCTAGAATGTTTTTAAGTAATTTGATATGAGTACAAATAAGCCCATTCAAGGGTTAACTGATTCTCTGACAATAACTGTACTATAAAAGATTGGGTCATAGGGAATATCTGAATGTTAAACATTAAAGTAAATTTGTAGCTTCTGAAGTATATAAAGATTTAAAAATAGAAGTTCAACGTAATAAAAAGACATAATAATTATTTGTAAATTAAAACTTTAAAAAAGATAGATAATGTGCTTACTGTAGTTACTTATATATCTTTGTTTTTGAAAGATTAACAATAGTATATCAACCTGAAAAAGACTGCAATCCAATTAAATAAATAAATAACACTCCTTAATATAACAATGCTAATATTTTATGATACAAGAATTCAAAAGGTCTAGTAATATGTTTAAGTGGCCAATCTCTTTATAAAAATTATATTTAGAAAAAGTTAAAAATATTTTTTCTCATCTTAAAAATAGATTTCAAATCATGTTGAGATACCTGAAGACGTTTTAATATATGATGGTGATATACAAGCTTTAAAACTATAAGAGTATTTTAAAAATATATAAATTGATGAAATTGTGTCTGAAAACAATAAAAAAAGGTAAAAAACAAGAATTAAAATGTTATTGACATGCTCTACAGAAAAAATATTTTACTGAATAAATTGCTTTCATCTTGAATATGTCATTATCAAAGGCAGTATGCTTTTATAGAAACTGGAAGTATTATAAATATTATTTTTATTGATAGAATTATGAAAACAAATATCATGAGTAGAAACTTGAAGCAAATTGTGCTTTTTTAATGTGTCAAAGCATTTTATTTAATTAATAAAAAACATTTGAGGCAATATTTGAATAATAACTAATTGCCTACTGTTATTTATTCATGTTAACACATTTTACATGATTGTATAAAAAAATTTTATTACTGATTGGTGACAAGTCACTAAAACATCAAGAGTTCTTTTTATAATGCTTCACAAGTTGTTAAATCTGTAGCAACATTTTTTTCAAACAACAGCAGCACCTAGTGCAAGCTCTAGTCATTAGTGGATGCTAGATGATAGTGCTTCATAATCCTTATATAATACTTCCCCCATCCAATACTTCTCCTTACTGATGAAAGTCATAAGCTAGAAACTAGTTTGAGTTATTGGCTGGGAGAGTACTGGATAGAGATTACAATGCTCAATCTTTTAGCATATAATACTGGAACTTACGCTGGGTAATGCTATTTTGGAAAAATAATTTGCTATTGTGCTTATTGATGAAAAATCTGAAGCATTTGAAATAAAGTCTGTTATTAAATAATAATATGCTTTAACTCTTCTTTGTAACTTTGTGATAGTGGTCTTTCAAGCAGGTGGTAATGAATGACTTTATGAATCAGGTATCAAGTTGGCATTTAGGCTTGATGATGCTTTAATTTGATGGCATTGTCATCTTTGCTTCTAAATTTTCAGAACATTGACGTGCTCTTTTTGATACTTTAAAGAATAATTTTTAGGACATATATTAATATTTTAAAGCCTCAATTTACAGATTACTGTTGAAAAACTCATATGCTCTATATGCCAATCATAAAAGAAAAATTTTCAACATTTTTTAATTTCAATCATCAAAAAACCAGTCTTGAGAAATGAAGTACAAAATATTTATTAGCATGCTAATACTACATTTAACATAATAAAAGGAATAGACCATGTTTCACCATAATGATATGAGTATTTTAACTAAATCAAAATGTAAAATTTATTGGTTAGAAATGAGGCATAATCCATCTATCATCTTAACATAAAACCATTAGTCCTAGTGCTATAGATAGTAAGTTCAAAAATTGCCTATGTGATGCCACTGAACTAGTGTGAGAATGGGAAGAAAATAAATAATACTATATTTCCCCAAAAAAAGAACTTCATGGTTTATATATTAGAAACTAATCCTTTGTCTCTAAGATATTCTTAAGATGGTGCAATATTACTTTATTTCTACAGAAGTAATGATAAATTCCAAATTATAGAGATGAAAAATTACAATTATGCAAGATGTTGAAGGTTTTCAGAAAGAAAAAAATTATAAAAATTAAAATAACACTTAATGACTTTATTGCTTGGATGTTAGTGAAAAGCTCAGAATGCCACAATAATATCATTTCAAGGACATTATGCACCAGGGTCTGACACTCTACCACTACATAACAATGTAAGACATAAAAAAATTTGTTTCAAACTTAAACGATAGTTTCAAAAGATATCAAATAAACATAGTTTTTTTTTTCCATATGTCAAAGCATCGGCAGGGAAGCGAATCCGCGACAACTATTTGCAAGACACTGCTTGCAAGGCGGTTGCGCTGATCTCTCGACTATCAACACTTGACTCAAATAAACATAGTTTAGGATGAGAATGTGTCACTTTTGTGGTTATATAGTTATCATAAAATTTGTCTTTAATGATTTTTGTTGTCTTTCTATATTTTATTTTCTGAAGTTAAACTATCCACACTCATGTATAAATTTTTGTTTGATAATGATTTATAATAAAAGATAACAAAAGAGTTTGGTGTGAATGATTGACAATAAAAGGTAAAAGAAGAGTTTGATGCTAAAAGATATTACCCTGAAAATGTTACGTAAAAGGATACAAACAATTTTGGTATAATATTAAAAAAAAAACCATTTATGATGATTTGTCTATTTATTAATTAAAAAATAATAATACAGTCTTCTATTTTGAAAATAGCCCATTAATTTCAAAATATATACAATCCGCACACAAACTCCTTTACAAATCTTGAATTATTATAATTTGAACCATTATAATGTATAATAACATAGTAAAATACAAATACTTTTTACCTTAAACCTCTTCTAACAAACAAACTTAAGTTAATCTTTTTTTTGCATGTCATAGCATCGGCTGGGAGACGAACCCACAACCATCTGCAACCAATTACTTGCTTGCAAGGCGGCCGCGATGACCTCTCGGCTAACAATGCTTGACAACTTAAGTTAATCTTATAACATAAAATACGTAATTTACGTATCTTGTTCTCTACTATATATTTACATTGCTTTATATGCTGTGATTGTACTTTTTTATATATTTTATATCTTAATGTTAATAATGCAACTTATATTTATATAACTTATATTCTTTGTAATATTTTACCTCAATATTACAATATAATTTATATGTATGTGAAATATATTTATTTTCTGTAATAACGATCTCTGTAGGTATTTTTCCTTGTAATATCAATAAACTTTGCTTTAAAAATAAGCTAAAAAGCGAAGATTTTTTTTGTCTAATAAAATATCACTCAAGTTACTTTATTTATAAGAGATAAGATGTTTTTAAAGTTATACAATTTAGATAAACAATTATTTTAAATTATAAAGAAGATTGCAACATATACGTAGAATATAAAATATAAATTACTATTGTTAATGTTAGTAAAATAATATAGTGAAAATGGCACAAACTTATACATATAATGTGTTGTCTGAACGTCTAAATGATGATCTTGCCTAAAATTAGTTATTAAATGTCTATAGAAAATGTAAATTGTATTTAAACCTACAGAGGTCTGTTAAAAATCTGTAAAGGATGTTGCATGCATTTGAGAGATACATTCATTAATAGTATGTGTTAAAATACAATAAATAGATAAAAACTCTGTAAATATATCTTTATTATATTTAAAAGGCAGTTCAACACTTAGACAAACCCAATATCAATAACAATCAATTTTAAATTGTTGTCAAGGTTAAATAAAGGTATTAAAAGGAGGTTGTCTTGACAACCATTAGAAATTGATGATTGTTATTGATATTGGGACTATCTAAGTGTTGACTGTGTTTTAATGATTACTTACAAACCCATTTGGCCTTGAGAATTATATTTGTATAATAAAATACTTAATATTTTTAATTTATTTTCAATTTCAATCTAGAAATTAGTAAACAAAAAAATATGAAAATATATAGGTTACATAAAAAAAACTGCATCAGAAATTGCATATTTCCAAGAAATACATTTCATCAGAAGTATAATTCTTCTCCTTCACTTTCTTTGCATATCTTCATATAATCATATATATTGCTCACAACACTTCATTTATATACACTTTAATGCAACAAATTTTCTGAAAAACTTCGTTATTTTCTTACAGTTTCGACTTTAATTAAAGCAGTGAAGAAGATAGAGCTCTGCTGAAGACTTCTGGACAGTTGAAACTGTAAGAAAATAAAAAGTTTTTAAGAAAATTTGTTGCCTTAAAGTGTATTATATGAAATACATTTTCTATAGTATCTTTAAAAATGTTAGGAGAAAAAATAACATAAAACCCTTACAAATGTTTTTTATTATATTTAAATAATAAAAAATATATTTTTTATGTATTTTCAATTAAAATCTAGAATTTATTTTCACAACTATTATCAATAATGATTTCAAAGGTTAGGGATACATTTTACTAATGAATACCCCATATGGTTCATATCTTGAATGACTTGGTTTAATATTAACCACCTGCAAATGTAAAATGAGTCATGATCATTAACATATACACATGATATATGCAACAATATTTAAAAAAAGAGTTTGTATCATTCAGGTGATTCATCTAATCACTCATGACCATTGAAGAGTAAAGTTTTTAAATATGTTTAAGTGTAGAAAATAATATTTTAAATGATGCCATTATCTTCACATCTTCAGGTATTTCTGAATCTACCAGTAGGAGTAATAGTATATAAATCAAACTGATGCTTTTATAGGGCCTCATCTTCAAGTATTTCTGAAAGTGATAGTCGGTAATCAAATTTGGAACCTTTAAATTTAAAACAGGCAAAACTGTCCATACAGTATTCAGTGGAATCCAGTGGAATGCCAGAAGGCTTATGCATAAAATCCCTATCTAGTGCCTATTCATCCAATATCCCCAGACTAGTTTCTAGCTTGTGGCTTTCATCAGTGAAAAGTCTTGGATCTAAGAGCACTGAACCTAGATCTTAGGATCTAATGCAACCCTCCAGCAACAACCTTTTATCTCTACCCAACTACAAAACTATGATGTTAAGTGATTTAATAACCTTTAAATTTGTGAATACTGAACTTAGGGTAATGCTTTAATGAACTATAACTTTGACAATATAGTCTGGTTACATAAAGCATCACTTTAAATTTAGTACTCATGATTGTAGAGATTCTACATTTGATTCCCATGTTAGTAAAATGATTAGTTAAGCCAGAAACAGTGGTTAAAAGATAGAACAAAGCTACTAGATCTATTGTGCTTTATAGTAACCTACAACTGAATGTATTTCAAAGGTTTCATTTTTCTAAAGACATTTAACAATGAATTTTGCATGATGAAAGCATATAGTTATGTACATTTAAATATCTTTCATACGTATGGTTTACTGCAATGATAATGTGGCAGATTCAAAACCTTGTTACTTCTGCTGCTTAATATTATATGCTCTATCGAGTTAAAAAAATCAATTATTGTTTTACTTTAACAGTTATATGTTCATATTTATCTAAAATATAAAACAACAGTATAAAACATTAAGCTCTTATATTCAGCAGTAGAAAACTTGGTGAAAAATATCTTCTTTGTTATTTTATTCACTGTTGGAAGTGAAATTCTGCTTTATTATTTATGTTCTCATCTTTGTACAAAATTTCTTTATTAATGGGTAGTTGTTTCTCCTTTTAAATTTTTAATATTGAGAACCCTTTTGATATTTTCAGGTCATTTGCAAAACTTTATTTAATAAAAACTTTTTCATCAATTTTTCTCAAATAAAATTTTGAAAATGGCATAAAAATGTCAAAAGTACTCTCAATATTAAGAATCTAAAAGAAAAAACAATTATTTGTTTAATAAAAACTTTCTAAGTTTTTATTACATGTATATATAATATGACTATATATATATTAAAAACAGTCAACACTTAGACAATATCAATAACAATCAACAATTTTAAACTATTGTCAAGGCAACTGCCTTTTAACTATATATATATGTGTGTGTGCGTGTGTTGAATGATATATTTTCATGGATTTTTAATTTGATAAAGAAAAAAAATAAAAAATCAGAAAATTATATTCCAGTAAACAATGATAACATTACTTTTTGATACTGCTAGGAAACCCCTTCTCTATATTTTTTACTAAGTTCAACTTATTTTATCTTTATTTAAATAATTTTTATATGACATATTATTAAAAAAATTTTAATGGTTTAATATCCAAATGAAACATTAGCTGTACCAAGATGGACTTGTAGCAGCCATAGCCTAGAAATAAGTTATTTTAAAGCTTAATCTCCCAACAATAAGAAAAGTCAAAATAACAGACATCATTATATAAATATGTGAATACTCGGCCTTAGTTTTTATTAACCACTAATTAATATTATTCCCAAGCAATATATTTATGGACATTGACATTTTTTGACTCCATGCACCAATCTTATGCATCCATAAAAATTATATTGCCAGAATTTAATGAGAGTAATAATACTGTATTACTTAATGCTCAATCACTAGCTAGCTTATCGAGGGTGGGTAGTCCTGAGACTGACAGAGATGTATTACTTTGGGGTGGTAGACACAAAATTGTTTAATACATAAAATATATACCCATTTAAATTAAACTGATAACTATGAGATAGCAAAAATAAAGAAAATAACAAAAAAATAATAGTGCTCAACCTTTTAATGGGAATATATATATATATATTAACAGATTATATTCTTATTAAGTATACAAATTAAACATTCTATCTTTATAAGGATCTATAAGGTTTAGTAGAAATAATTACAAGTTATACTGTGAGATTAATAATTTGCACATATCTACATTTGAAATAAAAATAGGTTGTTACCTTTGATTTCCAGGGAAATTAGATTGTCTGCATTCATGAATAAAGTAAGTTTACTTAATAATGCAATAACCATAAATATTGTCCATCAAGAAAGTCTTTGTTTTTTTTTACTTTTGATGAAATGATAGTGGGTCCAAATGATTGGTGGTGAAGGTATATGGAGTGGATTCTTGAACTTCAAACCATCACAGGACTATGGAGCAGCTTTGATTTACTTTGTGGGATCATGGAAGTGAAAACCCAGCATGTTTCATCCCAAAATACTCATGTCAGCTAGCATATATATTTTTATTGCACTCTCATAGATCAGAAAAATTGATAGCACTCACAATAACATAAAAGTTTTAATTAATACAAAATACAAATCAGAAGAAGACCTCCTTTATTCTCATTTGGCTATATACATATATCCTTTTTTATTTTTTTCAAAGCTTTCTTTTGTCCTCATGCCTTAATCTTCATCATTTTTCCAAACATTCTACATTTTGAATCTTATCCTGCAAAATTTCATCAGTCCAGGACATTACAATTTTAGATCCATATTCTTTTGTCTTTAGCTTTTTCTTTCACAAAAGAAAAGCTTTTAGCAACTATTGATTAGATTTAAAATTTTGTTAAAACATTTTAAAGATCATAACTTTAAACAGGATTTACATTAACAGCATTCATTTATACAAGAACAAAAGCTGTTTCATTCTACATATTCTTATCTTATTAAAACCCAAGTTAGATACAATGCAGTTTATACACTAAATATTTTTTTTCTAGAATATTCTTTTATATGCTGTACTTTTCTTTAATACATACATGCACATACTCCACAAAAAATTAAGCACAAAACCCCCCTTTAATATTGCTTTGGTTAATTTATATATTTTAATATACATCTGGGTTTCTTTTTGTGTGGATTTTTTTTAATGCAATTTTGAAGTTATGTGATTCATGTTTCTTCTTAATATCTTTTTATGTGTTTTTCTTTTATGTGATAAAGAAGTTCATATTTTACTTAAAATCACGATTTTCCCATTTTATATACATGCATTAAATTTTATATACTTTAAATGCCTGTTGAAAAAAGATTTGGCAATAAATTTAGATACTATAGAAGATTTAGAAAAAGATAATGAAACAGAAGTGGAACCTGTTTGTTTCACAGCAAAAATGATTTGAGAAAGTCTTCGACTTTCTAATCAATTGGAAAATCATTTTCTTGTTAATGACACAAATTATAATGAACTCTTAAATTCCAACAAGAGCTAAATAGTTGTATGTCTGTGTATGTTTATATTTTCTTTTATACACATATATGTATGGTGAAACTTTTAGACAGAAAAAAGTTACAAGTAAAAATATTTAAGAACTTTTAATTTCTACTTTAAAAAATGTATCTTTAAAAGTTTTTAAATATTTTTACTTGTAACTTTTTTCTGTCTAAAAGGTTCTCCACATATATATATATGTGTGTGTGTGTGTGTGTGTTGTGTATAAAAGAAAATTTAACTGTTAGTCATTATTAATACACTCCTGGAAGCATGTTTTGCATATAGTTGCACTCATGGAAGTGCATTCTCTAACAGCTAAACATAGCAATCTGGATATAGCAAGCTTCACAAACAATTAGTTAAGTCATCATCTCAAAGTTCAATTACCAATTACATTGTCAACAGAAAGCCATTAATGCAACACAAGATTGAAGTTGGTGCTAATTGTATTTCCTCTTGTGATGAATTTGATTTCTTACAAGTTCATAAATGAACCCACATATTCTCAAATAGCACTAATATTAAAATATGTATGAAAAATATAAAATAAATTACACATAAAAACATATTGTTTTAAATAAAATTAAATAGTTAATAAAAAGAGTAAAAAAAGTTTGTCTTGTATCAATTTTTTTAAAATATTTGAAATTTTTTATTTATCATACTTTATTTCCTTACTTTTTTTATGCGAATTTTTAAAGTAATTTTACCTTATTGCTTTGGTTTTATGCGATTTTTGAAAATTATGGGATGTATCTCACATTTTTTAAGATAAGTTAAGTCTATTTTTGTGTGAGTTTTTTAATGCAGGTTTTCTGTGGAACCTATCTACCACATAAAAAGAGACCCAGGTGTATACATTAAAAGGTATCTACATGTGCTCGACTACTCCCTTTTTACTTTGGAACAAGGTTTAAACCCAGTTCCTGTTATAATATATATATATATATGTTGAATTAGATATATATATATATATATATATGTTGAATTAGATATTTTCATGAATTTTTAATTTGATAAAGAATAGAAATAGGGAAATTATATCCCAGTAAACAGTGATAACATTACTTTTTGATACTGCTAAGAAATCATCAATTATACTAATTGGAAATCCTGAGACTAAACAAATTTTCTTTATTAACCTATACAATGTCTCTTTTTTTTTGGATTTTAATGAAGTAAAAGGGATCCTCTTTTGTTCTGCAATCCTCTAATAAAAATTAACTATTATTACAAAATATCAAAGAAAGGATAGTGTTTTGACTTTTGAAATTTATAAAAATATGCAACCAAGTTTAAATTCTTATAAAAACTTGTTATAATTAAAAGAGGACCTTTTTTGCTTCTAATAAAACTCAAAACAAATAGTTTATTATAGGTACTAGAGAAAAATGTTTCATCTTAAGGACTGTTGTTAGTAATTGATGATTTTTTTTAGCAATATCCAACATAAAAGTATTTTTACTATTTACATAAAACTAATCTCATACTTTTGCTTTGTTTACAACATAATAAATTCCTAAAAATATTTTATTGTAATATTCATATAAAATAATAAATAACAAACAAATAATCATCCAATTTTTATAATGCTAATAAATAAATAAATCTGCCATACCAAAATGCACCAGCACACATGCCGGCTATAGCTTTTATTTATTTAACCATATATTAGTACTTTGATGAGTGTAGAGTTAATTTCAGTGTTTTGTTTTTTATATATTGTTTTATCATATACTAAGTTATTAACACTGAATGCATGTACACAATAAACTATTGCAAGCTAGACATTCTAGAATCATTTCATAAATTTAAAAAGAATGACTTCTCTAGCCAAATCACAAGTTAAATATTAAATAAATTCATATTTTTCAGCCCTATATTCTTATATGAATAATAGATCAATAATTAATATTTTGGAGAATAAAATGTTTCATTAGGATATTTGCCACAAAGCCCCCATTATCAACCAGTATTTTCAAATAATTAAACCACTAATAACGTAAAATGTTGATGCTAGAGTCTTGCATTAGATTCTAAGATCTAGGTACAGTGCTTTCAGATCCAAGGCTTCTCACTGATGAAAGATACAAGCTAGAAGCTAGTCTGGGGATATTGGTTGAATAGGCACTATATAGGGATTTTATGCGCAAACTTTCCTGCATCCATTGATTATTCCGGCTTGCACTGAGTGGTGGTGCTACTGTATGAAGAGTTTTGCCTCTGTGTATTTTTGAATAATATTGTAGTTGCCAGTCCTATTAATTTTAAAATTGATATAAATAAACCATTGCTCTTAAACATATAGTGGTAAGAATATATATTTTATTGCAAATATTTTTTCTGTAATAAACATTTTCAAATTATTTTTTGTTTGAAAGTTTATTAAATTGCTTTAGAAAGTCTAACTTGCAAATATTACAATATGTGCATTAAGAATTTATAGTTTTTAAATATTATTATCTATTCATGGAGGTTTGTATTTATAGCCATTTCTTATTTATGTAGTTCTTAAAATGAATAGAATTTGCACCTGCATTGTTATTTGTGAGGACTGTTTGCTTAGATTAAGACATTGCTAGGATCTTTGCTAATGCAACATTTCAACTTTCTAAAGCATCAATTACTGGCTCATTATCCATATAAGAACCTGAAAGTAAATAAATGTGAATTAACTTTTTTTATTTAACTTGTGGATTAATCAGAGTGGATGTTATTTGCAAGAATAATAAATGACACTAGAAAATGTAACTTGTAATGTTTGTACATTTAAAGTTTATAACTAATACTTACTATTGTATTTTCCGAATGCTCTATATTTAATAACCATTATCTCTGTGAAAAGAGTTAGATTGTACATAATATTAAGTGCCAAAAGCTAAACTAGTCAAAGTATTAAATTAGGTACACCAATTTACTATTTAAAATTAAGTCTAAAATATCCCAATGCCTCACTGAGGAATGCCAAAAACATGAAACTGGTCTGAGGATAAGGGTAATTTCTAGATATAAATGTTTTAAATGTTGTCTCTTGGTGGCATTTATTTATAAAGCTTGTTAGAGATATTACATGCTTTTTAGTTTTTATAATCACAAGCTCATTAAATTAGATCACATGATGTGTGACTTATTTTTAGTCACTACAAATGTCTTTGAACTAGGTAGACTTCTCATATGGATAATAACACAACTGCGCTTTGTTCCTTTGACAGGAAAATACTATTAATTTAAATGTGAATAAATATATTCATTTTATTACTTTGAATAGTTTAGCTTAATGACCTTTACCATTATATATATATATATATATTGTAACATTTTGCTCATCTTGCTAGGCCTCTATATGCAATAAATGCATGAGTTGATTAAGTTATGCAAAAAGAAAAAACTTTTGTTCCTATTCATAAAAACAATTATATTTCCTGATCAATTCAACCTACAAATTGTTACAATTTACACTATCGATGAAATCAGCTTTTATTTCTTTTTATCAGGGTGCGGGATGCCAGGATTCATTTAAGAATCTGCTGAAATTTGTCATATAACAACTCGCAAATTAAAAAGAAAAAATGTTTTTAAAAGAATCGGTGTTATATTATACCATAACTAGAATTATTTTTTTGACATTATTATTCCTGAGGCTTATTTGAAACATATTGGCAAAGGTAAATTATATTTCTAAATCTTACTAAACTAATAATAAATTTAATAATAATCCTTAATAATCATTATTAATAACGTACAATGAAAAAGGTTGATAAAAGTAAAATCTTTTTTATTCTAACAAACTAAAAATATTTTTAAGTTAAATAATTATATAAAGTTGGAAAGTACACACGCTAATCCAGATAATGAATTGATTAATAAAAACAGTTAGATAAAATAATTAAAGTAGTTTAATAATGTTCACTTCTTACAATTCATTTCCAAGATCGTGTATAAAGTTCTTTAAAAAAAAGTCCCTTGAGTATGAAAATTAAGGTCTATATCGGGATTGTATTATAAGCTTATATAAATAATTGTTTGCCAACTTTTAAGTCACAAGCAGGAAAGGTTAATCTTAACTTACTGGTAAGTTGGTGTAGGTTTATAAGATCCCGAGCTTATAAGAATTTCCATTGGTCTCTCCTGCCGGCATCTTCCATTATTGTTCCATTCTATAGCTAGAGAAAAGGCATGGTTGTAGTGACCCTTTCGTTGCAAAAAGCAGTCTTCACAAGTCCCGTTTCCATGTTTGCATGACAGCTTGGTACAGCAAGTGGCGTACCTGTGCAGAAGTATTTTACTACCTCAGGTTATGCTTGCCGAAACCTTCAACTCTCACACATGTAACTAGAAGTTAAAGAGAAGACCTAGATCAAAGTTGTCCTCTTCTTTTTATACCTTGATCCAGTTTTTGAAACTTCTGTACATCCTTTTGTCCTTTTATCAGCATAGAATATAATAATCTTGCACATTCTCTCTTAAATTTAATTTACAATGTCTTTATTATTTAGTCAAGCATTGTTAGCCAAGAGGTCATCGCACCCACCTTGCAAGCAAGTAGTTGGTTACAGACAGGTGTGGTTTGTGTCCCGGCTGATGCTATGACATAAAAAAAGTCTTTATTAGTATTTTTATTAGCATAATTTTGCCATCTTTAATTAGCTAAAATATTTTTCTTTTAGCTTATCTTTTTACTTTTGGATTCTTTTAATTTATCTGGATTTGTAATCTGCATGTCATTTATTCTTTCCAATTTTAACTTTTATTTTTAATTACACACACAAAAAAATATGAATGACAATTTTAACTTTCATTGTACATTTTAAAAAATATATTATATTAATCAGAAAAAAATCTAAAAATGTTTTTCTTTTAAAAGATCGCTAAATTTACCTTTTTTTTTTAGTTTTTACCAAATGCAATATATTTGTACCATATATAAATAAATGGTACAATATATATATATATATATATATTGTCAATAAATATAACAGTAATTAACTATTATATACAGTCTTTCAATCCACAAAAGTACTTTCAGTTAATTCCTTAACCCTCCTTCATCATCATCATCAACCATTATCAATCCACTGCAGAATGAAGGTCTCTCCAAGTTTAATCCATCTTCTCCAATCTTTAGCTTCTCTTCTTCACATCACCCCTGCACCCTTTCTTATTTCATCCATCCATCTCATATGTGGTCTCTTTCTGGGTCTTTTACAATCTCTTGGAATCCAGTTTAAAATTTCAATTGTCCATCTATTATCATCTCTTCTAGCAATATGTCCAGCCCAACTCCACTTCAATCTTTTAATTTTTTCAATGAGGTCAGTAACACCTGTTTGTTCTCTTACCCATGCATTGTGTATACAATCTCTACCTGTTACACCCAACATACATCTCTCCATACTTCTTTGAGTGGTCTGAAGTCTCTGTATTACTCTTTTATTAAGTGTCCAAGTCTCAGATCCATAAGTAAGAACTGATAAAACACATTTGTTAAAAACCTTCCTTTTCAAACACATAGGCATATTTCCTTTTAGTATCAAGTTATTTCTACCAAGAGCACTCCAATCAAGTTTAATTCTATGATTAACTTCCATTAAATTAAAAAAACCCAGAATGAAAGCAAACATCAACAACTCAAATCCCATGAATTCCAAATTCTAATGTTAGCAGCTTGTCTATTAATTAAATTCATTTTATTCTTATTTATTAAAATTGCCTCCTTGATTTTTTATTATTATAGTTTCTCTCTTCATGAAGAATCTTAACACTTTCAATATCAAACTTAAATTTATATTTACATGTTCTTTCATGATTCAAGAAAGCTGAAGCAGTGACTAAATTATTATTTTTATTTCTCACACTCTTGTATAAAAATCCATGAATTTATTGTTATTAGAATAGTTTTAATTAACATACATTTTATTTGCATTATATTTATATATATTACATTTTGATATTCCTTCATTATAACTAACTATTAGTGTAAAAATATTAAATCAGAGTTTAACTATTAAAATTTAGTAATATTTATTGTAGCAAGTCATATTAATAGTTAATCTGCTAAGAACATTAATTTTTGCTGATTTGAATGCTATTTGATTTTTGGCTCATTATGTATTCATTTTGTGTAATGAACCAAACCTGTTTTATTTTATGTTTGTGATTGTTTCTTTCTTCACACATAACTTTAACAATACTCGGATCACAACTATGTCCATGCTGTCTCTCATTATTAGGTTTTATCTTAGATTTTCTATACATTAATAAATTTTGACTCATTCTAGTTCTAAGATTTGCCTTCATGTCATCATAGTATACATGTGGGAAGTCTTTTTGGCTGCAGTTTACAACATAAACCACATTGGGCTGAACGATGTTAAAATTTTGTCCTTAGTGTTGTTAATCAGCTTGTTTAAATTTATGGATGTTTTGAATCTGACATTAAATTTATCCAAGCACATTAGTGCTATTTTATTGCCTGTATGTGATAAATATGATAGCAATCCAACTTTTATTATTTCTATAACCAATGTGTTTTATTAATTATTATGGTTTTGAATAGCTCTATATATCTATGTATGTGCGTTCTACAATAACCTGTTCTAATCAAGTCAGTCATGTAATGTTGAATGTTCTCAGTTCTATCCAATTAATATTGATACATATAATAATTGCAATATAAAAAGTTTTTTAAACTTGCAAATTTATGAGATATAGATACTTTTGATTTTACACCTATGTATACTCCGATATAATGAGGGTGTGTGTGTTTATAATAATTTTATATTGGAGTACATTATGTATTCATTTTAATTTTAAATTCAGCTATTGAAATAAAACAAGGTTCTTCCTCTTTTACTTCAAACACAAGTTGTTAAATGTATTTAAAGCCAGAAAGTTATTTTTATAGGTTTGAGAATGTGAAAGAATAATATCTTTCTTGACATTTTGCAAATAATATTTTGCGTTGTTCCTGAGAATTTTGTATATTGAATTAAATATTTTCCATGGATTGTTATTATAATAAAAAAGAGAAAAGGGAGATTATACTCATGTAAGCAAATATAATTTTTGCCTTTTGATCTTGCCAGGAAACTATCAATTATTACTAATAGACAATCATCCTGAGGCTAAATAAGTTTTTACCCTTGATATATAATAGCATAAACATAAAGTAGCCAGTTATTATAATAGTAGATGGAACATTTCAAAGTATAATATAAAACTGAAAAATTAATTTTCAGGTTGCAACAAGACTTAGATTTATTAGCAGCACAAAATGCTTGCACATCATCGATTTGTGATCGTTACTTTATATAAGCAAAACTGTCTCTTTCCAAATGTGTAGAATATTGTAAAATAAATGCTCAATTTATGTGCTGTTTTTTTAATAATTCTTTATTAACATTTATTTTGAGTTTTCAATCTGATTTACAATATAATTTATTAAATAAATTAATATATGAATTTTTTTCTATAGTACAGGTTTTTTCATACCTGCACTCCAATATGTAATATATAAGGGATTTAAACTCAGACTTTCACATGATCCTCAACTATCCTAGCTATCTCACACTGCTGATACACTTGATCACACATACATCAAAAAGATAAACAATCACCAATATATATATTTCATGCTAAACCAGCACTTGTCAGTTGGTCCAGATTATCATCTTCACACACATATACAAACATAATCTGATATAGTGATATAGTCAATTAAAATAAAAAAGATTATATTTTATATTTAATAAATTATAGTTAAGAGAGAAAAATAAAATTATGTATTTTGATTTTATTTGAATGTGTTTAAAACACAGCATAATTTCTGAGTATGTAGTTTAAAAATAATTTTGTGACGGCATAAAAATAGAATTATTTCATACGCATCAATAGATAGCATCATTTAATGTACACCCATATTGTACCGGTCAAGCTAGCACATTCGCGCAACAGAATCCAGAGTCCAAGCAAAGATACCAAGCCGACCAGTATGAGATGGTTAGATCTCGAGACTGACCGCACTTCAACTCCTTCACCTGTGCTCCAAGACTCATGACCTACAGATGACCACCTTGAAGATACATATAGATATCATTTTAACCGCGAGCCGACATAGGTCAGGGAGAAGCAATGAGACTCATAACAAAAAATGGAATTTATCAAACTATATATATTTAAAACTAATTAATGCATAGGAAATCACATATATAAAGAATTTTGAATTGGATTGAAATAAATAAGATCGAGAGCAGAGTAATTTATTAAATTGTATGTTTATTTTTGCAGATTAAATTTGACGATTTTTATATATATTATTCTTGCATTTTACAATTAAAATGCACGGAGCATCTAACATTTTTGGAGAGCGCTTTAACATTCGCTCCTTACAATTAAAATTATTTTACATTTGTTGTGCTATTTGATGAAATTAAATATTGTTTTCATCATTTGCTTTATTATCTTATTGATCAGTCACTGCATTGTAGCTATGGGGCAGATTATGCTAATCCCTCTTATTTCATGGTTTTCAGCTAAGTAATCAGACGAAGCCTTGTTTTCACATATATGTGAAACATTTAAAGTCAAATTTATCTATAATATTATTATTTCAAACTATTGTACGTGAGACCGAAACTAGCTCTTGAATATGTCAGACAATGGCTGAAACTTAATTTTAAGGGAGGAAGAGTTGGCAACAAAAGAACCAATGCGCTATAGCGCTGGTAAACAGTTATAATAAATGTTGCTCTACGGATGGATTAATATTTAGGGTTTTGTGATCAACACCGGAGCCCTATGACCAATCGCCATGCTGCTAAAGAGGGTTGGGGTAGCTAACACTATTGCCTGGAATTTGACGTCAGGTCTCATTCGTGTGCGACCCAAGGAGTGTAAGAGGGATGGCCGTTCCGAGTCCCATCTTAAAGAAAAACGCAACATAACGAGAAAGTTTAAATGTATAATAAAATTATCACATCCACCAAGCAAAAGAGTTGAAATAATTTAATATTTAGCCACGAGAACGATAGCTAATCAGTGTAATCATTAGCGCCAACTCTAATATAGCATTTTAATAATCAGATGCTATACGTGGGCGTACTTTTAAATATTCTTTGCTTTCTAGTTTCACTCTCAAATAACACATTTGATTACGCGATTAATAAAAAAAGGGGAAAAAGTATATTTGGAGGGCTTTTACAAAATGAAATAAATAACAAATATACTTATTCAAGGCTTGGATATTGCTTAGTGAAAATTAAATTGAAATTTACTTTGGGTTAAAACAAGATTCCCATTTTAAAATTGCCAACAAATAATTAAATAATCAAGGTCAAAATAATAATCAGCACATAGCCAATTCTTGACAGTTATTTAAGAGGGTTTCGAAACAGCGTGCATTAAGCTACGATAAATAATTATTAAATGAAGAGGGGTCATTCTCTCTTCTCTTTATTATTAATATTGAATGCCCACTGTTTCGAGGCATTAGCATATAATTTATATTTTAAAATAAAAAAAGAAATAAAGAAACCATAGTCACAACTGCAGTGAGAAAATTGAAAATAAAATTATTAAAATCATTTAGTTAGGAAACATTAGAAAGTAGGTCAGAATTATATAATTAAATTTAAGAATAAAATTTTACATTTAGCAATTTACTTGAATTCAAGATTTTAGAATTAAAATAAATTTTATAAGTCTAGACTTAAAGAAAAATTAATATATTGAACTGCAGTTAGAAATGGTGATGTTACCGGTCATCTTGTAGTACTTGAGCTGGAGTTACGGGAGTCTTTGTGGCGGCTTGCGGCATCATCTTCTTCCCACGGTTAGAGCGGAGATGTTATGGCGGCATACTGGTGATGGTGGTTTTTGGATGGAAGTAAAGGCCCGTCGCCTTCCCTCTGGAGCTTAGCCAAGGCTGCCTGTTTTAGCCCGACATTTTCTCTCGAACAGATATAAAAATTATTGACTTAACTGGATGTCAAAATGTTCACGGTTGCTTTTGGTTCAGGATACACGCTGGATTCAAAAGCTTAAAGATGATCAAAGAAGGCAAAAATTCACAGATGTAGCATTCAAGCTGTAAAGATTTCAAAGATTCAAAGCTGTCAAGGTTTCAAAAAAGTAAAGATCTAAGATGGCTCCTCCACTTTACATGGCCTTTTTAAATGATCGCCTTATCAGCCCACACACCTTGGAATTTCATCTCCATCAAGATTACAAAATTTTTAATTTGCTTATGAAATTAGTGGTTGATTTCAAACATGCTGACATTCCTTTTAGGTGTTATAACTTTTCTCTGATTATCAAATTTTTAATTAAATCGAATTTTAATCAGTTTAATCCGATATTAGATTTTATTTTAATTAGTCAGGAATTTTGTTCTGATTTTATAATTTATGTGTAAAATCTTTGCTGTAAACATATTTTTAATTAGCGAGGTCTCCAAAATAATTTAGAATCAATTAGCTAGATTATTTTAAAATTGGCTTTTCTTTTTAGAAACCTAAGGCAGGTGTGGCATATACTGATACAATTGTTTACAGCAAAAACTTTACTAAACTTTTAATTCTACGAAAATACTTTTATTTTTAGAAAAAAAATCTTTTTTTCTTTTTAAAAAGAAACTTGTCAGCGCATTTGCAATCAATCACCCTTTCAATGTGTTTTTACATTAAATTGGTTTATAATAAAAATGAAACTTAAAATTTAATAAATATTTTAATCACGCCACTAGGCTATATATATTCAATATAGGTGGATTATATTCCCACATACGAATTTAAGTAATGAATTATTAAATTGACGCTACATTATTACTGTACTAAAAATAGTTTAAAAATATTACGCGATAAAATTATACGCTATAACTCTGGCAATACTATTCAATTATAGCGTTCTTTCGTATGTGCGTATATAATGCTGTTTATATAGCCGTGATTGCAATTTTTAGCTTACAAATCTTAATTTAGACTTATTAACAGGTTTGAACTTAGCACAGATGAGTGGGTTATTAGGATGGTTGGTGAAACGGTGAGGGATTTGAAGACAACCGTTTCAATATGCATATTTACCTTCTATTGCAGTATATAGAAATGGTAATCTAATGAGTGTACTATTACAAAATAGTGTAGTAGAAAAAATGTTTCTGTAAGAAATATTGTAAAAAAAGATTTTCTGTGTAGTGTGAAATGTTATGTCAGCATTATTTTTAACCATTATTGATGTATTAGAAAATGACAGTTTTCAAGCTTAATTCCAATTTTTGTGAATCACAACTTCTCTTCTCCAAATCACTACAGAAAGATTCATTATTTCATCCATCCCAGGCCATTTACAATCTTTAATAATCCATTTTACGGCTTTATTTGTTCAAATGTAGTCACCTCCACAATAAGACCTGCTCCACATTTTTTCAGCCTCATAATGTCATTACAACTTTAGTTTCTTTTCTAATCCATATATTTCACTTTTAATTCCTCTTTCTTTCCGACATACATTTTTTCTTGTTTCATTGTTTAATTTAAAATCTATATTATTTTTATGTTAAGCATCTAAACCTGAAATATATAATTAAGTACTCATGTTAATCAATATATCAAAAATCCTTTATTTTCAAATACACAATCAAATTTAATTATGTTTGATCTTATCAACTGCGCAAACACCTATATTAATAATTTGTATAATTATAACAAACTTCTAATTTATGATATTACTTTTTTTACTATTTATCTCCATCCCTACTTCTGATAACTTTTGCAATATTTTCTAAAACCTAGAAGTCATACTTGCAAAATAACTATATCATCAGCAAAGTCTAGATGACTTAAATAATCTTTTATTTTTATTCTGCTATCTTTCCATTACTCCATAAAACACTTTTTATAAAGCTGCTGTATAATAAAAAGATTAAAAATGCTAACACAATGGACTAAATGCATAATAATTAAATTACAATAATTTGATATCTGTATATATTGAACAATAATATGTATAAAAGATTGTGATCCAGGACAACTGATGAGTGCTACTTTAACATAAAATACATTTTGGGAATCATAGATATTTTAACAAGCCTTTGGTCATATGTTTATTAATACACCTCTCCACAATCTGATAAAAGCAGATATACAACATTCCCTATTTTACCTGAGATTAATGTAGTGAAAATTAAACTACAGAAATATTATTTATTATTGGATAATCTCTAGTCTAATAAATGACTAATTAAAATGATTAATATTCTTCAATAAAGTGGGTTATGCCAAAATTGTTAGGACAGCAAATTTGACACTTATCAGTTAAACTATACTAATTTGTTATCTATATATACTGAACAATGATTAAGTATTGTATAAGACACTGTGCTTTGAGCCAACTGATGAGTACTAGTTTAGCATAAAATGTAGCTATGTCTTGGTGATCTTACATTTTTTTTTACATATGCTTGATCATATCTTGTGTGAGGGTGGTATGTGAAAATTACCCTACAGAAATATTATTCATTATGTGGATAATCACTAGTTTAATGAATGACTAATAAAAATTCTTAATGCAATGAACTAAAGGTTCTTTTTTATTGTTGTTGAGAAATGGATAAAGTGATTGGATTAAATATATCAATGTTGGTTAGCAGTAAAAGTAGAAATAAATGTTTTATCTTTCTTTTTTTTAAAACTATGTGAAGCTTTTTTATTGTTTCATTCATATTATATGAGGAAGATATGATTTAGTTTACTTTTGATATTGCGATTAAACAAAATAGGAATAATTTTGTGACTACAGCTATTAAACAGGCAGAGATTATGTGGAAATGGTGTTTGAAGTCTTGGATATTGCTCATTAAATACTAAAAAATATTATGAACAACAGATTTCTTTTGTAATATTGGCTGAGAGACTTCTGAATTCATAAAAGAAAATGCTGTGTTGCATTGCATCACATATAAATATACACCTGGGTCTTCTTTTATGTGGTAGATAGGTTCCTCAGAAAATGTGCACAAAAGAAATTGCACAAAAATAGACTTAACTTACCTTGAAAAATGGGGGATAGGTTACTGTAATTTTCACAAAATCACATAAAAGCAAAACAACAACATAAAATTACTTTAAAATTCCCACAAAAAAAAATAAGGAAATAAAATATGACTAATAAAAAATTTCAAATTTGAAAAAAATTGACCCAAAACAAACTTTTTTTACTTATTTATTAACTACAGTATTTAATTTTATTCAAAACAATATATTTTTATGTGTAATTTACAGTATTTTTCATTTTTTCATACATGTACAGCATTTTAATCATTATCGCTATTTTACGATAAGTAAGTTTATTTGTAAACTAGTAAGACATCAGATTTATCACAAGAGAAAATACAACTAGCACCAACTTCATTTTTTAATTGCTTTTATCGTGGACTTGTCTAAACTAAATGTTTTCCAATCACTATTGATCCTTCCAATTGCTTAAGCAATGTAAAATTGAAATTTTTGTTTCCAAAGAAATTAATTTTTTGGGGTGTTTTTTTCTCTGTTAGAGTAAACTAAAAGTTTAAAATAAAAATAAGAACTTAGACTTACAATAATAAAAAGTCACCGACTCACCACTGTTGTACAAAATTTAATTAAAACTAACAATTAAAAATTAAATTCTTATTTTTGTTTTTAATTTTCAATTCTGTTTAAAAATCAAATTTCATTGTTTCGCATCACATTAATTTCAGATCATGTTACATAATTTTTAAATTGTTAATTATAATTAAAAATCAGATTTTAATTGTCAAATTTAATTGTGCCCACTGCTATAACTCACCTTTAAAAATAAACTTGTGGACACTAAATTATTAATTGATTACATACTCTTTTTTAAAAAGCAAAAATAGAATGTGATTTAAAATGCAAAAACAATAACAAACATAATATAGGCATCTATAATGTTTGAACAGATTTACATTATAATCTTGTAAAATTTAATGTGTGTATATAAAATATGAATATGAACTTCTTTATTGCATAAAATCTATTACAGTACTACTATAAAGTGTTGAAAATATTGACATTATTAGAGAGAAGTCGAACTCCAATAATGCTCCATTACTTCAAATATGACATGTGAGTGTGTGAAATTTATAATATTTAAAGTAATAGCACATTATTGGAGCTCAACTTCTGATCGAATAATTTTTATCACATAAAGGAAAACTGCATACAAAGATATTAAAAAGAAACATGAACCACATAATTTCAAAATCACATTAAATAAATCCACATAAAACGAGACCCAGGTGTATAAAATATTGTCGCAGCATCTACTTATTTTTTGCAAACAGTAAAAGTAAACCATTAAAAAATTATATATTTATTAGATTATTATTGGTTTTACTAAAATAAACATATTTTTGAAAAATAAAATAAAATCTAAATTTGGTGAACGATGCAAAATTTAGAAGTAAATAAAATAATTTAATAAGAATACCAAACTCTACAGTAGTGCCACTAAGTGCAAGCCTTTATAATCAATGGATGCAGGAAGATTTATGCATAAAATCCCTATCTATTTTATGCACTAACCTTCCTGCATCTGTTGACTATGAAGGTTTTCATTTGGTGGTATTGCTGTATGGAGAATTAGGTACCCTTATTAACAGATGTGTATGCACTCTTATTAACAGATGTGTACACATATGAAATTGTGATCATGTAAAAATAATTTAATAATGAATCAAAGGTAAAATTTCAAAATCTTTTTAGTTTTTTTTATTATAAAAAGATTGCATATTTAATGCATTAATAACCAAAATAAATACATAACATCATTGTAAAGTAAAGGTCTCTTATGCAGTTGCCATGTAAAGAAATCATGTAAAAATGAAGATGCGCATCATTTCAATTAAATAACAATGTGTTAGATTTAGTTTTTGTTTCTTTTTACCTTTCAAAAAATAGTTAGATAATTCCTTACTCATCAATAATTTGTCTTACTGTGTGTCAGCAGCATAAAAAAATTTATATACTGCCAGATATAAATTTATGTATATATATTTAAAATACAGGCATACTTCATATATCTGGACTTTAAAGTTAATTAGGGAATTTGAACACAGACTTTTAAGTTCTCTTCAGCTATCCATTCTATCTCATTCAATCAAAACATATGACCACACACATGTGACCACTTATCTTGTGGCATATGTATTGGTTGTATGAGATAAAATGGATAGCTGAAGAGAGCTTGAAAGTCTAGGTTCAAATCCCCTACATATATAGTAATGGTACAGAAATTTTAGGACATACTTGGGATGATGGAATTCATCATCATCAACTCCAGGTCAATACTGCAAAATTTAAAATAAAATATAAAAGGAATGAATATGAAATCACTCTGAGAGATCATCACAGCTAACTATATTAAGTATAAGTAAGTTAACTTTAAATTCACCAACATTACACAAAAGTAATAATCATCAATCATCATGAATGATCAACAATAAAAAAATAAATTAACAATCAATCTGGTGACTGGATTTGTAATGGGTCAACTACAGACCAGACTAATTATTTAGCACTTACCAGCTTGGGGCAGATTATTTAAACATTAATTTGGATGCCCAAACTTGAGTGATAATTCATCAGAATATATAACAATAAAAACAATAATGCTAGAATATTAGAACATGCTGGTCATCATGAATACTCTGGTCACTTAATACCATTAATATAATGGCCAACTATAAACTTAATTTCTAATAAATAGTGCATGGGCTTTAAAGGATATCCCCTTTGTGAAAATCCATGATCATCATCAACTGGATGCCATAAACACTAAATATAAAACCATTTTATATAACAGACCATTATGCATAAATCTAGCTCAGAGAACAAAAACACTTTAACTGTTACTGCCAGCAAGAGATAATACAATGTATACTATTTTAAAACTATTTAGGATTGAGTAAATTCACTGGAATAATTTTAACAATAAAATATCAATTTATTAATGACAATTAAAATGAAATTAAGGCTTGCTAAGTATGCCATAAATATATATTCAGCATTCTGATTTTGATTAGTATATAATTAGCCACCACCTTGTGATCTACAAATACCTCATAATAGACTTACATAAAACACACACACACACACACACATATATATATATATATCAATGCATAGACATGCAGTATAATATAAAATGAACATATTTGAATTGTCATATAATAATAATAACAAAATGAATAATTTTATCATATATGTGTCTACATGATATGCATTGATATAAGCCCACAGACATGCAGTAACATATGCTAATTATCATATATAATAATAATAAAGCTATCACATTGTGATTTACAAATACTTCATAATAGGTTTACATAAAATATATATATCAGCACACAGACATTTAATATAGTAATTTATGAGCATATTTGAATTATCATAAACCTATAAATGAAATTCATTTTTATAATACATAATTAATGACAGATTTAACATATATGGGTGTGTTCATTGATATGCGTGCACAAACTGACATTTATATTATGACATTTTAATTTGTCAAAATAATAAAATTATTAAAAATATATTTTTTACAATTATTTTCCTGTTGAAAATATATATAAAATTCATGCATTCATGTGTATATATAAAAAATAATAATATGAATAAGTTATTACATTCTTAAAGGGTCCTTCATAAAAGTTTTCTTTTTCTTTTTTTTTTATAAAAAAAGTAATATCACATCTTTGACCAGTTACTGTTGATTAATTATAAACATCTTTAAAAAAAAATACTCCAGCAAGTCCGTTGTTTTCCAATCTAGAAATCCTTTTGGAGTTCACTTTTTCTTTTATAAAATATAAAATCATCTATGAATTCTTTATTTTTTCATCTTTAATTCAAGTAAAAAAATTATTTACTTATTTTACTATTAAATTTCAGATTTTAAATGTCATTTTCACTAAAGAAATTATTTAAAATATTGGTCTCAATATATATACCATTCCTCAGTAGCTGGACTTTTATATATACAACAAAGTACATTGATCTGTGGTTCTGTGCATATAGATAAAACAGCATATGTATAATTAATTCTTCAGCAAACTCATGTACTCTCTGGATGAGTTGGTCCCTTCTAAATGGTAAATTAACTTCTTATCATTGGAAAAGGTATAGTTTAGGTAATTGAAGGTCTGCAGTGATCTCCCTTCAGTCTCTATCATTTTATAGACTTCTGGTAAGATAGTTATCTAGTATACTGAACCTATCCTCTATATGAATCAAAACTTTTCCAATGTTGCACCAACTAGCAGCCAGATTCATTGTTCTTTAGCTTCAGTTATTTCTTTATGGTAGTTCTGTCCCAATCTATAAAACTCTAAGAATGCTCTAATCTTTACTTTCAACCTTTTTATAGTCAGAGTGGGAAAAAATACAATAACTAAAAATGTTCTATCTTGTTTGAAAAAAGTTAATGACTCTTTTTCACTTCAACTTAATCATTTGAAAAATATCTTTGTGGAATTTTATCAATATATGTTACACAAGCTTTACTTAAAAAAGATTTGCTATTCGAATTAGATTTTATAATTACCAGTATATCTATTATAACATAAAAACATTCTTGTTTCAATTTCAAAATCAGAATTAATAAAACATGTTTTTCTTATGATCTTATAATATTACTAATTAATAAAATATTAATTACACCTTTTTAAATGTTTAATTTGTAATAAAAAAATCAAATTCAAAATTATTTAATTTTTAACTATTTTTCCAGTGTAATATAGAAAATATCTACAAAAATTGTTGTCTGTGTTTATTTCTACTTTTCCTTACAACTTTATATATATATATACACACTATTATGTTGTTGTATGCCATAAAACTCAAAATGGTCTCAATATATATATATATAATGAAGCTGGTGTAAATTCTCTCTCCAATCAAAATAGCAGGCCTAATTTTAGTACTAATCATTTAGATAAATATGTTAAAAATTATGGCTGATAATTTTTGAATTAGAGATTATTCCTAGCCTAGACATAAATTGAAACTTTAGTAGAAAAAGAATGTATTTGTATGTTTTTTTATGCAAAACCATAAAAAATAACAAATTATTTTCTGTATGTAAATATAGTTGACATCAATTTTATGTTATATTTAAAGTTTTTTTTAAATATACGATTATATTTTAACCTGTAGTCCAGATGTAATATAGAGGATTTGAAACCTGACTTTCAACCTTTCTTCAGCTATTCACTCTATCTCATAAAATCAATACACATGATCACACACATGTAAAAATGTTATATGTATAAATAAGCATTTATTTTTATAGCGTCTGTATATAATTGTAATTACATATGTAATTTTTTACAGTTGCATTTTTTAAATAAATAAAAATATTTTTTTTATATTTTATGAGTAATCTTGATTAAATATTTAGCAGTATATTTTTAATAATATATCCTTTAAAAATAAGAAATATATATTTTTACAATACATTGATTTATTCAAATTGCATGATTTTTTCACTTTATTATCTACACCTACTTTGTCAATTAATTAAAATAGTAAGATGTCAAAAACATTAATCTACGAGTAAACTTCTTTAATGACGTCATCATAATTGAGAATTCATTACAAAAATTTCTTCTAGGATCAACAAACACATGTCTATTTTATATTTAAAGTAAAATGTATTTGACTAAGCGTTAAATCAAATCAATCAATAGATTGAAAGTTTTTAGAGTAATAACTTTATTTATATATTTTAAAAAAGTACATAATGTAAATCATTTTTTAAAAAAAAGCATTTCTTAAAAATATAAACATATATAAGATTTATAATTCTGTTCTGATTTTATCAAATAATAATATCATTTTTAAAGTTTTTCTATTCTCATTTCAACTATTCATGTAATAAAGATATATATGAGAGATGATGACCTGGCGCAACTGATGAGTGTTGGTTCAGCACGAAATGCATCTTGGGGGTTATTTGTCTTTTATTGTATATTTATTTATATGAAATTATTTATGAAATAAAAACGAATAGAGAAATATGGAAGTTGTCTAATCTATAAAACAGATATTACGTAAGGGAGAAAAAGAAACGTAAATAGCCATGTGTGTGTGTGCTGAAAATCAGATATATTAATCTTTAATTTGGATTACCCTATATATTACATATATAGACACAGGTATATAATAAGCCTGTGTATTTCAGTTATTGGATTAAAGTTTGTACATGTGCTAGAGAAAATCTTTAGTTTAATAAATGATTTGTAATAATCATTACGTGTTTATCAAAAAGTTGATAACGGAAAAGTTGGGAGTGGAATAAACTGACGGTTGAAAATAAAAATGAGACAATTTGCTCTACATAAATACTCTTCATGTAATAAAGATATATATGAGAGATGATGATCTGGCCCAACTGATGAGTGCTGGTTCAGCATGAAATGCATCTTGGAGGTCATTTGTCTTTAATGTTAAGACTAATACTAAAAAAATTGCACATCATATAATATTCTAACTTGAATGTCTACAGCAATAAACTATTCTGTGAATTACAATGAAAAACAAAGGGAAAAAAAGAAAAAAAAAGATTATCTTCTTTAAATTTTGCAGACAATGTAGATGTATTCATAAATAATATTTAAAAGATTTAGGATGTATTACAAAAGCTTTCAGAAGAAAGAAAGAAAACAGGAATGAAGATAAACACTAATAAGACCTATAATGTTTCATTTGGTGGCTTTTTAAAAATTAAAAAACAACAACAAATAAATTGATAGCAACAACATTGAATAAATTAAGAGCTTTCAACTTATTAATATAGTCAAAAACATTATGGATAAAACTGATAATAAAGTTATATTTGAAAAAGTATTTGTGATAGAAATAATTTAATATTTAGAGAGAATATAAACAATGATCCTAGCACCTCTCTGAGGAGTGCCAGAGCATGAAACCATGGTCAGAAGATTGGGCGGTGGGTCCTGACAGAGATATTTTAAATGCTTTCTCTAGCTAAGCATTTATCACAAAGCTTGTTGAGGAATTGGCAATCCTTATTGTTTATAACTTACAAGCTTAAGAGAATAGGGTCATGTGATCTATGACTCTTATTTTGACTATTTAGGGAGAATATGCCTCTATCTTTTAAACATATTTTTGTTTGCAAGCGTTTCTGTCTCAACAGAGCTTTATCATGAATCTTGGAGTTGAACATTTAATAGAAAATCAATGCAGGGAATGCATAATATACCTAATGTATTAGCATATTTATTATGGATTTAGTAAAATGAAAACCAATGTAAAATATTGGGAAAAAAACTGAAGCAGAGTTATATGATGCTAGAAATAATGTCAGTAAGATGGATGAAATTTTAACTCGATTCCAAAAAAAAAAAAAAGATGTAATATGTGAATAAAAAAGTAAGTTTTCTGGAATCACGTAGTGGAGAGAATCTAAATAAAATTAAATTATATTTGAAAAACCTATATTATAGTAGATAGACAGAGATATAGCAGACAAATAGCATAAATAGGTCTATTTTAATAATTTTTATAAGAAAACATATTTCTTTATTTATAAAATTATGATCATGGATTAATATTTTACATTTTTCACTTTTAATTCGAGTCAGTTTGCTGCTCCTCTAGAAGTTACTTCGGTTGTAAATTATTTGTCAAATAAAGAAAAGTAAAAAAAAAAAAACTATATGTAATTAATTTTTTTTTTACAAAAAAAAAAATATTTTCTGTTTTAATAATTAAACAATTCATTCCATCACTACATTTTAATAAGTATTCTATCAAGTGGAAAATTGTCAACAAAACAAAAAGAGAAAAACTAACTTTAATTTTAATGTAATTTAATAATAAAGAATCCGATTTGATTTATAAGTCAGCAAAAGTGACAATATATATATATAATATTAAAAAATATTTTAGAACATCGTAATATAAAATTACTTTCTAATCCAAGTCTTCACTCGATCTGTGACTTCTTTTTCGGAGTCAGGAATCTCTCTGCTCTATGCCCAGAGAAATTGCCTCATGTTTAAAAGAAGAAATGATAATAACCTATTTCTGTCGTGCGTTAATAGTGCAGAGGACATAATTGCAAATTCTTTTAACCTAAATGGTTTTTTAATAAATTTCTAACTGATGAAAGTTTAAGAAAAATCGTGGCAATTTAATAGAATATAATTAATAGAATATAAATTAATTGAATGTAAATAATTCTATGACTTGGAAGTCAGGTGATGCTAAAGCATAACGTTATCTGATTTCCAAGCCATAGAATTATTTATACACTGTTATTTTAACAATCTTTTTAGCTAATAAATATGCAGTGCTAAAAATATACAATAACATTGCTGCAATAATATCCTCTAAGGATAATGCAATCCACAAATCAGATATACTTTTTATTTGTTTAGTGGGTTGTATTGATACAAGAGAGGCTATTTGCAAATATATTAAAAACAATGTTAGAAAATCTGTCTTGAAAATTATTATATGCACCTGGGTCTCGTTTTATGCGGTAGATAGGTTCCACAGAAAACCCGCATTAAAAAAAATTGCCCCAAAATAGACTTAATTTACTTTGAAAAATGGAGGATAAGTGCTGTAATTTTCAGAATTCACATAAAAGCAAAGCATCAAGGAAAAATTACTTTAAAATTTGCATTAAAAAAATAAGCAAATAAAGTATGACTAATAAAAAAATTCAAATATTTGAAAAAAATTAATACAAGATAAACTTTTTTTACTTTTTTATTACTACAGTATTTAATTGTACATTTTTCATACATATTTTAATCATTACTACTAGTGTTGTTTGCAAGCTGATAAGAAATCAGATTTGATGTGATGTGCTGTGATGTATTGTGACTTCTCCTTAAACAAAGTCAAGAATCTCTCAGCAATTATGCCCAGAGAAACCTGTTAGCCACTTTATTTTTATTTGTGATGTGAAATACAACTAGCACCATTTTCAGTCTTCTGCTGTGTTAATGGTTTTCTGTTTCTATATTTAAAAAATGGGATCGCAACCAAAACAAAAAGATTATACATTATCATTAGAAAGATTATTTTCAGTTTATAAAATCTTCATTTTTTATTTTAAAAATCTAAAAGATTATTTATTTCTGTTATATATATATATCAAAATATGTTTTAAAAGTTTAAATTTTTTGAATATTTATTGCAATATTTTTATATGTAAGTATAAATCTATTATTATTATTTACTCATTAGTATAAATAGGTTATTTACATAGAAGCTAAGTTCTCAATATAGCTTCAGGCCATATTCACGCAAATATAATGTTATATTTTTTGGGGAAAAAAGTATTTCAAGTCAAAATAAGTTATTAATAAATTAAATTTCTTGACATCTAATAAATATAGTGAAATATGAAAGATATTAAGAAGAAATATGAATCACATAACTTCAAAATTGCATTACAATAATCCGCATAAAACGAGACACAGGCATATTAAAATGTTATTAGTTCAAAAATATAATTATAATTATACATACAAACAATTTTCTAAAAAAAAAAATTTTATAGCTAGTATCATAGGCTAAACATTTGACTATTATGTCAATATTGAAATGGTATTATTTTTCTATCATCCCATTTCACCTACTATGTCCCATAGTAATATTATTTCCCTAATTCAAACCCATCCAAGCCGATGTATATAATCTCTCGGCATCCAAAGTTATTAATTTGTTTTATCTCAATAAATGATAGGGTGATTTCTCCAACTTGCCCATAATAAGATATTTATCTATCCAGTGTTGTTTGGTAATAAAAGATGTTAGAGTTAATTAACCGCCTAAATATATTCGAAGTTAGAATATGAGTGCATTATTTTATTTGTTTATTCAGGTCTTATAAATGTCTAATCAATAAATAATAAAGTGTATAATAAAAAGAGATACCAAATCCAGATTGGCAAATGTATTTGTAAATTTAAGAATTAGGACAAACAGTCTCAATGTGAACCAATTATATTTATTTTGATTGCAAAATGTAAATAAATGCTTTATTTATTTGTTTAAAACTTTGTCTGGAGTTATTCTTATATGCATTCGTATTCTAACTTCCATATTCCACATATCTATTACAACATAAATGCATTACTTTATAATCTTGATAATGAACATACTTAAATCTGATAATATTGTTCTCTTGATCCAAACTTTATGTGAAATACTTTATCATTTACTAAACTTATGAAGAAGGTTGTATACTCAGATTATTTAGATAACGATGTGAGATTAAAAGATACCCTGTTTCCTTCATTATCTAATTGCTAATCCAGTGAAACATCATTGAACTCATTCCATTAATTTTTATTTTAATAGTTATAAATTATTGCATAATAGAATTTCTTTAATCAAACTGTATTAAAGATTCCCTGAGATCTGATTTCATAGTTTCAAATTAATATTAATTTAACTATTTAAATTAAGATGTGCTAGATAGTGAAGTTATTTAATATCATGTTTTTCTGTTAAAGCTATATTGTAGATAATATAAAAATCTATTTAGATGATGGAAGAGATCGAATTAAAATTATAGTTTATTAGCTTGAATAAATGAAACTTTATTGATTTCTATCATTTGATTGATTAACAAATGAGGAATATATGTTATTTTAATAATCAATAGTATTTCTTCCTTCATTTATTTATATTCTATGTGTTCTTGACTTTCTATAACTCTCCACTGAGCTAAGTTATAAGTCAGGCATAAGTAAAAGAGTCTCAATATTAATTCAATGCAAAATAGAGTTGTTAATTTATTCTATTCATTAATAGAATTGGCGCTCTGGGCAATTATTCTTATAATGTGAAGGATTGGTGTTAAGTAGGGAAGTTACAATATATATAATTCAGATAGAAGCTCTTTGGATAAATAATACTCATATAAGTGTTATTTATTTACATATTACTGACAAATTGATTCACTTTCCATTGTTATTCACGTACATAAGTTATACATATATAGTATTTACACAGCTAGTCACCTGACATACAATGCTAAAAGTGATGGATTCAAGCTGGTCTTAGCTTTTGAAGTCATATGCACATTCATTTTTAAAAGACATATTTAAAAAGTTGATGAAATTCATTGTTTCATTATTATTTTCATTTATTATTGATTTATTACAAGAAAAAGATCTCCAAGTTTAGTTTAGATTCATTGGTGTTTATTTCCTCTTCTCCACATAGCAACAAACTTTCTTATTTCATCCATTCATTTCATATATTGTCTCTAAGTCTTTTACAATCTATTGGGATCCAGTATAAGTCTTCAACTATTCATATATTCTAAACATCACATGATCACTATCTCATACTAGCACAATAATTGTTATTAAACAATCCAAAAACAAAGCACAAGCCTTCTGGCATCCATTGATTGCTCTTGTTAGCACAAGATGGCACTACTATATGGAGAGTTTTGCTTTGTTTTGGATTGTCTATTCATATATTGTCATCTTCTCTAACAATTTGTCTGGCTGTGCTCCAATTCAACTCACTTCTACTAATGTCAGTAATACTTGTTTGTTTTTTATCTTAAGGATTTTATTTTCCATCCCATTTTGGTACTCTTTAAAATAACATCTCTCCATTGCATTTTTGTTAAGCATTTAAGTCTCAGACTCATGACTAAAAACTGATAAAATACAACTAATAAAACATTCCTGTTTGAATATATAGGGATATTTTTAATATTCTTGCATTTATCAAAAGCATTCTATCCAAGTTTATTTCTATGATTAATTTCATCCAGTATGCTTTTGTCTGCAGTAATAATCTGACCAAGATTTTGTAATTATTAGCTTTTTTAATTCGTCAATATTAATTTGTATTTTTTTTCTTCTGATAAAATCCATTGAACATTATTTTAGTTTTATAGCATTTATCTTTAGCCCTATTTTCTTATTTTCATGCGATAACTTTTGCCAAAGTTTCTGAAACCTCTGATGCATTGTTTGCAAAAGCAACTACATCATCTGCAAAAGCTAGATAATTTAAGTAATGTCCATTTAGTTTTACATTGTTCACTTTCCATTTTAATCCACAAAATACTTTTTGTAAAATTTCTGTAAAATGTTTTGGAGATATGGACTCAACCTTTTCTTAACATTAATGTTTTTATACATCACTACATAATCTAATTGTTGCTGTTGTATGTTGATAAATATTTTTCAGAATATAATAATATCCTAAGGTGAAGTGTTCATAGAATTAAATAGCTTTCATTATTTAGAAATTCATAATGACAACACATATTAATTAGTCATTTTTCTAATTTCTCTCAATATTTGATGTGATCCATTGTATTTAAACTACCTTTAAATCAAGTTTGTTCTTTAGGTTGGTAAAAGTCCAAAGATGACCATAGATAAAATTTTGTGAAGAACTGATAACAGACTGATAGATCTGTGATTTTTAATATCTATCATCTTTCTTGCCTTTTTTAAGTATTAATGTTAGTAATGTATTCTTCTAATCATCTGTTATATTTTTGCCATTTAAACAGTTGATACTGCAATGGGAAAGAACAAGGAAGCCAAAATTAGAATATGTTCATGCCATACATTAGCTGTATCAAATTATTTTTTACATGATGGAATATATAGATTCAAATAAAAAAACATCTTATCAGTGAATCAGAAATTATTTTGTTCCTCTTTATTTGCAAATCTTTTTAATTACTGAGTGCCATGCAGATCATGATATTTATTTGATATATACTTCTATTATATCACATGATCACAAGTATATTGCATGATCACCATTTCCTATGCTTGCTCTTAACTGTTATTAAAACAAGAAAAACTTTCTATATGTATTGCCATTCAGTGCAAGCTGGAGTAATCAGTGGATGCCAGAAGCTTAGTGCATAAAATCCCCATCTAGTGCCTACTCATCCAATATCACCAGACTAGTTTCTGGCTTGCACTGAGTGGCAATATGTATAGAGAGTTTTGCCTGTTTTAATACTTCTATTATATCTTTTATCATCATTATATTAATCCCGAAGACCAGCATACTGAAACTGCAGAGCATGAAATAAATTTTGATTGTCATGTTGATAATAATAATAAAAAAACATGATAAAATTATATTATAAACTTATCATAACATATAATATAGGTATTTATCAAATCTATAATAAAATAAATGAGTAAATCTAAATAAAAATAACCATGTGAATAACTATAACATAATTTTGTGTCAAAATATATATGAAAAATATATAATATAAATTAATGATGAACCAAATAAATTAACAACCAATAACAAAATAGGTAACTATATACTTATTGGGACAAACAGTTTAAACTCTTATTTTGTCTTATAGTGTTCATTCAAATACTTTCTTCATCTAAACATTTACATGTATTATACTTTTGAAGTTGAAAAAATATAAGAAAACTTATTTATATGATATACCAATACCCAATTTATACACAATGAACTTTTAATATTTATAAAACAATAGTATGGAAAGTTTTATAATGAATGATAAGAATAAGTTAGAAGAATATAAAATAAAAGTTGAAAAATCATGGAAAAGTTGTTTGGGGGTGAATATAAAGACTGATGTGGTGAATTAGAAGAAGTGGCATATAGGATTTTAGGTGAAAATATTCAGAAGAAGAAAAAATAATAGGAAAGTGAGAGTTAGTAGAAATGAAAAAAAGAGAAAAAAAGCATGCAGAGAATATAAGTGTGCTATTAAGAACAAAAAGATTGAAAAAGATGTTAATGTCAAATGGGAAAAGTACTTTTTAAAAAAAGAAGTTGGCGAAAATAGATAATTTTAGAGAGAGAATGAATTTGAATAGTAAATTGTTGGAGGATATTAATAAAAGTGGAAGAGATGGGGGTAAAAAAAACTGGAAATACATTAAAAGAAGGAATGTAGGGAAAAATAGTATTAGTAGACAATGAGAGGATAGTGTGTTGCTCTAGAGAAGAATTAGAGACAATCTTAAATAAGTATGTAAACAATATAGAAAAGATGTATGTGAAGGATAAAGTGATAACAAACATGAAAGCATATAGTAATGGAAATATTAGGTTTGCAGAAAATGAACTGAATTAGGCAAAAAAGAAATTGAAAAGGATAAGGCAAGAAGATTGGATGGATGGTAATAGAAGTTGTAATGAATTTAGGTGATAGGGCAAAATTAAAAATTATCATGTTTTAATAAGATGGCGCAGAAGATTTTCCAGGTAGTTGGAGTAATACAGGAGTAAGGCTACTATTTAAAGGAAAGGGAAAGGATTATAGAAAGTTAAGCAATTATAGACTAATAGCAGTAATGTCAGTATTATATAAAGTTTTTGCATATATGGTGGCTGGAAGGATCACAAAATGAATAGAAGAAAATAATAGTGTGAGAAATGCAAGGAGTTTTTTGATCATATAGATGTATAGGAGATAATTTATTTGTAATTACATACAGCTTATAGGTATGAGTAGAAATACAGGCAGACAGTTATATATGATTTTTATAGATATAAAGAAAGCATGTGATAGAATAAATAGAAATAGATTATAGGTAAGTTTAGTAAATTTAAGAAAGGTTGGAACTTTAGTCGATATTATAAAGAGATTATAAATTACTATACTTATCAATTAGGGAATATGGAATTAGTTAAAGTTAAAATGGGGTGGAACTAAGGCAAGAATGCTCTATGTCATCTATTTTATTTTTGTTGTATTTGAGAGAAATGGAGAGAGCAATAGAAAGACTAGGAAGAGGGATAGAGATACCAATTAATAGGTGGGAGTATATACATTATCAGATTTTTTATTTCCAGATGATATCTTCTTATGCACAAAAAGAAGAGAAGATATGGAATTTATGCTGAGGACAGGTGCAAGGATGGGTAAAGAGATGAAATTAAATCTAGTGAGGAAAAATCAAAAGTAATGATGATTAATATTGAGAAAAGAGAAGACAAAGAATTTTTATTGGGGAATATAAAGTTAAGTGTGGTGAATATGTATTACCATTTGAAAATCATCTTAAGTTATGAAAGAAATTGTTTGGATGAATGGGAAAAAAAATTGATAAATGAAGCAAAGAAAAGAAAGGGATTGATAAAAAAATTAAAAATGTTTTTATATAATAAGTACAATGTAGCTAGAATTGTATGGAAGGGAGTGGTAGTAGCAGGGTTAACATATGGGAACAATGCATTATGTGTTAATAAAGGGATATTAGAGAATTTTAAAAAAGTACAAAGAGAAGTAGGAAAACATGCATTAGATGCAGATGTGTGGATGGCAAAGGGGGCAATTCAAAGAGAAATGGGATGGTCAAGTTTTATATGAGAGATGTGAAAAGCAAAATGAAAATTTTTGGCAGATTGCAGTTTGTAGATAATAAGAGAATAGTATTTAATTGGGTTATGAGTAAAGAGCAAGCAATAAGATGGGTGAGAAAAATAGTACAGTATGGAGAAGATTTGGATAAAGAAATTATGTCAATATATTTATACAACAAGTGGGATGATTGTGTTAGGCCAGATGTTGAGTATTATAATGGTAAGGAATGAGATAGAAGAATAGATGCATTAATAAAGAATAGGAATTTGGAAATATAGAGAACTAGTCTGGAGAGTAAAAGTAGTTTAAATATATATAGAAGTAATCAGAATATTGGGTGCAAGTTAATTTATGATAATAGCAAGGAAAGTAGTTTATTATTTAAAGCTTGAATAGGATCTTTAGCAACAAAGAAATATACACATAAATAAAAAAATGTGAGTAATTTAGTCTGCAAGTTGTGAAAGAAAGGTATAGAAAATATTAGGCATCTGTTAATTGAATGTAAATGCCTGAAAGAAGAAAGAGTATAAATAATGAAGTTGTGGAAGAATTGTTATAAAGAAAGTGATTATACAGAAAGTGTGTTGTTGGTTTTATCCTGGGTTTGGAAAAAGATAAGGGGCATTTAGATATTAAGGTCATGGAGTTGACAAAGATTAAATCATCGAAATGGAACAGGATAAAAAAGAATTTGGGAAAACATAGAGTGGGGAATGGAAAGGGAAGGTAAAGTGGCTAACAGGTTTTTTGGGGCATAGTGGCTGAGAGATTCCTGATTCCATATAAGGAGAAGTCACAGTGCATCACATCACATCACTACTATGTATATTGATTTTTTAAATATTTCACCTATGGAATATGAGCAGAAGTTTTTTTGATTATTTCAAACTAATATCAGTAATTATAAAACTTCTTAAAAAATTACATAGAACAAGTATATATTTTAAGTATACTATAAAACATTTATCTTCTCATGCCATTTAATTTTATTTTTAAAGCAGTACGTTTACTTTCTAAACACCTATACTTCTTGATTTGCCTTTACATAAAATATTTTCTTTATGTTTATTTTTACTTAAATTAAATAAATATATTACAGCTTATCATCAACATTATTATGGTTAATACATATCCCAATTATTGTATAAGTTTAATATCTGTTGTTTTAAACTTACACAACATATTCAGCCATACATCAATTTAACCTAGGTATAAAATACTGAGTTCTCAGTCTTCTAACACAAGTTTATATCAACTTTTATACAATCTTTGATGTACCTTCTACAATGATTATCAAGTATATAAATAAATCATAAGGCCATTACAAACAAATACTGGTACCGATTTCATATGCGCTCACGGCCGCCATTTTGAATGATAAAAACCGTCCAAAACTACTCAAAATCGCCATTAAATATCTACCAGTTTCAGGAAATTAAGTTTACTTTACTCAAGAAGTAATATTATTTGTTGTACTGCCTCAATTTAGATATATGTACAATTGGTTGGAATATTTTAAACTATATATTTAAAAATTGATATTCATAAACATGTATTTTTTCTTATTTTTATTTTCACATAATACTATGTAAGTAGAAAAGCATTAAATGTGCTCCCATTCTTGATTATATTTTAAAATCTTATATATATATATTAGCACGTGTGTCTAGATAAAACTAATTAAAACATTTTTATAAATAATATCTTTTTAAAAGTTATTCTTGAAATTGATTTTTTTTTTTTAAAAATTAATTAATCGTTAAAAAATATGAAACACTATATTCGAATGTTTTCCTCAGATATATATATATATACATATCTTTCCATTAATGATATTTTTAGTAGATAAAAAAATAAAACAATATTATCATTTAATATTTTTATTAGTTATTCATTAGACTAGAAATTATCCACTTAATGAATAATATTCTGTAATGTAATTTTCATTACATCACTTTTACACAAGGTAGGGACTGTTTGCTATCTACTTGTAACACTTTGTGGAGAAGTGTAATCACATACTTCAGTGTCCAGCGATCCTGTTGACTGCGCCAATTCAGTGTCCAGCAGCACTCTATTGCTCGCTGGATTGCAAGTATCAATAACACAATATAAAATAATTAATGAGGCAGCCCGGCAAATAGGTTTAAATAACGAAGATTTATTTACAGAATTATATATGAGTTAATCACTATTAATATATACAAAGTATGAATAATATACACACGCTATTATTATTATATATAAATAAAGGGCCCGAAGGCAGAGTAAAATAATAAAGAGATCGGTACGACCTGTTATAGTTCCCTAGGTTTACTTTGGCACGTCCGGAGGTAAACCTCTCCGTAAGACTAGGTGAAGCAAAGGAGCTGACTGGAGGACCCGAGGAAATGGCACATCTACCTTTCAAGAGCTTCACTTAGCAAGTGTCCTCTCTCAGTTCAATATTAGATCCATTACTTGTCACACCTTGATTTTGGAGTAGCCTCCCTTCATTGGCCATCTGCTGTCCACGTGGCGGTCATCTCTTTAGTTCCTATACGATCCCTGATTGGAATATGCCACGCCTTTAGCATTGTCTATTTTAAGAAATGGCTTTGTTTACATTATCTAACCTTCTTGACGAATTACTTTATACTTTAGCGTTAATATATCATTTAATTATTTACAATACACCATTAGCAATCCGTTAGTTTTACATTTATTTTTATTACTAGTTAACCGTATTTTTTATATACATGCACATACACACACCTTTAGCACATACTTAGGACCAAAGATCTGTGAAAAAGACCTATCATCTCCAGAACCAACACTCATCTGATGGCCCAGAGCACATGCTCTTACACAAATCTTAATCAATGTTCAGTATATATAGATAGCAAATTATTACGGTTTAATTGAATGAATAAGCAAATGTTGACTAAACAAGTTTGGGTTTGAAATATGAAAGAATTTATTTGAAACTAAGTACTTTCGATGTTATATACAGTTCTGTTCCTCACATTCAGTCTATTAATATTATAGATGTAGCAAACCAATTACAATATCCACAAAAAATTTGTTTATCATGACTTTGAATTGGATCAGTAATAAAATCATTGTATTAACCACAAAACATAAAATGAACTATGGCTGGCTTTTGAGGTTTCCTTCCAGTGAAGTCATATGTAGCCTGTACTTTTCCAAGTTTGGATGATAATCATCTCTAAATTTGAATGTCAGCCTAATATTTGCTTATACTTTAGAGATACACTGATGACACCATCATTAAGTGATGAGGAAACCATTCACCAAATGCACATTGAGTTGACTTCTTCAACCTGTCTTACATGGACCATCAAGTCCAAAGATAACACCCTCCATAATTTAAAATATCTCAACCTGGATATAACAGGATAGATTAACACCTTGGGTTATAGAATGATTTGCACTCTTTCAGCATTAGAGATACGATTCACCTGAACTCTAATTGTCTACTCACTCATAAATATGCAGGCTTAAAAACTTTCTTCATAGAAACCTTAAACTCTGCAAATTTGAGGCTGATCAGAAACAGAACATTGAATTATTTATTAGAGATGTTATCAAAATAGAATACAATTTAAAAAATATTCACACAATCATTACTAATTTTTACAATAAAATCTTCCACTCCACAATTGCTCCCTCAAATGATAAAAAAATGGTCTAGTCTTTCCTACATCCCAAAAATGACAAATAAGCTAAAAATATTTGTATCAATAAATACAACATTATTATTCATTCACTTCCATCTCTTAATAAACTTTTAAATAATTCAAAGGCTAAACTCTCCAAAGAGGCTTCACATCAAATTGTTTATACGATCAACTGCTCTGACTTTATTTCTTTAAATGTATACTATGGCAAAACCCATGCCAACTTAGCCACTACACTTGCCCAACATAATTTATCTGTATAATCATACTAGAAAAACAATGAACTTTTTTTTTATTTGGTCATAAGAGCTGTCTGGTTATAACTTTGATCTTTCCATAGCTGACATCATTTTTTCAGAGCATGACAATCAAAAGAGAAAGGTTAAGGAGACTTTATCTATTGCCAAAGATATCCATGCCATCAATAAAAAAGACTTCAACACCACACATTTTAAAAAATGGTGCTTTTAATGCCCTCACTTCTCATCAGTATGTAAATTCACCTTTGAATATTCGTTTTGATATTGATCCAATTTATTATTCAACACTTACCTTATTTAGAGATGACAACTCTCTCTCTCTCCTTTTATTATGCTATGATTACAATACTATATGGTATTGAAAATACTTAGATTCAAATAAATTCTTTTGTATTTCAAATCCAAACCTGAATACTCATTAAATGTTTTAACATTTGCTTATTTATTGCATTATCACAGCTTTACAGGCTTTAATAATTGTTTTGTTTAGAATTGCAGTTTAGTCTCAAACTTAATGCCTTAACAACTTTGACACAAAGCACTTGATGGAAGTACACTAATATTTTTTATTAGTTATTCATTAGACTAGAAATTATTCACTTAATGAATATTTCTGCGGTGTAATTTTCACTACACCACTGTGGCACAAAGTAGGGTCTGGTTTCTATCTATTTTTAAAACCTTGTGGAAGGTGATAATCACAAACATCATGATCAAAAACATGTGAAAAAAATGTTTGATGCCCAAATGTGAGGAGTGTAATCCTAACCATATATGATTTTCAAAGATAAAGGGTAGTAGTCATAAATATATCACCAAAATATGAAAAAGATGTATGATCACCAAATGTGTAAGAGGGTAATCATAAACATATGACCAAAGACACATCTTTTTCACAAGTCTTTGATCACATGTTTATGATTAAATCTCTCAAAAATGGTTACAAATCAATTCCCATCTTGCATGAGATTGATGCAGTGAAAATTAGTCTACAGAAATATTATTCATTAAATATTATCATTTGAGTCACTTTATTCTTCTATAAAGTGCACTATTAAGAATTGTTTATTCCCTTTTTCTTAAACCTGAAGTTTTCTTTCTTTAAGACCTTTGGGATCTGAAAGTGATATTTCCAATATTATGGTTTGTTAATTGGAATAATTATTATTTGAAATGGTGTCTCTTAAAAAATTATATGCATAATTTTTCATGCAATATTTAACAAACTAATTTATAATATGAGAGAAAGATACAAATTTTAATTCAGTTGCCCCTTCCTTCCTTTCGTTTAGATATTCATTTTGTTCATAATTTCCCAAATAAACACTCCTGAAAACAAAACTTTTTTTTTATTTTTTACTATAAAAGTTTAGATTATTCTATATTACTTTCCCACATTTGTCACACAAAATTATTAAAATCTAGAATTTTCTTCTAACATTTCACTATAGCATTCTAGTTAACAAACACATTCTTATTATAAAAGACTTGACCTCAGACTACCAAACTTCCTATAGCCATTTAATTCATTTATACAACTGATGTACCTAATCACATATATGTGATAAAGATAAATGATCTCCAATATATATATTTCATGCTGAACCAGCATTCATTAGTTGGCCCAGATCACTATCTCCACACATATATACAACCAGTGTTTTCTTGAAGGTTTGTGATGATGATGTTTTAGTTGTATTTATATATTGGACTATTTCGATCATCTAATATGAATTTTTTTTAAATATTTAAATATTTAAATTTTTTTAAAGACATTCAATACGTATATTAGATAATGAAAATAGTCCAATATATAAATGCAATATTTAGTCAGTGCTCAGTTTATATTAAGATAATAAATCTTCAGTTTTTAATTGACTAACTTCAATTGTCTTCACTCTCCAACTTTTCAGCTATTCATATCAATAAAAATTCCAGAACGAAATGCTCAAAACTTTTGTTGATGCCAATGTTATTGTCATACCCATTTTGATATGGATGGGTGAAAAGTTAAAAGTGAAAAAGATTGATGCTGATCTATTAAAGTTTGAAGATTTACTATCTTAATATAAGCTGAGAACTGATTGTACATATGTGTAGAAGATGGTGATCTGAATCAACTGATGATTGCTGATTCAGCACAAAATACGTATATTGAAGATCATTTATCTTTTTCACATTTACTTGATCATGCATATCAGATGAATAAAATGGATTGGATGGCTGTAGAGAATTTAAAAATCTGAGTTCAATTCTTTTATAATTACATTAAGTTTATTGTATAAAATATACATATATTTTAATATTACAAAGTTATTGTTGTAAATAAAAGAAATATAATTCTATACATTTTTTTTTTTTTTAAAATAATACTAATTAATCAAAATGTTTATTTTTCCCTTTTTAGATTTATTTTATTTTTTGATTTATTTTGTTACCAAGATTCATTATTAATTTTATTAATATATATATTCATAATAAAACAAATGTGTTTGTTGGTTGTGCATGTGTGTTTATATTTACTTTACTAGCACATATATACTTCTACTTTTTTTATGACCAAGTTTTCTATCTTTAGTTAGAATAAAAGTTGTTCTTGATTCTTTTAACAGTTATTACTTACCTATATATAACAAAATTATGTGAATTGATTATCTTTAAAAAACCCAATTATATAGCTTAATACTTTGGTATTCTTTAATTTTTTTTAATTACAACAATTCTCCCTCTCACTAGATTGCCATTTAGATCTAACTGTTTCAGTATATAATTTTGCCAATAATTTTTCTATTTCTTCACTTGCTTTAATTTAAGATATCGATTATAATTCCAATTCAACTTTATCGATATTCAGAAATTGTAGTAATTGTAAAAAAAATCTTTGTTTTATTTTATTTATCACTATATAATTTTTTATAGGGGATTTGAACATAAACTTTCAAATTTCCTACAGCTATCCACTCTATCTCATACAACCGATACATATGACCACACACATGTGAAAAAGATAAATGATTACCAATATATGTATTTCGTGCTGAACCAGCACTCATTAGTTCGCCGGATAAACATTTTCCACATACACATATATAAAGGTAATCGTTTATCTTTTTTACATATGTGTGGTCACGTGTATCTGTTGTATTAGACAGAATGGATACCCGAAGGAAGTTTGAAAGTTTGTGTTCAAATCCTTTATAGTTACAATTAAACTGCAGGTATATAAAATATGCCTGTATTTCAGATATTACATAATTCTTTATAGAATTCTTCCACACATTTAATGTTGCCATCTCCGTTTTTAGTAATAGTTCCATCTTTTGTTTTCATTGCAGAAACATATATAATAACTAATAATCGTACATTATGCAGATTAACCCAAAATTTAGTTTAAACATATAAAAATTATAATTATTTCAGTGTATGTTATCATTTTATTAATTATTATCTGATATATTTTACTTTTGGTTTTTAAGTTGTCATAGTAATGTAAATAATAATGATAATACTGAATTTTCTTACTTCAAAAAGAAAGAGATTGCTGTTAAATGAAGTATTTTTCGCACCTTGCAAATGCAATTTTTCCTCCTCCGCTTCTTCATAGAGATGAAAAGATGAAGAGGCTTTTCTTCTTCTATAAACACTACTATTTTTATTTAAGCAAATACTTTTACTTTCTTTGCTTATAAATTTCATTTTTTTCTAATTAAACAAACATTCTTTTTTCTTCTAGATTTAAAAATGTAGCATTTGCTTTATCTTTTAAATTAATCTATTTCTCTCTTCTCTCTATATATATATACAATCAACTTCTCCCCGTTCCTTCACAAAAAAAAAGTAATAGAAAAAAAATCTCAAGTCAATTGAATACAATTGTTGAGCACATCTTCCTCGTTACTATTATTTTATTATTAATAATAATTGATTTGTCAAGCATCGCATTATCTCCTTACGTTACTGATCAAACTATTATTACTAATAATTGATTTATCAAATTTTGCATACAATTCTAAATGGTCTAAAATCACCTTACAACAACATTGATACATTGATATTTAGAGCAAAAACTAGCCAGTCTATATGTTTTTTATTGGTTATATAAAATAACTGAGTATCAGGCAGGCTGACAATTTTTGAAATAGGTAAAGTTAAACAATATGCCATAATATTGTACAAGAAGCAACAATTAGACAGAACATACAGACAATTACTAATTTAGATTTTTGGTAAAATAGTTCATCAGTATATACTATCCTATCATTATTACTAGAATAGTTTTTGGCTCAAAGATTTCATCACTAAAGAATTTTTAATCTGAATCTAATGCTGTTAGAATTTTTTGGATTTAGTACATCTTCCTCATATCTAAAAGTTCTTCTTGCTGATAAAATTTTATAAACTGGGCACAATCTAGGGATATAAGTAGGAGAGGATTGGATTAGGATGTTTTAAGTACTATCATCTGGCATCTATTAACTAAAACTTACACAAGATTGCAGCGCTATAATAAAAGTAATTTGCTATAATATGTAGGAGGGAATGATGTGATAATTTGGTAGTTATTTTCACAATAAATTAAATCAATAATATAAATTTCAGCCTAAAGGTATATATATTTAGGAATAACTGAAAATAGATATTTAAAATGACCATAGAGATTATGATGGAATATAAATAGAATTATAGGATGATATATATATAGATGTATAGAAATTTCGTTCTAAGATGAATTATTTAAACAAAATATAATACTTTTTTTTTAAAAAAACAGAGTGCTGAATTTTAAATTTTCCTTATAAAATAATAATAAAAAAATATAAATATAACGTTTGAAATAAGTTTTGTTTAATAAATACTTAAAAAATACAATATAGTAATTTTTGAATTCATTTTAAAAAGTGATTCTTTTAAACAAATGTTTTCTTAAATTTGTTCAATATTTTAAGTATGTTTATTGTTTGTCTGAGTTTATATAGCAATAATCGGATAAAAGATTTCTATTGAAATTACATAATAGATTCTCTGTATTTTGAGGCAGTTTGTTTACGTAAACTCATTTATTGAAAATATGTTTGATATTATTTTTAAAAAAAATTTTTTTTACTTTGTTTAACTATTGAATGCTATTGTAATGGAACACAATAACTTAAGATATTTTCAAATTCAAGTGTTTAATTAATATATTATAGCTGATACAATTGCTTTAATATACATAAATGAAAGAAACAGCGAGGACTGTTTTTTGGTTATGTTACGTGACATTCCACCAAAAAAAATATTACTTTTATCATAGCCCTTCTATTCAAGGGTACAAAGTGAAATTATTTTATATTACTCAACTAGAAATCGAATCTAACTTCAGAAAGCCGCCAATTATGGTTTTTATGCTGGACTAGATCAAGCATTTGAATATATATGTGCACATACACAAAAATGACTATGCTGGAATGGTTAGCACACTTGGCAACCATGTCACAACTCAGGATTCAAATCCAGTCTAGATAAAACTTGAACATTTTTTCCAGAATCCACATTTGGGTAGAAACAACTCATATTCAACTCAAGTAGACATCTGATATTTGGTCATATTTTTTTTTTTCATTTTATTCAAAAACAAGGACGTTAAATTACATCAAAATATAGTTAGTAAGGTCTGCTCTGTTCTTGTTTCTAGATAAAAAAAAATGTTGGAAAGGACTTTGTAGGATATTTAAAGATTGTTCAATTTCTACTGCATCTGTACAAATACAAGGTGCTATAATGTTTATAGTTTATATAGATTTTTATTTTCAAAATTTAGATAATCACCTAATTTGGTTTAGTGGGAGAATGATTCTGAAATCCAACTTCTATTAATTCCAATTCTATAATTTCCACTGCTCAAATATTTTATGAACCCCAAACTATAAATGCTTCAATTGTTTATTAATCCCTTTTTTTGTGTGTAAGATTCTGACACCTTGGTTATGTTGAACTACTCTTTTTTTTTTTGAGTTTGCAGCTTTCTTTCAAAAACCTGTTTATCACTTATGTATTATTGATCAAAGAGTAAGAGTAAATTATTGTCTCTCTTAAGATTGATTTTTAATAAGAGTACCAAACTCTTCATACAGTAATCAATGGATGCAGGAAGGTTTGTGCATAAAGTCCCTATCTAGTGCCGCCTATCCAATATCCCTAGACTAGTTTCTAGCTTATGGATTTAATCAATGAGGAGCCTCGGATCTGAGCACACTTTACCTAGATCATAGGATCTAATTTAACTCCTTAGCAATGCACAAACCTTCTTGCATCCATTGGGTACTAAGGCTAGCACTGAGTAGCACTACTGTATGGAGATTTTGCCATTGTATTAAAAGCTTGTGTAAGCATAGAACATGGTGGTCATCTTTTAGAACAAATTTATCCAAAATAGATTACTAGAATACTTTACAACACAGATTTTTAAAAAATAATTTTTAAAATAAATCTGGAAATATGCTTAACTTTTCATCTAAATTATATTTAAAGTGATAAACTGGCTTGCTTAATAAAAAAAAACAAAGACTACCATTAATACAAAGTTTCAGTGTTTTGGGGTATTAATGCTTATTTTATTTACAATATAGCAAATGAACGTCATATAGAAACGAATCTCCTTTTGATTGAAACTGACATTGGTATAATAAAAAAGCAAATATATTTACACATTTATTTAAAATTGATTCTTTAGAATCTGTCTTGTAATGTATCTCTAAAATGTTTTTAGAGATGTTTCTTCCATGAAATACATTTGTATTTCCATCAGTACATATTTGATCAGCCATAAAATCATTTATGTGCTGATTAAACCATTAATCTTTCTGCTTACCTAGCTATCTATATGTCTGTTGATACATTTATATATCTATTTATTTAGAAATTTACCCATCTTTTTATTTCAACTATCTCAACCTGGTTATCTATCTATACATATCTGTAAATGTTTATCTATATTTTTATCTATCAATTTATTTATCTTTATATTTGTTTATTTAAATATCTATCCATATTTGTTTATCTACATGTTTATCTTTTTCAGTCAGTCTGTCTATTTGTTTATTATCTCTATACTTATCCATCTACCAACATATCCAGGAATATGTAATGGATAAACATTTGTGTATATTAAATCTATTATCAGAGAATAGAACATGCAGCTGATAAAATTTAATAAATTCGTTTCAAAACAAATTGACTTTTTTAAAGATATCAAATTCTGTATTTTATTAGAAAAAAATATGTAAAAACACAATTTCAAGTGTATTTGAAATTAAATGTTTTAGATATGTTAAAATAATTTATTATTTGATAAACAAATGAAAGATGAAAGTGCTGTAGGTAATTTTGGTTATGATAATAGAAATGAGAGAGGACATAGACTTGAGAAAGAACATAGACTTGTGGAGTTTGCAGAAAAAAAAACTTTATATTATGAATTCTTTTTTTTGAGAAAAATGTTAAAAGGAAATGGACATGGAAGTATTCAAATAAAAGTACAGCAGAAATTGATTATATTTTGACTAACAGAAAATACATATTTCAAGATTGTAATGTTCTTAATAAATTTAACATAGGAAGTGATCATCGATTAGTAAGATGTAAGATATGTGTTAATGCAAAATGAGAGAGACAAAAATTGTTAAGAAAAACAATATTTACAGTTGATATTCCTAATCTTCAGAAACATTCTAATGAATTTAAATTAGAACTTACAAATCGGTTTCGAGTATTAGTAGATTTTGAACATGATTCAGATTTGAATAAAATTAATATGAAAATAACTGATACACTTTTAAAAACTGCAGTAAAGATAGCTGGTAGAAAAAAGCAGCAATTGACCAATAAAATTTTTACTGAGACTAGAGAATTTATGAAGAAAAAAAGTAATATGAAGATATATAAAAATTATGCATTAAAAATGATTGAATATCTTGAATTTTATAAAAAGGTGTGGAAAAGAGTTGAAAATTATATAACTGTGAACCATCAAGGAAAGCTGTAGCAGAGAATAAAAGTCTCAAGAGCGTAAAACAACATTTTGGTATTGTAGGAAATTTATATCTGCAATAAAAAAAAAGATGGAATTATTACTAAAGAGAGATGACATCATGAAATGTGTAGAAGACTTCTATCAAGAATTATATAGTAATAAAGAACAAGTATCTCCTATATCTACTGTATCTTACAAATTGCCCAGAATTTTAAATGAAGAAGTGAGACATGCAATTAAATTTATGAAGAAAGGAAAGGCTCCAGGTTATAATGGAATTATAACTGATATATTAAAAGCAGATGAAGAAATGGAATTTTTTTAGCAAAGTTATATACCAAATGTCTAAATGATAAAGATGTACCAGTTGATTTGACAAATGCAGTATTAATACTAATATTTTAAAAAGGAGATAAAGAAGATATTAGAAATTACAAACCTATCAGCCTTTTATCAGTTTTATATAAAATTTTTACAAAGATAATTACAACTCATCTACAGAGAACATTGAATTTCCACTAACCAAGAGAACAAGGTAGATTTAAAAGAGGTTTTAGTACAGTAGATCATATTCAGATATTGAGAAGTTATAGAAAGGACAAATGAATATGAGTTGCTATTATGCTTTGAATTTGTAGATTATAAAAAGGCATTTGATTCTATAAACATTTCTTCAGTGATTAAAGCATTGGATCATTAAAGTATTGATCCAGAATATTGTCATATTTTAAAGAATATTTATAAAAATGCAATGGCAACAATTATATTACATAATGATACTAGGAAAGTCAACATTGAGAAGGGTGTAAGACCAGATGACTCCATATCTCCAAAACTTTTTGCAGCAGTAAAGCAAGAAGTATTTTATGAATTAAAACAGGAAGCTAAAGGAGTGAAAGTAAATGAAGATTATTTAAGTCATTTAAATTTTGCAGATGATGTAGTTGTTTTTGCAAATAATGCTTTAGAGCTTCAGAAAATGCTGCTGTAGTTATCAGATAAAAATAGGAAAGTAGGACTAAAGATAAACGTTAAAAAGGCTAAAGTAATGTTTAATGGACTTTCTCAAAATATGAAAATAAAGATTGATTAGAATAATTTAGAAGAAGTTAACAGCTACAAATCCCTTGGTCAGATTATTAATACAGATGGATACATAATGGATGAAATTAATCATAGAATTAAACTTGGTTGTAGTGTTTTGGGAGAAATAACTTGATACTAAAAGGAAATATGTCTATGTGTTTGAAAAGAAAGTTTTTAATAAATGTGTTTTACCAGTTCTTACTTATGAATCTGAGACTTGGACACTTAATAGAAGAGCAATACAAAGACTTCAGATCACTCAGATAAGTCTGTAGAGATGCATGTTGGGAGTAACCAGAAGAGATTGAAAATGCAAACAAACAGGTGTTACTGATCTCATTGATAAAATTAAATGATTGATGTGGAGTTGGGCTGGACATATTTTTAGAAGAGATGCTAATAGATGAACAACTGAAATTTTAAACTGGTTTCCAAGCGATTGTAAAAAACTCAAAAAGAGACCATATGTGAGATGGATGGATAAAGTAAAAAAGTGTGCATGGATAATGTGGAGAAGAGAAGCTAAAGATCAGAGAAGATGGATTGAACTTAGAGGGATGATGTGGAGAAGAGAAGCTAAAGATCAGAGAAAATGGACTGAACTTGGAGAGACCTTCAACCTGCAGTGGACTGATAATGGTTGATGATGATGATGATGATGATTTGTATGAACTATCTACACGGTAAATATTAAATCAATATTACATGAATTTTTAATCTTTAAGAGTGAGACAGCATTGTAGATATTAACATATTTGATATCTAATGGTGTACAAAAAATAAATATTTCATTTTATTGATTAATACATAAAGATTTGAATATTATTAATTGTAAAACTCCACTTTGCTGTTTTTATGAAAATGGTTCCATGTGATCTAATACTTATTTTCAGATTTATAAATTAAATACTGAATTTACTTAGCATTAACATTTCGCACAATGAGTAATAGGTCAACTCATGGTATATACATCTTATTATATTTTCAGATTGAAGGGCGGGGGGTATGTACTAGAACTAAATTCAGTAAACAAAATTTGTCAAAAAAAAAAATTCTTTGCAAATAAAAAAACTCATGAACAGAACTAAACAAAAGCAAATTAACAAGGAAAGAGTTTCATTTTAGTCTGTAGACTATAAAAAATGATAGAAATAAATAAATAATGATTATTGCAAATTTTAATATTTTACATATATATTTGTGTAAAATATAACTTCAAGTAATCAAAACTATCTTTAATAAAGTAAAATTTAACCTACAATTACAGAATAATTTCTGAAAAAGTAGGAAAATATGATTAATAACTGTGTTTAATTTTTTTAGTTTCTGACATCAATAAAGTTTTATTTAATTAAAAGTTTAATTCATTAAAATCAAAATGTAAATGACATTTAAACATAATGATAATTTAAAAAAGTTATAAATAATAACAAAATAGATTTTATGTAAAGTTATTTAATTTTCATGTTTTAATTAATAAACAGTACAGACAAACATCCTTTCACTTTTTGTTATATGACTAGGCTATGCTTGTTCAATTTTTATTGGTTAAAAATATTTTTTTTAAAATTTAATTTATTCCTACTAGCTCCTGATATCTAGTAAATATAGTTAAAATTAATAATTTACATAAATTCATATTTTATTTAAAATTTCTACCTCTAGAAAATAGACATTTTATGTGGATGCATGTGCACAAAGTCTCTGGAATCATCACAAGAATATTATGGTATATGAAATGAAAATGAATTAACTAAACTCCCTCTGGCTGTGAAATAATTAAAAAAATCCACAGCACTAACATCAATAAAATCAAAGAAACAAGACAAATCCATCTATTCATCACATAATCACCATTTCTTATGTTTTCTCATAACTGTTATTAAAACAGGCAAAACTCTCCATATAGTAGTGCCATTTAGTGCAAACCAGAGCTCCTCACTGATGAAAGCCACAAATTAGAAACTAGTCTGGGAATATTGGATGAGTAAGCACTAGATAGGGATTTTATGCACAAGCCTTTTGTCATCCATTGATTACTCTGGCTTCCACTGAGTGGCATTACTGTATGAAAAGTTTTGCCTGTTTTAAACCTATCTATCCTTTTATGCTCATGTAGAATCAATACTAATACCAAATACGAATATAATAATATTAATTAGGAAATCATATTTCTTAAGCAGAAGATTATGCAGTTTGCCATTATAACAATCCCTGCATTGGTAATCAAATTAGAAGTCAAATACTGAATTTGCAGTCTTGCGTTATTAGCCAAGAGGTATCGCAGCTGCCATGCAAGTAAGTAGTTGTTTGCAGATGGTTGTGGGTTCGCGTCCCAGCCGATGCTATGACATATGGAAAAAAAAAATACTGAATTTGCACACAGCACAAATCTATATAAAATAAAATAAAAATTGATTAAGCTCCCTCTAGCTGTGAAATAAAACAAATATATTGCCTCATTTTCATAGCATACAAAAATGGATCTCTCTAGTATTTTGTGCTTTGACATTAAAGAAGTGGGTTTGTTTAGTTATTTCATGTAGAGAGAGTTTATTCAATTTTTCTTCCACTTTATATATACATAAAACATTCATAATATTAACAACAATAAATATAGATAATAAATAAACTTTGGAAAAGTTAAATAGTAAATAAATTGTCAAAGCATGCGTTCGTTCTGTTGCTTCAACATAATTTTTTCTTTACTACATTATTTTCAAGTCATGGAGAGTATGCTTCTGCAATTTATTTATCATTTAATACGAGAAAAATTAAATTATTCTGTGGTTTTATTTATTTCATACATACACACACATATATATACACGTATATTGTGAAGAAAACAATATATATTTGTATCTGTAATATACTTTGTGTAAGAAAAGATAAAGTTAACATTAAGGTTAAAAAATCCAATTAATAATGTAAATAAATGAAATAATTGTTACATTTTTATTTACCGTTGCCAAACTCACTCCACTCACAACTTTGACACTATCCACCTCAGATAAATACAATAATGATTAATAGATATATATGGGAAATAGTGACCTGGATCAACTGATGAGTGCTGGTTCAGCACGAAATGCATATTGGGGGTCATTTGTATTTTATTGTGTCTTTATTTGTATGAATTTAAAAAGAGTGGGTAAGTATGAAGGTTGTTTAATATATCTATAAATGAAATAGAATATGATTATATTTTCGAAGATTTAAGTACTTATGGTTTTAGAGAGCTATGTGTTTCGCTTTTATATAATTTTTTCTTATATATTTTTCTCTGTAACTTCAAAATAATATAATTATTTGAGACTTAAAAATATTTTGTTTCTTAAACCTTGTCTTATTATTGAATAGAATCTAAAAATTAATTAAAAAATGGAAAAATGTCTTCATAACTTTTTGAGGTAAATAAATATTCAATTATAAATAATTTTGAGAAAAGTAGAGATAAATGAGAGCCTTTTAATAATAACTAGTACAGTTAACCTTTTTTTTTTTCATATTTTAGTAAACAAGAATGGTAAAGTGATAAGTCTATATAAAAGGCACGTACGTATATTCAATTTTAGGCAAAAAAAAAAGGGAAAAAGTGCACACAAAATGATTAGTTAGGCACGGGGATAAGAAATAGCAGTCTGTAAGTTTAAGAAGGGTAATATCCTTTAAATAAAAAGATTGTCCATCTAATTATTAAACAGAAAAAAGTTTTTATCTTAAAAAAAAAGTCTTCATCAGCAATCATAATCATTTCTGGGGGAAAAGCTGTCCTCATGATAAAACACTAGCAACAAGAAACCAGCTTTTGAGCAAGTCAAATAATTTCTTGGCAACCAATCACAATCACGAATATTATTTTGCAACAAGAAAGGATTAATCACTAGAATTAATTTTTTAATTATAGCAACAGTGGCATTTCTAACTTTAGATATAAAAGCAACTGGTTGTTTGGTAAATGTGCATCACATGATGATACAATAAAATTACCATCTGTATGAAAGAGTTTCCTAATGCAATACTTAAAAATGTAAAAGCACTACCAACTTTAAATCAATATATATGTTTACAATTATCTCTGCTATAACCATCTCTTGTGAAGGCAAGTGCTATTTTGTCAAAAAGTTGATATTTTTATTTTTAAATATATTTGCTTCCCAAAAATATGATTTATTAAACATCATATGCAATGATAAGGGATTTGAACTCAGAATTTCAAACTCCTTATCACTATTCACTCTATCTTATACAATTGATACACATGAGAACATACAGGTAAAAAAGATAAATGATCTTCAATATATGTATTTCATAGTGAACCAGCACTCATCAGTCAGCCCACACTACTATCTTCCACACACACATATAAATATATTAATCAGTGCTCATTTTATATTAAGACAGCAACTCTTCAAATTTTAATGGACAGATTTTAATATTCTCCACTCTCCAAATCTTCAGTTATCTATATCATTGAAAATTTGATGATAGAAACACTCAAAGCCCTTGATGATGGCAACATTATTGTCATAACCATGTTGACTTTGTCACTCTAACCCTTAATGTATATGACTTGGGTATTTAAATGTGCATATTAAATCCTATACATGAGAGGTCAGAGTGATTTAAATTTGACATGGGTATGACAATAATATCAGCTTCATCGAGAGCTTTGAATATTCCATCATCAGAATTTCAATGATATAGGTGGCTGAAGAGATGGAAGATAGAAAAGATCGATGCCTGTCTACTAAAGTTTGAAGATGTGGTATCTTAATATAAACTGAGCACTGATTATATATGTGTGTGGGAAATGGTGGTCTGGATCAGCTAATGAGTCCTGGTTCAGCACAAAATATGTATACTGGAGAATATTTATTTTTTTACATGTATGTGGTCATATGTATCAGTTATATAAGATGAAGTGGATAACTATAGTGAGCTTGAAATTCTGAGCTTGAATCATTCTAATTGCATTAAGGTCAGTATTGACAAGCTATTTCTATTAAAAAAAATATTACATATTCAGTCTGTATTCTGTCCATCCCTCATTTGTGTATTTAAATGGACATATTAAGGTCCTCTGTATGAGTAATCATAGTGATTTAAAATCAACATGGGTTATAACAATAAAATTGGCATCATCAAGGGCTTTGAACATTCCATTATCAGATTTTCAATTATATCAATGGCTGAAGAGTTGGAGGATGGAGAAGATAGAAGCCCATTGAGTTATACATGCTTGTTTAGCATGAAATATGTATACTGGAGATCATTTATCTTTTTCATATTTACATAATCATGGGTAGATCAGTTGTATAAGATAGAGTAGATAGCTGTAGAGAACTTGAAATTCTGAGTTTAAATCCCTTCTAATTACATAAAGTTTGATATTGACAAGATACTTGTATTTAAAAAAAATTATATATATATATATATATTAATGGTTACATATGTATATATATATACGTATATTAATGATTACATATATATGTATATTTACACATACAAGGCATAATATAAAGAGAGAATAAAAATGGCAGAAATAATAAATGTGGGGAAATGTTTAAAAAAAGAAATAAAAGATATTATAATCATTTATGAAAAAATAAGTAATATAAATAGATTAAAAACAATATCAGAATAAAAATTGAAAGAAGATTCCTTCTAAGTTCAGGATTGTCCAGTACTTTTGTATTTAAAAATATATATATATATATATATACACACACAAATCATAAGCTAAAGAGAAAATAAAATGAGAGAAATAATCAATGTGGTAAAATAATTCACTAAATAAACAATGCAAAATCTTTTGATTTACTATGAAGCAATTTTCAAATCTAATGAAATGATAGTAACAAATGTAAATATATCAAATTTATTAAGTGCAAGCAGATAACATTGTAATAACATGAAAGCTAAAACTTTCAAAAGATGCATTTTAAACATGCTTAGTGACAGTCAATCAGATATAATAATGACTGCACATGGAACTCTAAATTCTAAAACACAAGTCAGAACTATAAGAAAAAGATGGGACCCATCTTCGCATTGTTTATTTATATATAATATTTAGTGAATTAAATGTGAAAGTATTTTAAGCTTCACACTCTTAATTCAAAATGCTTGAGTCTGGCTTATTTATATATAAATTTAGGCATAGAAGAAGGTGTGTCCCATCTTTTTCTTATAGTTCTGACTTGTGTTTTAGAACTTAGAGTTCCATGTGCAGTCATTATTACATCTGATAGGCTGTCACATAAGCATGTTTAAAACACATCTTTAGAAGGTTTTAGTTCTCATGTTATTACAATGTTATCTGCTTGCGCTTAATAAATTTGATATATTTAAATATGGCAAAATGTTTAAAAAAAGAAAGAAAAGATATTATAACCATTTATAAAAAATAAGTAACATAAATAGATTAATAATATCTGAATAAAAATTGAAGAAAGTTACAAAAAAAAGAAAAAACATTTCATCAGTTTAACACCAAATATTTAAAATGTTATGAAAATATTGCATATAAAAGAAAAAAGATGCTTTTTGTAAGCATCAAAAATAAATAAATAATCAAATTGATTTATTAATCCAGAGTTTATAGGAAGTTTGAAAACCAAATATGGTTATAATCCATAGGTTTTAAGCTGCAAACCCCATTCTAACATTGTTTCAAATCAGACAGGAAATTAACCTAAACGGAAAAGTGTAACTTAAAGATAAGCCAGCTATGGTGTGATTTTTTTATATTTCAGCTAAAAAAGAAGTATCAGAATTAAGTATTGATATCATTGATATGACTATTAATTAATTTAAATTATGAAAATATCATACTCTTTACCAAATGAACTTATTCAAACAAGTAATAAAATATCACGATTTCCCAAGATATGCTTATTTTGGTGTTAGTGCATGAACCCATTTATCATGAAATATTTATAAGAATTGTTTTTATTATTACAATTTTATTTTCTAGTCTCAAATTTTCTGCCCTCACAACTTTAATAGCATTTACTACAGCTTTTCAATTTGATAAAATGATATGTTAATCTTTGATTGAGTTTGAAGTATATATCTGAGCTAGAAATGATATCATCGATCTCAAATTTAATACCTGATCTAAAAATGATATAAGAATATGTAGTCTAGTAAATTAATAATAATCATCAACATATTTATTTGAAATAAATAATATCTAATATGTGATCACAAAAAGTTTGACACTTCTAAAATACTAAAACAAATGATAAAGACAAGAGAAAGAGATTGTGACTTGGGTTAGGTGAAGAGCACTGGTTCAGCATGAAATGCATCTGATCTTTTTAGATATCTTTATTTATTTGGTCCAGTAGTGTGTGTCAATGAAAGGTCAATAAAGAGTGATGAAACTGATGAATTAGAGTTATTTGTGGTGATTAATTAAAAAAGTTACATACTAATTTTTAACTGAAGTATCTAAACTATGATTGACATTATAGTCTAATAAATGGTTATTAGTAATTATTAATGTATTTATCTGAAATGATTAGTATCAAAATTGTGAGTGCAGAAATTTGATACTCATAAATCAAATGTTATAATTTGGGATTGATTAAATACTGAGCAAATGAGAAATATTTATAGAAGATTATGATATCGGCCATCGGTAGAACGCTGTCTAAGGATAAATCATGGGGTTCATTTGATTTTTTCAAGTATCATTTTATTTATGTTTCTCCAATGTGTGGCAGAGCCAACATTTTAACTATATCTAAAATAGAATTGTTTTTTAATTTGATTTTCCATCATTTCTTTCTCCCTGCATTATTATAGTATCATTTAACAAACTAGTGGTAGCCTGTAAAATTTGTAAGCAGGGGTGATTTAATGCAGTATCACCATTAAAAAATAAGGAAAAAAAATGCAACAAAACAAAGCATTTCTAATATTGCAGCCACACAACCATTTTACTTCTATATATTAATCATTGTTAAAAATATTAAGGTATGTTTATTTTTGCTAACTGCTGTGTAGATGTTGTATTTAAAGATAATAATGTCTGGAGTGGATCGACCTTTACTTTTTATTCCAATTTTTGTATATAATGACAATTAGGAAAATATAATTATATATATTCTATACTAACACCCATCGTGATAAATATTTAAAATATTTATTTTACTCATAGGTAAAACTCCATATAGTAGTGCCACTCACCACAAGCCAAAGTAATCAATGGATGCAGGGAGGTTTTTACATAAAATCCCTATCTAGTGCCTAATCTAATATCCCCAGACTAGTTTCTAGTTTGTGACTTTCATCAGTGAGAATTCTTGGATCTGAGAGCACTGCATCTAGATCTTAGAATCTAATGCAACCCTCTAGTAGCCATCTATTACCATATTAGCTAACTATAAAGCTTTGAATCTAAAATGAAAACACAATAATGTTTTCAATTCAATCTCATTAGTTTTTATAGTTGTATAGATTTGAACTCAGTTCAGCATCCATAAATTTTGGTGTCTTTGGTTCTTAACTAATCACAGTCACCATAATCCTATTGGGCAGGATTGGTATTAATCTGCTAAACATGACATGATCACCACTCTTTTTGCTTACACAAACTGTTTATACAAGGACAAAACTCTCCTACAGTAGTGCCATTCAGTGATGAAGTCTGGGGATATTGAATGAGTAGGCACTAGATAAGGATTTTATGCAAAAACCATCCCACATTCATTGATTACTTTGGCTTTCATTGAGTGATGCACTGCATGGAGAGTTTTGCCTCTGTGTAAACAGCTTTGTATGCAAAGAAAATGGTGATATGTATATTTAGTGGTTTAATATCAATCCTGCCCTGTAGGATTATGAGGCTGTGGTTATTAAAGAACTAAAAACACCAAAATGTATGGATGACAAACTGAATTCAGATCTATATGACTATGCAAGCTAATGAGCTTGAATTGAAAATAATATTGTGGTTTTTAGTTTGGACTCAAAGTTTTATGGTTAGCTAATAAGGTAAAAAGTGGCAGCTGGAGGGTTGCATTAGATTCTAAGATCTAGATGCAATGCTATCAGATCCAAGACTCCTCACTGATGAAAATCTTCACCCTGATGAAAACCACAAGCTAGAAACTAGTATGGTGATATTGGATGAGTAGGCACTAGATAGGGATTTTATGCAAAATCTTCCTGCATTCTTTGATTACTCTGGCTTGCACTGAGTGGTGTTGCTCTATGGAGAATTTCGCCTCTGTGTACAACAGCTTGTGTAAGAAAAAAGAATGGTGATCATGTGATGTTTAGTGATTTATTTTACTATTTTGTTATATTTTTCTCTAATAAATATTTATATTTAATTTATAAATGCTAATTGCAAAAGAAAAAACAGAATATTTTATTGCTCACCTAAATGGAAACAATAGATATGTATTCATTCGGAAGAGAAACCAGTATAGATACCAAGCTCATCTAATCTAACTATTGATGCTCCAATAGTAATATCCGTTAATCTCGGGCGGAACTTGCTGAAATTGACGAATTTGCAACATTTAAAATGTTTCTTTTTTATAAACGGATTGCAAATTATTGAATGATTGTTATATTATTGATATTTTCTAGCACAAATTTAGAAATTAATTTTTTAGGAGTTTTGTAGAGCTGCAGTGATTACGTACCAGCTGCCACTGAATTTTAAACTAAAATCGAATTCAAAATTACAAGATTATTTTGTTCAGTCCCTTTGAATTAAAGTTCCTGGATAATTCGACTATTGCTTAATTTGTTATTTTGTGTGTTTCTTTTTTTTTTTTTTTGTTCTGTTTTTCACGACTTTGAATTATCTTACGTTTATTACAAGATAAGTTGGAAAAATCTTTTTAATGGTAATCTTTTTTCTTTTCATTGATTACGATAAGTGAAAAAAAAAAATTCTCTGCGGATATTTTTTCTTAGCAAACAATGTTATTCATTTTTCCTATTCATGTGGAAAAATTAAAATTATATTAAAGTACAAATGGATTCTTATTTAAACAGATCGCCCACTATTATATTTATTATTAAAATTACGTGTATTGAACCGTTATATACAGCATCTGTAAGCATTAATTTTGATTCATATTCACTATGTAATTACAAGAAATAATTGATGAGTAAATGATAAATGATAACAAAATAATCATGTATCTAAAGGGAAAAAGATTCGTACCAATACGGAGTGAAAGAGTTCTGGCAATAAATGATTATAAAAATCTAAAATTCAAATAATTAACATATTGCTAAAAAATATGAACATTATATATATATATGTTTTATTAAAATTTAAAAATGATGCTTTTTATACCATAATATTGAAAAAACGTGTAAATACAGTTTTTGGATTCCTCTTGCATGCGAATGTTTGTGTATTAGTATTGTTGTAGCATTAAAGTTTTATTATAATACTAAAGAGGCTTTATTTGTAATAACGGTAGCAGAAAGGAATTAGCTGTTAATTGAAAGGAGACCGTTTGATTTTTCTTGGAGACCTTAAAGGAACCGAGCAGGGCAAATTCTTAATGTTCACCCCATACGTTCTTGTCGTTGCAGTGTTATTACTATGTGATTACTCATATAGTATACGAACATGGATAGGTTGCTTACCAACATGCATTAGCCAGCATGATAAGTTTATTGGATTTTAACCTCTGAGTTTAAGATCAAGGAACACCACAATTTTTTCTTCTCAGTTGCATAATAGCTCTTCGTTGAGTTTTCTTGAAGCAGAATGAATATGTGTGTGAATGATTTTTTTTTCTATTAAATATTTGCAATCATAACACCCAGGGGTAAATCCTGTTCCTTATTGTCAAGAAGTGGTAAAGTCTCAGCCAAGTGGTCAAAGGCTGAAGAAAGAATATTCCCTTTCTGCAATATGATGATAACATTTTATTTGGGTACTTACAACTGCAGATAACTTTCAAGTGAAGGAAGATTGCAAGAATTGGAAGAAGAATTGTCTCATATTAAATGGAACATTATTGGACTTTGTGAAGTTAGAAGGAAAGGTTAAGAGACAATTGATTCAAAAAATGGACATGTACTTTACAATGAAGACACAAATATTCAAAGTACAAATGGAGTAAGATTCATTATAAATAAAAAGTGGGAGAACAATATTGTGGAGATTGATGGTATATCAGACAAGAGTGGCAATATTATTTACTCAACTTAATAGCATATATTAAATGCAGATAATTCATGTTTATGCCACAACAAGTTTTCATTATGATCATGAAGTAGAAGATTTTTAAATAGATGAACAAAAGGCTTTTGATCACACAAAACAACATTTTAAAATTGTCATGGGAAAGCTTTAATGCTAGAATCGGTAAACAATTGAAAGAAAAAAGTGCTATAGATAAATTTGATTTTGGTGATAGAAATGAAAAAGGTCATAGACTTGTGGAGTCTTGAGGAAAAAAACCCTATATATATATATATATATATATATATATATAGGGTTTTTTTATATATATATATATATATATATATATATATAAAATGATATATATATATATATATATTATAAAATGGAAATGAACATTGAAGCATCCAAATGACAGTATAACAGAATTGAATTATATTTTGACTAACAGAAAATATGTATTTCAAGACTGTAATATTCTTAATAAATGCAACATAGTAAGTGATAATCACTTAGTGAGATGTAAGATATATGTTAATGCAAATCTAGAGAGAGAAAAAAATATTAAGAAAGGCAATATTTACAATTGATATACATAATCTTCAGAAACATTCCAATGAACTTAAATTAGAACTTGTAAATCGTTTTCCAATATCAGATTTTGAACATGATTCATATTTAAATGAAATCAACAGAAAGTTAACTGACACACTTTTAAAAACTGCAGAAAAGATAGCTAGTACAAAAATGCAGCAATTGACCAGTAAAATTTGTACTGAGTCAAAACAATTTATGAAAAAAGAAGTAATATGAAAATATATAAAAATGATGAATTAAAAATGATTGAATATCTCAAATTTTGTAAAATGGGGCAAAAAAGAATTGATAATGATATGAAAAAGTATAAATGTGAACTAGCAAGGAAAGCTATAAAATGAATAAAAGACTCAAAGGGGTAAAACAATATCTCAGTATTGGTTGGAAACTTATTTCTGCAATAAAAAAAAAACAAGGTGGAACTATTATTCAAAAGAGAGATGACATTATCAAATTTATAAAGAAGAAAAAACCTTCAGGTTGTGATGGAATTATAATCAATATTTTAAAAGAAGCAGGTGAGAAAATATAAAAGATTTTGGCAAAGTTATATACCAAATGTCTAAATGATAAAGATGTACCAGATGATTAAAAGAATGCAGTATTAATATTTTTAAAAGGTGATAAAAAGATATTAAAAATTACAGACCTATCAGTCATTTATCAGTTTTTACATAAATTTTTTACCACATAATTACAACTAGTCTACAGTGAATTTTGAATTTTCACCAACCAAAAGAATAAGCTCAATTTAAACATGGCATTAGTACAGTGGATCTTGACCAAGTATGGGGAAAAGTTGTAGAAATGACCAATGAATATTTGTTGCAGTTATATATTGGATTTTTAGATTTCTTCTGTAATTAAAGAATTGAATTATCAAGTTATAGACTCAGGATATTGTCATATTATGAAAAATATTTATAAAAATGTAACAGTGATAATTAGATTATGTAATGATACCAAAGAGATTAACATTGAGAAGGGTGTATAACAGGGTTGCTCCATATCTGCAAAACGTTTTACAGCAGTTTTGCAAGAAGTATTGCAGGGAGGTAATTGTTTTTTGAAAATAATGCTTTAGGACTTCAGGAAATGTTGCAATAGTTATCAGAGAAAAGTAATAAAGTAAGAATAAAGGTAAATGTTAAAAAGATTAATGTTCAATGGATTTTCTCAAAATAAGAAAAAAGATTGATACTGTTGAGTTGGAAGAAGTTAACACTTACAAATATCTTCATAATATTATCATTACAGATAGAAACATAATGGATGACAGTAATACTAGAATTAAATTTAGTTTGAGTGCTTTTGGTAGAAATATGTTAATATTAAAAGATAATATACTTATATGTTCAATCAAGAAGGTTTTTAATAAATATGTGTTGCCAGTTCTCACTTGTGAATCCAAGACATGGAAATTTAACAGAAGAGCAATGCAGTGATTTCATGCCACTCAACAAAGTATAAAGAGATGTGTGTCAAGAGTAATAGAAGATATGGAAAATAAAACAAGTAAGAGAACAAATAGGTGTTACAGATATCAAGACTAAGTTGGACTAAACATATTTCTAGAAGAAATGATAATAAATAGGCAGTTGAAACCTTAAACTGGATTCCAAAAGATTGTAAAAAAAGATTTAAAAATGATCACATATGAGATGGATGGATGAAATAAAGAAGTGTGAGAGGGGTTGATGTGGAGGAGAAAGGCTACAGATCAGAGAAGATGAATTAAACTTGGAGAGATCTTCATCAATGGTTGAAAATGATGATGATGATGATTTATAATAACAATTATCAAATCTTCTATGATATTTTGATTATAAAAGGTAAAATTTAGACAAATTTAATTAGCACTATAACAATAATAATAATAATAATAAGTAATGATACATAGGAAAACAAAATCTACTAACATTCACATTCTTTGCTAATTGAAGATACGAATTGCCCATATATTTATATATATTTAAATCATATAACCATGTAGTGCTATGGTGATATGACTTACATATAATAATGATCTGAGGCACTTTACTGTTTATATATATAATAATATTTTTTAATTAACTGAATATATATATATATTGTACTGCTAATGAATAGCACTCCATGTAAAATTGTGTTTACAATTATTAAAAGTAAATTTTTTTATAAACAATGTAAAGATTTTAAAATTAAAATTCTAATAAATAAAATCACTGCAAAATAAGTTTCATAAAAGGAAATGAAGGTTTTAATAAATAAATAATATATAGGCCAGAATAAGTTGAGAGAGTTGTTGTTTATAAAATTTTAAAGAGTTTTATTATTAGTTTAAAACAGTTTGCTAAAAGTCAGTAGTAATGTTTTACAAATTAATTAATGGGGGGGGGGTAAATTTAACTTGACAAAAACTAAACTTTAGAATAAATTAAGAAAGTGTATTTAGAAAAGTCAGTTTAATAAATGAACTCTATAGCTGCATAAAATGAACTATTTATGTGTGTGTTTGAATGCTTGTACTTATTTATGTTTATATTATATTACTATTGTATGTTTATCATAATATGTGTCAAGATAAATGCTATTATGTATTATTATTTTATTCAGAAAAGAAATGTTGAAGTCATAAATTAGTTTTCAGTTAATTCTAAATATTTAAAATAAATTATTTTAGAAATTAGTATTTGTCGGTCAATTTTCTTGATTATACTCCTATAAAACAATTTAGCAGAGAAGTTAGAGCAGCCATTTATTGTATTATTCTTATGATTGAGCTAGTTGGGATTTCTTAGGCAGTGAATTAGTTTTCCAGCATTCAGAGTATGTTAGTTGCTTATTGTAATTAACTGGCTCCTGGGGTTTATTCTGAAACAAAAAGTGCTCTGAATAATAGGCACTGGATTTTGCAGTCAAGAAGATATGTGGCCTTGAAATGTAGTCATAGTTTTGTATCTTATCTATAGCTCTGGCTTGGTCATAGGTGCCCTCTGGGTATTATGCTTTTCTGCCTAAGGGAACGGTATGGAGCAATATTTAAATTGCAGTGGTATAGATCAAATTTATAATAAATAATTGTATCATATATTATACATATAAGAAATCGATAATTGTTCATCTTAAAATTTGCCTTTCACAATTTTCCATTTCTATTAAAGAGTAAAAATGTATCCTAGATTTGGTTTTCTATTCCATTCACTACATCACCCAGTTCAATATATATATAAATAACTACAACCATTAAATGTCTGTATTTTTAAATCATATAATAATAATTCAAACAAATATATTTAACACAGTATTCAAAATTAAATAATATATTCTTTACCAGAAGTACTTTCAATTATTTCACTGACAATTTTTATCAACTGTTAATACAAACGTACAAAAAATAAAAAATAAAATAAAATAAAAGTAATAATAAGAAAATATTAAATAAATTCAAAAGTGATAAATGGATTTCTATTCCTTTTATACTAAATTAATTAATAAACTTTATAGTGGTTTGTGTAGAATTTATTTTTTCTCTTCAAATAATATAAATGATATGATAAATAACTCCAAAGCCAAGATTTCTAAGTTTGAATTAAACTCTGTTATATATATATGTTGGAATGATGTTGTGGAATAAAATATATAGGGGAATCCAAATGTACATTACAAAAACGATATAATGATCATAAGACATTATATAAACGTGTACAGAAAGAAAATATATCTTCAGTAAATATGAAGACTCCATCAATTATATTTGATCATAATAAAACATGTAATTATGGTTTTAAATTTAATAATAGAGATATAAAAATTATTCAAATTGAAAGGTGTAGTGAAAAACGTAAAATTAAAGAGGCAATGATGATATGGAGGAATAGAGGTGATTTACTGAATAAATAATCGGCTAATATAAATACAACAGAATTATGGAAAATTTGAATAGATTGAATGATGGGTAATGCAAGTTTTTATTTTTTGTACGTTTGTATTAACAGTTGATAAAGATTGTCAGTGAAACAATTGAAAGTACTTCTGGTAAAGAATATATTATTTAATTTTGAATACTATGTTAAATATATATATATATATATATATATATATATATATATATATATATATATATATATATATATATATATATATATATATATATATTGTACCCTTCCTTAACAGAATACTACTGAACAAAATAATCCAGCTAACTGGGATAACCACAATGTATTATAATTAAGTTGCATAAACTATTAAAATAATACAACATAAAGATTTGCTTAAAATATAATATCTAATCAAATAATATTTTTCATTTAGTAATTCAAGATAATCTTAAAATAATAAAAATATCATAGCACTTAGTTTTTAAATAACTAATCAGGGTTCTAAACCATACTAGTTAATCTACTTATTTACAAAAAAAATCTAATTTGTAACTAAATCATTACTGTAAACAACATAAGGTTTTGCTAAAATAATAAATATAATTATAAAATTCCTAACATGAGACATTTAGTAAGATACACTAGGTAAAACATTGAAAATGCATTCCAAAAGATACACCCTCAATGGCATAAGAGCGTTACTCCTACTAAATTCATCTAATAAATATATTATGTAACACTCCCACATCTTTAAAATACACCTGTAATAATCATAAACATAATTTATGAATTACTTACAAAATAACACATTATTTAATATTCCTTTACTAAAATATTAATTAATAACAATCTCCCAGAATAAACTAACAATAATTGCAATAAAAAAAATCATAATACTAATAATAATCATGATAATAAAAATAATAATGATAATCATCTCAGGTTCATCTCTTAATAAATTAATAAAACAAATTAATATGTTAATCGCTGTAGTTAATTATGATATGGGATTCAATATGATATTTAACTACTCCTACAAAATAATAAGTACAACAAGCAACTAAATATCCTTATGACTCTCAATACAGAAACCTAATAGTTTAAAATTCAGAAATAAAAACATAATAAATTTTAAGTAAATGTATTGTATAATTTTCCCATGTTTAATGTGGTATTCTTAAAAATATATATAATATTCTAATATTATTGTGGCAATATCAAGCATTTCTTATAGGTATGGTATCAAGTGAAAATAATTAATAATGATTAGTTCCTATAAGGTGATAATAAAATATATTTGGTTACAAAATCAGATATGCTTGAATAATGTTTAAGAAAATCCTTATAATTCATGTCCTGAATAAATAATATATAACTGATAATTAATTTCTGTGGATCATGCATACAATGTGATAAATCAATAATTAACATGCAAATAAATTATAACTGAACTACAGTAACTTAATTTAAAAAAAAAAAAAAAAACAAATTTATTAACAAGTTAACAATAAATTTTATAGTATAACAAATTAAAATATTTACAAAGAAAAGTATATTTACATTACTTAGCACAAATTAAAGAAAAATATTTACAATAAGATGACATAAGAATATAAAATTTAAAATCAGAAATAGCCTTCACTCTGACTATTTTTCAAAATATAATACATTAAAATGAAAACTTTTATTTTACCATGAGATAACCTATTTAAAATATAAATATTCCAATGCATGTTTACATTTTAACAACATCTTTAAAATATAAATAAAATATTGAAGAAAATTATTTAAAATTTTTATTTCAGTTTCATGAAGTATTATTTCAATATTTAATTGTCAGAAAATATCTTAATAAAAAAATATTTCCCTTCAAAGAAAATTACTTTATTATGCAAAAAAAATATTCGGGAGTAAGTTTTATAAATCTCTGACTTAACTAAAAGTAACTTAACAGTAAAAAATTTTAAGAAAATTAATTATAAATTGAATTGCTTAAAGTTACTTTCATCTTGGATGTTCTTTTATACATCACATCATTTCCAATCTCATTTTCACTTTATCCACATTCATTCATTTTATTATGTATTGACTAACAAGTGATCTCTTATATTTTGATATAGGTTTTAATTATTTTATTCTTGTATTGCACATTACAGAATTCACTAAGCATCTCAACATCATTTGAAGAAAAATCTTCGCATACTCAATCTTGCCCTCTCAAAAATAACTACTACAAAATAATTCAGTCATTATTTTTCAAGCTTTAATTATCTTTTATGATGATACTTGTGGAAATGAATAGTGACTAAGTAGGGCATAGAATAACAATGAGAAAGTTTTAAAAAGAAATAATATTACCATAGGCACAGTGGAAATAAATGAAATAGGTCCATATTCAGTGGGCACCTAAGATTAAGTCAGGGCTCTATTTTAGCACACTTATAGACATAAAAAAATGTGACTGTCCATAAAATAAATATACAGTTTTATGTTATCTGTATATTTCAGTCAAATTCAAAATACATGGAATTACAATTCTCCAATAATAACTTTCAATATGACCCCAACAACAGGATTTCATAAAATATCATTACTTTCCAGATCATTATCAATATTTGTCCCACCATATATTTCATTCAACATTTCATTCAACATCGCAAAAATAATAAACCAACAACATTCTAAAAATAACTCTTAAAAACAATACTGTAGGAAATGGCAATGATCTAAATCCACACAAGATGTTTTTTAAAAGCTTCCATACTCAAATAATATTGACAATTATTCATAAAATGCTATATATCTTATTCATTTATTAAGGAATAATGTAGAGATTAATACTATATTTTTATATAATATTCATTAAAGTAACATTTCAACAATTAGACAATGCCATATAATTATGCATATTCAAAGTGTTCACATTTATCTAAAGAGTAAAGTAAAGAAAATATCCTTATAGGTTTTACAAAAAACATTTATATGCATTTATCAACACTTACACAAATACATGCCATACTTTACTAATGATTCATTCTTACATTATTAATATTAAACTCAAGCAATGCATACTATAAATTGAAAATAAGTATTAATAAATATATATATCTCTTCTCAAATATTAGAAAAGAAACAAATTTTCAAGCAATTATATAATTATAATAATTATAATAATAAAATTACCAATGATCTCATAATGTTACAAAGATAATTCATGGTGTTTCGCTTCTTCACTTCCATTCATTGAAATAAAAGTTATGATTACAATCACTTTCTGAATATTTTTTATAAAAAAAATATAATAATAATTATTATATCTAAAAACTATTTCCTAACCATAACTTAATACTAAAAGTAATAATGATAAACTTCCAAAGTATTACATTAACTTAATACTAAAAATGAATAAATAATAAAGATTAAAGTTATATGTCTTTTTTTTTTCTTGTCCATAAAGTAAATTGCACTCTAGAATTTGCAATTATGAAACTTCCTCCATCGCTAGAATACAGCTGAATACTATATATTTTTTCCTCTCTTGGCACCTCATAAAAAAATACATGTCCACACAAAAATCCAAATCAATCTAATATAATTTATGGGAAAATGTTAAAATCCTTTAAGACAAAATGTTTATTCAGTCCTTTCTGAAATTTTATCCAAAAGATTTAATCCATGTTGTATAATAGTTTAAAAATCCATTTTTCAAGAAATAATCCTTACGTAAGTTTTTCCTCGGTCGTATATAAAATAAGCATTTATTACAACAAATATGATATTAATAATGTTCACATTTTCAATGATAAAATTATCATAGAAGACGTTATAGTATGAAATATTATTTTAAATACGTATATCAGTAGACATTATATAATTTAATACATTTATTTTATGTATTTTATAGCAGATATTTAGTCAGGAATTCAAGTAATTATCTTTTTTTACCTTAAATAATTTGATTTTTTTATCTTTTATGTGTATATTTTCAGATATATATATATATATAATTGTATTAGTTTGGCATTATTACAAATATAATTTAAATCTTCTTGAAAACAAATTCAGTGTCATTATTTCCAAATATATTATACTGTAATTTAACCCATTTATCGATTTAAATAGCCAATAGTTTCAAGACATATAAACAAAGTTCAAAGTATATTTTTCTTTTTTAAAAAATTTGTCTCAAAGGCTGTTGCTTTCAATTATAAATTTATTTGAATGGTTTTTTTAAAGGACAAAATGAAATAAAGTCTATAATATTAATTTAATTATAAAAACAAAACAGGCATTCAACACACCATCAGATATTTAAAGCTTAATTGTAAAATGTAAATGCAGAATCTTAATTTTCCCTTCTTAGAAATTTTAACTTTTAAGATAAAATATTTGATGAATTTCCAGTTCCTCTGTTTCATTTCAAATAAATTCAATGCATTATAATCTATAAAATTCTTTTTAATTAAACAGTCTTTTCAAGCACACAATTAATAACATTTACATATTTCTTATGTAATTTTACTTCAGGTATGTTGTACTAATTGTCCTAGCAATTGGCATTCATATTCTGAGGTATACAAATAGTTACTATGTATTCTACATAATTCTGAAGATCTTGAGTTAAATTTCAAGTAAATAAAAACTGACAGGAAAACTTTTGTGTTTAGTAATACATTTAAAATACAACTATTCTAATTAAAATTTTCACTATACTTTTAACTAAAATAATAAAAAAATATAAAAAATTATCACTGTAAAATTTGTAGATTATAGAAAAACAATTGAGAAGTGAAATATAAATAATATGTTATTGGTAGAAGTGAAGAAATGTCTAGACAGACATCAACCTTAGTATTTATACCTATCTGATCCAACGATTTCATTGGGCAATACTGCTTGAACGAAATTACTAATTTACATATTTGCCCAAAATGATTTTTAAAAATAAAGTTTTAAAAACTATGAGTCATCGATATTAAATATTTTTTAACTTATTTAATACTTCAATTAGCAAATATTTTACCTAAAACTTTGATATTCTTATTTAAATAATATTACAACATTTTAATAACTTAGAATTAATTTTTAAAATATATTATTACAATTAAATAAAAATAAAAACAATTTTAAATATTACTTTTCAAATATTATTTTTAATCTGTTAATTTTGCTACATTTTATTGTATCAAACATTAATCAACAAGCTAAATTAAAGTTTTATTTCCCTAACTTTCTGAAAGCACACATAGTTACACACAAACCCAGTCATGTGATACTTTCAGCACTCTTTTAAAATAATATTAAATTAATTTGACATTTTAGATCATATTTGAAGCAAAATTAATTATTTAAAGTGTGTAATATGAAATATTTACTACTAATTTAAACCTACCCTATCTCTGTAGTATTTTTAAAACTAGAGCAAATAAAAAATAATATATTTTAAATATTTTATTATACAATTTTGGTATTAAATTTTTGTGTGTGTATTCTTAATATTAACACAAATATTAAAGTTTTTACAAATCTACTTTTATAAACTCCTACCTACTGAGTTTGAACCCCTACTATTTAGAACATAAAATTATATATAATAAAAGCACTTAATTTTTTTTTAAATATTGCTATCTTCTAAACTAAATTACTATCTGTACTAAGTGTAAAGGGTACCCTATATATATATCATAACCAGTTGGATTACAGCACACACACTAATATAGTGTATGTGCATATATATATATGTAAAATAAAGGAAAAGTAGAAATAAACACAGAATAAATTTCTATAGATATTTGTCTATCTTTCCTAAAATAAAATAATAAGTAAAGGTTAAATAACTCTGGGTTTAAACTAAAATTTTGTTATGGATTAAACTTTTAAAATGGTCTGATAAATAATATTTGTAATTCTGATTTTGAAATTTAAAAAAAAAGAAAAAACAAGCATAATTTATTTTTAAAATCTTCTAATTAAAACTTGTTCAAAATATCTTTTTAAATTAATGCTTGTTTGCATTTCTACTATGTAGTTAAAAAAATCTTAGTAGATGAAAAATTCTAAAGGATTATCACACCTTTGGTCAAATTCCAAAGATTAAAGTAAAAACATGAATATCACACCTTTATAGAAATGTCCAGCTTGTTTTCAAATGGATTAGACAGATTGAAAACAGCCACTGTGTTTTTGTCACCTGACCTAACCATGCTTATAAAAGACTGATTAAAAAAAATATCAGTTAGTTTTGCTGGCAGTTTTGTAAGAGTTGACCAGAGGAGTCTGGTTGTAATATTTTAAGCAGTGGCCAACTAGGCCAACTGCAAAATTCTGCTTGCAGTTTTGTAAGAGTTGGTCAGAAGAGTTTTTAATATTTTAAGCAGTGGCTAACTAGGCCAACTGCAAAGTCTGGATAATGATTTTGAAGAGAATAGTCTGGAGAGTGATTTTTGAAGAGAACAGTTTGGCATGCAGTTTTGTAAGAGTTAGCAGAAAAGCTAGCTGTAAAGTTGGCTTAAATATTTTGTGAAGAGTTGGTAACTGTAGCAGAAAATGGCCATAGTAAAGCTAGCTGCAAAGATGGCTAGAATAATTATCAAGAGAACTGCCATGAGGATGTAAGAATGCAAGGAAGTGGCTGCTCTACAGTTCACTGGTGGAGTTTGAATTTACATGGAGAAAAGGGTCAAGATTCTTTGTAATTCATAGCCTTAAAAGTGTTCTGGAAAAAGAGTTTGCTGACCTGAAGCTTACAAAATCCAAGTATAAGTGGAACTGACTACAGAAGGGAGAAAGCCAACCATACCAGAATTATATACTTTTACCTGATGATGACAACAAACCTGGACTACATTTTTCTGATGGACCAAAAACCAAGCTTACCAAGAGAAAGCTTGAAGAAATTGGTGTACTTATGCTGCTGTTTATCAATACAGGCAGGGAACCACAGATAAACACATCACATGTGTATGCAGTGAGTTATTTTATTTTAATATTTCTTAAAATGACTTATAAAATTATAAATTAATAACTTAAAGCAAAACAAGTAAATAATTTGCTTGAGTCAAATGTCTAACAGAAAGATGATTTGATATATATTTTTGAAGAAATTATTTTGGTAATTCCTTTAAAAAAAAGACATTAAAAGAATATATAACTTAAATGCAAGCATAATTTTGTCTGAATTAAAAAGTAAAAAAAAAAGTTGTTAAACTTTTTGAAAGAATTAAGCAACAGGATTCTATATACTTTCAATATTGAATTAATTATGAAAAAATATAATATTATTGTAACAAGTTGAAATAGATAAAAGTCAGTGTGCGTATATACACGCACACTCATATATGTAAAAAAATTTTTTATTAAATGTCAATTCATTTATCGAAATATATTAACTCTATATTAGAAATCATGCATCTGTGCACACATATATTGAAATCAATGTAACAATTTGAATTTTGAATAGTAATTACATAAATTAATGTAATAATTTGAATTTTGTATAGTAATTTTATAAGTCACAAAATATGATAATTTTTTTATATTGTATATTACTCAAAATCAGACCTTAAATATCATTTATTTTTTTGTTATTAATAAGCTTGTAGTCAATTGTTAAAAATTGTTTCCATCATCTCTTGGACACATACAGTAATAGAGCTTGTTCTCTGAACTAGATTCGTGCACAGGATGAATATATAAATGGAGATGTGTAATTAGTGCTTTTGAGGCATCCAGAGATGATCAGTCATCATCCTGGTTGGCGCAAAAGAGAATACTCTTTAAAGCCCATGCACTATTATTGTTTATTTTAGTTTAGTCTTATTAAAAATTTAAATTTATAGTTGGCCAGTACATTAAATGGTACTTAAGTGCCTGAGCTTTGATGATAAGCATGTTTTAATTTCCCAGCATTGTTGTTTCGATTTCTGATTATTGTGTATTTTAATGGATGGGCACTAAGCTGGTGCATCCAAGTTATGTTTAAATAATTGCCCAAGTGGCAAAGGCTCAATAGCTATCCTGGTCTACAGAAGACCCATTTCCAATCCAGTCACAAGGTTGACTGTTAACTTATTGTACTAATTTTATTCTGATTTATTATACTGATTTGTTTATTCCCATCAGTTTTGATGATGAATGGTTATTTATTTTGAGTATTACTTTATAATGCTGGTTGATAAATAATTATGCTTTTAGTTGCTCTTCTGAGTTAGCTGGCTGATCTCTCAATGCTCTCAGAGATTCTTAATCTCATGCTTCCCTTTGAATATACTACTTATATATACTTTGTAAATTATTAATATTTCAAATTCATGTTTTAATATGGGGTGTATGATGTTATTCCATGACCCCAGTTCAAACCCAATTTTTCCTACACCCCCATCCCATTACAATATATATATAATAGTTATTTATACAGAATACATGTATTAAGAAAATGTTTATTTTCTTCAATTTCACCATTAATCTTTCACCTGATCGACTTGTTTTTAAACGAGGAAACTTGATATCACTGTAAATCGCTTAGTTTTTGTACTACGTTTATGGTTTTGACATCATTTTTTAGAAGGAAAAAAGTTCTATAAGATGCTGCCATCTATTGAAATATTTTACAAGTAAAAAATCAATAAAATGACCATTTATGTCAAACAAAACCAAAGTACCGCCTTCTCACATCTTTTCTTGAATCTTATTGGCTGTTGAAATTTTGTAAACAAAGAAAATGGAAAAGCACCGCCTTCTCACCATTTTTTCTTGAATCTTATTGGCTGTTGAAATTTTTTAAAAAAGAATATGGCTGCCAAAAAGTAAAGAGTTACGAACGATTTTTGTTTTATTTTGAAAATGATAAATGAATGTTTTAGAGCATTTTAAAGTATTTTTTGATGGAAATACAAATTATTTTCATATAATATGCTAAAAATAAATATTATTTTACAAAAATAGTTTAGATTTTAGCAAGAATTATTTATTCATTGCAAAGTGGGAAGTAGAAATCATAACGTGGAATTGATGCTTGACGTTTCGTTTCATTTCAGCCGTAATCAAAAATTTTTTAAATTATAAATCAAAATTTATTTTTGAACAAACTTTCATTCACTCTCATAATCTGACAAATTATTAATATACTTTTTACAAATGAAACTAAAGTGAATATATTAATAAACAGTCAATATCTTTTGAAAAATTGACACATCAGTTTGTGAATTGGCCAATTAAAAGCTTTGATTTTTACCTCCTGCGGCGAATGATATAATTAGCGGTGGAAGGGTTAATTGATTTCCAGTTAATTTTAGAAGAGATAAAATAAGTTATCTCCATTAGGGTGGAGTATGTTGGGCTTCATCAGCTTTATATAAACCACTCAGCTTTTTTAATATGTCAATAGACTTCCTCATAGTTCTCCAATCATACTTTTCCAAATTACAAGTATTTTAATATTATCAAAATCAGATTTGTTATTTCATGGTTTTTTTTTGAAACTGGTCACAAACTTGATTATGATAATGCTAAAATTCTTACTAGTTTGGAAAATTATGTTTTGAGAATCACGAGGGAGTTGCTTATATAAAGCTGATGAAACCCAACATATTCCAGCCTAGTGGAGACTACTTATTTTATCTCTTTCTTCTAAAATTAACTGAAAATCAACTTAAAATCAATTAATGATGAAACTGGAGAAAATTACTCAACTATCAAATATGTATAGAATGATTGTTCTTTGCTTTATTCTAAGTTGTTACTTCTTTAGATCTAATAGTTTTCTTTAAAAACTTTGATAATGAGAATGCTATTTAGTCAAATATTGAGAATTAATACAAAATAATGGATGGTTTATCTCAAAAATACTTTATTTACATCACATAATGGTGAAAACATTATATATATATTACATATTTTGCGGGTTCATCCGTGTTAAAAACTTTTAATATAAATATACTGATGTTTCGACTTGGTCACACAAGAAATCCACAGAGTTATAAAAGATAGAAAGACGGTTGTAGAGGCGCTACAACCACTGATTTGAAAAAAACATTAAAATTCTACCAATAGCAAAAATGTTAAATTTAGGAATGTTTTTTAAAAAAAATATTTCCAAATAGAAGGAAGTTTGCAAGTATCATCTCGCTTATTGATACAATCTGGCCTTTTAAGTATCTCAATGGTTTCTCTAATTTTGCACTGGTAGAGATTATCACATCTGGATATATATATACCTACATTTATATGGTATTTTTATCCATATGTACTACCATAATAATCATTTAAAATTTCAAATTAATTGCCTTTTTTTTATTTATTGTCATCATCATCAACAACAACAACTATTATCAATCCACTGCAGGATGAAGGTCTCTCCAAGTTCAATCCATATTTTCCAATCTTTAGCCTCTTTTTTTCACATCACCCCTGCACATTTTTTTATTTTATCCATCCATCTTACATGTGGTCTCTTTCGAGGTCTTTTACAGTTTCTTGGAATCTGATTTAAGATTTCAATTATTCATTTATTATCATCTCTTCTAGCAATATGTCGAGTCCAACTCCACTTTAGTCTTTTAATTCTTTCAACAATGTCAATAACACCTGTTTGTTTTTTTACCCATGCACTGTGTTTTATTTATTGTACTTATAGTTATTTATAGTGGTAAGTAATGTCAATTCATGTTATATTTTGTTATGTTATAATTTAATTAATATATTCTTTATATTTGATTTAAATAATTATTGTTTGATTAATATTTATTTTTATCTTTTTTTAATGGAAACAAACATTTACCTAGGCAGTTTAATATTTTTGTAATCTATTGGGTTGGACCTGAACTATTCTTATGCTTAATTTTTGTAGTACTGAAGTAATGAATTGCCTTAATTAAGTAATATTATATATCCTTTGAATCAGAATTTTATAAGGACTATAATAAAACTACCAATAAAAATGTAATTTAAAACTTAGCTATTAGGATTTAAAATTATGCACAAATATAAAAGTGATCATTTTTCATTGGAGAAATCACTGTTTAATGTTTCCTTAAAATCACTCTTGTATGACTAAGTGTAGAAATATTTGCTAATACTTTTTTAAGTCATAAAATTGGATATAATGTATATTAATTTTTTAATTTTAAAAAAATCTGCCAGGATTAGTATTTTCAAATAAGCATTGACATCAAAGCATTTTATTCTTCCTCCATGTTTGATGAAATTAGTTTTTGTAATTACTTTCCACACAGTTGGCAAAATTACATTGAGAACATTTATGTAATAGCAAAAAACTTGATTTTTATAATATTTATTATTAAAGATTCATTATTATTTTTACAAGATAATTGTATAATAAATATTAAAATACAAAAATATAATGCTTACACTTCTAACTTATATGCATATGTTTTATTTTATTTTTAAGAGAAGTTGAATTCTATATAACACAAATAAAAATGATTATGGTCGATAATGATGAACATGTCTTGGGATACTGTGTTAATATCATTACTGATTCTGTGATAACATTATTTAAAATATTCTAAAACTATACAGCAATTTTAATATTTTAAAGAATAATTTTATAGATTTATCAGAGTCTCCCATTTATTCATTACACTTTAAAAATAAGTTTCAGTTCAAGTAGATTTCATTGATTTTCTGGATTTGTTCACTTTACTGTTTTTTGTTTTGTTTTTGCCCACTATTGAATGTTAAAAATATTCTGTTCTCCTTGTATACTCTGTTTATTATTAGCACTTTTTGTCAACACATGACATTTTACTGTAATATTGTTAAAATTTAAATTATTGTGCTTAAATTAATATGGCAACTTACAAAACAGATAGACATACTGTTCTATTATAAATGTCTGGGGAAATCAATAATAGAACCTTATATAATATACAAGTTTGCCATATATATATATATATGAACATGAATTAATCAACTATTACTATAAAATCTATAATGGAATAAAGTTGAATATATGATAATTAATTTACCCAATAGCACATCATATTTGATTACTACTTCTTTAATGGTATAAAATAGCTGTATATTTCAATTAATTTTATTATACTGCAATTAAAGTGGTACTACCATGAAAAATTTAAATAATATAAATTATAAAAATATTAATAATGTAATAAATTATTAAGGTATATAAATGTTTATTTATATTTTGACTGGTTGAATATTTAATATAAAAATAAAATTATGTAGAGTCTTTAAATTGATATCAAAGTATAATGCAATCAATAAAGTAGGAATAATTATTATAAGATTCAAAATTAATTAACAAAATAAAATTTATAATATAAAAAATATATATGATAAATAAATAGTAATACATAAATTGATGAATGGATAAAATAAAATTAAAGATATGTATTATAAATATTTTTAACTTATGTATATATGAAATGATTTAAAAGACGATGCACTAATAAACCAGAAAGAAATTATGTTATTTGTGTAAGAATTAATATATAAACCTTTGAATTATATTAGAAAAATAATTAAGTTTGTTTTAATGTATTTCTTATTCTTTTTACAATCATAAATGGAAAATGACAAATTTAATTACAAACTTGTATTTCACAAATGTACATAAATTTTTAAATTCTTATACTTAAAATGTATTGTTTTACAAAACTATAAAAATAATGAAGCAAATAAAACATACTTTAAAATGTTATATAAAAAATCAAGTTTAATATTAATAAAGATACACAAGATTTTATTTTTAAAATTATCTAATTTTATTTTGGTTATCTTATTTACGTACTATAAACAAACATATATTCTACATTAAACAAATATTTTTTTTGAAAAATGCGCCTTAAACATGCTTATGTGATAGCCAATCAGATGTAATAATAACTTCACATGGAACTCCCAATTCTAAAACACAAGTCAGAACTATAAGAAAAAGATGGGATCCACCTTCTTCTATGCCTAAATTTATATATAAATAAGCCAGACTCAAGCATTTTGAATTAAGGGAATGAAGCTTAAAATACCTTCACATTTAATTCACTAAATGTGAAGGTATTTTAAGCTTCACTCTCTTAATTTGAAATGCTTGAGTCTGGCTTATTTATATATAAATTTAGGCATAGAAAAAGATGGGTCCCATCTTTTTAGTGAATTAAATGTGAAAGTATTTTAAGTTCACTCCCTTAATTTGAAATGCTTGAATCTGGCTTATTTATATATTAATTTAGGCATAGAAGAAGATGGGTCCCATCTTTTTCTTATAGTTTTGACTTGTGTTTTAGAATTGGGAGTTCCACATGCAATTATTATTACATCTGATTGGCTGTCACATAAGCATATTTAAAAGAACATCTTTTGAAGATTTTAGCTTTCACATTATTATATTGTTAACTACTTGCACTTAATAAATTTGATATATTAAACAAATATATAAATAAATAACAATATATAATAGAAGATGTATATTTTTTCTTAGATTACTAAGTTAAAACATATTTATTAAAATAAATATAACAATAATAAAAAAATAATACACTATACAAAATTATAGTTCACAAGTCCTGACACTTCTTAGTACTCCTGTGGCAAGATAAAAATCCTTTAAAGAAATATATCTGAAGTTCATTTAGGTTCTAAAAACATTATTCAAAAATAGAATTTTATCTAATTAATAAAATAAACATTTTAAAATAATGTATGTCATAGCAAATTCTTATAATATTAATATTTCCATTTTTATATAAAATTAAACACTATTTTATCTCTTTGTTTGTTGATCAATTAAATCCTTTGGTTATTCAAATAATTATACATTTATTTTTATATCCTTTTTTACTTATTTATGATAAACATATATTTGTGTAACATCGAAGGCATTCCACATTTCTTTAAACTTTAATATCTTATATTTTGAGACAATTTTATTCTAAGGTATTTCCAGATCTCTCAAAAGATAATATCTTTGGGGACCAAATGTTTTTTTTATTTAGTTATTTATTATCATACTGCAAATTAACTACCAATTTTTATATAAAACACTTAGAAATTTTAACAAGAGATAGAGTTTGATTTCAACACTTGGTTTTTCCATATGTCTTTGCTAATGAAGAAACATTGAAATCATTACCTTGAATATTATTCCCATAGTTTTACTTATTTTTATAGTCTTTGTTATGAAGAGTCAAAATTTAACTCAATAAAGAGTACCTTTTAAATACAGCAGCATTCCAGAAACTAAAAATGCCTTTTACCTTTTAAATGAACAAGCTTGATAGTCTGGGTTAAAATTCCCTCTAATTAAAATAATAATAAAAAATATTAACACTTATAATACCTCTTTTAAAATCATAATTTAATATACAAAAATTAACAAAGCATATGACACACTTGAATGAGAAGCTATAAAGATACACAGAAATTATTACAAGCTAAGCGCTTTCTAGGTCTTTTGCCTCATATTCATAGCAGTACTGTGAGCTGCAGAATGAAGAAATAGGGCAAGGAAACAAAACAGTATGCAAAGTGTATGCAAATGAACTAGATAGTCCAACGTTTGGAGATGTCAAAGCAGGTATCTCGTCTATTGATGGAGTTATTATTGCCAATAATAAAATATGCTTCTCTGATTTTCCGCTTGATGTCATTTTTCTCAATACAGACTATTTTAGGGCTGGAGGGTTCAAACAAATGTCCTGTCTTCTTGGAATGCTCTAAAAATGTTGATGAATTATCATTGTTTTTCATAGCTCTATTATATGTATATCTGTGTTGTGCTGTCCTGTTGATTATGCCTGCCTTGGTTTCTCCAAAATAAATGGCCCAGCAACCAGGTTGTGGGCAAGATATGCTGTAAATGACTCCCCATGTCATTTACAGCATATCTTGCCCACTACCTGGTTGCTGGGCCATTTATTTTGGAGAAACCAAGGCAGGCATAATCAACAGGACAGCACAACACAGATATACATATAATAGAGCTATGAAAAACAATGATAATTCATCAACATTTTTAGAGCATTCCAAGAAGACAGGACATTTGTTTGAACCCTCCAGCCCTAAAATAGTCTGTATTGAGAAAAATGACATCAAGCGGAAAATCAGAGAAGCATATTTTATTAATGGCAATAATAACTCCATCAATAGACGAGATACCTGCTTTGACATCTCCAAACGTTGGACTATCTAGTTCATTTGCATACGCTTTGCATACTGTTTTGTTTCCTTGCCCTATTTCTTCATTCTGCAGCTCACAGTACCGCTATGAATATGAGGCAAAAGGCCTAGAAAGCGCTTAGCTTGTAATAATTTCTGTGTATCTTTATAGCTTCTCATTCAAGTGTGTCATACGCTTTGTTACTTTTTGTATATTAAATTATTGAATGAGAAGTCTTCAAATCTTTAATATTTTACAATCATAATTTAAATAAAATACATATATTTTAACTATCTATTGAAATAATTATATAGATAAATATTTTTTTTTAAAATATGAATAATTTAAAATTGTTTTAATTCCATAAATAAAAATGCACATACAACTGTATACACTCATGAAATAATAATTTACTATTTGTTTATTTGTATAGTAAAGTAAAATATCAGTAAATAAAATATTAATAAACGAATCTATAACAATATATTTTAATCTATCTAATCTTCTTATAATACAATATCAACTTTGTTACAATTTACGAATTAATACAATATCCTGTTAAGCAATTGATAATTAAAAAATCATGAATGCCATATAATTTTATATTATGCTATATTATTAGTAACCATTTATCAATAATATGAATCATTTTATCTTTCAAACATGCATACAACACTGTCTAGAGTCAATTGAAGTGTGTGGCTAAATGTGGTTTAATATTCCAGAAATATGGATTTGTATTCCGGATTGTTTTTGGCCCTTTTGTAGAAGTAATGATGTTGGGACAATTTTGTTGCAAGTCTGGTGCATGATTCTCCATAATAGACAGTATTGCAGCAAGAATTTGAACACTTGTTTATCATTGTTTTATCATTTTTTAAAGAATAGTAGATATCTATTTATCTATTAATATTAAATAGTCACATAGATTAATTATAGGCCAACTTAAAATCTAAAAACATCCATGTTTTACATAAACCAACAAAAAAATTTTTTTAAGAATATAATAATTCCTGATATGAATCTAAACTATGACATTACAATATATATATATATAAGTCATATTTTACAGATTCATCCATGTTAAAATATTTTAAATATTGATATACCGACATTTTGATTTGGTCACACAAGTCGAAATGTCGGTATATCAATATTTAAAATATTTTAACATGGATGAACCCACAAAATATGTCTTTTATATATTCAACCTGTGAAAATCTTCATATCAACATATATATATATATACAGACATCTGTAGTACAATTTAATTTTTTTATGTTCACATTTTAACATCAATAACACCAATTTCTAAAAACTGAGATTAATATAGCTATTAAAAAGATAATAAATATAAATAGACATTGTTAGCATATGCTTTACTGAGTAGTCAAATTAAAAAAACTGGTTGGATGAGATACAACTCAGAACAGTCTTAATACAGATAGTCACAGTTTCAAAATTTATAAATTCATATTTACAATTTCCTATTTGTTTTATTTTGTAATTTATGCTAACTCTGGTTAAATGAATCTATGGGTTACAAGTTTATAGGTATAGTTATGTGAAGATGAGTGTATGTTATGTATAATTTATAGAAGTAGTATGATTAAACACGAATTCATCATTTAATTAAGGATAGTAATAAATATAACATTTTTACAAAAATCATAATTTTAAATAAATTTATTTAAAATATTAATATCAATAAAAATCAGTAGGTGTTGCAAAAAAAATCAGGTTTTATTAGTGTTAACACAATTAAATCTTGAAGTGTTTTTCTTATTGGCAATTTAAAAAAATAATTTTTTTTTTTGGGAAACAACTTTTACACATTAATTTAGAAAGAAAAAATTACTAACTTCCAATTTGATTTCTTAACTCTTATGAAATGTGACTTAAGAGTTAAGAAATCAAATTCCTAATGTCCACTCCATACGTTCTTGTCGTTGCAGCTGTTATTACTATTTGATTATTCATATAGTATACGAACATGGATGGCTGCTCACCAACACGCATTAGCCAGCGTGGTGAGTTTATTGGCTTTTACCTCTGAGTTTAAGATCTAGAAACACCATGGTCTTTCTTCTCAGTGCCTGATAAGGCAGAATGAATGTTTGTGTAAATGATAAATATTTTTCCAATACATATATACAATTATGACAGTCAAAAATAAAGCATGGCCCTTATTCCCAGGAGGCTGTAAAGTCACCAACCAAGGCAGCGGTTGGTGGCCGAAGGCAGAGGGTGCTAAGAATCCCCTGATTGCGGACCCAGGCTGCCATTTGATGACGACTTTTTATTTAGGTACTTACAACTGCAGATCACTTTCAAGTGAAGGAAGATTGCAAGAATTAGAAGAAGAACTGTCTTATATTAAATGGGACATTATTGGACTTTGTGAAGTTAGAAGAAAAGAAGAAGAAACAATTGATTTAAAAAGTGGACATATACTCTATTATAAAGGCACACATATTGGAAATACAAGTGGAGTAGGATTCATTATAAATAAAAAGTGGAAGAACAATATTGTGGAGATTGATGGTGTATCGGACAGAGTGGCAAGATTAGTTATACAACTTAATAGCAGATACCAAATGCAGATAATTCAGGTTTATGCCCCAACAAGTTCTCATAGTGATGAAGTAGTAGAAGATTTTTATATGGATGTACAAAAGGCTTTTGATCAGAGTAAACAACATTTTAAAATTGTTATGGGAGACTTTAATGCTAGAATTGGTAGACAAATGAAAGATGAAATTGCTGTAGGTAATTTTGGTTATGGTAATAGAAATGAGAGAGGACATAGACTTGTGGAGTTTGCAGAAAAAGAAAAACTTTATATTATGAATTCATTTTTTGAGAAAAATGTTAAAAGGAAATGGACATGGAAGCATCCAAATGAAGGTACAGCAGAATTGGATTATATTTTGACTAACAGAAAATACATATTTCAAGATTGTAATGTTCTTAATAAATTTAACACAGGAAGTGATCATCGATTAGTAAGGTGTAAGTTACGTGTTAATGTAAAACTAGAGAGACAAAACTTATTAAGAAAAACAATATTTACAGTTGATATTCCTAATCTTCAGAAACATTCTAATGAATTTAAATTAGAACTTACAAATAGGTTTCAAGTGTTAGGAGATTTTGAACATGATTCAGATTTGAATGAAATTAATATGAAAATAACTGATACACTTTTAAAAACTGCAACAAACATAGCTGGTAGAAAAAAGCAGCAATTGACTAATAAAATTTCTACTGAGACTAGAGAATTTATGAAGAAAAGAAGGAATATGAAGATATACAAAAATGATGTATTAAAAAGAATTGAATATCTCGAATTTTGTAAAATGGTACGGAAAAGAGTTGAAAATGATATAAGAAAGTATAACTGTGAAATAGCAAGGAAAGCTGTAGAAGAAAATAAAAGTCTCAAAAATGTTAAACAACATTTTGGTATTGGTAGGAAATTTATATTTGCAATAAGAAAAAAAGATGGAATTATTACTAAAAAGAGAGATGACATCATGAAATTGGTAGAAGATTTTTATCAAGAATTATATAGTAATAAAGAACAAGTACCTCCTATATCTATTACATCTTCCGAATTGCCCAGAATTTTAAATGAAGAAGTGAGACATGCAATTAAGTGTATGAAAAAAGGAAAGGCTCCAGGAAATGATGGAATTATAATTGATATATTAAAAGAAGCAGGTGAAGAAATAGAAACAATTTTAGCAAAGTTATATACCAAATGTCTAAATGATAAAGATGTACCGGAAGATTGGAAGAATGCAGTAATAATATTAATATTTAAAAAAGGTGATAAAGAAGATATTAGAAATTACAGACCTATCAGCCTTTTATCAGTTTTATATAAAAATTTACCAAGATAATTACAACTCGTCTACAAAGAACTTTGGATTTCCACCAACCAAGAGAACAAGCTGGATTTAAAAGTGGTTTTAGTACAATAGATCATATCCAGGTATTGAGAGAAGTCATAGAAAGGACAAACGAATATGAGTTGTCATTATGTTTTGGATTTGTAGATTATGAAAAGGCATTCGATTCTATACACATTTCTTCAGTGATTAAAGCATTGGATCATCAAGGTATAGATCCAGGATATTGTCATATTTTAAAGAATATTTATAAAAATGCAACAGCAACAATTAGATTACATAATGATACTGGAAAAATCAACATTGAGAAAGGTGTAAGACAAGGTGACTCCATATCTCCAAAACTCTTTACAGCAGTGCTGCAAGAAGTATTTTGTGGATTAAAATGGGAAACTAAAGGAGTGAAAGTAAATGGAGAGTATTTAAGTCATTTAGATTTCGCAGATGATGTAGTTGTTTTTGCAAATAATGCTTCAGAGCTGCAGGAAATGTTGCAGGAGTTAGCAGATGGAAGTAGGAAAGTAGGACTAAAGATAAATGTTAAAAAGACTAAAGTAATGTTTAATCGATTTGCTCAAAATATGAAAATAAAGATTGATTATGAAGAATTAGAAGAAGTTAACAGTTACAAATACCTTGGTCAGATTATTAATACAGATGGAAACATAATGGAGGAAATTAATCATAGAATTAAACTTGGTTGGAGTGCTTTTGGTAGAAATAACTTGATACTAAAAGGAAATATGCCTATGTGTTTGAAAAGGATGGTTTTTAACAAGTGTGTTTTACCAGTTCTTACTTATGGATCTGAGACTTGGACACTTAATAGAAGAGCAATACAGAGACTTCAGACCACTCAAAGGAGTATGGAGAGATGTATGTTGGGAGTTACAAGAAGAGATCCAAAACGCAATGTATGGGTAAGACAACAAACAGGTGTTACTGACCTTATTGAAAAAATTAAAAGATTGAAATGGAGTTGGGCTGGACATATTGCTAGAAGAGATGATAATAGATGGACAATTGAAATTTTAAACTGGATTCCAAGAGATTGTAAAAGACCCAGAAAGAGACCATGTGTGAGATGGATGGATGAAATAAGAAAATGTGCAGGGGTGTTGTGGAGAAGAGAAGCTAAAGATCGGAGAATATGGATTAAACTTGGAGAGAACTTCATCCTGCAGTGGATTGATAATAGTTGATGATGATGATGAAATGTGACATTTTGAAAATAATCAATTTTCACTATTGTATAAAATCTTTATTTTATATTAAAGCTCAATAAGTTGAACTTGATTTCTTTTTAATTTAATTTTATAAACAAATAATATTCTAACAAATCACATTTGGTCTTCTTAAGTATTTAACAACTGACTTGTAAATCAAAATAATATTCTATAAATGACATCTATTGTATTTAGTGCAATCACTTTTTTAGAAAATAAATGAATTATTTTTTATTTTTTTAAATATGAATAAACAATGGTAGATTTATATTAAATATATCAAATTCAACTTTAAAATCTTATATTTGCTTTATAATAATTATAATTTTTGAAAAAATGCTAATATTCTGTTAATTCTGACAGATAATGGTGTAATAGAGGTTATGGTTTTCTTTCTTTATATTATGGCCAAGTTTACTATCCTCTATTTCTAAAAACAAAAGATAAATGAATAAACTGAAAGTTTACATGTGTATCTCTCTTTGTTTTAAATAATAATCAACCATTTAATGTGTAAAAATAATCAAAAATATTTTATAAACAAAAAAAAATTATATTTTGTTTATTCCAAAATCTTTGCATGAAAACTACATTTGAAAGACATAACCATTTGGGTAGTTTCTTCTATTGCAAAAAACAGAGTAATGCCTTATATCTAAGTTGACTGTTCATATCATACTGACTTCTCCAAATCAGTCCCACAGAAATTGGCTTTTTTAAAAAAAATCTACATTAATATCACTTTATTTTTTTCTTATTGCAGCACTAAATCCATATAATATTAACATAATTATATTCTTCATTACTTTTTACAATGCCTTTTTACAACCCACTATTGATAGTTTTGATTGCCCCAGTAATATTCTTCAAGATTTGGGAATATAAGTAGAAGTTCTGAAGAAGATTGCTAGTGCAATTGAAACTGTCAATAGTGGTTTGTAAAAAAAGCATTGTAAAAGATAATAAAGAGCATAGATGATATTAATATCACTTATGATAACAATAAACAGCAATGTAAAATAGCAAAACTATCACATCATTCAGAACTAAACATGCTATATTTTCTAATAAATCTGAAAGCTATCATGTTTAATGTCAAATTTTCTAACTATATTAATTGTAAAAAGTATTCAAACCTAAATTAATCTTAATATAATACAGATTAATGCCATCAATGACTTAATTGTCAACTTATTACAATAGGTAATTCAGAAAATAATATCTTAAAATATTTTGTTTATTTGGATTTATTGCAATAAAACACATTTATTAATCCCTCTCATCTGGCATCTATTGTTTATTCACATTTACATTACATGGCACAACTACAACAAGAAAAATGATTTGTTAAGTATATTTTAATACTAACAAAATATTTACATTTATTAAGCATTATTGTCTGACAATTTTCTATTTTTCAAGCTTACACAAGACATCAGAATTGAAGAAGAAATAAATTTGACACCTTAGTTTTGTAAGGTTGCATATTTCTAGAAATATTACACAAATTCATTCACAGTAAGATGAAATAGTAATGTAAACCAATATGTTAAAAATAATTATTAGAAGCAGAGGCCAAGTATAGGTTTAGAATCTGTAGGAATGAAACATGTCTCTATTCAGATATTCACCCAAAACTGGGTCCATATTTTACAATAATATTATTTTTTTTACAGGCAGTATATCAGTGGGAGCTTTATCCACCAGTCAGTTATGTGTAGATATCCATTTACTGACTAATGATGAATGGTAGCTGAGTTATCTATGAAACAGTTTTCTGAAACTTCCTAATCTTATTTGAGCCTTGAAAAAAAATTATAAGTTTAACCAACCTAATTTGAACTTTAGATCATGAGCAAGGCATACATATGTGCAAATTATCACACCTAGATGTTATTTTAGAAAGTTATTAATGAACCAGTATTAAAACATATTTTACTATTACTTTATTAATATAATTTTCTGAACATCAAAGATAGTGCCTCGTCTCTCTCTCTCTATTGCTTATATTTCGCTGACTGACAGACTCAAAATAGAATAGTACTGCAAAATAAAGTTATATCTTTATAATGATTACAAGTATTAAAATGTTCTTAAGTATCACTATTTTCTTATTAATATTCTCATTGAAAATAACTTTTATGATCAGCATATGACTTAAGAGATCACATTTGTATCTTATTGGTTTATAGTGGCATTGCGTTTTTTTTTTGCTGACTTCATCTATTTTTATTGATGTTTGAATAACCATACTCATTTACTAAATGCAATTATATAATTTATTATATTAATGTGATGTGATGTGATGTACTGTAGCTTCTTCTTAAACAAAGGCAAGAATCTCTCAGCAATTATGCCCAGAGAAACCTGTTAGCTGATGTGATGTATTGTAGCTGCTCCTTAAATAGAGTCAAGAATCTCTCAACAATTATGCCCAGAGAAATCTATTAGCCACTTTATTTTCCATTTTCCCATATTCCGCTCCATCCTATTTCCACAACATAATCTTTGTCAGATCTATAGCCTTTATATCTAAATCCCCCTTATCTTTTTCTAAACCCAGCATAAAAACCAATAATCCATTTTCTGTGTAATCACTTTTTTCATATTATTCTTCCACAACTTCATTATATGTGCCCTTTCTGTTTTCAATTAACAGATGCCTAATATTTTCTATTCATTCTTTACATAATTTACAGACTAAATCAACCATATTTTTTCATTTACATGTATATTCTCTTGTTACTAAAGATCCCATTCAAGCCTTAAACAATAAACTACTTTCCTTACTATTATCATATATTAACTCACACCTAATATTCTGTTTATTTCTATATATATTTAAACTCTTTTTACTCTCCATTCTAGTTCTTCATCTCTCTAACTCCCTATTCTTTATTAATAAATGTATTCTTTTATCTTATTCCTTACCACTATAACCCTCAACAATCCTCCTAACACAATCAACCCATCTTTTGTACAAATATACTGATATAAATTCTTTATCCAAATCTTTTGCATACTGCATTACCTTTCTCACCCATCTTGTTGCCTGCCCTTTACTCATAATGCAATTAAATACTATTTTGGGTATTCTTTTATTATCCATAAACTGCAATCTACCAAACATTTTCATTTTACTTTTTGCATCTCTTATATGAAAACTTGACCATCCCATTTCTCCTTGAATTGCCTCCCTTGCTGTCCATATATCTGCATCCAATGCATGACTTCCTACTTTCCTTTGGACTTTATTTTACATTGACGCGCCCTCTCCTAAATGCAGTGTAAAATAATTTATTAGGTAGTACTTCCCAATAAGTCAAAGATTACATATTATATAAAAAATACAAACTGTGACGTTGAGATAAATAAGGGTTTCTTTTTTAAACAAAAAATATTAAAAGTATTTGATTAAAATATGATTAATTGCATAATAATAAATATACTATAATCGATTGATTTATTGTTCGAGGGTTTCTCACAAGTTCGGATACGACAGAATTGGATTTCAATCCACGGGCTTTCAGCTCCTATCAGACATTCTACCAATGCAGGAAACCCCAGTGTACCGCAGAATAAAAAAGTAGCTTTTTATAGTTCTCATAGAAGAAAACTGTTTGAACATTAATTTAATAGAGAAATTACTAATTTGCAATAGTTTTTCTTTTTAAAAAATTCAAATAGAGAAAAGATAGCGAATATTTTTTAAGATTTTATGGATTAGAGTATAAACTGTTTAACTTTTTTTAAGTGAGCCTTTTTTATATATTTCTTTGCACAAAATGCACCAATAAGAAAAAATGTAAATGTAGAACTTTTACATTTGTAAGCTTTCTTTGTGTCGAACAAATTTTGAAAATAATCTTTACTGAGCATTCCAAAGATTATTAAGAAGAAAAAGTGATAAAAAAATTTAAAATAATATTTATTTAAATACTAAAAAAAAAAACTTTTTTTAACTTTTAACAAACTTATAAAATGTATAAAAGTATTTAAATGGGTTTAAGTTAGATATATCAGGAAAGAGAGCGATGCTTTCAATAAAAAGCAGTGACTATAAATCGTGTTTTTTCAACATTTCTAAATAAAACTTTCTAAAATAATCAAGACAAATTATGTTAATAGATTTAATTCATGAATATATAATATATTAATAATTTTTATTAGTCACTCATTAGACTGGACATTATTAATTTAATGAAATAATATTTCTAAACATCACATGATCACCATCTCTTATGCTAGCACAAAACTGTTATTAAACAGGCAAAACTCTCCATACAGTAATGCCATATTGTGCCAAACAGAATAATCAATGGGTGCCAGAAAGCTTGTGCATAAAATCCCCATCTAGTGCCTATTCATCTAATATCCCCAGAGTAGTTTCTGGCTTGTAGCCTTCATCGGTGAAGAGCCTTAAATCTAGATGCAGTGCTCTCAGATCCAAGGTTCTTCACTGATGATGGCCACAAGCCAGAAACTAATCTGTGAATATTGGATGAGTAGGCACTAGATGGGGATTTTATGCACAAGCCTTCTGTCACACATTGCTTACTCTGGTTGGCACAGGGTGGCACTATTGTATGGAGAGTTTTGCCTGTTTAATAATATTTTTGTTGTTCACTACACCACTCTAATGCAAGATAGGGAGTGGTTTCTAGTCTAATGAATGACTAATAAACATTATTAATATACTTCCATTAAGTGGTTTGTTCCAATGCTGTGAGGGCAGTAAGTCTGACACATCAATTAAACTATAATAATTGGCTATCTAGATTTTTTAAACAATGATAAAATATGTATAAAATATTGTGATCTGGTCAAATGATGAATACTGTTCAGGTTTAAAATGTGTATTTTGCAAACATACATTTTTTTCATATGTCTTTGGTCATAAGTTTATGATTATACTCCTTTTCAAGATGTTAAAAGTGCATAGAAACCAACCCTAACTTGCATGGTATATAGTGATAATTACACTAAAGAAATATTATTCATTAAGTGGACAATCTCTAGTCTAATAAATGAGTAATAATTTTTTTTAATATACTTCCATTAACTGGTTTTATCAAAATTGTAATGGCAGTAACTTTGACATCAATTAAACTGTAGTAATTGGCTATCTATATATTCTGAATGTTGATAAAAATTTGTATAAGAGACTGTAATCTGAGCCACCTGCTGAATGCTGGTTCAGCAAAAATTATGCATCTTGAAGATCCTACATCTTTTTCACATATATTTTCATGATTACACTTTTCCACAAAATATTAAAAGTAGAAAGAAACTAGTTCTTACCTGGCATGACTGTGGCCTAGTGAAAATTATACTACAGGAATATTATTCATTAAATGTATAACATAATCTTAAATTGAATAAGCAAAAATGACAGGTAAAATATAACTCATTGCATAATAAAGATCTTTCCAACATTCCCTCTCAAAAAAAAAAATAGTGAGGGATGGTGGTATGTGACAAATGTTAGGATATCTTTGACTAGATAATCACTTGCTGACCAATACCAGATATTTCTTGATGGCTATGAGTCAGCAACTTGATTAAAAAATCCCATGTGTTAAAAAAATTTTCAAGTTTAGCTAGTCTCAGTTCGAACCCAGATCATGGTTACTAAAACCTCTATTAATATATTATTTATATTGTTTATTTAACTTACACATCAATTGCAATAAATTTCTTTTTCGTTACTTACATCATCTTTAGAATTCAATAACTCACACGATAGAATGCAATAAGGAATGATTTATTTGCATAAAATGTTGGTTGTTTCAAAATAATTTTCATTTTATTTTGAAGCTCTTATACTTGTCTTTAAAATGTTAAAAACTTTTATTTGTAAATGTCTTAAGCAGTCTTTTTAGATTTGAACAGTTATGGCCAAATTCCTAGCATTAGATGACAGAATTTTTTAATAAATCTAAAAATGAAATAACAATTACTATAGTTTGCTTTTTCATGAATAGGGAATAGTAGAGATATGGGATAGAATGTAGAAAAATATAGAAGTGAGTAAATAATATTATTTTATAAAGAAGTGAGTAAAGTAAAAAAAAAATATTAAAGTTTTGATGATGTGGAGATACCTTAGCATATTCTAAAACTGTTGGGTGGACAATAAAGACACTTAATATTAATAAAACTGATGTGGAAAGTGAAGTTTGTTATGAAATTGATAAAATAGTTATGACAGAAGTTCATCTTAATGTAAAGATTGATGACAAATCAAAATTAATGCTAAATAGTCTCAGATGTTTCCTATGTTATAATTGATGAGGAATATTGTATAGGAAGTGACACTTTATACAGTAGTGACACCCAGTACAATCGATAGTTATCAATAGATGTTAGGAGGTTTGTGCATAAAATTCCTATCTAGTGCCTACTCATACAATATCTCTAGACTAGTTTCTAACATTGTCATTTTCATAAATAAGGAGTCTTGTATATAAGAGCAGTGCATCTAGATCTTTGAATCTAATGAAATTCTCTAGCAGCCATCTTTTATCTTTTTATTAACTATAAAGTTATGAGTCCAAAATGAAACTGCAATAATGCTTTTAATCCAAGCTAAATTTATTTGGATAGACATACAGATCTGAATCCAGTTCAGTATCTATGCATTTTGGTGTCTGTTTTTTAATAACCATAGTCACCATTATCCTATGGGAAGAATTGGGATTAACTTATGTAAGTGTAAAAAATGGTGATCATGTGATATTTTGGTGCTTATAACTTAATAATGAGTCAGTAAATACTGGCAGTACTTTATATAATTGTTTGTAGATATGAAAAAAGTAATAAAGAAATAAAAAGGCATATATTAAGTTATAAAATTTGAAAGATAAAAATGATGCAAAGAACTATTCAAAGAACAAACAATTTGTGCTTTCTGTCATTTTATACATTATTCAGAGTCAATTTGAAAAAGTGGCTATATCTTAAGTGGTTGGAGAATAATGTGATCAAATTTGCATTCTGTTAAAAGAAAATTTGAATGGACTAAAGTTAAATCAGCCCTTCATGGAAATAAAATATTTATTGTTGATTATGAAAAGTCATGGTGACTTATAATAAAATATACTCATAATAAACAATGATAGCAACAACAATAATAATGATGAAAAAGTAACCCAAAATATTTCTCAAATATCAAACTTATAAATAAAACTAAAAATCAAATAAGTAATTAAATAGCTTTATTGCCCTGAAGTTCATAGGAAGATTGACTGCTTAAAATTCCAGAATTTAATCTAATCCAAAAATCTTATGTTTCAGAATCAGATCATGTAAAAAGCATATGAATTTAGCACAATAGAAGAGTATTAGACTCTGGAGCATAAAGTCAGATGGACTAATTCTAGTGCTGGAACTTCTGATACTAGAACTTTTTATAAACTCCCAAACAATAAAGTCATTTGATTATACTGATGAATGAAGTACATGGCAATGTTATCAGGCTGAGATGAAGTATGGATTTTTAGATGATTATTTTTCCCCTATACAGAAAATAAAGATGACAGTTTAGAGGGCTTTTTGGCATTTGATCATCATCAAAAGATATAGTTCTGGAACTAGTTCTTTTAATGTATTTGAGAATTATTGCAATCTTCATCTATTATCTGTTAACAGAAGCTAAAAAATGGATTTTATCTGGTCCTTATTAAAAATTATTTGTTAGATGATTGAAACCCTGGGAATTTTTTACATTTCACTGTAGATTAATTCCTGATAGTTAAGATTTTACTTCATTAACGCTTAAATAAATTAATATATATATGTGTTCTGCACACAGTTAATGAAGCTATTAATAAATTGTCAAAATTTTTACTGCCAAGCGCTTTCGGGACAGTCTACAGTCCCATATTCATGGTGAGTTATTCTGTTAATAACTGTAAAACTATGCAAATTTTATGCAGATTTAAACACGCGTTTATACCAGATAATTTTAAAATCACATCATTTGATGTGGCAGAGCTATATGGCTCAATTGACTGTAAACAATCTATCGAAATAGTCAATGATAAATTAATTGCAAGTAACTGCCCACCTAAACGTGCCAAATTCATCATCGATTTTTTAAAATGGCTTGATTTAAATATAATTGCTGTTTTTAGAGATAAGTGGTTTAGTATGAACAATGGATGGCCGATGGGCCTCCCACTTAGTGGTATAATGGCAACCGTTGTACTTGACCATTACGAGAAGCTATTACTACCTGCACTCTTCATGTCAACCCCACATATGATATATACGCACTACATTGATGAGATATTCGTTGCTGCCCCAGAAGACATCATCTCTAACCTTCACAATAGCCTCCATAATAATACCAAACTCACTTTTACTATTACTTGGGAAAACCAAGACAAACAGGTCAAATATCTTGACATATGTGTTAGCAAAAACATAGAGAAGCTGGACTACCAAATGGTAGTCAAACCTTTGGAAGTAAGAGGCTTGACAAACCTCAATTCTTACGTGCCTCACTCACACAAACTTGCAGCCCTCTCCTCATTCTTGTTTAGGAACCATAACTTGTGCAAATATGAGGCAGATAAAAGAAAAAATCTCATCAATTATATAACTGATTTAAGGAAAATTGGACACACTTATTCATCCATCAACAGAAAAGTCAACAAATTTTTCTATAAAATAAACCACAACCACAAGAAAGAAAACAAACCAAGAATCTTAATCCCATACGTTCACTCTACAGCTAAAAGCCTTATCAATCAACTATCATGTGACTTTGAAGTCGCTTTCCGTTCACCTCCCAACACCAATAGACTGATAAATAATACCAAAGACAGGATCAAACCTGAACTCACCCCTCAAGTTGTGTACAAAATTACCTGCCCCCAAAGAAATTGCATGGCAACATATTATGGAGAGACCAAAACTAACATTGCCACCAGAGTAGCTCAACACCGATACCTTTACAATAAAACCAAAACAAAGTCTGAAGGTAATTCGATTTTTGTCGAACATGAAAGAAACTCTGGACATGCTTTTCTACCTACCACAGCCAGTGTCGTTTGCTCTGAAACAAATGACACCAAACGTAAAGTTAGAGAAGCTTACTTCATTGCGGCTGACCCATCGGCAATCAACAGAAGAGAGGCCTGCTATTCCCTATCTCGTAAATGGTCCACATAACATCTGCATATAAATCTGCATAAAATTTGCATAGTTTTACAGTTATTAACAGAATAACTTGCCATGAATATGGGACTGTAGACTGTCCCGAAAGCGCTTGGCAGTAAAAATTTTGACAATTTATTAATAGCTTCATTAACTGTGCGCAGAGCACATATATATATTAATTCCTGATATCTTTTGTATATATTTACCAAACATATAAGCAGCTGGCTATCTTCATCATTTGACTACCTTTGCTGAACCTAACTGTGACTAACAAAGGCTGTCAAATTATTCTAAGACACATATATCTATAATACTGTACATAATATTTTCACGATTTTTAAGAAGATATGCTGACAATGCAGTCTTAAAATAGTCATAGATGATCTTGCTAAGTGAAGATGAATCATAAATCTTGTTGGTAATATAATCCAAAATTTAAATTTATATATATATAATCCAGATTGAAGTGACTTTAAGTACGTTCTTTAGAATTTTGCCTTCTTAACAACAATTACATAGTAGCATTTATTAACGTCATCAGGAGGAAGTATAATGTGAAAAGTTATCAATACAACCATAAAAAAGATAGTTTTAATATTCACATCAGAACAACTAACTACAGATGTGGGTAGAAATACCAATCTGTCAAGTGGGTGTTTTAAATAAATTACAAGCTTACTATGCATATCTTCAGAACATACTTTAATATAAATATTAAAATATTTAGCTGCTGTCCATTTAAAATTGTCATCAAGGTTTACCTGTTGCATAAGTCCTAAGCAAGCTTGAACAAATACCACAAGTACAAAACTTGTAAAAGTAAAAAAAAATAAACAATATTTTATGCAGATCAAAATTATTTTTCAATACAATTCAAAATAGACGAAATCAGATCAAATACATTAGCAAGGCATCATATTAAAATAAGGTAATGTTGCAATTTGTTAATGAAAACAATATATATTCAAAAACAATAGAAAATCCTAGTAAATAGAATCTTCAAAACAATCAAAACTTTGGATGAAAAATGAAGACTAAAATCTATCAGTGAAGATCTTAAAAGTAAAAATTGGTGATAAATTTGAAACATATATGTGTTCAAACAGTAAATAATACATAGTAATAAAAGATTATTTTTATTCCAATTTATGTTCTGTTTATGATGATTCATCAAACTTAATATAAGTAAAACTCAATGATAACATGTAAATAATGAAAGATATAAAGTACTAAATTGGCTAATATATTAATAAAAATATCATATAATGATAAAATAATATTTGTAAAATTATGAATGTTATGAGATAATGATTCTTAGTATAAAAAAAAAGAGAAAATAAAAAAATGAAAGCATAAAATGGTCAAGCTCAATATGGGTGATTTTTTTATTTCCAAGATGAGAAAATGTGACATTCTGGTCACATAGCCATAGTGTCATTTGTTATTTTTTTAGCGAAACTTAAATGATTTTCTTTGATTAGGAAAGCAAGTTGAGAAATAAATTATTGTACACAAATATGCAAATAAAATTTGAAAAATATAAAAAACTATTTTTATAAAGTGAATATCTAATCTTTTTTAATGTCTTTTATAAGAACGATTAGAACTATAATATTTTTATGTTTACTTTTATTAAAAAAAAGAAATTGATTTTTTTTATAAAAAGAAGTGTGAAAAGGCTATTTTTTTCTGTAAGTTTAATTTTAACCTCCTAAAGATATGATTAATTTTGTTGCATAAATGCTACAAGTAGTATCTTATATGACTCTTATGAAAAGTATTTGTTTTTTATTATTATCATTCCAAATTTCATTTTTTATTATAAGCATTATTTGCAATAAATATTTAAACATTTTTATAAAGAAATTTAAAAAATACAGCATAAAATCATAAATATAGAAAAGTAAAATTACTTCTCATTTAGAATAGCTTATGACTGAAATCAGTTATTTTTTTCTTACAATCTTATTATAATGAAATAAATTTGCTTTTTATTATAAGAATTAATTATATTAGTATTATAATTTGTCTAAAAAATAGAAAGAAATAGTCATAATTCACAAAAATGAAGACAATTTATTTGCATTTAGAATAAAAGCTATATGAGATAGTATTGAATTCAAAAATGGGGGGGGGTATAAAACTAACTACATTCAAATTAATTTGATTTTTGTGCAAAACAATTTTGTTAATATGGTTGAAACATTGGAGGCAAAATGCAGTATAAAAAATGGTTCATTAAATAGAAGTCAACATTTGAAAGAAAAACTATGTTAAATAATTTGTTGTTTTGTAATTTTAATGCCTATAAAAGTATCAACCATTATGTTTTTAGACATCAGATCCACACTGGAGAAATCTAAAAATTTAATTTGTGCTTTTTGCACTCTACTGAAAAATTTTGCTAAGATTTCTCATTGCAGCTTTAAAATTCACTTATATATTTTTTCTAATATTTTAATTTTACAAAAGTTCAAAAGATGTCAGGATAATTGAATAATGAGGAGTTTCAAAGTTTCTTAAACCATGTGATGATGGGTGGCCATTGTATAATTGATGATCTTGAACTTTGTGAGATTTCTTTGAGAAAATATTACAATGGTCTCAAAACTTGATTTTTTGGAAAGTTTAGGATTATTTTTGTATAGTTTATTAGAAATCAAAATTATATATTATTCCATATTTATTTTTTACAGAAATGTTTTATTTTTAAATATAAAAAAATATATTCTTTTGAATAATATTATTATAGAGATTATGGTCATGGGAAATACAACTGTCTAGAAATGTCATGACTAAACAGTCTGGTATAATAATATAAAAATTACAAAAAAATTAAACTTTTAAAGCATTGATTAATATATATATATATAGTGATAGATATTAAAAATAATTTGTTCAGATTTTTAAAACAAACATCAAACAAAGATTTTATTCATTAACAAATTGAATCTGTTTCCCCTGAAATTTGATGACACAATAGCACTTTGTTTTGATTAAAATCTAATTTTTAAAATAATTCTGAAAATCCAAGGTGATTTTTTTCAAATTTATTTAATTTCTAAACAAAAATGTCTATCAAATGAGATGTACTTTATTATATTCTAATAAATAATAATGGTTTTATATTAAAGTGAAACTTGAAGCTTGAAATAAGTTAAAATGAAATCTGTCTGAGTACAGGAGGGTTAAAATGGGCACCTGTTTAATTGAAAACATATATTGTAATTAAGACATTTGAAAATTTATATTTCTTTCACATACCATATATAGTTGTTATGGGTTAATTTAAAATATTTAAAGATATTTTATTTTTAGTAATGTTAACACAAAAAGGTATATTTTTAATTTTGAAAAAAAAAATTTTTTGATAAGAATTGTTTATTTATGAACTTTATGAATTACAGTTATTTAGAATATGAAGTCAAAGTTTGCTATTTTGCACTTCTTAGTAATTTGTTTTTGAAATCGAGCAATATGTAAAGCATAGTTTTAGAATTACTGTTATTAGATGTTTCTTGCTCCAGTTAGTCTAGAGATAGATTTAATTATTTTTAATTATACTTTTATCAACCCAGAGTTTGTGTTGAACCAGTAGCATATGTATAGTAATCTTTCAGACTAATGAGCAATATTTTTTTTATAAAAATGAATATCTAGAAACCATTTTAATTATCTGCTATCTATTTGGATAACTGTCCTAAAAATAAATTATCAAAAAAAAAACTTCAATAGAAACTCAAGTAACCAGCTTAGAAAAAACATTAGAAAATGCACAGAATAAGTTGTTTGATAAATGACAATTTCAAAGTGAAAGAATTTAACGATATGCTCAGTAAAAGCAGGAAGCAGTGTACAAAGTATATTGTGCATGTGTGCATCTATGGGAAAAAATCACTAAAAGAAAATATTCACTTTTAATGAAAATAACTAAAGTAATAACTAATAATATCCTTGTTCTTAAAGATGTTAGAAAACGATTCCTGGAATAAAAAAAAAAACAGTTTGATAATTTTTTACATTTTTAAAATTTTTAATTATTGATTTTTATTAATAATATTAAATAATGAATAAAATATATTTATTTTTTATAAAATATACACATATATATTTGCAAATATTAATTGTTAAAATCTTAATTCTGTAAATTAAAAAAACAAAACTTTGAAATTGATGTGTGTTTATTATCATATATATATTGTTAAACTGTCTAATAATTAAGTAATGTTACTAATTAAATATTTTTTGTTACTTAATTATAGTTTCTGTTTTTTATTGTTGATTCAACATTCTTTTTATATATGTGTGTACTATGACTGATTAACATTTTGGACCTGCATTTTTATAAGATGAAAGGAATCAAATACTTTCATTGAGTTTGTTATTCTGAAAGTGAAGAATATAATTTATGTGCATAGGGAAGTTTTATTGACAGGTTTACATGAGCAATGGCAATATGCACATATACATACCTACTACTATTTTATATTATTTTAATTTTATAGTACATGACATATTAATAGTCTAATAGGAACCAAAAAATCATTGTACATTCTGATACAATGTATTTAAATTAGCACTATTTTCGTAATAATAAATAAAATAAAATAAATTCTCTTAAAATAATAAAGGTGTCGAGCGTTGGTGGTCGAGTGGTCAGCACAGCTGCCTTACAAGCAGGTGTCCCGGATTTGTGGGTTTGCTTCCCAGTCGATGCTTTGACACATGAAAATATATATATAATAATAAATGTATATTAAAATCTCTACACGTTCATGGTTTGCTTGTAATAGATAACACTGTAATCATTTAGAGAATTTTAATATATTTATATTATTTTAGTAATATTTTTCAATGTTATATGCTTTTCTATGTTAATACTTATATATATTGTACCATTCACAGTCTAATTTAACATTCACGGTTGAATTTGGGTTTTTATTTTACACAGTAGAAAATGCAAGTTAATCAAACTATGAAAAGAAATTACATTCCGATCATTTACGAGTCCAGACATTTCAAGAACATAGTTATATTTTCTACTATTTATTTATGATGTACACTACCAGCAGAATCAGTTTTTTTATTTATTTAGAAAAGGGTGCCAGAATGCTATACAACAATTCACTGATCTGTCGCATTGCATCATCACTTACGAAGCAAATTATTAAAAGAACGGAAATTATGTTTTCTTGTCATTTTAAATTTTTATATGAATTTTTTTTTTTGGAATTTTCTGCAGGCTTAAACAAGCATCTCATGAACACTATCTTCCATGCTTGCTCATAACTGTTGTTAAAATAGGCAAAACTCTCTCCATACAATAGTGCCGCTCTAAGAAAGACAGAGTAATCAAGGGATGCCAGAAGATTTGTGCATAAAATCCCTATCTAGTGCCTACTCATCCAATATCCCCAAACTAGTTTCTGGATTATGGCCTTTGTCAGTGAGAAGCCTTGGATCTGAAAGCACTGCACCTAGATCTTAGGATCTAATGCAACCCTCTAGCAGCCACCTTTTAACTCTACATAACTACAAAACTATGAGAATAAAATTGAAAACACACAGATTTTTCAATCTAAGCTCAATAGTTTATATAGCCATATGGGTCTGAACTCAGTTCAGCACTCATACATTTTGGTGTCTTTGACTCTTTTACAACCATAGCTACCACCTTCCTATAAGGCAGGCTCGGTATTAAACCTTAAAACATCACATGATCACTATCTTCCATGCTTACTCATAACTGTTGTTAAAATAGGCAAAACTCTCTCCATACAGTAGTGCCATTCTAAGACAGGCAGAGTAATCAATAGATTCCAGAAGGCTTATGCATAAAATCCCTATCTAGTGCCTACTCATCCAATATCCCCAGCCATTAACATACTGTAAATCCAGAAAGCAAAAATATGAAGTTTTAATTTTTGGTTTAAACAGTTTCAATCGAAAATCTTGCCAACAAACCCATATTAATTTTGATTGCTAAAAACAGGCAAAGGCCACTGTCATAAAAATCAAAAGTGAAGCAATATATAATACAAATAATTGTTTAATAGTAATTTTTATTTCAAATATCTCAGAATCCCTGTTATTCATAATAACTTTTCCACTGTAAAAGCTATAAAATAGACCCTTATCAATGTTATTCTTTTTACTATTGTTGTAAAATTCAATCATTATTGAACCGTGATAAATATTCTTCATGATATTATATATCTTATGATAATCTTTAAATTTTGATTGGTTACGTAATTGATATTTATCAGTAAATTTAAATTGTCACCAGAATTATTGATTCATCATTTCCCATTGTTTTTAAGTTTATGCTAAATGAACATTTTTTATGCAAATGAGTATTCAATAGTCATAGAAAGCACTGCTTTATGATGCTTTAGTTATTGGCTTTTCATATTTGGCCACATGAGTGATTTATTTATTAACTAAATACAGAAATATGCTAATGCACTCTTCTATGCACTTTACAGAATACAAATATATTTTATTATTTCAAATTTCCAAAAATTGCAGACTGTTTTGAATATCCAAAAATCTTCTTCAGAACTGAAAATACACAATATATGTCACAATTAGCTATCAGTATTTGAAATAATAAAATTTTGTATTTGAAAACTGCATAGAAGAGTGTGTTAATATATATATATATATATATGTGTGTGTGTGTAATGGTATAAAGAATTTGAAGTGAATCTAGAGTGATGACACTCATTATCATCAACCCAAGTTACTACAGAATTTAAATATTAAATATAAAAGGAATAAGCATGAGATATCAGAACCCAACTAAGTGTATGTTCACCAACATTATATAAAAATAATAATCATTCATTGTCATGAAGAATTAACAATAAAAAATAACTCAACAATCAATCTTGTGACTGTATTTGAAAGTGGTCCAATAAAGATCATGCTAATTATTGAGCCATTGTCAAATGTAGGATAGAAATATAATCAGATGTAAAAACTTAGGTGATACTCCATCATAATACAACAATAAGACAAATAATGCTGAGCTACTAAAACATGCTGATCCCCATCAATATCCTGGCAACTTAGTACCATTAATGTACTAGCCAACTATAATCTTTCCAAATAAACAATTAAAATGAAATGTAGTGCATGGACTTTAAAGAATATCCCCTTTGTGGAATCAGAATCATCATCATCTGCTTTCCATAAACACTAAATGTAAATCTCTTTTATAAAACAGACTATTATGCACAAATTCAGCTCAGAGAGCAAAAGCTCTGTGATAAGAGATGTAATACAATATATGATAATTTATCATATTTTAGGATTAAAAACTTTCACTGGAATAATTTAAACAATGAAATATACATTTATTCCAGTAGAAATAATTAATATCAGTGCTTTAAAATATCTTTCAAATAAATATTATAACATATACCTTTCTCTTTAAAACCATGTTCAAATTCACCATAAAATAGTAAATAGTCTTGCACCGTTAATTTGTTCACATGTTCATTTCAATAAAGTTGCGATTTTACGATAATGGACTGTATATTATCACATCTAGCAAGTGAAAGAACGTATTGTTTTTATGAACTTGCCTTTTTAAAAAAAAAATTATAGAGTAGGCCTAAATTAAGTTTTTCTAATATTATTTGTCCATAAGATGTACAAGTCTTATTTACTTACAATAAATCGAATAATAGCTCTTTATAGCTAATTCTGTACATAATTGTTATTTTTCTGTGATAAAAATACTTTATCATCAAACTTATTAAATTCATCAACAGCGCATTGGATTCTCAACATTTAAGTCCGCCTTTTTACTCATAAAGAAGTACTTAATTAAACTGATTTACTTTCTCAAAGTGATAACTATTTAACATAAAAATTGTTAAGGGTTTTTCTTTATTATTGGTTAATAAAGAAATTGAGTTTTTTAAACATTATTTATTAAATCAAATTGTTTAAATGTTGCATTCAAAACGTTAACATATTCTATAAATCGTGTCTTGAACTGATAATAATAAGACAATTATCAGCATATGATTAGAATCTAAGATGTATCCAAAATGTATAAGTTTTTGTTTTTTTACTTGTAATCAAATCAAATTAAAAATTCCATCATCGAATCTATGACGCATGTTAATCCGTTTTTGTAAGCTACCTATAAACAACTCCAAAGACAACTAACAGAGAAATTGGAAACGTTATTGGAGAAAATAAAATTATGAATGTATATGCTTATATCTTATCCAGTATTAATTATATATATTATCATGTTTAATGTTATTGTAATAAAATGATAAAAACGCCCCTCTTCCCTTAAGTATTTATTTATTGTTTGCATGTGGGTGTCATTTATTCATTTTTAGTGACGACATGAACGTACTTCATTTTTGTTTAATCATTTTTTTCTTTTTCTTAATGTTAGATAACATTTTATATATTTAAGACTTATCTTTTCTATTATGTTTTTTTTTTCCTTTTCTGAGTTATATTATTTCTTAAGATACCACACTATATTCCTTTTTTAATTATATTTTCATATATATATTTCATTGCGGATAAAAAATTATTGTCACACTTCTGCTATCCTTAGAATTACTGTAATAATATAATCAATTTATTCTTAATGTCAAACTGAAGTGTTAGTTATTTTCAGTCTTAAGCTTTTCGAAATATTTTGTAAATTTAAACCAAACTTCATTAGTAACTTTTTTATATCTACTTTAGAGATATCAATGACAATTACTGTAATTAAAACTTGTTTTTGGTCTTTCTAGCCTTGAGTAAGACTAACCCATTAAGAAATATTACGATTATAAAGCAGTTATTTTTATTTAGCCAAAACAAAATCTGACAATGTAATGTCTTTATTGGCAAGTTTCCATATCTACTTTCGTATTTTTTTTTTTTTAAATTCTTAATAGATTTTTTTTAGAATACTGTAAAAATCTTAGCTCATTTCTGATTCATTTTTTATTAAACATTTTTAAAATGTTTTTTTATCTATTCGGGGGAAAAGAGTATTCTATATATGGAAAAGATATTTACTTCTTTATAAATACGAATTATGTTATTTGTTTCTTCTGTAAGTGAGACATCTAATCCTGCCAGCAGCATAAACAAGAACTGCTCTCCGCACTTATCAGATAGCAATGCATTTAATTAGCTTTTGCGTTTATCTGTGAGAATTTAAAATTGAAAGCTTAAACCAATGCAGTTATGCATCAATCAAACACTTTTAATTCCTTATCAATAATCAAATTAAAAGCATGAAATTCAAAACACCCTTGGGTTTTGTATTTTAGCCAATCTGGTAATATGATTGTGTAAATCTAATGCCTGTTTAATAGCTATATATTCTAGTAATTTCACTTCATTTCTAACTATAAGCATTTTTGTCTGGTGTGAAATATGTTATTAAGATAGGACAAACTCTCCATGTGATGTGAAATATGTGTACCAACATAGTATTATTATCTTATTCTTTAGATTACTTAACATGATGTATATAGTTATCTATTACTTATAAAAATATTTACTTATGTATACATTCTACAGTCCATCAATGTATGTAATAAAAACTGAAAGATGATATATATTGGTACAAGAAAATATAAAGGATTGAAAAGTAAAGGATTGAAAAGTAATGACATGGTGCACATCAATATATAACTGATGAATTTATAATAAACAGCTTCCTGTTTAATCAATATCAGAATATTTAATTCATCCAGCATAACAATTGTGAGTAACTGGATTATTACCAACCATCACTATGAATTTACATAAATTTAATTATTTGATGTATGATTTTAATGAAGTCATAATAAAGTAATGTGTATATTTTTCTGGTCTAACCATAAAAAAATGTTGGCTAATGCATCAATTGATTACTCTGGGTTGCACTGATTAGCACTACTGTATGAAGACTTTTGCCTTTTTTTATTGTTAATCAGGTATTAAATAATTATTTGAAAATATTTTGTGTTAATGTCTTTATTCCTTCAGCTATCTATTCCATGAGTAGATAGTATGTGTGACTAAATTTCAATACAACTTAGAATTCTAGGGATTATAAATTATCCCAATAAAGCTATTTAACTATCATAGAATAAACCTATAAATTATTTGAAAGTATTTAGAATAATCTGTTGTATTTAATTATTTATCTCTTGCTCACAATAAGTGGTCATATAATTCTTGATTCCTGATCTAGCTTAGAACATAATGGTTAGTTATATGAACATTAGGGTTATGATGGTACTTGGACAACCAGATGATAATCCTGGATGGCACAAAAGTATCAACTTTAAAGTTCATGCACTACATTTTACATTTTTATTAGATATTATGTTTATAGTTAGCCTTTACACTAATAGTAACTATATGGCCAGGTCATTAATGATGCTTAACATGTTTCAATATCTTAGCATTATATTCTGACGAATTAGTACTTAAGTATGCACATCCAGATAATTGTGTCATATTTCTACCCAAAATTTGCCAGTTTCTAGATACATAGCCTGTCTCACAAAGATGACTGTTGATTTTGATTGTTTTTTGTTGATTGTTGATAATCAGTGATTTGATTACTTTTATTTAAAGCTTGAAAAATTTATTATTAGTTTTGTTTGTGTTGACTCTCTGCTCTTATTCACTGCATTCCTTTTATTTTTAATTTGATGTATTAAATGGGAATGATGATATTTGATATCTCCACATATTGACCCCACTATTTACTCCATCTTGTTCAGTACCCTTACAATATATATAAGGTTTTATATGATTATCACAATGGTTCTACAAGTTTTCGAATTAAAGATCAATCATTATTTCTGGTCTTCAAATATATTCGAATGTCAAAAGACTTTCTACCAAACAACTATTTGATTATTCATGCAAGCAATTGTAATATATTTTAAATAAAAATTAATAAAGATATTATTAATTTATTTTTAAAAATGCAAAATATATCTCTGTATATATTTATTTTACCACCAATATGACTTCACAATAATATAGAAATACACATTGTAATGACTATCAATTTAAATGTTAAATAACACAAAAAATATTTAAATTGCTAACTTTAAAAAGCAACTTAAAAATAAAGGGTTTCAATGTATGATCCTATCACAAAAGGTGAAACAAATTATAAATAAAATAAACAAATATCTACTCATTACATCTATAAATATCTTGAAATAAGTATATGTAAGTGATAATTTTCCTGTTTTCCTGAAGGTTTGTGATGATAGTATTTCAGTTATATTTATACATTGGACTATTTCCATCATCTAATATTAAGTATAGAATGTCTTTAGAAAATTTTAACTTTATTTAAATTTCCAAATTACATTCAACTATAGCACACATGTTAGTATATGCACAACATTTCAAGTGGTATTATCCTCTCTTCTTCAGGTGTTGCTGGCATGACCAATGCCAGTACTAGCATGAGAATTGAACCTGGATCTTTAAATTCTTGAATATTAAATTTTAAGGCAATACTCTAACTAACTGAGCCATCTTGTCATTAAAATAATGCTCTATCCAATTGAACCATCCTTAGTTACTTTAGAATTCAATATTCAGGAATGTAAAGTCCAGGTTTGATTTCCATACTAGAACTGTTACTGGTCAAGTCAGAAACAATTGAAAAAGAAAGAAGAGTAATACCACTCACAACGTTGCACATATACTAACCTGTGTGCTATTACTAAGAGTTGAGTAATTGCAAAATTTAAATAAAGTTACAGTTTTCTTAAGCACTTAATACTTAATACTTGATTATGAAAATAATCCAGTATATAAATTATTGCATTGAATATTTTCTTTTGTTCGTTTATTTAATTATACAGTGTATTTTGAGTCAGTAAAAAAAAAAAGAAAAAAGAGGATTATGCAACTGATTTTCGGAATTGTTAAAGACTGGGAAATGGAATGATTTTAATATTGTAGTACTTGTATATGTGCGACAAGATATACCAGTTTTATAGATCGCACTCGCTAAAATTAATTGATTTCGCCTTTTATTACAGTTGTCAGAGAGTTGATCTTTGCATGTACATCGAGCAGTAAGTTTGGTTATTTAAAACATATAATTGCCAAAGATTTGACTTGAAAAGGTATGTAAGTGATGGTAAAGTTATTAATTTTTGCATAAATTTATCAAACAAAATTCAATTTTGTTAGGCTGAATATTTTGTTAATATGAAAGAAATATTATAGATTTATAAATTTTTAATTTGTAAAAATTAAAAAACAACTTTTTTAAAATAACTATTTGACAAATAACCTATTTTCCTTGACAGCCATTAATCATTAAAGATTTGGAAAACAAGGTGAAACGGTCTGAGATATATCTAAAAAATATGCCGTGGAGATCTGCAACTTAGTTTCCGAGTTCTTTTGGTAATCAAATTCGTGGTAATATAAAATGTTATAAAAGCATTTCAATTAAAATATTGCATTTTTTTTTTAAATCTTCCATGAAAACTGTTGTCTAACATTTGCTACAGATAGTAAAGAAGGATCAATTGATTTTAATATTAAACCTTTATGGAATTGAAATTAAAAAAATTATCTTTTAGCTATAGAAATAAAAACCTATAGTATGTGTATAGAAAAGTATTTTTATTTTATTTCCCTTGGAATGATGATAAATTATAATTATTCTTATAGCTGTCTTGTGATGAATGGCTAAAGACCACAAGACATTCATCAGTCAAACTCTTCCTATTACGCAACGCCTAGAAGAATTAGATAACTTACCAAAATCTAATATACATTTTTAACGTATAATACATAGTCTGATATACCAAAGAATGTATCAACCATGCTTAGAGTTAAACTGGTTTGATTCTTGGCAATTATCCATTAATTTGTAATGAAGATTATCAAAATATAGTGAATATAAGTTATGAAGATATCAATAAATGATTTACACAATGATTTAGAGAGGACAATGGCAGGATAGTCATCCCTATTGCATAATAACAGAGTTGGGAAAACTTTAAGTTGTAACATATGCTTTATAATGCACAAGCTTAAATGCTATAATTGTGCATTATTATTATTTTTTGCCTAAATATATAGTTTTGCTTCAATATCTATTTTTCTGATTCAGCTCTTCCAAAATTACAATTGACCTGAAAGAAGTTTTGTAGAAAACAAACTATCACATTTCAAATTGCAATATATGATCCAATTATGTTAGTGCCTTGAAGTTAATCTTATAAATAACTCAACTATTTTGCTATGTAACACATATGTAATGTGATGCGATGTATTGTGGCTTCTCCTTAAACAAAGTCAAGAATATCTAAGCAATTATGCACAGATAAACCTGTTAGCCACTTAATTTTCCATTCCCCACTCTAAGTTTTCCCATATTCTGCTCCAGCCCATTTCCACAACATAATCTTTGTCAACTCTATAGGCTTAATATCTAATTCTTTTTATCTTTTTCCAAACCCAATAATTCACTTTCTGTATAATCACTTTTTTCATATTTATTCTTTCATAACTGATAATTGATAGACAGTGCTGCAGCCAGGCTGAAGAGAGAAATCATTACTTTTCCATTTGAACACATTGAACATACAGTATTTAATACTCATTACATATGCTCTGATCAATTCAATAAAAACAAAAACCCAGAAAAAACATTTAATTATTTCCAATTTGAAAATGCATAATTTTGAGATTTAAAAAAAAAATTATAAATTTCTTGGAAAGTCATTATGTTAGGAATACAGTTGTAAAAAGCATTTATATGAAGACAAAATCTCATATCTTTGAATTCTATGTTTACATTTCAAACTGTGAAAACATGAATCTGAAACATTAAACCATGTATTCCAAATTCTGTAATTTAATGAATATGAATTCCACGGATACTGACAGATAGTAATAAAGTAAAATAAAAATAGAAATCAGCATTTTACTAAAAGATCTGGCCATATTTTCGATCCAATAAATGTTAAAATTGTATGCACTGAGCTGAGACGAAAGCAAAGTGAGAGACATGATTTCTTGCTAATAAAACCAAACCATTGATAAAAAAAAAAGAGAATACTGTCCAACTCTCAACTCCTAATTTAAATAAATTAGCAATGTACATTTAAATGCTACTGCATACCCATCCACCCCATGAGTTCTACAAATCTGGCTTCACCTGTCGAAAGCAACAGTTAACAAAATTAACATACAAAATAAACCTTTACTTAGCTAATGTTCAAAACATTTAAGCAAACTATTTGCAAAAAAAATAAGGGAATGAAGAATAACCTGAATATTATTAAAGATAGATTTATATCTGATATTCAGATCCATTCAAATCACTTAACAGGTATATATCTATTTTTGTTGAAAGTTTAGGATAATAATATTTTAATTACTGATACATACAGGCTTATTATATACCTGTATCAATATAAGTAATATATAGGGTATATAATCACAGACTTTCATATGACCCATCACTCTATCTCATATCACTAATACACCTGAACACATATATGTCAAAAAGATTGCATATATGTGTAGAGATGATAATCTGGACCAACTGATAATTGCTGGTTAAGCATGAAATACATATATTGGTAATTATTTATCTTTTCAACATATTGTACCGGTCAAAACCCACCACCACCGCAAGTCAAATCGGATTCAAACTCAGGCGGTTCAAAACTGAATTCAAACCCAACTTAACAGCTCAGATAGCAGAAATCGATGGCACAGTGCTATGCGCCAAGAACTAGTTCAACGGTTGGTGAGGACTAGAGACCCTTGCACTGACACGAATATCTAATAATTAATTACTTTGAATACTTTTTAAATCAAATCATATGTATGTTCGGGTTGCCAACACAGATAGCGGGTATGAACATTTAAATAATTATAAAAAGAATGATGAACTAAGAAACCAAGTATGTTAGAAAATATTTAATAATAATAATAATTTGTTTTGTTCAATAAAATATAGATTGCATTAGTTACCTCTAGTCTTTAAAATAATTTATAAATATAATAAGAGTGGCGGTCCTTATCATATGCCAACAAGTATTACACAACATGGGATTCTATGTCTATGCCCCCAACGAGAAATATAAAGGCAGATAAAGGTATTCATTAAGAACGGAAATGATTGTTCTAATTTTATTACGGTGGAATGTGAGATTTATTTTCACATTCGGAAATCTATTCATGAAGAGCAAAACGTATTTTAAGGCATAACTTTAATCTTGATTTGAAAACTGATTTAAACTAAATATATTTGAGAATTGGTTCGACTTTAATTTAAATCACTTCATCACGAATTACGAGCACGGAGCGGGTTTTACCGGAACAAAGATGCAATGGTACTGACGAATTACAAGGCAGAGAGTAAAATTGAAAGATGATCGCTAGTCGATGATCGAAGTCCTATGGCGGCTTGCATTTGGCAAGTCTTACGCCCTTTGACTAATGAATCGGAAAGGAAGTACTTTCTTCCTCGAGAAATTTAAATAAGAGAATATGATCACCGACCAGCCTAACGGAGCGGAAGATGGCCCTACGTCAGCAACATTTGATGATGATGACTTGATAGTCATCGTTGAAAAATAAAACCCATGTAGAATGCTCTACGTGATGACTTGACCAATTAATTAAAGTCAAACGAGCTTTTATCGAACTATTTTAAAACATTTATAAACTATATTAATTATGCCCTAATATCGTGCCCTTCCTGAATATTAATATAAAATAACAAAAGTGGAATTAAAATACATTTAACCCTTTATCGACCCTTTTGCAAAAACATTTTAAATATATATATATGGATAAATAAATCAATATTAGTGAAGCAAGAAATAACATTTTAACATTACGTGAGTATATAAACACTTGTAACTTAGGAGCTGGGGACATAGGTGAAAAACGGAGCAAATAATTTATTATTAGCTAATTATAAAAATAGTAAACGTATAATATTTTCTTTCGACTCGATGATTAATAGAACTTATAAATTTAGTTCTAATGGGCGAGAATAACTATTTAAAATTTATATTATATTATTTGCGTGAGGCAAATAGAACCAAGGAGCTCATCGAGTCGAAAAATTATTGGCATATAATTTTAAATACGACATTAATAAAGCACACAAATATATATATTAAATGAACCGCCAAGTAAGAAAAGAAAAAGTTTAAAGACTAGAGATTTAAAGAATTACGAGATAGATTTACAGTAGCATGAATAAAAGGTTTTATAAAAAATTGTTACATTAAAGAATAAAGAGCTCTTAAATAGGAGGAGAGTAAAATAAAGTTCGAACTGGCCAGAAAGTTTAACGTTCATTATAGAAATATATTACCCTTCCGTGCTTGTCCTTAAGTTACTCCTCCAAGTTGTTGAAAACGTAGGCACCATTGATTGATTATTGGAACAGTATTTTAGTAGCTTTCATTATTTTAGCAGAATGATCGATCCGGAAAACGGTTCAGCAGCTCCAGTGAAGATTCCTCGGGACTTTAGGAACCGTAGCCAGATCCCTGATGTTCTAGCCCTCTATCATGATGAAATACAATTTTTATACACACAGAGTTCACTGCACTACTCTACAACCAAAACTAGTCTTTTTCTTTACTTTTCAGGGCTATATATCTACTGTTCACTGATGCCTCCGGCTAGCGCTCATTTTATTATCAATCTCTTTTTTTTTTTTTTTAATTAGTTGTTTTCAGAAACATTCCTTCGATAAGGCTTTCAAACTAATTTTTGAATTCCTTTCCTAATTAGAAAATGAATTCTTAAAGTCTGAAATGATTTTAATTAAAAATTGAATTCTTATCTTTTTTTTATTAATAAAACTTTACTGTTGTTTTTGAGAATTTGAAAGCCTTTGGAAGGAATGTAGCTTTTAATCACAAAACTTTACAAATTATTTTAAAGGTGAAAAAAAAACAAGTATTCCCGATGCAATGAAACTTTCGAACAATTATATACATTTAATATTTACAAATATATATACGCACAATCCACGCAATTTAATATATATAAATTCATGAATATTTTATCATGAATTTATTTAGAGAATTGATCAAATTTAAACTAAACTAATTAATTTTACTACGTATTTGAAACAAGTTATTCATTATGGAAATTAGCGTGGATTGAACGTATAAAGCCCCATTGCATCGGAAATTTAAAGTTAGTATTAGGGTAAATAACATGAAGCTAGGATCGAACTCAGATCCGACTGCTTCAATATATGTATTCAAATGTATCAGTGATATGAGATAGAGTGGTGTGTGGTGGGTCATGTGAAAGTCTGTGCTCATATACCCTATATATTCATATTTCAATTGTAATTATATGCTAGACTATTTCTGAAATACATAAGAAGTTTCCACATGAATTGTTAAATGTCTTTAGTTTATAAAATTTCATACCCATTTTCAGTGTGTAGATTTGGCAGACTACAGGGAATCTTGGGCTAATAGATCTACAAGAATTACCCAGCACTTCTATCTTTAAAAAAAGACAAAACAAGACCAAAAATATAAATCAATTTTACTTAAGCATGAGCTTGATACAGGATGTTTTCCTCTTCTATTATTAAGATCATCTGTACAGAGAGGGATGATCATAAGATAAAGTTCAAGGAAGCATGGGTTATTGAAAGATACCTGACTTCAATCAACAGGAAAGAGTCTTGTATCCCTTTGTTAAAAAAATGGAACATCTGACTTTTATAATTTTACATTTCTTGGTGCAATAATTTGCATATTTTATAAATTATATATGCTGTCTGCTCCTGACATTGTTAGTTAATTTATTTTGGACTATGATTCTGGCAAGGAGTCATTGAAAGTTATATTAAGTTAAAATATATATATATATATATATATATTGTACCAGACAGAATTGTATGTTCGTCTAACAAGAATTAGCATCTAAGCAAAAGTACCTAGAGTTCAATCATATGCAAGATACACAGGTCAGGAATACTCATGAACTCTGCCCTATTGCCCATTTCCCAAGTCTCTAACATAACAAACAACACTTCTGATGGTAGCAAATGAGATTCTAACAATACCCGGCCCAGAAGGTCAGCAGAGACACAAGAGATCTAATGATTAACTAAATGAAGGTGCAATATAATAACAGATGTGCATGCATAAATTAATAAAATGTCCACAGAATAGATTATTAAATATTAATTTATTGAAAATAACATTAGTAATGAAATTAAATCAGTATATGAGCAACGGGGTATAGAGACTTAAAACACATCATAATTTTGATTACACATAATGAATACTCAATCTGGGTTTCACTTAATGTTAACATGGGCATTCCATGCTGACCTTAGTAACATAATTTATTGATTGATGGATATGCAACTACCAAATATACATATTAGTAAAAAATTAATTAATTGAAACAATGCGGCTTAATATGCTAATTTAAAATATATTTTATAGGGCTTCTATTATTCACGCTATGACATTTTAAACCACTAAGAATGTAACAGATTTCATAACTATACATGGGCTTTTATTATGAACGTTATGATATTTTAACTCACAAAGAATATAACGAACTTTAACAACTATACGTGGGCTTTGATTATATACATTATAATATTTAACTCACAAAGAATACAATGGATTTCAATAACTATCCGTGGGCTTTTATTATATACATTATAATATTTAAATCACAAAGAATATAACAGATTTCAATAACTATCCATGGGCTTTTATTATATACATTATGATAGTTGAATAACAAATGATCTAGTGAATTTTGATTATACCTGGATTTCATCATAATTATATTAATGATAGATTAATTACCTTGGAAATTATAAAATGATTCATCATTTATGATTTACGTATAGAATAAGGAAAAGCATAATTATTTCGATATTCAGTCACATGACTTGACTTTTAGAGGTTGTATTAGAAGTTAACTTTCAACGTATTTACTAGCAGTTGAACGAGAGGGTAGATAGAGCTAATAAGCTATAATGTATGATAGGGAAAACTAAATTTATATTATAATGAGAACTTGGGGTGGCTTAGGAAAATCATATCATTACGACTTATAGATGAATAAAATATATGAGGAAGTATAAACAATAATGTGCAGACCAAATGATAATGTTTGAAAGGACAAGAAGCTTCATCAACTTGAGAATAAAAAATATAAGCTCATCTGTGCTTGTGACAGATGGCATCCGAAGAAGTGGTCAGCAAGATATTATGATTCTGTTTCTCCAAATGTTAACCCATAATAGAGCCTACGGGACCAAACACAACCTTTGGAGTCAGGGCCTCCACACTCTGCTGAGAAATATGCTTTAAGGATTCCAGTAATGAGAGAAAGTATGACAAAGCAACATTTGATTGATGAATGTTATCACTGGGATGCATCGCGAGGACTTTCAGGTCTGTATTATCACTGATTTTTATTTGTGGCCTTAACAAATAAGTAAGCCTAGCATAATGAAATGACAATATAAGCAATCCCAAAAAGGGGCATACAATTTGCTTAAAATATTTATTTAGCATATCAATAATAAAATATAAAAAATTAAGATTCCCTTCATTAAACGCATATCAATATGTCTGAAAAATTAGTTACTTAAACTATCGTTAGATGGCAGGCTAATTATATAATGAATCATCAACTAACAGTAAGGATCTGAACTTCAATTTATTTAATACTAAATTTATTTAATATTAATCAATAGTGTGAAATAATATTTCATAATTTATTTGAAATGATAACGGATAGCATAATATACATTAATAAAAATAGTTTAGGAATATTTTTCAACCAGGCAAATTTTGATAGTTTAGTAAGAAAACTTACATTTACAATTTAAAATTCCTTAATGGCGGAATAGTAAAATAAGATAAGATTAATTCACCAGGTTGAATTATTAGCATATTAAAATGGGTATGATTTACATAATATCAAATTAAAATTGCCACATTTAAAATTAATAATACAGTAAGAGTGAAAACCCAGCAATTGATTTACATAATATCAAATTAAAATTGCCACATTTAAAATTAATAATACAGTAAGAGTGAAACCCCAGCAATTGAGTTTAGAAAATCAAATAAAATTTATATATTAAAGCAAAAAGAAAAGTCATTGTTTAAGCAATTAATCGGTTTGGCATTACCGATGGAAAATAAGCAATTACATTTTAAAGAAATAAAGACTACAAAAATGGAAGTATTACAAAGATATACATTAGGTTAAATAACTTTACATAATTAGAGGTTGAATTTTACAGTTTACGATTAATAGAATTATTTAGATGAAAGTTTATAGAGTTCATTTTTGCGGCGGGGAATTACCTTTTTGGTTGGATGATTTGATGGATGTATGCACATGTGTTGATTTCATTTTTGAAGAAATATGATTAATTTGGCATTACTTTGGCAAAATTGTGGTTAATGTCCATTCCTGGTGTATTTTACAGTTCATTTTGGCAGCAGTTTGGAAACGATGGCTTATGAGTACATCGGCACTGGTCTGATCTTGGACAGATCAGAAAAGCAAATTTTATTTCTACTCATGAACCATTTTAAAATTCTGAGTGACATAGATTACCTTGACAACAACATTTAGAAACAAGATGCAGAGCTTTTTAACTAGAAAATGCGGTGGTATTTATACTTATTTTGGCTGCCTTTGGTAATTCCTGGATGTCAGCTAACTGTCAACAATGACACAGCTAATTTGAAAGTATGAATGAGATCAAGTTCAAGAGAGCTAGTCTTGGTCTATTTTGAGCTGAAAATAGACCCACAGGATAAATGTTAAGTAACATAGATTTTAAAATAAACCTATGTTAAAATAAAACAAATTTTTTTTTACTTTAAAATAAGGCAAGTCTTTTATTTACTAAATTTGCATTACTCTCTCAAACTTCCTCTCAAATAAAAATTACATGAATAAAAATATATATGTAATATAACGCTTTTAATAAAATTATTATGTTTATCTGTTACACACACATATGCATGATTGTTCACCATAATAGAAATTTATGTTTTATATTTACATTAATATTTAACGAAAATAAAGCTTAACAAAAAAATAAATAATCATGTGCATCGGTATACCTTCACTTCCTAGTAATTTATTATTATATGACAGAATTTAAACCCATGTTTTAAGGTTTCAAACATCACCAGAAAGTGAAGCCAGATTTGACTGCTTCATATTCCCCCTGATAAGGAAATGATAAAAAAAACAATAAAAAAAGGATTCCACTTTGAATCAATGCATTATTTCAGGTGACAAGAAAACGCACGGTTTAGTCCCTCCATCTTATCAGGATTTACTCTATCATTAAACTGCCATTAATAAAATCAACCACAATTACACTACCTAAACCTCATTGTCAACCTCTTTTGTAAAACTAATCTATTAGCAACTGTATTTACAAAATAAAAAAACAACAAAGTAAAATGTAACATTGGACATGATCTTTAGGTCTACCTTTTTAACACAAAACTCTACCCAACATGGGATCTCCTAGAATGTTCTTGGTTTTTTTTCTTTTTGTGTCATATCTGTCAGTCCTACTGAATCAGTCCATCCATTTTGGTGGGCCTAGATTATTGTCTCCTGGGATCGGGTGGCTTGTATGGTTTAAGATGTCTTGCATTGAAAATTCCTTTTACTCCACCATCTCCTTCCAACAGGAAAGTGTTGTCCTTATACTTTTGTTGGATCCAGTATGGTCCATGGTACAAGTTCTTGAATTCCCTTTTTGTTGTGTTGCTAGGTTTTGGCGCTCTCAACCAAACCCTATCTCCCACACAAAATTGGCATTGTTGAACACGTCCCCTTTTTATACGAGATTGAGCCATCTGGGTCAATTGAGTCCATGCATCCTTCTGATCCTGGCTGGAATTGATGGATGGGTGATCCTTGGGGGGAGATGTTCTGAATTCAGATTTCTGGACATGACTCTCCAAAATGGAGTCTTCTTGGGACAAAACCAGTGGTTTCATTTACGTATGATTAATGTAAGAGATGATTTCATCCATTTTATTCACCCAACCATGATGATCCATATCTACTGCAGGGCAATGGCATCCCATCTCTCCCCCTTTATGTTAGAATCTGGGTGTGCTCTATCTTGGCTGGCTGATTCAGGTCTTTGCACCAGTTTTATTTGTTCCACTCCCGACGCAGATTCTCAATGGTCTGTTTCATCACCCATTGGGTTTCACAGATATCTTCCACATGTTCCCCTTGCACCCTGACATTGGCTTTCATCTCATCCAGTGTCTCTTCAGACCCTTGGATATGGTGGCATAGTTGGTCACATTCATCTTTCACTTCTCTAACAGCTATATTCGTATAATCTACTCTTTGCATCATGTTTATTTTCATTTCTTGGAGTTCTTGGAAATATCTCCAGGATTCTTTCCTAGCCTTTCTGGTTTCCTGGAGCATATTAGGCCTTAAAGCTAGTAAACTTTGCTTGTCCTCTTCTGTCTCTAATTTTGTCTGCTTATTATTCCTTAATCCTTCTAGTTCTTTAAAAGTAATCTCTGAACTGAGATCCATTCTCAGATCAATATCTAATTCGCTACCCTGACTATCATTATCATTCCCAAACTCACTGCTTTCCTTCATGTTAACAATTTTTTCCATCTGATCACTGAATTTTACTATTATTATTATTTCTTGATAACTAAATTTACTCCCCCTTCCTCTCCTCAACCAACACCTATGCCAAAACTCAACCCCCTCCCAACTGTTCTGTTTCTGCCATCACTACTTTTATAATTCCCCCTATTACTGCCAAAATATTTACACTCAACTATCTCTGTAAAACTAATACATATCAACAGATAAAATAAAATATCAAAGATAAAAAAAAATATTTTTATCATGACGTTCCCTTGTCATATAGTCCATTTGCTTTCTTGCAACAGAAATGTACTAAAAAAATCTTTTAATTTCCTTATTGTATAAGACATATGAAAACATGTGATACAATGACTCTCTTTTGCTCACTCATATACATGATTATGGTTTCTGTGAGTGTTTATCGGTTGACAAAATTTATAAGTGTGTATAATACACGGGCACCATGTCAACATGGTAGGTTCTCCACTCATAACTATCTTTGGTTTGCATGCACATTCGACAAATTTGGTTGCTAACTTTATTACAGTTTACATACTCAATACATATAAGTAGTCATAATAAAATCTTAGTATTAGACTTTTTGAAAAAAATAAAACATTAATAAGTTAAAAGCAAAACACTCATTAAAGTTTAGCAATAGTATATGTTATTATTTATCAGATTAATATTATCAATACAAAATTTATTTTGAGGTCACATCTCTTGTTGTTCGGCTTATATTGCATCTTTTAGGTCCCAAAAAAATCTTATACATATTTCACAATTCTTTAAAAATAGAAAATGTTACATATACAACTTGAATACTCTCCGGGGTATAGCATGATGTGGACATATTATTGAGGCAGTACGATTTGGGTTCAAACCCGAAAATTTTTTTTACATATATTTATTCATTAATATTTGAAACAGAGGGGAAAAAACATTATACATAATATCAATTGCTCTATAGGGTACTGCAGGGTGTGGTAATTTCGAAATGCCCCACGTTGAGTGCCAAACCCGGGAAAAAAATACTCTGTACCAGTCAGAATTGTATGTTCGTCTAACAAGAATTAGCATCTAAGCAAAAGTACCTAGGGTTCAATCATATGCGAGATGCACAGGTCAGGAATACTCATGAACTCCACCCTATTGCCCATTTCCCAAGTCTCTAACATAACAAACAACACTTCTGATGGTAGCAAATGACATTCTAACAATACCTGGCCCAGAAGGTCAGCAGAGACACAAGAGATCTAATGATTAACTAAATGAAGATGCAATATAATAACAGATGTGCATGCATAAATTAATAAAATGTCCAAAGAATAGATTATTAAATATTAATTTATTGAAATTAACATTAGTAATAAAATTAAATCAGTATATGAGCAATGGGGTATAGAGACTTAAAACACATCATAATTTTGATTACATATAATGAATACTCGATCTGAGTTTCACTTAATGTTAACATGGGCATTCCATGCTGACCTTAGTAACATAATTACCAAATATACATATTGGTAAGAAATTAATTAATCGAAATGATGCAGCTTAATATGCTAATTTAAAATATATTTTATAGGGCTTCTATTATTCATGTTATGACATTTTAAACCACTAAGAATATAACAGATTTCATAACTATACGTGGGCTTTTATTATGAACGTTATGATATTTTAACTCACAAAGAATATAATGAACTTTAACAACTATACGTAGGCTTTGATTATATACATTATAATATTTAACTCACAAAGAATACAACGGATTTCAATAACTATCCATGGGCTTTTATTATATACATTATAATATTTAAATCACAAAGAATATAACAAATTTCAATAACTATCCATGGATTTTTATTATATACATTATGATAGTTGAATAACAAATGATCTAGTGAATTTTGATTATACCTGGATTTTATCATAATTATATTAGCAATAGATTAATTACCTTGGAAATTATAAAATGATTCATCATTTATGACTTACATATAGAATAAGAAAAAGCATAATTATTTCGATATTCATTCACATGACTTGACTTTTAGAGGCTTTATTAGAAGTTAACTTTCAACTTATTTAATAGCGGTTGAATGAGAGGGTGGATAGAGCTAATAAGCTATAACATATGATAGGGCAAACTAAATTTATATTATAATGAGAACTTGGGGTGGCTTAGGAAAATCATATCATTACGACTTACAACCGAATAAAATATATGAGGAAGTATAAATGATAATGTGCGGACCAAATGATAATGTTTGAAAGGACGAGAAGCTTCATCAACTTGAGAATGAAAAATATAAGCTCATCTGTGCTTGTGACAGATGGCATCCGAAGAAGTGGTCAGCAGGATACTATGGTTCCGTTTTTCTGAATGTTAACCCATAATAGAGCCTACACGACCAAATTCAACCTTTGAAGTCAGGGCCTTCACAGTCTGCCGAGAAATATGCTTTAAGGATTTCAGTAACGAGAGAAAGTATGACAAAGCAACATTTGATTGGTGAACGTTATCACCGAGATGCATCACGAGGACTTTCAGGTCTGTATTAACACTGATTTTTATTTGTGGCCTTAACGAATAAGTAAGCCTAGGATACTAATCATAGTTCATAGTGGCTTGACTCAGCTCGAGTTTTCATAATAAATGTCTATAGAAAAATTTAAACTGTTGAAATACTTCTGTTTCAAGTACATAGGTAAATATATAACATTTCAAGTAGTATTATTTTATTCTTGTCTGACCAATGAAAGTACAATAATGTGGAAATGCTTTGTAAATACTGGATTACGTAATCAATTCTCATTCTCTACTGTTAATAGTCAGGCTGAAGAAGAGAGAATAATGACATCATTTGAAATATTTTGGTATAAACTGGCATATCCTAATATTTCTAACACTGGAATGTCTTTCAAAAGTTTAAATGTTTGAATTTTTTTTAAGATATTTAATGATTATCTGAGATATAATCCAACAAATAATTACAGATTCTTTAATTTTATATCTGTGTTATTAAATACACTAATAATTTATTAGCCCAGCCTAATTTCATTTTATTGTTGTCCACATTATAAATGTTTTTACTTATGACTAATTAATTCGAGTGTTATTAATGTGTATGCTCATTCTCCATTGTCAATCAAGAAACAACACCATAGAAGAGTTAGTAAAAAATGCACAAAGGTTAGAATCACATTTGCAGAATAATCATTTATTTCCAAAAAGTGTCTTCAGTATTTTTAACAAATTATACTTTTCAATAATGAAATAGGTTAATCAATGTATCTGTATTATTTTAAAAGTATTAATGTGAAGGAATAATGCCAAATAGTACTGTTTTTGACTTAATTGTCACTAATATCTTGAAAGTGAGCTATCATTTACTTATGTTTACTGATTGTTGCCTTCTGTACCCTATCATAGTCCCCTTTCACATTACGCATGCTTACAATGTCAGTCCAAATCTTAGTTAAATTATTTCTCATTACCTGTCAGATTTGGTGCCTCAGCATGAGGATGAGAAATTTTTTTTGATAACCATGATTATGATGTTTACACATTGAGAGTATACTTAGGTTATTTATTTACATTTAATTTTTTATTCTCTGTAGTAATGTTTTAATATCATATCCTGTTTATGTGAGATTAAAATTGTAACATGCTATATGACTTACTTGAAAATGTATTTCGAATATATCTATAGTATGAGAGATTGGTCTGATTTTTGAAATGGTGCATAGTTATAATGTGGGTCAGCTAAGATTAAAGATGCTTTGAGATAAACAAAAATATATAATTTATATATATATATGGAATGAATATAGCTGTTTTAACATTGATCAATGCAATAAAGTGTAGCATAATATAGTAATAAAAATAAAGATTATTGTTAAAATCTAATATTAATAATGAGGAAGACAGATACCAAAGTAACATATAACCTAAACTAGTATTTTAGATCAAGTTAGTAGATAAAAAAAAAAAGATCATATATTTAGCACACTAAAAGTGATTACACAAATATTGTTAAATGCAACTACCTTTATCTAGAAGACTAAATTTCATTGCCTAGATTACGTACACAATGATACATGGACAAGTAAGAGATACATTATTTGACGTGTGTAAAATATACTACTTTTTTTCCAATAGTCATTTCGAGTGAATAAATAATTCATTTTGCAAAAGAAAAACAATTAAATTTAATGAACTGAAACTATTTTTAGGGTAGTTCTAAATAGGAATTCGTTTAATTAAATAATCAGCAATTTAATAAAAAATATAATAAATATTTTACATTATAAATATAAAAACAATATATAATTAAATATTTTATTTGATTATATAAAAGTATGCGAAATCCCTAGTGCTTAAACTCTACAATGTGCGTAAGGGCAAATATTTAAAAATAAATTAATCCGCTTTCTATTTATATTAAATATAAATATAATATAATTAAAAAGAATATATCTTTCCATTTCAGACTATGAATAAATAGTATTCTATATACTAACAAAATATCAAGAATAGAATAAATAGTTTTGAAATTTTTGTTATTTATAAACTTATCTTTGCCGACATTGATTAAAATTCTAAATGAAATTACTACAAATATATCTCCACACTATTACATTTTTTTTTTCCAAATCATATGAATAAAGATACATAAGAGATAAATGATCTCCACGACATATTTCACAATCAGCCTGGACTTATCACTTAGCCCAAATCACTATCTCTTATATATATATATAATAGAAATTTATATAACATTACAATACTACTCAAAGAACAAAATTTTATTAAAATTCTTCCACACCCATGATTTTATCTATTAACCAATAGATCTTTTCAAGTGAAATTCAACTAAACATACAACATAAGTTATTTTTCCAAGGGAATGATGGGAAGGCTATTTTGTGTTGTATACATATGTTGTATATTTTGCTCAATTTCACTTGAAAAAGTCTATTGGTTAATAAATGAAACCATGGTTGTGGAAGAATTTTAGTAAAATAATATTTTTTGGTTTGTATTGTAATGTTATATGACTTTCTAGTTTATTTATAATTACTAGTAGAGCATTAGGCAGTATTTAATCTTTATTTTACATACAGTATTTATCAATAGTAAATTGTTATATTTGTTACAAGGGTCATTCATACTCCATCACAATTTTGACACCATCTACTCTAGATAAACATTATAATGATTATGACTAATCATTTATTAAACTAAAGATTCGAACTCAGACTTTCACACGACCCACCACTCTCAGTGCCATCATCTTTAAATATGTGTGTAATCAAGTAGGTTGGCAATATGAGATGGCACTGAGAGTAGTGGGTCGTGTGAAAGTCTGAGTTCGAACTCCCCATATTTTACATACATAAAATGCAGGTTTAAGCCTGTACAATGTATTGAACTAAAGATTGATATATTGGTCAAATGAAATACGACATTAATAATTAACTATACAAGAAAAGAGACAGAATTTCTCTTTTAAAAGCCTTATTTTAATAACTGAATAAAAATTTAGAATGAAACTAGCATTGTCTATTGGATGTGTAATTAAGATGGGGGAATCCTCTATTTCAAGCTATGAATAAATAGCATTCTGGGTAATATAATGTTGATATAATTAAATTAACTTGTAAATGTAATTGCTTGTCATTGAAGTTAAATAAATAATCAAATTTATTACTCAGAAGTGTCAGAACTGGCATTGATTCAAGGATCAGAACCTATTCCAATGGCTGACCCTCTACCATTACCTCAGCACAATTGGGTACCCAAGTTTATAAATAACAATTAGGTCAACTGCATATCATAAAAATATAACAACTGTTAGTTGTTTATTGATAACTTCTAATTATGAAATTATCAAAAGATAATGAAATTAAACTGAGAGAGTGCAAACCTCTCAAGTGCTTATGACTATCAACAGCCAATCAGATCAAACACTGAGACAGAGAATTTAACAAGAAAAGGGTGGTTCCACCCTCTTCTTTACTTGTCTCTCTATATATCTAAGCCAGTCTAAAGTACTTAGATCTGAAAGCGTGAATCTTAAATATCTTCACACTCAACACACTGAGTTCAAATTACAAACATACAGCATGAATGATTAAATTGAAAACATAATTTGCTAAACAAAATATTATCTCTAATGATATAAAATATTTAAAATTATACTACTGAAAGCAATCAATTCTTCTGGATGTGCAGCTTTAAAAAATAAGTCTTAATAAGTATTTACTCTTTACTCTAATACTAATTGTTTATAAAAAAAATTTGCATGAATCAAATATTTTAGTAATGATGTTGCAATACAGAACATGCAAAGGCATATCACAGTCAAGGATATTTAAAATAACTTTATCTTTCTTATTGCATTGCCAAATCTGTATAATATTAATATCATCTGTGTTCTTTATTACCTTTTACAATGCTTTTTTACAACCTACTATTGACAGTTTTGATTGTCCCCCAGCAATCTTCTTGAGAACTATAACAAACACAATACAAATACTTTGAATACAGATATACCTGAAGATATAATTTTACTTTTATATAGAATACAAGTATATAAATGGTGAAACTATACATTCAGGTATATTTGTAATCATGTATTTGTATTGTGTTTGTTATACTTCTGAAGATAATTGCTGGGGCAATCAAAACTGTCAATAGTGGGTTGTAAAAAAGCATTGTAAAAAGTCCTAAAGAACATAGAAAATATTGATATTTAGAATACATGAATTTATATGTGTATGGATGTCTCTGCAAAAGAATGAATGTATACCAAAATATGAAATTTATTGATCCAAAATGAAATTTTTTCCATGTTTAATTCACTTTCTCCAATTCTAAATCTCTTTTCCATATCACTTCAATAAACTTTTTTACTTCATCCATCTATCTTATATGCAATTTTATTACAAGGTCTTTTACAATATTTTCGGATTTGATTTAAGAGTTCAACTGTCCATCTATTATTATCTCTTCTAGAAATATTCTCCAGGATAGCTCTGCTTTAGTTTCTTGATTCTTTCAGTAATGGCAATGGTACCTATGTATTTTTCCATGCACAATTTTTATTTTTGATCATTCCTTATTGTATATCTATTTCAGTTTTTTGATTTTTTCAGCAATATCAGTGATTCCTATTTGTTTTTCATGCAAAATTTGTACTTTTGATTCCTTCTTATTACTTCCAACATATATCTTTTCCTATTTCCTTGTGTAATTTCAAGTTCCTGTACTGCACTTTTCTTATATAACTATATATAAGAAATGGTAAAACATAGTTATTAAAATGTTTTTTTCTGAAATACTTCAAAATCATGTTCAATTTCACTTTTCCAATATAATCTATTCTTTCCAATATATTCCCAATGGAAATAATCAGCATTGCACATCTTTAGAATATCTTTTGAGATAATACAACGAAAAACAACATCTAACTCTCCCATAATAACTATGCTCAAGATCAGCATAAAACACTTTTTAGGAAGTCTTACAGATATTTTACAATGGTGAACTTTGTAGTGTCAAATCTAGTAAATTCAATAATATAGTAATTACTTTTATGAACTTGCCAAGGTATTTGTTTTAAACCATACTCGGCCATTTTAAGTGAAACTTTTCTAATGCTTTTAAAATGTGTTGATGTAGTGTCCAAGTTTCAATTCCATACAATAAATTAGATTTTAAAAAGCAGTCTTGTGGTAGTTACTTTCCTGAGAAGAAATGCTTTAGCTTTTAGCATGTTAAAAGCAATAACACATAGAGATCTGTGTTGTATCTCAATATCTAAGTCCAATATTATATTTAAATGGATTAATGTTTTAAAGTTGATAATCATTCAAGCTAAATGATGCTGAAGATTTTCTTCCATGATGGGTTGATAAAGAACTTGAACATTAATTATTAAACAAAGTCTTTAAACATTGAGAGCAATGTGTAAATCATCATTTGAACTGCAAAAATAGCACAAATATCAGCACACTACCAGAATTCAAGATATAGAAGTTCTTGATTTTTGCTTGTAGTTGATTCCAAGATAAAATTCCATTATTAAATTTGTATGGCATCTTGATTTCTGTCTCATTAAGTCACTTATAATAGTTCCACAGATCTCTGTCATAAAAATTTAAAACAATATTGGAGCAATTACATATCCCTGCTTAACCCCATATTCATTTCAAGTCCTTCAACATTTCCACTTGTAGGAATAAAACTTCCTCCCATTCATTCATATAGAAGTTGTATAATATGAATAAATTTTGCTGGACAATCAACTAATTCTGAATAATGTTATAGACCTAATTATTTAATTGAGTCAAATGTCTTGATCAAATCAATAAAAATAAATCACTATTATATTTATAACACTTTTTGCAATTGACTGTCAACAAAACCTGCATTTATCATGCCTCATGATTCTCTAAAATTACAATAATTGTCTGGAAACCATTCTTTGATAGTATCTTTACTATAATATATATATATATATATATATATATATATATATATATATATATATATATATATATATATATATATATATATATATATATATATATATAGTATATGAGCACAGACTTTCACATGACCCACCACTCTCCACACTACCTCAAAACACTGATACACTCTAACACATATATGTCGAAAAGATAAATAATCACCAATAGACGTATTTCATGCTAAACCAGCAATCATCAGTTGGTCCAGATTACCATCTCTACACATATATGCTATAAGTGCTCAGATATATATTAAATAACCAAACCTCACACTTTAATGGACAGCCTTCAATCTACTCCACACTCTAACTCTTCAACTGTCCATCCAATTGAAAATCTGATGATGGAATGCTCAAAGGCCACCCTGAGACTGAGATTCTTGTCACACACATGTTGACCTTAGGTCAATCTGACCCTTCATGTACAGGACTTAATCCATTTAATATTCCATAAAAATTAATAAAATCATGTTTATTACCTTTATTTTTAAAAAATGGATTTAAAAACATTCTTAATATCAAAAATAGTACAACTTCAAAAATCCATAGATTTTAAAATTCCTATATTTTTGAAGCTAGCATATCACTACTATATTTTAAAATATCTCCAGATAACTTGCAGTCTTTCCATTTTAATATTACAAACACATTTTGATTTTATTAAGCTAAATATTTTTGTTGAAACCTAAATATGTAGATATAATGAATATGCCACTAAAGATTTTCACTTTAATTCTTATATCATTATTCAAGAAATGAGCAAAATATTCTTTCTATCTTTTCAAAATATTATGCAATCATATGAGAGAATGCATTGCTGTATTTAATAGGATAGTATATCATTATAAGCCTATTTTGACTTTGTTAAGCATATTATCTTTGTCCAAATCTAAATGAGTAGTTACAATGGATATATCATTAAAGTTCTTCCCCTCAGTTCTCGTATTATCATTCAAGAGATGGGTAAAATATTTTTCCACCTGTTTAAAATATCAATGCAATCATATAAGAGAATGCATTGCTGAATTTAATAGGATAATGATACTGTTATTTCAGTGCATCAAAGGAGATTTAGAATGACCATAATCAGAAAATGTCAGACCTTTTTTTGCTATTTTTAATCCAAAATTATTTTTAAGCTTTCTCATCAGTTGTTGAATTTCTGCTTTCAAATCTCCATATGTATTGTGTAATTCCACTCCCAATTTAAATGACACATTTCCTTTTAATCAAACATTGTTAGAAAAACAATTATCAACATTTCTTTAGTTAATTCAATAATGAATTTACTTGCTTCTATTACACACTCCTTAAGAAAATTCTATGACATTTATTAATATGTCATAAACATCCAAACCTGCAACATTACTGTTTAATCACTGCTGAAGTTTAGTCTTCACCACAAATATTTTTAAGTAATTATCAAGTACGAAATTTTTTGTGACATGATTGAAATATCAATTTTTCAACGTAATTGTCATTTTAATCTTGGAGTATACTAATCTGTTGGTCCATTCAACAATCTGCACTTGTAAGTGCTTATATATGAACTTTTTTATTTTCTGACTTCTATCTATAATATAATCTATGTCATTTCTTTGAGCATGGATACATTAATGCAGGGGTCCCCAACGCTATGCCTGTGAGCACCATGGCGCCCGCAGACCATTTTATATGTGCCCACCTCTATCCGAACACGATAAAAATTATTTATCTAATACAAATAAATTTAATTTTTAATTTTTTTTATAAATTATTGTATTATATTGTAATCAAATGTTAAAATTTTATTTTTGAAATAAATATTTTTTTGTACATTATGTGTATTATTAACAATATCCAATTATAAATTTTCATTGAAAAAATAAATGATACCCGCCACTTGACCGGTATTATAGAATGTGCTCTTAAGTGTAAAAAGGTTGGGGACCGCTGCATTAATGTTTCTTTATAGATACTTTTCTGCTTAAACATAGTGTTTGTGATAATTAATCCATGTGTTGTGCAATAATTCAATATCAACAAATTGCTATAACTTTTGGCCAAAGTCTATTGTTTGTGTCAATGTGTGCATTAAAGTTTCCAAAAAAATTTTTTTATCTTTTAATAACATTGCTGTAACAATAAAAAATATTTTTCATCTCTGAATTCTTTGACTTTAGTGTTGGAGTATAGGCACTAATAAAATGAACACTTGGCTCCATTGCGCAAGACATCTTTTACTTCATTGGTGCAAAGAGAAACACTAACAATAAAACATTTTAGACTTTATAGTAACTTTATTACCAGATATATTTCTTTCACTGATTGATTACTTCTTCCAAATAAACTTGTAATTGCCAACTTGTTCTATTTTATTGCCAACTTGATCTATTTTATTCCTTCCTCTATATGACAAATTTTATTAATCTTCATCTTCTTAGCAATATTTAGAAACAAATTATATTTATGATACCTACCTTTAATACTCCAGATCTTTCACTACTAGTGGATATTATTTCTACTGCTGTAATGAGTAACTGCCTAGGCATGACGATATAAACTCTGCTGTATAAAATAGGCATTTTAGATAATATCTGTAGGACCTTTCATTTCCATGGTAGGCAGAAGGATTCCTAAATATGGCTGTTAAAACATATAAGTACTTCCTCAAACAAGACAGCCAGCCTACTAAGTTTGTCATTGCTTACTCATTCTTAAGGCTTGGGCTAAAAAATAAAAAATGAAATTGGTATTACAAATATTATGCATGTTGTTAATAGATGGAAATGAGATTGTATAAATATCCAATACTATTGTCACAGTTATTAAGAGAGATGATCAAAAGCATGAATGTTTCAAAATGACCTGGTCCTACAATAATTAAAATGACTGAAGAAGGAAAAAAAAAAAGCTGAAAAGACTTTTGGATCAGAAACAGTACTTAATCCCTGATGAATCCATATTCTGTCTTGCAAACCCTTGGTAGGGCATTTTTATTTCTTATTCACAAATAATCTTTATATTTAGAGGTCATTCCATTATCTGTCATCTATGGAGACTGTGTGGGTTCATTATGATATAAACAATGTAATCAATAGAGACATTTTCAGGTAATAATTAGAGAAAAATGTTATCAGTAGTTTTGCTAGGCAATTATTAATAACTATTGTCAATACTTCAACTAAACTATTTGCTTTCATAACTCATAATGTATGATTATATATTTAAGTCTATGGGAATCCAAGATCTCTTATTGATTAAAATAAACCTTTATGATTACATTATGTAGGTCATTACAGGTAAAATGAAGTAACATATGTCATTACAAATGCTAAAAAATGATATTAATTAGATGATTTCTAAACTATCTCTAAAACAAAATAATTTAAAGTTGGATGGACGGTTGAAGAATTGGAGTGTGGAGTGGATTTAAGCTTGTCCATTAAAGAATGAAGATTGGCTATCTTAATATACATCTGAGTTCTTATTGCATATATGTCTAGAGATGATAATCTGGACCAACTGATGAGACCAACTGTTGATTGCTGATTTAGCATGAAATACATATATTGATGATTATTTATCTTTTTGACATATATGTATTCAGGTGTATCAGCAATATGGGATAGAGCGGTGAATGGTGGGTCATGTGAAAGTCTGTGCTCATATATCTTTTATATTAAAGTCATTAAGTAATTTACTTTATGACTGAATCAGAAGGTGATTTACTTTATATTTATCTTTGATGTCAGATATAATCGATATATATATATATATATATATATATATATATATATATATATATAAATATATATATATATATATATATATATATATATATATATATATATATATATATATATATATATCTCCTGCCTTCAAAATAACTCAAGTTATGTTTCAATTAAGAATTATCAGATGTATAGGAAAGACCCATAGTGTTTGTTGATCCCAAACTCAAAGATAAAAAGTCTATACACTTATGATGCTAAGTGGTGCACATTGGAGGAATTCTTTCTGTAATAGTAAATTCATTTCTACAGCCTTAAGAACTAATGTTCTGTGATAAATATCATATTTTTATAGAGAAATATTTTGTTAAATAAGTTAATGACATATAAGTAGGTTTAATAACAGTTATGTGCTAGCATAAGAGATAGTGATCATGTGATGATTAGTGGTTTAGTCAATGGATGCTGTATAGTTTGTGCATAAAATCACTATTTAGTGCCTATTCATCCAATAACTCCAGTCTAGTTTCTAGCTTGTGGCTTTCATCAATGAATAGCCTTGGATCTAAGAATACTGCACCTAGATCTTAGGCTATTTGCTGATGGTGGCAACAAGCTAGAAACTTGTCTAGTAATATTGGATGAGTGGGTGCCAATCTTATAGCATTCATTGATTACTATGACTTGCACTTGGTGGCACTACTATATGGAAAGTTGGCTACTGTTTTAACAGCTTGGGTACAGGAAATGGTGATCATGTGATGTTGAAGTGGTTTTAAATATAAATTTACTGATTAGCTTTTATCTTTGCTCTATTGGAATGTGGATGATAGCTCCATCCCAGTCTAGGAATATTTATACTTTTATGCTGGCTTATTCTTCATTAGACTTAACTAATTAATAAATGTTTAAAATATTTTTGAATTTTATTTAAACTTTCAAATACGTTTGATCATTAGTAATAGACATATTCATACATAACAAAATTTTGAGTAGTATTATTTTCCCTTTTTCAGCTATTTCTGGCCTGACTTGTGATAATGCTAGCATGAAAATTGATCCTGATTCTTTTACATTTGTGGATAATGAATTTAAGATGACATATTAATCAACTAGGTTATTCTGTAAAATTCCATTTATCACAAATTTTCAATCAAAATATTTCTTAATATTAACATGTGTATAAGTATGTTACTATGTTTGCTCTCACACACGTTAGTGATGCATAATCATCATTTTTAGTGATTTATTACTACCTCCCACCTTCCTTCAGAAATGTTTACTTTAACATCTCATATGTAGAGATACATTTGAAATAAAAAAAATCATTTATATATTATAACATCATAACATGTGTAATAAAACAGAATAGTAAATATCAAGTGATATTTGTATCTTAATTAAATTTAACCCAACTTGTTAAAATATAATCATTAATATGGTCAATCCGATTTTTATTTTAAGTTAGAGACATATTATAGAGCAACATCATAGGAATACCAAATAATTCAAACGTTTTAATTTACCCTTAGGGGGTATATAATATACATTTGTTTCATTGGCAAGACGTTTTGATTTTAATTGTATTGGTTTTTTTTTTATTATTTCTTATTAAGCTACATTTCGTATTTAAATTCCAAGTATTATATCAATTGCTTTTTGTTTATAATAGTAAAAATAAAATAAGTTGATTAATGATCATATTTTATATTTTCCACTTTTCTCTTAAATTTTATTATCGAAAATATGAAGCTATATATTTAAATACTTTCCATTATGTAAATGAAAATTTTACTTTTAGATATCGGTGTAAACATTAAAATATTACTTCACGGATTACGTTGAAAAACATCTCGGATGAAAGAGGAAAAAAATGTGAAACTGAATATATTGGACTTTGATAAATTAATGCATATTTATCAAATCTAACTCAAATCTAAATAAGTAGGTTATGATAGTAAAAGCAAATAATAAAGAGAGAGAGAAATATGGGGGAACATAATGAATTACAATAATTATATGCGATTTAATTTATAGCAGCTAAAAAAAAACAACCTGAAATTTTATATATAAAAAAAGAACGTCAAAAAAAAATCACTATGTTATTTATAAATGTAAAAATTATTAAAATTTATTTTTAAAAACAAGAACACAAAGCATTTTACTGCATTTGTTAATTTAAAACTGCAGTAAAAATATTTTTTATTATAAATATATGTTGCTTAATTTGATAGTAAACCCAATTTCAAAGAAATCTATATCAACTCATTTTAAACATATCTACAGAAAAAATACTATTTAAATAACATATTTACTTTTCTTAAATCAAAAACTATTGAAATTTTTATATAGCCAACATTCAGTTAACAAAATAATCAAATTCGATTACATAAGACATTTTTTTTCATTTACACTATTGTAATAAAAAAATATAGGATAGTTTTATTCTTCAGAAATTCATAAAAAAAATTGAAGCACAGGAAATAATAGTCTGAGCTGCAACTCATAGATATGGGTTTCATAATCCATTACATGATCACTACCCTAAATTATGGTCAGTTAATCTACTGATTAAAGATCCAAACTTGTCCACTAAACATATTTCATTTGAATTGATTAAACTAATAATTTTCTATTTTTACTTTCTTTGTTGGTAACAACAACACTAGAAATGATTAATATTTTTTTATTAGTCATTCAGTATACTAAAGATGATTTACTTAATGAATGATATTTCTGTAATATAATTTTCACTACTCTATTCTCATACAAGGTAGGGACTGGTTTCTATACACTTTTAAGACCTTGTGGAGGGGTGTAATCATACTGAATAATGATAAAGATATATGTAAGAGATTGTGATCTGGGCCAATTGATGAGTGCTGGCTCACCATGAAATGAGCATCTTGGGGATCATGCATCTATTCCACATGTCTTTTGTCATATGTTTATGATTAGCTCCATCCACAGGGTGTTAATAGTAAATAGAAACTAGCCCTAACTTGCATGAGAGTGATGTAGTGAAAATTATACTACAGAAATATTATTAATTAACTAGAAATGACTATTTCTGAAAACAACCATTTTTATTGCTAATAAACTGTTCATGACTGGATGAACATTATATAGTGTGTCCCAATGAAATGACAACTTTTCCTTTAATCTAGTTGTAATATCACCACAGAATGAGTGTAGGTGTTACCTAGAAATATAGTTTATCCATTTATCCCAAAATCTTCACATATATTTTATGTTAAATTTAGAAAAAGTAAATATATTGATGTATTATGAAACAATGTTTCTCAATCTTCTTATAATAACATTTCCTTTTATCATCATGTTTATCATGAAACTCCATTAGGTGCTTATTAATGTGAAAACTCTTAAAATTATTTAGCATATAAATAGCAGCAAATTTAAATTTAAAACCATAATGTATATCAAATATTGATTTAACATTTCTCCTCAAAGATATTTAAATAGTAGAAAACTTCATGTTTAACAGATGAATAATAATCTTTTTGTATCCAACATCATTAATAAAAAATTAATTGATGTCTGAGAGTAACGCTTTTACTTGCATATTAGAAAGGGCATACCTACTAATCACAAATATCTATAAGATTATTGCATGCCTTCATTAAATAATTTCCACACTGAGTGTGGCAATCATAATCCTTTTTATACAATTGTAGAATATGTAAGAAATATCCTTTTATGAATATATATAATAATCATCAGAGAACTATGGTTTGTTTTTGTAAGTAGTTATCCCTTAATTCAAATTAATTATATTGTATCAAAGTATAAAAATTCCAGACACCTTTTTACTACACAAAAATTTCCCAAACAATCTTGTATATTAGATTAGCTACAGATCTAAAATACCTAGATATTTAAAAAGTTATTAATAAACATTTAATGAGTTTTAAAGCAAATAAAAAAACCCTTAAAAAGTATACTTTACCTATTATGCATACCAAGTATCCCATGGTAATCATCATCAATTTATAGCCATTATTTCAATTACCCATCAACTCTTTATTATAAAAAATTTTAATATCTGCAGATTTTTAAATGTTAACCATTTTGTAAGACAAATGATGTCATAGGGAGGGATTACCAATCTTTTTGGTTCCCATATCCCTTGGTTTTTAGTAAATTATCCAGTACTCTCTATTTATTATAATAATAAATAAGCAATTGGAGAGTATACCAGGTAGTATGCCATGCATATGCACAAAAAGATGCAGATATCATGAAGGTAAGCCTTGAGGGAGCACTGAACTGACAATTTCACTAGCTATTTTGAATCTTAACCAGGCATTTTGAATTTTTGAACCTTTCAAAAAGAAAAAATTCTGTGCAACTTCACTGTATCTATATCTGAAAAGAAACCTTAAATTCTCTTTGTATGGCAGTCAGATAATACACACATAGAATATCCTGGATCTGTTGATTACATAACTATTTTTGGAATATATTATTAGCATAATTTACTTATTTACCTGCTATTCACCATGCCTCCTGGATAAGCTTCACATATCCCTAGGTATGTGAATACCCAGCTTGGAAATTCCTACCACAGGGTTAGGTGTCATAGAGCAGTTCGTCGTCATAAAATAAAAGGGTCTTTGTCCCAAGAAAAAAAGACATTTGTACAAGATTTATTTATTATAGAAACATAAATAATATATAAAATGAAATAGAAAATGTGATTTATTTAACTAAATTTTTATTTAGAACTCTATATTGCTGTCTGTAATTGGATTTCTTTTTATATTGAAGGCAAAAAGATGTTCATCATTATTATAAACAATCTCCATAAAAATAATATAACTTTTATTAAACAAGTAATTAAAATAAACTTTCACTATATATAAAATTATAATATAAAAATAAATTGGGAAAATATGAGCATTATCCACAATAGATTTTAACTAATTTTTATTCAAGTTTATTAATCTTATAACAGTAGTAATTCTTACTTACCTAGGGCAAAAATGCTTATCATCATAGATGTAACCAATATTTGGAAAAAACACTCTCATTAACAGACATAATGAAACAATAAACTATCATATGAAAAACTTTTTTGGACAAATGAATAATACCATCTGTAATCTCACCATCAACCACATGATACAATTTTTATCTCAGCAACAATTACACAATTACTACTTTATTCTTGTTGATAATTATTATTTTATTTTTATTAAACAAAATTTATTAGACAAAATTGAGCCCATATATATATAAATTATTAATCAATGTCTGTATTCCAATTATAATAAAATATATATAATTATTCAAAACAATACAATAATTAATACAGTAACAATATTTTAAACAAATATATACCAATTTAATAGAAGTACTTTCAACTATCTATGTAGTCGTTGTCAACTAGACTCAAATTGTATTAGAAAAAACCGTTACAAATGTAAACAAAAGCAATACGTCATACATCAATTTTCCCACAATTCATTAATTTTTATATTGGCTGTCTGTCTATTTATCAACTGTTGCTTTTCACTTTTTATTAACATAGCTTCTTTAATTTTGCGTTTATTATTATTTCTTTCAATACACAGAATTTTAACTTTATTAAAATCAAAATCAAAAACATAATTACATGTTACATTATGATCAAAAAATACTGATGGTGATACATCATCATTTCTAACATTCTCTTGTCTTGATTTTTGCACTCGTTTATATAATAACAAATGCTCCCTTGATCTTTTCTCCAATGTACATCGAGATTCCCCAATATATGCCTTTCCACAAAAACATAGCCATTTATATATTGCACAACTTTGATTTAAAATGCCACACCTATTTTTTGAATTATTTATTAATCTATTTAAATTAGGAGTAGTATAAAATGCAACTCGACATATATTTTTATATATCTGTTTTATAAATTTAACCTGTTCATTACAAATAAATGGTATTGATATCCAAGTATATTTTATTTTATCAATATCTATAGCATCTAAAATATTTCTATTATTATTAAACTTAGTAACAATATTATAAATTAATTTATGATCATATCCAACATTTAACAAATCCATAATAAATACATTTATGTTACTTATTTTATCAGAACTATATTTACATAATTTATTATTCCTAAATAAAAATGATTTTAAACTGGATAATTTATGTGCAATTGGCACATTTGAATACCAAGGAATATATCCTCTTTTTTCAATATCTTTTATTACCATACAATAATCTAATTTATTTTTATTACGTGTAACTTTAATATCTAAATACTCAAATGTGTATTCAAATGTGCCAATTGCACATAAATTATCCAGTTTAAAATCATTTTTATTTAGGAATAATAAATTATGTAAATATAGTTCTGATAAAATAAGTAACATAAATGTATTTATTATGGATTTGTTAAATGTTGGATATGATCATAAATTAATTTATAATATTGTTACTAAGTTTAATAATAATAGAAATATTTTAGATGCTATAGATATTGATAAAATAAAATATACTTGGATATCAATACCATTTATTTGTAATGAACAGGTTAAATTTATAAAACAGATATATAAAAATATATGTCGAGTTGCATTTTATACTACTCCTAATTTAAATAGATTAATAAATAATTCAAAAAATAGGTGTGGTATTTTAAATCAAAGTTGTGCAATATATAAATGGCTATGTTTTTGTGGAAAGGCATATATTGGGGAATCTCGATGTACATTGGAGAAAAGATCAAGGGAGCATTTGTTATTATATAAACGAGTGCAAAAATCAAGACAAGAGAATGTTAGAAATGATGATGTATCACCATCAGTATTTTTTGATCATAATGTAACATGTAATTATGGTTTTGATTTTGATTTTAATAAAGTTAAAATTCTGTGTATTGAAAGAAATAATAATAAACGCAAAATTAAAGAAGCTATGTTAATAAAAAGTGAAAAGCAACAGTTGATAAATAGACAGACCGCTCGAATATAAAAATTAATGAATTGTGGGAAAATTGATGTATGACGTATTGCTTTTGTTTACATTTGTAACGGTTTTTTCTAATACAATTTGAGTCTAGTTGACAACGACTACATAGATAGTTGAAAGTACTTCTATTAAATTGGTATATATTTGTTTAAAATATTGTTACTGTATTAATTATTGTATTGTTTTGAATAATTATATATATATATATATATATATATATATATATATATATTATACTATATATATATATATATATATATATAGAGAGAGAGAGAGAGAGAGAGAGAGAGAGAGAGAGAGAGCAAAAAAAAATCAAACAAAAGAGCTATTATAGATTAACCTTTTAACCGCTAATTATATTATTGGTTGTATGAGGTAAAAATCAAATCTTTTAATTGGCCAACTCACAAACTGAAGACAAAGCCTATTGTTAAAACATATTCGCCTATAATATTAAATTCAACTCAGATATGTTTATAAAAAGTATATTATTAATTTTTCAGGTTATGAAGAGAACGAAAGTTCTTTCAAAAATAAATTGCTATTTATTTATTCTAAAATATTCAATTTCGGCAACATAAAAGCTATAATATAAACAAAAATATCGACTTTTACATTATAGAAAAGTAAATATTTCTTTTTACTACAGCTTCAATATTTTTACAAAAATCTTCGATATTTTTCGAAAATAATTTTGTTTTTTTAGTTTATTTTTTAAAAATTATTTTTAATTTGTCAAATTATACTTTTTTTAATACTTAAATCACATTCGAAATGAAAATCTCAGCGTTTATCTTTATTTTCTTTGATCAGGCGGTTTCTTTGTTTTTTCCAGCCAATCAGAATGTCTTTGTCGGCTGAGAACTGGCTGAGAGCCAATCACCAATAAGCTTCTTTCTTTGTTTAGCTTTAAATGCAGTTTTTTTTATTTTTTACTTGTAAAAGAATTCGGAAGAGGGCACCATCTTATAGAGCTTTTAAAAACCTATTTAAAAACATATTGAACGAATATTTTCGTATAAAAACTCGCAGAGTTAGAGTGATGTCAGATGTCTACGAGGAGCCTCATAAGAGGCGGGAAAAGGGTTAATGAAAAAACTTGTGTAGCCTCAGTGATTATCAATTAGTAGTAATTGATACTTTCTTGACACATCAAAGGTTAAAACTTATCTCTGTTTACATGAATATAATCTCATTTCCATTCTTTATTATAATAATCCATGTAAATATTTAATTGTTTATATATATACATGAAAACCGTCAGCACATAAACTATAACAAAGTTAATAACAATCAACAATCTCAAACTATCATCAAGGAAATGTCCTTTAACAACTCCTTCACAAAAGTGAGCTGTGGTAGTATTATGATCTTTGACATTTTAGGCAGTGTGATATTACTTTTCTACATTGTTTTAGAGCATTGTAAATGTTAAATTATGGTGTGTGATAGACTACAGTAATTCTTTCTATGAAACTTCCATTCTATTATTTTAATTTTAAAAATTCCAAGAGATTTCAGCAGTATATGGACCTTTATAGATCTGTGTCTGTGATTGACAGCACATTCTATTGTTCTGATAAAGCTATGAAGGAGATGATGATTTGTGATTGGCTGATGCTTTAGATTTTTTTTCCTTGTGGCCAAATTGTTAATAATTATGATGCAATTTTTTTTATAAAAGACTTATTATTAAACCAAAAACTACATCACTAAAGGATTTTACCCCATTTTATTTTTAAAAAAACAGCTCTTAGAAAGTACAGAAAGTACATTACAAAAACTGGAAATGGCCAAAGAAACAATTATTACAGACTAAAAAAAATCGTTTTTGTAAAAACTGTAAGTGAAATATTTTAATAACAATTAATAATTTATTCACCTTTAGAATTTTTTGTTTCTGTGATGATAAGTAATTATAAATATATCATTTTTAATAACATAAAATTCTAATATTTCACTCTTTTAACTTTTTGAATAGATATCATAAAGCCAGTAATGAATAATGTATTACTTTGTTATCAGTAAGATTTTCAGTTAGATACTTATTTTCATAATTTTAATTTTTTAAAATATGTAAAAAAAATTTAATTACACACAAAAAAAACCAAACATGGTGTCATATTAAAAATATTAGTCAATAGAATCTATTCAAAAATTTGAAGGAGAGCAGGCAAGTGGTTAAACAATAAAGATGGAATTTTACCTTTATATATGGTCTAATATATTTATATAGAAACTAAAGAGACTAAAGATTCCAACTTAACTATAAAGAATGAAATTATTAATTCAAAGAAATTTAAATAAACTTCATTAAACAGCTAATTATAACTTGTTCTGAATGTAAACAAACAAATAGTCAATTATAGCATTTAAGCTGTAATTATAACTTTTAAACTGCACTTCCAAGTATGCTATAATTGACTATTTGTTAGTCCACATTTAGAACAGTTTATTATTAGATGTTTAGTGAGGTTTATTTAAACTTCTTTGGAATAGTAATTTTAATCTTTTTACTCAAATTGCAATCATTAATTGGTATGTAAATGTACTCGACAACTAGAGCACATATAAAAGTGGATTTCCGCCTTTACTGACTACTTTCATGCATGTACATTATTTACCAATTCAGACTTGGAAATTATTAGCTTTATTATGTAGATAATGCATAGTTGGTAACACAATTTGAAAATTATAATTGTAATTTGAATGCTATAATTGACTATTTGTTAATCTACATTCAGAACAGACTATATTTACCTGTTTAATGAATTTATCTAAAATGCACTTTCCCTTGTTTACTTCACTTTATATTTATTGATTATCAGTTGGTTATCAAGATTTGACTTATTCTGATTGTACATTTATTCCCAGAGGGTGAATTGACATGCCTATGTATTTATAGTATTTATAGCTCCAACCATCCCCTCCCATATGAAATTTTCCCATGTTCTGAGTCATCCTTCCCTTTTTTGTGAAGTTTTCCTAATATTTAGTCATTCAACGGGTGAGGAAAAGAGATTTGGCTGCTGAATACAAACATGGATGTACATAAACCAATCCAATTCCATTCCTGACAAACTTAACTAACTCACTCACTGCGCACATGTCCACATTTAGCTACGGCCCAAGCGCCAATCTTGCTATTTAACAAAAATCACAGAATTCACTAATAATTAACTAACTGAATAAATTTTTAAGCTTTTGCCCAGTTTATACTAGCTTATGCTCAGGGGTGGTGGCATAACCCACTGGAGAAGAAATGGCAGGTGAATTAAAATCTCTCTCTTTCTTTTTCTTCTTTTTTTCTTTTATTAGATGGTACTCTTTCTGAGATCTTTTCTCTTGATCTAACACATTTTTTTTTTAGAATTACTAAACCTATATCAACATGCACCCTTAGGAAAGTAATAATGAAATCTATTTTCAAATGTATAATACATATTCCAAAAACTATATATATAATAAAATGTAAAAGAGACAAATAAACAAAAAAAAAGATTTGTTTTGTTAAATTTAAAATCTATTTATATTTATTTGAAGAAATTATAAAGTGGCACACACATGTATATGACATAATATTCTGTTTACAGGATGTTATAGTTAAAGAATAAAATCTATGAAGCAAAATATGTATAAATGTTATTACACTATTTGATTTTTGTATATTTAAAGATTGGAAATAATAGCAAATATATTTACCGCTGTTTTGACGAGTCTTCTGAATTAAAGTAAATGTCTCTGAGTGCACTCTTTGTGGTTATTAATTCTTTTACCTTCACTCCAATTCCTTGTGTTAATGTGGATCAATTGTAAGTCCATTTGGTCTTCTAATTCAGTGTTATAATTAACAAGTTCATCATTCCATGACAGATCTGTGGAATGGCGGATCTCAGGCATAGGATTCATTCGTCATGTGTTTTCCTTTTTCTTTACTTTTTTTAAATTTTATTTAGGGCAATCTGTCTCTTAATATCTTGCATGGCCTCAAAGGTACAGAAGGAGCTGGAGTCTAACAGAGACCCCCAGCATGATAAAAACTTTACCCATGTGTTTCATGGAGTTTGCTTTTAATATCCTTTCTGGTCAAAAATGATTTTTATAATTCTCTTCTTTTGCCACGTATTGCCTTCTGCCTTCTCTCTGCAATAACCATAAAAAAAAACTGAATAAAAAAAAACCACTTAGAAACTTGGTCTTAACTTTTGCTATTTTTGGAAACTCCGTCTAACTATGCTTTGTTGTTTACCTTGATAATTAGATAATAGGATCCTCAAGAATTTAATTTTTTAATGGACATTCTGCCTGTTCTTTTCTTTTAGCTAAACACAAAAGTCATTTACACAAAGTTTCAAAACTTGATAATATATTAATCTTATTAATTTAAATGAAACATCCAACTATTAACTATATCCGTTTCAATAACAATACAGTCTGTTTGACTAATTGATTCATGGAAGGTAAATGAAATTCCTTTTTTTTTCTTCATATTTTAAAATATTTGAAAATCAACAATACAGTCTGTTTGACTAATTGATTCATGGAAGGTAAATGAAATTCCTTTTTTTTTTCCTTCATATTTTAAAATATTTGAAAATCTCTTGATTTTATTCATTTTTCTTATCCCCTTCAACACAATATTCATCAATATACACATATGCCACAAAATAAGAATGAAATAAGTGAAATAAAGAAAGTAAAATATGTACATTAATATTAGTAACCCATCACTGCTATTATTATTATTATTATTATTTACGTAACTATATATGTGTAGTGGTCCTTTCCAAATTCACAACTCATGACACAAAACACACACACACATACATACATACATAGCCTGATTTACTCTCTCCCTTGTAACAGGGTTTGAACCCAGTTCCTGTTACATGAAATTTATTTAAATTTCTTTGAATTAAAAATTTCACTCTTTGTTGCCTAGTTGCCTGTCTCTATAAATATATTAAACCATATATAAAGATTGATTTCCATCTTTATTTTAAAGATGGTTGCCTTGACAACAGATTGAGATGGTTGATTGTTATGAATATTGATATAGTTTAAGTATTGATTGCTTTATATATTTACATTATTTACCAATCTAGCTTTGGACATTATTAGTTTTTATATATTGTAATGGTATGGAATCACAGTAAATATGAAGCAATTGTTGATGTATCATAATCTTTGCATTTATACACAAACACCTAGTTCAATAGTATGTAACTATTACTAATTGTTCATGTTTTATTATTCAGGATGAAATGATTAATATCCATCCCTTGGAACATCACCTAGTTCCCAATTTTATAAGACCAGCTTCTGGGTCTTAGAGTCATTTTTCCTATCAATGGAAGATCAACCACTAAGCTATCTCAAAGATAAAACAAATAAATATTATGCACTGTTATTCTGCACATATTTTACCCTTCTCTATAAATGATTTCTGGTAATAATACTACTCCCATCCTTCTTCAAAGGCACAAAAGAGAACTAGATGCTAAATACCTATTCACCTACTAGGAGGTTGTTATATATTCTGAATATATATATATATATATTGTACCAGTCGAAAAACCACCCACACCAACCTAAACTCAAAGTCGGATTCAAACTCAGCCAAACCAAACTGAATTCAAACCCAACTCACGAGATGAGATCAAATCAATGTATGACCTATATTGACGGCACATGACTATGTGCTGAGAAACTAGCTCAACAGATGATGATGATTTGAGACCACTAAACTGACACTAATAACGGATAATAAATTAACTAAAGATAATTTTAAGTCGAATCCTATATATATGTTCGGGTTGCCAACACAGACAGTGAGCATTAATATTAAAATAATGATTGAATAAAGGAGTTAAAAAACCAATGATGGCTATATTGATTACCTCTAGTACTTAAACAGAGTTTATAATTACAATAAAAATGGCAGTCCCTATTATATGCCAACAACGATTATGCAATATTATGGAAGTCTATATGTCATTGCCCCCAACAAGAAAATAAAGGCAGATAAAGGTATTCAGTGGTGACGGAAATTATTAGTCTAATTTTATACGAAAAAATGTGAGATTTATTTTCACATTCACAAATCCATTCATGAAGAGCAAGATACATATTTAGGGCATAACTTTAACCTTTACTAGAATACTTATTTAAGTAGAGATGATTAAGAATTTATTCGACTTTAATGAAATCACTTCATCACGAATTACGAGCATAAGAGCAGGCTTTACTGGAACAGAGAGGTAATGGTGCTGATGAATTATGAGCTATAAATGAACATGAAAGATAATAGCTTGTCGGTGATTTAGGTAGTATGGTGGCTTGTATTTTACAAATCTTATTGCCCTTTAAGAAGACATGGAACATGGGGAAAGCCAGGCTGAGTCATAGCTACGAACCTTTGGTGTTCCAAATATAACACAGTGGGGAAGGAAGTGCTTTCTTCCTCTATAATTAAAATAACAGTAATATCACCAATGACAAGCCTACGGAGCAGAAGATTGCCCTATGTCAGCAACATTCGAAGATGATGACTTGATAGTCACCATTTGAATAATAAAACCCAATTTATTATAGAATGCTCTATGTGATGACTTGATCAAATTAATTAAAGTCAAATGAGCTTTTAACTAAAGTTATTTTAAAGCAGTTATAAAATTATATTAATTATGCCCAAACATCGTGCCCTTCCTGAATATTAATATATAGTAAAAACAATTTGGATTAGAATGTATTCATTTGATTCCTTTATCAACCCCCTTGCAAAAATATTCTACCATTATATATGAATAAATAAATATTGGTGAACATGAGAAAATAGCTGGGGCATAGATTAGAAATGGAGCTAATAATTTATTATTAGCCAATTATAAAAATAGCAAATATTTAATAAATTCTTCCGACTCGATGATTAATAGAACGGTATAAATTTAGTTATAATGGGTGGAAATTACTATCAGATTTAATATTTTATTACTTGTATAAGGCGAATGGAACAAAGGAGATCATCGAGTCAAAGGATTATTGGCATATAATTAAAAATAAATGACATTAATAAATTACTCAATAAATATATATAATACAATAAATGAACCACCATCGTAAAAAAGGAAAGTTAAATCTAAGGACTAGAGATTGAGAGAATTACTATATAATTTAAAATAACATAAATAAAGAGGTTTTATACAGATTATTACATTAAAGAATGAGAAGAGCTCTTAAAGGAAGTGTAAAGTAAAGTTCAGAAACTGGCAGAAAGTTACGGTTCATTATGGAATTATATTACCATTTTTTCCGGGGCTGGTACCTTAGTTTACATGTCCGAGTTGATGGAGACGTAGGTGCACATTTGGTAAATTGCTTGAATGGCATTTTGATTGATCTTTTCATGATTTTCAGGCAGCATGATTGGTCTGGGAAGGATTTAGCAGCTTCATTGAAGATTTTCAGGGGACTTCAGGAACCATAGTCAGATTGCTGAAGTTTATCCCCTCACCATGATAGAAACACTATTTAAATTCATAATTTAAAACACACAGAGTTTAATGATACTTCTCTAAACAAAGATGGCTTCTCCCTCTCCAAACTTTTATGGGTTATTTATACTGTCCTCTGATGCCTTCAGGCTAGTGCTTCTTTCATTATCAATGTTACAAAAATTTTTACTAATTGGTTTTAGATACATTCCCTTGATAAGGCTTTCAAACTCATTAACCTGAATTCATTGTCTAATTAAAAAATGAATTTTTAAAATCAGAAAAATGATTTTAATTAGGAACCGTCCTTACATTTTTAATAATTATCTTTTTTCTAATTAATAAAACTTTACCCATTGTTTTTGGAAAGAGACAATCTGAAAGCTTATCGAAAGAATGTAGCTTTTAATCACTAAAATTTGAATAAATTATTTAAAAAGTAAAATAAAACATTCCTGACACAATGAAACTTTAGAACGAATATATATGCTTAAATATTTATAAATATATATGCACAATCCACACAGTTATAATATATATAAATTCATGAATAATTCTATCATGAATTTATTAATAGAATTGATTAATTTAAACCTAAATGAGTTAATTTTAACACACATTTATGTAATAGTTTTTCTTTAAAAAAACTAGCGTGGATTGAACATATAAAGCCCCATTCCATTGGAAATTCAAGGTTAGTACTAGGGTTTGAAGTGGGCTTCTGGCAAGATGTCATGAAGCTAGGATCGAACTTAGATCTGACTGCTTCAATATATATATATATATATTGTAATGATATATAAATATGCTGTTACATTAATTTAAAATAAAAACTAAGTTTGCAAATAAAAATAAATTTATTAAAAATCTAAAAGCTAAAAAAAAAATTACAGAGTTGTTAAACGTATATATTCGCACAGATGCAAAACTTTAAAAATATTTTTTTTAATAAATAAAAATAGTACTAGGGTTTGAAGTGGGCTTCTGGTGAGATGTCATGAAGCTAGGATCAAACTTAGATCCGACTGCTTCAATATATATATATTGTAACGATATATAAATATGCCATTACATTAATTTAAAATAAAAACTAAGTTCACAAATAAAAATAAATTTAACAAAAATCTAAAAGCTAAAAAAAAATTAAAGAGTTGTTAAACGTATATATTCGCACAGATGCAAAACTTTAAAAATATTTTTTTTTAATAAATAAAAGTATTTGAACGTACTTTGTTATAAAAAAGTACAAGATGTAAAGATAAAATATTTTGTAAAAAGATTTATATATTTTGTAAATAGAAATGATTGTTTATAAATTAATTGAAAAGCAAGCTAGCCCTTGGGCTCTGGTATAATTAAAAAGTCAGAGGAAAAGATAGATAAGAGAATAAAAAGAATTAGCTTGACCAATGGAAGAACCAAGCCTCAGCTCGGACCCTAATGAAAATGATGGATTAGTGATGTTTTGTTGGTTGAATCTGTGTGGATACTTTAAAAACCCTTTCAGCTTCAAGCCACCATATTGAACTTTTTAAAATACTGGCCTGACACACAATTTTCACAATAACTTTAGTTTTAATTATGTTAGAGCAAAAACAATTACATTGTTAGAAACTAGAAATATTAAGGAAAACAATAAACATAAAATAAATAGTGATAACTATATAAAAAAATAAGGAAAAAAAAGAAATTTTCACAGCCGAAATACTTATTATTTTATTGTTTGTTCATAATTTGATAAGTAACATTAACTAAAATTGAAAATACATCTTCAATGATAATTTCTTTGCATTCCTCACAAAAATATCTTTCTAAACATGTATAACATGTCTTACCTGAGATAATTCACAGCTTCACAATCTCCAAAAGTAGTCGGATATAACTTCTTCATTTTTAATCTTGTACCCCAAATGTTCTAAATGTCAAAGGCATCTATAAAGAAAAAGATTCATCCTAATAAAAGATACAAAAGAAATCTTTTCATAGCAATTGGCTTCTTGTCTGTCTAAAACTAGAAATTGTAGGCTATTGTCTATATCACTGATAAAATAAGTTCATTTCTTCATTTTATATTTTTTGTGTACATCAGTGATGTTTATATTCTGTTTGTGTATTCAATGTTTGTATACATTTGATTATTAGTTTTATAACTGTTTATATTCTTTATGCACACAAGTGATATTTATATTCTTTATGCACAGAAGTGATGCTATCTTATTATATTTATTGTACTACATAGATATAATTTATTTGCATATAGTGTATTTGGTAGCTATTGACTTGAAAATAATGTTATGAAACATATAGCAAAACCAAAGCATGAATCACGTATATATAATTTATTTGCATACAGATCATCTGTTAGCTATAGACTTGAAAAACGTAAACAAGAATCAGAATTATAACAAATTACTTATAAACCATATTATATTATATATATAAACATAATTAATGATTTTCATAATAAATTATACTTTTTGAAAAACATTATTTTTATAAGTGTAGAACATTAAAAGTTACATTAGATATTAATTGTATATGAATAGATATTAATTGTATATGAACATAAATAACTAACACACACAAATTACAAACTAAAAATAATTAATAAAAATGATCATTTAAATAAAAATATATTATAGTTTTACTAAAAAAATAAAAAATAAAAATTTTAAATGTTACTTACAAAATTACGTTAACAGCTTCCGTCAGCCATCTTTGTAATAGTACCAGAGAAATGTCAACTGCAGCCCCGTAAATTATTTTTGTCTTTTATCGCTTTGTGATAAGTACAAAAATTATTAAAAAAGACAAAAAAATTAAATACTGTGGTTGATTAAAACTGCTGCCAAAAATTTAAATTTTAACCAATTTTTTTAAAATAAACATTTTCTGAAAGCTACGTCAGCAAGCTTTCGAATGATCGTATTTTCATCTACATCACATTTATACCTTTTACGTCAGTAAAGAAAGAAAACAAAACATCATCTGAACACCACTGGATGTGCACTTGTAGTGCTCAAAAGGAGAAATATTGAGTTCCAAAGAGTTCCAGTTTTTTGGTATTTGAGATGTGTGATAGGATGCACATATCACACTCTCTTTTTTTAAAAAAATAAAACGACTGTAATTCTGAAATGAAACCAGCTAAGGTCACCTCCAGAACATCACATCGTTCTTCCAATGGAGATGCCTCAGGAATTAAAAACAGGAACCTGGACTCTTCTACCGTGAGCTATGAACTTTACAAATTAACAAAAAAAAAGTAATTAAGAACTTTCGTCAATTTTTTTTTAAAGATTCAGCTAATCTAAATTTTAAAATGAATTCTTATTTGATTTTCAAATCGATAATTAATGTTTAAATTATATGTATTTGAGTTTGCTAAAAAAAAAATCATTTCCATTTTTTTTTATTTTTCTATTAATATTTATTTGTATATATTATTTAAATGCATGAAATTTAAGTTGGGTATGGACATTGCATGGATTTGTTAGCAGTTAATTATGTTGTGGTTTTCATATTCGATTGGAATATATAAGTCGTTGATGTCAATGTGGCATCTTATGATGAATGCCATTGGATTTCTTGTATTCCCTCAGCAATTGACATTATCGATGACTTTGTATTTTGATCGGTTATGTTTATTTTGAAATGTTTTTAACCGTGGAATCTATGCAGCCGATCTATACTCAACATTATAAAACAAATTTTATAAAATTCATCTGTGCGAACGTATATAAATGTTAAATTTAAGTCAGGCATGAATGGCTATATAGATTTGTAAAGTTCTATTAATTAATTAGGGGGGGGGAGAAATCTTAGGTTATTTGTTTTGTAGTTAGATTGGGTCAATGGATTGGATATATCGGTGTAATTAGTAAATGTAGCATGAGATCCGCTACAAGTAGGATTGCATATATACACTGCCCCCCTGTTTGCCTATGGATGGGATTGTAAGTTGGCAAAAAGAACTGCAGTCCATTCCTATGGAGTTTTTTGTTTATTGTGCTACTCACCAACAGATGTAGCATTCCTGTTTGGTTGAGAGACAATGTCTTCTCTAACTCTACTTACTGTTCAGATGTACATTCCTGACAGTATAGTATTTTGTTGTGTTGTATTCATGCTGCATTGAATGCATCGATATATCAGATGGATTGACGTTGGTTTGGCTGTGAACTTTTGGCCTAGGGTTAAATAAGGGATAGAACATTTTCTTTTTAAATACAATCTATGCAGTTTATTCATACTCGACAATCTTAAAATTTTAAAATAATAATTTTAATTAAATGTTAATATTTAAAATCTAAAATAATGAATGTTATTCCTCAAATTAAAATGATATATGTGTGTAAATAAATATTGTGTGTGTGTTAGTTACTGGCAGTGGCTTTTATTTTTTTATATTTAAGATATAAATTAAAAATATATATTATTATCTCTGCATCTCCACTGAGCTAGTGACAAGGGCTAATGATTAGAATCAACCAATATAAAATGATTTTTTTTTACTTATGTATCTGCCTACTATATAAATTTTCTAGGTTCAAATGCCTAGTGGATTCCCCTGTAGTGCAGATTACGTTAAGTCACCTATCTCCCCGATCATTATAATATATATATGACCAAGATTATACATAAATATGATTAAAATTACTTTTTTCATCTTTTACTGGGGTTCATAATGTATTTTTATCTGATGATGACTTATGAGCAACATTTATAAGAAGTTTTGTGATTCATAAATAAACACATATGAGCTGTGTAATTTCAACACCTGATTCATGTTTTATTCCAACATTACAAAATAATGTGTACATCCAGAATTACTGAACATTTAATGATTTACAATAATAAGATAAAAAATGGAAAGCATCACACATCTTTTAATTATGGTATTTAAATGTCATTTCACCTAGATAAATACTTTGGTCCCTTGTGACATTTCATATAATTAATAAACAAAATCAAATAGTGCATATATATATCCCATCTTGTCAACAATACTGTAAGGTATCTAGTACATAAGTAATCTGTATCCATTCATAGCTCTGCCTAATTTTTGCCTTTACTAAATTTAACAGTAATAAAAAAGATATCTCTCATGTAGTTACCATTATAATTTCATACTCCCCTTTATCATTTTATTTTAGCACTGTCTACTACTGTCATACATCTATGTACCTTTCCTCCCAAAAATGTCAAAAAAAATGAACATCTATTTTAAAACAAACTATACCAAGATTTAAAAAAAACATAATGTTTAGTAATAAGAAAACCCTTAATCACTAAGACCTAATTTAATATTTGAGAGAAGACAGAAAGAATTAAAAAAATAAAATGTCTACGGTTAATAAAATTTGGTTGTATATTTATAAATTTCTTGAGTTTTTCCATTCATGAAGTACTGTTAATTAGCTTTTAAGCATGCACTACAGAGAAGTATATGTATAGATGACACACTGAATATCACATTGTAAACTTTCTTGACAATAATCACATAGACAAAAAAACACAAAACTTTTTTTAAAGCAAACACTCATTATTGCATGCAAATTTTCTTTAAATTAGCCTGGTTACTACTTTCAACATGATTGTTAATATGATATAAAATTTAGGATACAGATATAAGCTAGTTGATGTCTAAACTTATTCACAGGCAATTCTAAATCTGAATTAGAATAGGTTTACTTTATGTTTTCCCCTTCCTCTGATATTTACTTTTCCAAAGTGGATAGAGGCATGAGAAATTGTAGACACTGTAGCCATTACTTCTTATGTGGTGAGCCCTGGATATGTTTCTCTAGTCTCCCATTCAGATGTACCTGGACTCCATGGCATTACAGCCCTTTGGAACAAAGTGGTCTAGCATTCAGCAGTGTATTTCTTTTGAAATTTTATCCACAATAAGATATTTGAGATGAGTTGGCAACACCAGTTCAAAAAAGTAATAATAATGTGGTTATATCAGCTTCTCTCTGCTATTTATTCCCTTTGCATTAATGATGTCATTGGTCCCTTAATTACCCTAGCCTTCTGAGGGTAATATGTGATTTAAATATTGATTATCCACTTGAGTGATTTGAAATATTTTTTTTATCTTGGAAGTGTCAACTTATGATTAATTAGCAGCTGAGTTCAAACTAGCTTGGTGGTCAAAACAATCATTAGTGGTCTCTTTGATTTTGCACACTTGCTAATGAGTTTCTTTCTTTTTTTTCTTTTTCTTTCTTTAATGTTAGCATATAATAAGATAGAAATGACATACAAATTAAAAAAACAAATTGCTACATAGAATTAAAAGTTGAAATATTAATTAATATTCTTGATTTGTATGAAGGCATTTAAGTTAGATTATTCACACATAATATTGGCCTAGACACATAGCCAGAAGTTGATTCTTAATATATAGCTAAAATTAGCAGAAATCTTTTACTTCATCTCCAGTTCATTTTGTTTTCTGTATTCTATCAGTGATTTTCAATTAAAATATATATAGCTGAATAAAACCAACACAAAAAAGAAATTTCTTTCTATTATACTTTTTTCCTTGTTTTAAAATAAGTTGGGTCTTGCTTGGGTGTCCACTAATACCCTACATCTGCCTCTCCCTAAAATAATAAAAAGTACAACAACCAATAAAAATTTCCTTTCTTTTTTCTATATCTACCCTGTCACTTATAATTTCTTAGTCTTCCTGTAATCCCTGGTCATTTTTTTTCTGACTATATTTCTCCTCTTTAAATTAATACAAGACTTTTTAGACCTACAATTTATCACATATTAAAATTTGGATGCTCCAGTGAGATTTACCTCAAAAATAATTGTCTAGGGAGGAGCTGCTATAGGCTTTAGACTCCATGCATTGAAGGTGTTTTTCCCACATTCAGAAGGCTTTAATAGGAAGACATTTCCCCCTTTTCTCCTTTTTATCTAGAAAGGCCTTTTATAAAGGTTAAAAAAATTCTTGTCAAAACTCCTCATGTTAGTGATCCACAGAAACATAAATTTAAGAATTTTTGACAAGTTAGTAAGTGGGAAACCACAGTAGGGAACATTCCAATGTGGCCTCTATTAGATTAATGGACTAGACTTAGGCCTAGCTCCCAATAACTTTAGTGAAGTACCCTGAAAATTACCCTTGTTATGGCACTTGCCATTTGAATCCTCCCCCTCTGATTTCACATTGATCACCCTCTACATATCTACTATTTTCCTGAAACTATTGTGATATGTTCCGATCATGGTGGATGGGATTCATAGCTGCCTTGACCCTTTTTGACTGTTGATCTTTCTGCCTACTTGTATGCTAGAGACTCTATGACCTATATTCTCTCTTTTTAGTCTTGTACTGTTCCAAGATAAGCCCTCACAACTTCTAAAGATCCTAATATATTTGCCACCTCTTCAACAGTGGATCACTCAGCTGCTATAAGAGTCTATTCAACATGTCTAGGCAGGTTTCTTCTAACAATGCTTATAATTTGGTATTCTGATAAAGGAAAAGCAGGTTGTATCTTCAGTGTTGCAGCTTGACTCTGAAAAAACTGTGTGTAGCTGTATTTATTGGGACTAAATTTGTCTTAACTATTATATATATAGAGCTTGCAAAATAAGCTCTTAATAAGCTTTGAGAATATCCCAAACCCCAGACCATTTTCTGCTACTGGCATTGTCAGTGAGGTGCTAGGATATTCAAGCATTAGATTAAAAATACCAGAACAAGCCCAGCATTTTATCTAATGTATAACTATTAAATAGAAAATTCTGAAATTTTCAGACATTCATATGCTTTCCAATCCAGCTATCTAACTTAAATAGTCATATGGGACTGAACTAAGTTCAGATACACCTTATATTAATAGCTTTAGCAATATAAAATCACCAAAATCTTAATAGCAAAAAAAAAACCAGTCAGATATCACATGACCCAATTTAATAAGCTTGTATTTACAAATGTTATATATAGAGTTCACCAAATAAGCTCTTAACAAGCTTTGAGATTTTTGTTTGTAATTTGCTATCTTGCTTTGGCAATTTTATATTGCTAAAGCTATTAATATATGGTGTATCTAAACTTAGTTCAGTCCCATATGGCTGTTTAAGATAGATAGCTGGATTGGAAGACATATGGATATCTGAAAATTTCAGCTTTTCTACTTAATAGTTATACATTAGATAAAGTAGTGGGATTATCCTGGTATTTTTAATCTAATGCTTGAATATCCTAGCATCTCACTGACATTATTCTCAAAGCTTAAGATCTTATTTTGTGAGCTCTATATATAACATATGTAAATACAAGATTATTAAATTAGGTCATGTGACATCTGACTTGTATTTTTTTTTTTTTTTGTAATTGTTTTAACTAATACGACACTTGGATTTTTTTTTTTGTAATTGTTTTAACTAATATGACACTTGAGACTCTCTTGCTTATATTCACCCTTTTGGTTTTTTTGATGATTGACCTCCACCACCACTTAGCTGAGGCATGTAAGTGGTTACTAACAATTGTGAGTTTTTCCTTTTCATTCAACCTACTCAAAGAGAATAGCTTCTCTACCCCACTTAAATATTCTGTGGTGTTCTTCTCATATTCACCCCTAAATACTCTGATCTGTATATCCTTAGCTATATTATTGTTTCATCCTTCAGTATTTCTCATCTCCCTCATCTTTCATCTGTCTAGGATTATCCCTTGCTATGAATGGAATGGGTTATCCATTCTCATCATCTACACTATCTCCATACTTGAATGCATGACTTTCTCTCTTGTTAAAAATCATTGAGTTTAGTAGCTGTATTACCTATTTGTATCATGATTAGCTATCTAAATCCTGCTCTTGACTTTGTAAGTGTTCTCTCAATTTATTCATTATAGCCCCCCTTTGACTTTTAAACCTACTAACAAAATCACCTTGTAAGTATTGTTTGATATTTCCTATCCCTTCCTGTCTAATTTGTTCATCAACAGTAACCATCTTATCTTTCATACTTTCTATTTTACCTTGATTTCCATTATTTCTTTCTGTACTTTTTTCCATTTCACACCCCACTTTGCCCTGTTTTTTTACTTTATCCCTTTGTAATTTGTCTTCAACTGGTTTGTATATCTGCTACCTCTATCTTAACCAAATTCCACTTTTAAGGCTTCTTTAAAACTAGCATGAACCTTTTCTTTTTCATCACATATTTCTTCCTAATTTAATACATTTCTCTATCTTAATCAAGTTCCACTTTTAAGGCTTCTTTAAAACTAGCACGAACCTTTTCTTTTTCATCACATATTTCTTCCTAATTTAATACATTCCTCTATTTTTCTACCTTAGTTTCTACTTCTTTGATTTTGCTGTCCCATTATTCTTGTCTCATTTCAAACTTGCTTGTCACTTCATTGAATCTGGTATCATATCTTCCATTAATCTCTATGTTTTATTCTCAAATCCATTTTAAAATCCTCTAATTGTTCACTTGAAACATTCAACTTATCTTTAAGTTCTTTAAACCCTCCTACCTGCCTATCAAACTTATCATTCAGTTCTTTGTACTGACTATCTGTCTCTTGGCTCATTTCTTGGTACTAGCTGTTAATTTTCTCATTGATTTTTCTCATTTCTTGATAATGGCTATCTATTTTTCACTACTTTTTGGCATTTAATATCCATTTTCTTTCTCATTTATCTGTACTGACAATCTATTTTTACACTCATTTCTTGATGCTGATTATTTATTTTTTATTCATTTATCTCATTTGAATATCCATTTTTTCAGATTGATGGTCTAGGTTTTTGCTTAACTGGTTAAATATGATATGGAGCATATTCTGTTCACTAACCTCTGCCCCTTCCATTGTCTTCACTATCTAATTCCATGGTGATTATATCAATAAGAACTAAACTTCTTTACCCCTAAATCTAAAATACCATTATTATTATTATTTTATCAATGATATATTAGATGCTTTGTTCTTCAGGTTCTCAGACCCCCAGAACCAGCATATCTATACCCAAAAAAATCCATCCTATGCCATTTGTTGTTCCAAATATCACTACCTCGTGGAAAAAAAGAAAATAGAAATGTAACGTCCATCTAACATTCTTTAACATAATATTTATAATCAAAACAAGGTTCATGTCTCAAACTATGTATTCATCAATGTTTTCTAGAGATCTGACAGGCATGATGGCTAATAGAATGAATAGTGACCTGAAATTCTGAGATAAAGAATTCAGCCACTGAACTATAAGTTCACAATTCATCATGAATATCAGGAGAACTATCTTAATTTAAATAAAATAAACTACCACAATCCAGAATAAGGTTGCAAAAATCTTTGCAAAGCCCTGCTCCTTTGAGTTTTAGAGGCTGTAAATATAGAGATCTATGCTTTACTTCTTCTCTGGAGACTTAAAGGCTGGGATCCATAAAAGGACTCCATCAACTGGACCATGGTAAACAATAATAAATCTGAAAATGGGTTGGAGCAATGACAGAGGTAGAACCCACTCTAGAGTTGCATAAAACATTGTATTCTCAAGGCAAAGAAAGATAAAACCTTCCATCCATCATCAAAATTAGAAGTGCAGCTAAACAAACTCAAACAATCAAATACCCAATCCAACCTCCAAAATAATAGATTTTTCCCATGTGTTAAGTTAGAGTGCTGATTTTGTTTTTAAAAAAAAATTTAGTGAAACCCAATATTTTTTTTATTACATCGAACAATCAGTGTTTTCTTCTTGATGCTATGATAATAATAAATTACTCATAATTGATTAATTTGTATAAGTAGTTACAATTTTCACTCCATAAATGAATTAAAATATAATCAACTTTATTAATAAAACAAAATATTTAACTGAAGATAAATTTATTGCTGGTTTAAATACTGGCTTATACTGTGATGCATAGATGTTCTAGGATTGAAATACTAAGCTGTTCCCTGGCTGGAGTCATTTTCCAACTTTAATCATAAAAAACCATTATATAAATTCTAAATAAGAATACAAGACCACAATTAATCCTGCACTAAAAAATTTCTCTCTTTTCTTAAAGCCTAAAATTTATTCACCTCTCTTTCTTCTACCATCGTCACTCCATGCCCAGTAAATGATATCTATTGAGCTCTCAGTTGCAATTGACAAATTATTGTAATGGTATGGAATCACTAAATATCAAGCACCTTGGTGGAATACCATAATCTTAGCACTAATACACAAGCACCTAATGCAATACTATGTAGTCATAATTAACTGTTTGTGTTTTATTATATGAGATGGGATGTATCAATTCCTTGGAACATAACCTAATTTTCACCTGCATAAGATCAGCTTCTGGGTCTTAGAGTCAGTGCCTATTGATGGGAGATAAACCTCCAATCTATCTCAGAGAGGAAAACAAATAAATCATATGCATTCTTATTCTGTACATATTTACTCTTCTCTATAAATGATTTTTGGTGATAATACTACTCCCATTCTCATTCAAAGGTACAAAAGAGGACTAGACCGTAAATACCTATTCAGCCACTAAGAAATTTATATACTGAATAAATATATATCTCTATGACCAAGATTTTACATATAATGATTAAAATTACCCTTTTCATCTTTTTTATAGGGATTCATAATGTATTTTTATTTGATGATGACATATAAGCAACATTTATAAGGAGTTTTGTGATTCATAAAACACACATGAGCAGTTTAATTTTAACATCTGATTCATGTTTTACTCCACTATTACAAAATAATGTGTACATTCCCAAAATAATTAATTATGATAAAATTAATTATGGAATTACTAAACATTTAATGATTAACAATAATAAGCAAAAAAATGAAAAGCATCACACATCTTTTAATTATGGTATTTAAATGTCACTTCATCTAGGTAAATACTTTGGTTACTTGTGACATTCATATAATTAATAAACAAAATCAAAAAATGCATATACAGCCATATTGTCAATAATATTGTAAGATGATTATTACATTATTAATCTGTATCCATTCATAGCTCTGCCTAATTTCTGCCTTTACTAATTCAACACTGATAAAAAAATATCTTACACCTAGTTACTATTATCATTTTATACCTTCTTTATCATTTTTATTTTAGACCTGTATACTATTGCCATACATCTATGTACATACAAACATCATATGGGGTTTAAATCTTTTCCAAAAAAATGTTTACATAAATATTTCAGTCAAAAAAATGAACATCTATTTTAAAACAAACTATAACAAGATATATCAACATATGTGCATACAAATAAATATATACAATATGATTGATGAAACAACTGAAGATATATGTATGCGTGTGCAAATAAATATATACAATATGATTGATGAAAAAATTGAAGATATAATAAATTAAGAAAAAAATAGCATAAGTAATAACATAATACTTAGTAATAACAAAACCCTTAATCGCTAAGACCTAATTTGATATTCGAGGGGAGACAGAGAGGATTTTTTTTTAAAAAAAAAACAATATTTAGTAATGAGAAAACCCTTAATCACTAAGACCTAATTTAATATTGATAGAAGGCAGAGAGAATTGAAAAAAATGAAATGTCAATAGTTAATAAAATTTGGTTGTATATTACCAATTTCTTGAGTTCCTGCATTCATGAAGTAATGTTAATTAGGTTTTAAGCATGCACTATGGACAAGTATATGTATAGATGACACATTGAATATCATATGTAAATGTCCTTAACAATAATCACAGAGAAAAAAGAACACAGAACTTCTTTTAAAGCAAACACTCATTACTGCATGCAAATTTCCTTCAAATTAGCTTGGTTACTACTTTCAACATTATTGTTAATATGATATAAAATTTAGGGTACAGATATAAGCTGGTTGATCTCTAAACTTATTCACAGACATTTCTGAATTTGAATTAGAATATGTTTACTTCATGTTTTCCCCTTTTTCTGATATATACTTTTCCAAAGTGGATAAAGGCATGAGACATTGTAGCCATTACTTCTTATGTGGTTAACCCTGGATATGTTTTTCTAGTCTCCCATTTAGATGTATCTAAACTCCATGGAATTTCAGCTCTTTGAAACTAAGTGGTCTAGCTTTCAGCAGTGCATTTCTTTTGAAATTTTATCCACAATAAGATGAGTTGGCAACACCAGTTCAAAAAAATATGGTCATTATATCAGCTTCTTTCTGGTATTTATTCATTTTGTATTACTGATGTCATTGGTCCCTTAATTACATTAGCTTCCTAATGGTAACATGTGATTTAAGTATTGACTATCCACTTGGGTGATTTGAAATATTTTTATCTTGGAACTGTCAACTTATGATTAATTAGTAGCTGAGTTCAAACTAGCTTGGTGGTCAAAACAATCATTAGCAATCTCTTTGATTAGTAGTGCTTTTGCATAAAGCTTTTTATGGTACTAATAACAAAAATATAGTTTTACATTATATGTTCTAGCAGACATTTTACTTCAACATTGTTTTATTTGAGAATAAGCTTAACTAATATTACCCTCATGTATGAAAGGAGGTTAGTTACCTTGACAACAGATTAAGATTATTGATTGTTATTGATATTGTTTAAGTGTTGACTGCTTTCATTTATATATGCAACATCTTTTTCTAATTGAAAAATATGAGTGAAGAGGGAGATAGTTGGATTTTTTTTTTGAATTAATGAACTAAATAATATTTTATAATAAAACTATTAAAAAGTATGTTTATATTTTAAATACTCATATATATAAATTTCAAGTTCTTTTTTTAAAAAAAAAACATTAATTCTATGTTAGCTCTATAAAAAATTTATATAAAAAAAATAAAAACATTCATAAGAGCACTTAGAAATTTTAATATGTTTTAACCAAATGAAAGTTATATAAAAAACATACTATAAAATTTAATGATTTTGTTTTATTATTCACTTTTAGTTATTTTAAAATCATCTTTATACAATTATGACTTTTACAAATTTCTAAAATTATGTAACATATATAAATCCCTTATAATAAATAAGTTGATACAATTTTGTCATAATAGAATATATCTTTCTCTCCTTTCATCCATTCTCCTGTCTCATATGCCCAATCTAATTATTTATCTTACTTATCTATTTATCTATTCATCCACCTATCTATCCATCTTATCTATCAATCTATCTATTTCTTGGTATAACTTCCTTTTTGTCTATCTTTAGACATAATTTTCTCTGATTCTCAGTCTGTTTAATTATCTACTTGTGTTTCAGTCCAATTTAAATATCTCTGTTCCGAAACCTTAGGACAGAAGAGCTATTATAGGTTAATAAAGAAAACTTGTTAAACCTCAAGTTAGTAAATTAAGAGTTGATTGTTTCCTGGAAACATAATTTCTTGATTTTCATTGTTCATAATATATTAAATACATAAAAATATTTAATTTTAATATATATATATATATATATATATATATTGTATGGGTATATATATATATATATATATATAAAGTGTAATAATGCTCAAGGCTAAATGGGTTTGTAAATAATCATTAAAAAACAGTCAACAATTAGACAATTCTAATATCAATAACACACATGTAGAGTTAATTTTGAATGAATAATAGACAGAACAATCTTATCCTTAATCATCCAATAGCCAAGGTGTCTTAAATAAATTTGTCTAGCTGCACAACAACTGACGACATGGGCTCCCACGGAATCTAGTCAACTACATTGAGGTGTGCCAGTGCAAGTAAATGCTCAGGACTGTATAGGACCTGACTCCTTAGATGGGCAGAGTAACAAAGTGGTACACCTGCAGTTCCTTGATTTCAAGTAACACTATCATAGTTCATGTAAACTTCTGATATAAAATATATTTCTTAATAATAAAAAAATTATAACTAGAACAAAATATTGAAAAATATTTTAGTATAGTAGTAACTTTATTATTACAACTAGATAATTTAAACTACTTTTAATAATAGTGTAGGTTTTAACATATTATTCAAACAAATGTGCATGTGTGGAAATGGTTATGGTTGAATGTGTTTAAAATTAAAAGGTATAATCATAAATTACTTTAATAAATTTATTATTAGAGTAATAATTAGATTTATTATTAATTTTAATGAGAATTTTAAAATAAATAAAATTAAAAAAAATTTATTTAGGTTGATATTTTTATATTATAAGAAATTATTTGCAAAACAGTAATGTGTATTTATTTTAAACCATTAAACATCACATGATCACTATCTCTTATACTAGCACTAGATAGGGATTTTATGTACAAGCCTTCTGGCATCCATTGATTACTCTGGTTGGCACAAGGTGGCACTACTGTATGGAGAGTTTTGCCTTGTATTTATTTTATTTTTATTATTAATGTAATTTAGTATTCTGATATTTTAAAATAATATTCACCTATATTTTTAAAATATCTTAAATTTTAGTGCTATACATGTTTAAATTTCTACAATATCATCTTCTTTATACTTATTTTTAGCATCAGTAATAGAATATTCCTGTAAAAATACAAAAATGAAGGTTTTTTTTTTTTTAATGTCATAGCACCAACCGGGACGCGAACCCGCAACCCGGGCAACTGTCTGCAAGTACAAGTCAGTCACACTGACTTATGGTAAAATTTATGATCTCATGAATTATATGACAGGAACCTATAAATACTCTTACATGTTGAAAAATTGTTTTACTAATTGTATGCAAAGGAAATGCATAGAATTTAAATGCAAAATTATTTATCTTGGCATCCTCCATTAAAGTGATGTCTGAGCAGACAACTAATGAAACATTTGCCTCTTTACTTACAAATGTTCCTCTACATTGTCCTGAATGGAGAAACTAAATGTTTAACAGCATATATCATTTATTAATGAATTTACAAAAAGAATGAAAATCAAATAGTTTGGATTTCACTATGAAATTTTAAGATGACTTTATGAAATGCTATATTTTATTTCAACTACATTATTTATTTGTCTCTTCTCCAAAGCAAAAATTATTTGCTTGGGATTTATATTCGTTATATCAACCCAAAGCTTCAGAAGAATTAATGGATTAACAAATTGCTTTATATTATATCCACAAAAAATAATTAAAATCTTGAATGTTTATTCCTAAAACTAATACTACCAGCAGATTAAATACTATTTAATATTACAATAACCACAGTAATCTAAAGTTATTTATAATTATTATGTCTATTAATAAAGAAAGTTATATTCAGCAACATTTTACCTTTATAATATACCTAGAGATTTTGTAATCAATGAAAGTTATGCCTTAAAAGGTTAATCACTGCATTTATTACCTAAGGAATATAAAACAAATAATTATAAGTTTGTAAAATATTGTTTGAAAAATTGATTATTAATGGATTTGTACTAAAAAGCTCAGCCCTTATTGTTAAGTATTTTCCATATGAATTCTTCAACATTTTAAAAAATGCCAATGATTTAAAATTGAGAATACCTAAATGATTGAATTTTAATAAATATTCTTGATCACTTTTAAAGACTAAGAATTATAATTTTAAGGACATATTATAGTTATTGCATATGTTTAATTTTATAATATTTAAAGTTTTATTTATTCTATAAAAGTTCCCACAGAGGAAAGATATGATAAATAAAATACAGGGAACATATTTTTGTTGATAATATAGTATAAATGTGTGTTACTAATTTGTTTTACCTTGGAGGTTAGTTATTGGAGATTAGTCAAATAGACTTTATGTTAATTAAAAATCATTTATGGCCAAGATAATATTTAATATTTTATGTTTTATTGATCTCTTGATGTAATCTTATGTTTTATATAATAAATGTATTTAGAGTATACATTCACATATTTGTTAAGATTATCTTTTTTTAATTAAAGAGGTACTAAAAAAATTAGATAGCATATTTGTTCATACTTGTCACATAGATAACCACATAAGTGTTATTGTTAAGTTGAAGGAAACTCCTAACAATATAATTTTAATAATAATATAAGCATGATAATCATATTGTGTAATGCCACCAGCACCTGAGATAATCAGGTCAACTTAAAATTGTACTTTTATAAGAATAAAATATATAAGTTGGGTTAATAATCTGATTTTTTATAAAATGATTCAGTCTGATACCTATAAAAGCAGGTTACTATTGTTTTAATTAAGAATACAATAAAACATAGTCATCTTTTCTCATGTTGTTACTTAAAGCATCTTTGTAGTGAACTTATCATTATTGTTATTAATTTTATTTCAATAGTATTTTTAATTATTTTTTTAAATAAAATTAATATTATATTTGTTAATTATCTGTTTTTTTTTGTCATTAATTAGTTGAGGCTCATCATCTATATGTTTTAAATAAATAAAATATGATCACATGATGCTATAAGTTATTATACATTGCTTAAAAGAAATATTTTTTATTTTATTCATTTATACCGTTTCAATCATAACTTTTTATTTACTTGAAATGTGAGAAATTCCTTTTGTTATTTACTCATATCAAAAATAAAACATTTTTCATAATTTCTAGATTCTGGTTTTAAGGATAGTAATTTATTATATGTTATTAAAACCCTGAGATAATTATCATTTTAATTAATATAACACAGGAACTTAGAATTAACTTACTAGCCTTATTAAAATATGTAAATATAGAGAATTCACACATTAATGTTTTATGTACACATTAGATGCAGAAATACAGAATCAACTCTAAGATTGCTAATCTTAGATACACATCTTCATATCAATGTATTTTCTTTAAATATTGTTAAAGAGTCTTGTACTGAAACAGATTCGAAGAAGAGTTTTCATTTTATCTTCAGCCTTTTAAAAGGTGGATTTTATTCAGGATAATACAGACTTTCATTTTTCTGTCAACTCCTCTTTATTGTTAATAATAATAAGATTTTTATTGGTTACAATATATATATATATATATATAAATATCAGATTTACATTGGAAACTAATTCTCAAATTTTTATTGGTTACAATATATATATATATATATAAATATCAGATTTACATTGGAAACTAATTCTCAAAAAGAATTCTTGATACAGATTGGTAAAATATTGGAAATATCCCCAATTAAACTTTATTTGTTTGATGCTTGCAAATTTAAAACATAAATATCATAATTATTATTCGTTAATATTTAAATGTTAACTATATTGTTCCAAAATTATAGTATTTGTAGATCATGAGAATAAAGAGAAAATGGAAATATTTTCAATTATACCCAATTAGATTTTCCCATCATGAAAATCTCTGAAATTTCTAATATGGAGTACAAGTAAAAAAAAAATTGGTTCAAAATATATATAAGAATTTGGTTAATAATTTTCAAATATTAATATTTTTAATTCTTTTGAATTTTTGTTTACAAAATACACTGTGTGTATTAAGTACACACAAACATAAAATGTGTGTTTAAATGAAAACATGTATATTTAAGCACACATAAACATAAAATATAATTTAGCACAAGTCTGCAAGTTATCTAAATAAAAGGTTTTATATCACTTGACTACTATTAAAATGGTAAATTAATTGTTTCATGAATGCATCAATCCAAAAACATTCTGTTGGGTTTAATATTGCTCCAGAAAACAAGACACCATAAAATCATAGATGAAGTCAATGGACCTGTAGACATATGGTAGGATGTCTAACTGGCTTTTACCTATCCATTCTCTATTGAAATTGTTTAGTTGTATATTGTTACTCTTTAAAGCTAGATAAATTACAATGATAAATCCCCAGTGCTGTGAAAAAAGAAGTATATACTGTGGGAGTAATCATGCAATGAAATAGACAGAAGTAAAGTTGGGCTGAATATATTGTTAGAAGACATGATAATAAATGGGTAATTGAAATTTTAAATTGCATTTCAAGAGATTGTAAAAAACTTAGAAAGAGACCACATGTAAAATGGATGGATGAAATAAGGAAGTGTGTTGGGGACATGTGAAGCAGTAAGATTATAGATCAAAGAAGATGGATTGAACTTAGAGAGACCTTCATATTAAAGTAAATCAATAATTATTCAAAATAATGGTAATGATGATGTAGATTATACAAATTAGATACAATTCTGAAATACAGATTAGTTACTCTGAGTGGATTGATGTAGTGTAGAATGTTCTGGACTTTAAGGCCCTCTGATTGATTATAGTTCCAGCCCTTCTAAAAATTCAGAATCACAAAACCATTTTATTATTATTGTTAGTTTACAGATTAATTTATAAGTACAACAATTAAAATATACAGTTCCAAAATTCCATAGGGCTAATTATTAAAAATTTAGAAATAATTTACTTCATATAAAAAGTGTGCTATAACTAATACAATTAATTATTCAAAAAGCTTAATAAGTAATAAAAATACATTTTTTATTCTCTACATTTTAATCTTTATTTGTTTTTTTTTATTGTCTGTTTCTATAATCTTATTGCTATGTCATTCTTGAAAATCCTTAAGATGAATTGTTTTTTCATATAACATGTCTACTCCAAACTTTGGGATCTTGCAATTTCTTCTCTTAATTATGATTATCCTATAGATAATATTTGAAATCTTTCATTTTAAATTCTCTGTATTGATTTTGATATATGTCATCATCTTGCATTTATCTTTATCTGTGTTCCATATTGACTTGATAAAGATTATGTAGCATTTCTTAGGCTAACAGATTTTACTCTAAATTCTTTTATTTTTGTAGGCCCATTTTTCAACAAAGAAAATTAATTTTATTTAACAGTCTGAATTTTTTAATCAGCTCACCTCTTGGGAGATGAACTATGAGCAAATTATAATTCACACTTTTTGAAGTCTCAATCCTGCTTCCAAAAGTTTGCCCTGTGGAATTTCTAAAGTGAATAGCCACAGGTGCAGCCAGATCGTAATTCTTTGCTTTAAAAATTTTCATCTTTCATGGGATTCCATATATAGGAATATAGTAAATGTTTAATACTTGCAGAAAACCATAGGTTAAACTTTTAAAACTTTAAGACATTTGTATTATGATAAGATCTTATCATTATATTTTTTTTTCAATATTTTATATTGTATTTATTGCATTTATTTGATAGCAGTTGCAAAAGTATAAACCATGATGTCACATTTTATTTACTTTTTTTAAAGAAATTATTAACTCATTTTTTTATTAACCAATTTACTTTATTTTTAGTTTTCAAAATCATTTCAAACATATGCCATTAATATCCAATAACCCTAAGAAGCCATGCAACCTATTGATGAACATGCAGGGATAAACGTAGTAATCTAAAATAATGATGATTAGCAATATTATAATTTTCAGAAGTAAGTTTTCTATTTAGAAAAGTTGGCACCTGAAACATTATTTTTAAAATAAATTTAGAAAAAAATTAAAAATTATTTTTGGAATAATTACACTCAACTTAATCTTACTCCTAGGTTATTTGAGCATCATCATTACAATATTGGTTAGATTAAATGTATATATGGGATTTGATTACCCATTTCTAATTATGTGTATTTCCAATAATTTTATCCATTACAATATATAAAAGTTGAAATTCTCACCAGTAAATTTCCATGTTAGAATTTAATTACAGACACATCAGGCCAGAATTTGAATATTATATATAATGCTTTAAAGGCATTCTGCAGTGACTTTGACTGCATATCACTCAGGATTGCTCCACACCAAAGTATTGAATAATTGAGAGAAAGAGCTTTCTGCAATAAACTCAAAAATTATGACAGTACATTGTGTATACTTACAAATTTAAAAAATATATACAGGTAAAATTATAGACTTGAAAAATGTAGCAATTATTTTTACAATGAATTTATTTACTTTTCATTAGTCATCATGCTATTTAAATTTTATGATTGAAATCCACTAGCCATTGGCTAAAAACTCTAGCAAACTTTTAACATATAAATATTTTAAATATGATCTTGGCCTGTCTCTCTGTCATTATGGATAAATTCCAGATGAAATAATTGCTCTTAAAAAATGATTACATCAAGTTATTTCTGAATTTTTTAATGAAACGTTTGATTAATGAGAGGTCAATAGAGAAATAAACCACCTAATTAAATCCATCATCTGCCCCAATCTTTGAAAATGTTATACTGTGCAATAAATTTTCAATTATGCAATGTCACAGATTTTTTTAATTTTCTTTTCCACTTTGCATAGATGTAAACACTCTATGATATATGATATGGCTTTTTTAAATAACCAACTAATAAAAAACTTTCATAAGCAATTATCTTCACCTTTTTAAAAGGTATTCTTCTACAATATTGAGCATCCAATGAACAACTAGATGGTAATCTGTATGCCAAGCTTTTTTAGCTTTAATCTTTATTAATAATAACTTAGGATTTAAAGCTGAAACTAATGCATTTATATATTTATCAGTCACTTTAATCTTTTAAGTAAGCTAACAGCCTAAAAGTAAAAAAAATAATAATGTTTTTTTAACCAAGAATATCAAGCTTGTATAATTATATCGTTTTGGCACCAGGTTAGTCATATATTACAATTACCTGTTTTATGCTAATATTTTTCTCAACTTTTGATTAGGATAGTTAAATCTGGCAAAACATTATCTTTAGTATGAGTTCAAATTTTTAGGATTTTTTTAATTTTGAACTATTAACATAAAAATTTAAAAAAATCAAGAGTAACACATAAATACATTGGGTGTGGATAAAATAGCAATAGCCTTTGGTTCACATTAATTGTTCAAACTTTTGGTAGATATCTCTGAAATAGAATGGAAAGAACTACTTTTGAAAGCATATTTTCAAAATTAGCTGAGGAAATCATTTGATGCTTTGTTGATATTAAGATAAAAATTATGATTTCTTTTCATCAAACCTAAACTTTGCAATCTGAAATCGAAGGTCATATGGAATAAATTCTACTCAGCTTTTGATCTAAACATGCATTTAGGTTAAAAGCAGTGTAGTATTTTGTCAATAAACAATCCACTGCCAATCTCAGTTAATCACTGGATAATTATCCAATTGTAGTCAGTAAATGGGTATCTAGACATCTGACTTGGCCTCGGTTGGTCAAATGCATATTTTTGCATTATTTATTGTACAATGACATATAATTAAAATATATAGCTTTTACAACAGTCAGGGTAGGCAAGTCCATTTTACGCTTTCAGAATAACAGCACTTAACATTAAATTTCTATAAGCTTATATAAAAGCTCATTTAAAAGAATATCTAGATGTGCTCTGGTTTATCTATAAATCATTTAAAAGAAAGATAAAAAATGTATCCTTATAAATCTTAGATTATTATTCGTAGAAAACATTTTTAATGGGCAATGATTATTTTATTCTATAATTAAGTTAAAAAAATTGCATCTCAAAAAAAACATTTTTTATGAAATAAATTTGCCTAGAATATTTTTTTTAATATAAAACATTTTCTTTAAAGTAGAGATTAAATTTTATATCGAGTTGAGATAGCTGCATTTACCAATACTTAGGTGAAATCTTCCCTCTTTACAATAGCTCAAAATTTATATATATATTTTATTTTTACTTAAGAAATTTATGTACTTATAACAATCGTTAAAATATAACTAAATCAATATGAAAATGCGAAGGAAAATACCTCCTGGTTGTTTAGATAGTCGGAGATAGTAGTCTGAGAACTAAAAATATCCAAATAGGTTCTCAACTGAGAAATGCAAAAAAATAAACTAATAATTATTTAATCAATTGAACAAAAGTGCCATTAATAACAGACATGAATGATTTGTATTTCAAAACATTATATGATGTTCAAACTTTAATGCATAGATCCTTTCAGCCTGAAAGTTTGACGTTCTATCGCTGCACTAAATATAAGAGAAAACAATTGCTATTTTCTACATATCACTATGGTAGTTAAATGCGATGCATGTAACCACATAAGCAACCAAGCATATGATTATTTTACTGAAAACAATTAAAAACGGTTTATATTTAAAATACTAATAAATCACACACATATATATACATGATGAATCTAATATTTTCATGGACTTTTAATTTAATAACAAATAAACATAAATCTATATTTATATATAATTAATTCCTTTTTGTAACTTTACCAAACTATATATTTCATCACTATTATGAAGGTCTCTCCAATTTCAATTTATATTCTCTAATATATAGCCTCTCTTCTCCACATCATCCCTGCACACTTTCTTATTTCATCCATCCATCTCACATTGTGATCTTTTTCTGGATCTTTTACAATATCTTAGAATTCAGTTTAAGATTTCAATTGTCCATCTATGATCATCTTTTCTAGAAATATATGTCCAGCCCAACTCACTTCAGACTGTAAATTCTTTCAAAGATGTCAGTAACACTTCTCGTACCCATATATTGCATTTTCGATCTCAATGCATCTCTCCATACTTCTTTGAGTGATTTGAAATCTCTGTATTGCTCTTCTACTAAGTGTCCAAGTCTCAGATCCATAAATAAGAACTGGTAAACACATTTATTGAAAACCTTTCTTTTCAAACACATATGCATATTTCCTTTTAATATTAAGTTATTTTTACCAAAAGTACTCCAGCAAAGTTTAATTCTTAATTAATTTTATGCATTGTGTTTCCAACTGTAATAATAATCTGACCAAGGTATTTGTAGTTGTTAACTTCTTCTAATTCATTGTAATCAATCTTTAATTTCATCTTTTGAGAAAATCTATTGAACATTACTTTAGTCTTTTAACATTTAACTTTAATCCTACTTTTTTACTTTCATCTGATAACTCCTGCAATATTTCCTGAAGTTCTGAAGAATTATTTGCAAAAACTACTACATCATCTGAAAAATCTAAATGACTTAAATTAGTGATGGTGATCCTATGGCACAGTGATGGCAAACCTATGGCACATGTGCCAGAAATGTCGCATTTGAATTTTTTACTGGCACACAAATTATTTACATGTCATAATTTTCTATGCTTTAAATTATTCAATATTTTTTTTGCTTCTAAAATCTGTACTAATAAAAATTTATTGTAAACTAAAGATAAAATAAATAAATGTAATATTAGAATTCAATTTACAATTGAACTTTGATTAGTAGCAATAAATTACAAAATTTAAAATATATATATGGTATTTTAAGTCAAATAAAGTGGTATCTGGTATATTGTGATTATCATATTCTATAAACCTGTCAACTAATTTCAATAAAACTAGAAAATGAACTCAGTAAAATATTTTATAACTCTTTGAAGTAAATTTTTCAAATCTAAAATAAAAGTAATCAAATGATTTTCTGTCCTAATCTTTTTTCATTTAAACGTGTTGACGCCATTCATTTTTTTAATGTAATCAAAATCATGAACAAAGAAATGAAATGCGTAATCCAAACCATGAAATGACTTTTTTTTTTGCTTGAAATTTTGCTGTAAAAGTGAAATGTAAGGATAATAATATATTTTAACATATAATAAATATTTGATTTATAAAATTATTAAAGCCCATTTAAATTTATTTTTAAATAAATTTATGACTAATCAAAATAAAAAACAGAAATTGTCAAGCAGTAAAGAATTTCAAAATTGATGGACTGATGAGTGAATATGAAATGATTAACAAAGACACAAAGGCAGTATGTGTTTTGCATTCAGGAACAGTTGTATTGAGAACATCATTGGTAAAATGACATTATGAGACCAATCATAAATCATTCTGAGAAAAAAGTAAAGATGAACAAAAAGAATATATTGCCCAAACATTTAAAAATATAAATATTCAATCAACATCTATAATAAAATTTATCGAAAATCATTCAAATATAACTGCTTCTAGTTTTTTTATTTCAAATGTAATTACCAAACATGGAAAATCTTTTAATGATGTAGAATATATGAAAAAAGCTTGGATGAAATATGCACCAGTTCTTTTTGAAGATTTTGAAAACAAAGCAATAATTATTCAAAGATTAAAAGATTTACCATTGTTTAGAAATATAGTTAAAGAAAGAATCCTGCAAATGCCTATCAATATAACTTACTAACAAAAAGAGATACAAAATCTTCTAGTTTAATTTCTCTCTGCCTTGATGGAAGTACAGATATAAATGGATCAACTCGTTTGGCTATTTTTATTTCCTATTGTGTTGAGAATAATATCAAAGAAGAATTGATCCGTTTAACCTCATTAGTAACAACAACATAAGGAATAGATATTTGCAATAAAGTTTAAATGCACTGGCTAAAAAAGAAATAGATGTTGCCAAAATTGTATCAGTAACTGCAGATGGTGCACAAAGTATGACTGGAAAAGAAAATGGTTTTCTCCATTTATTTTTCAATGATTCATCAAGTGTTTAGATAAAATTAGACTGTTTTTACAAAATGAGAAAATCATTGAAAAATATAATGAATTAATGGATGTTGAATGACTTTTGAAATTAATGTTTTTTACTGATATGTGTTCACGTCTAAATGAATTCAATGTTAAACTGCAAAATTATAATAAGACAATTGTTGTCATGTTTGATTTAATCACAGCATTTAAAGTTAAATTATAAATTTTTAACTGTGATGTTATTTCTTACAACTTCAAATATTTTTCCAGATATAAAAAAGTTTTTGATTGATTTAGAATCTCATGAGAAGCCAGGTCAAGTAAAATTGATGCAAGAGTTTTGTGCTGCTATTCAATGATAACTGATAAATTTTCTTTAAGATCTACATAGTTCAGACAATTTTCAAAAACATCAAAATTTATTTTATTCCAGACATAATGTCAATGGATAGTCTCAAGTTAAAAATTTTTGAGTGGCTTAATTCAGAAGATATGGAAATGCAATCAGTCGATTTTCAATCCAGTTGTTTGAGGAAACAGAAATTTGTTGATTTGAGGAATGAGTTAGAAACAATGGAAAATGGTCAATTATTGGATACATGTAAAAAGAAGGCTGAAGAGTAATTATTGATTGCTTGGAATGCTATTCCTGAAACATTTAATTATTTGAAAAAATTAGCAACCTGACCGCTATATTATCAATTTCTCCTCTACATATGCATGTGAATCATTGTTTTCAGAAGTGAATTTAATTAAAGACAGTTCGAGAAATAGAATGACAGATGAATCTAGTTCAGCATGTACATTTTTAAAAGTGACAAAATATGAACCAAATATAAAACAGTTAGCATCCAATGTATAACAACAAAAATCTCATTAAATAATATCTATTTATGTTGATTTTATATGTTTACATCCAAAATTTTGGTTTAATTACCATTAATTTTTTACTAATACATTTTATTGAACTTGTGCTCCTCTGAATAAATATTTTTCACTTATATTTAGATTATTTGTAAATGTAGGGAATTTGAACACAGACTTAATTATCCACACTATCTCATACCACTGATACACATGACCACACACAAGTAGAAAGGATAAATAATCACCAATACATGTATTTCATGCTGAACCAGCACTCATTCGTTGGTCCAGACCATAATTATTGCTCAGTTTATATTAAGATAGCAAATCCTCATACTTTAATGGACAGGATTCAATCTATTCCAAGCTCCAACCTTTCAGACATCCATACCATTGAAAATCTGATGATGGAATGTGCAAAGTCCATGCTGATACCAATATTATTATTAAGCTCCAGGTATATGAAGAATGCTGTATTTCAAATATTACACATTAAGCCTACATTTTCCTCATCTCTCTTCTATATATTTAAATGGATAAGGTCCTATGCATGTAGGGTCAGAGTGATTTGAGGTAAACATGGGCATTCTGTACCTGTTTATAAGTCCATGTGCACAGGTGAAGCTCCAAGAATCAAGTGTCCTTTTTCTGATCCAATTTGCACTGTGTCCTTTCATTGTTTTATTTTCTAAAGCTGATTGGATCATATTCCCGTCTATTCACTCAGATGATTCATCCTTTCACTGTTCATATACTGGATACAAGAAATTAAACCATTATATATCTGACTTTAATTAATGAGTTATTTTTCGTTTACTCTTTATTATCATGAAGGCCATCTAAACTCGAATTCCTTTAATTGTTCAATATCCCATTTTAACATTGCATTCTTCTCTCATTAATTTAACTGTTTTTACTTTTAGAAAATAATCTTTTTTTTCTAATCTTACAAGTTATAAATAATTTTTATTTCCTATTTTAAAAGGATCATTCTTTTAAAATTCTATAGTTCCTTTATAATTTATTATTTATTTCACTTATAAATTATACCTTTGTATGTATGTGCATTTGAGCATCCACATGCATATCAATTTCTTAATCATTTAATAAAATATGCAATTATTTCAACGTTCCAACTATTTAATGAGGTACTTGGAGTAAAATTACAATTTTAAATCCACATTGTACCTATTTAAAATTACGATTTCACAACTAAATGATTATACTTAATTTACCTATTATATTGCATAGTTTAGTGCAGTGGTAAAATTGTAGATTCCCAGTTCAGATCACAGCTTTTTCTTTCGCTTTCGACGCTCCTTCTTATGAACTTAAGAACAATAAAGTATTCTATCTTTATATATATATATATACCAAAGCGTTTAAATAATACTGTATTTTGATTGGCGCTGGAAAACAATAGAGTTTTGAAAGAACTTGGAGTGAAGAGTATGATCTTTTCTTTATTTAAATATAGTGGATAAAAATACTAAAGAAGTATTCAAGTAAGGGATTATCTTACTACATATTTAATTCTATTTTGATTACGGTTATTAATTGAACGGTATTACATTTATTTTTATTTTACCTACGCAAGATAAACTTTTTTAAGATAAAATAAATAACTTTTTTGAAAAAATAATAATTAGCGAAGAAAGTGAAAATCACTCTTTTTGCTATCTTAATATAAATTGAGCACTGATTATATATATGTGTGTGTGTGGGAGATGGTAATCTGGACCAACTCATAAGTGCTGGTTTAGCACGAAATACAGATATTGGTGATTATTTATCTTTTCTACATGTGTGTGGTCATGTGTACTAGTTGTATAAGATAGTGTGGATAGTTGAAAGGTGCTTGAAAGTTTGAGTTCAAATCCCCTATATTTACAATTAAGCTCCAGGTTTGTGAAGAGTGCCTGGTTTTCAAATATTTAAATACTTTAAAAGTAAAAATAAATGAATAAAATCTATAAATACAGAATAATAAGATTAGTTTCTTTTAATAATTATTACAAATTTAAATTATAAAAAATATATATTTACAAAACATTTGTGTACGCGGACATATTTCAATAAGAATAAAAAATATAAATATCTCTGACCCTGAATGATGAGTTTAATGTACTGCCTTGAGAGAGCTTCATTAGATATTTAAAATTGATTCTTTCGCAATACAAAAAAATAAAAATACAAAAAAGACAGTTTTTGAAAATAAAATCAATACTTCTTTAAGTAGTTAAATTTCAATTTCGTTTTAAAAATAAGACAATTTTCGTCATAAAAAATATTCTTCTGGTTAAATGTAAATTAGAGTTGAAAATGAAATATCTCCCCTTCTTCTTAATATTCTAATTTCATTTAATTATAATAGACTATCATAAATCATTTGCTATCAAGGATCTCGGTATCTCCCAGTTACTTTTCTACAAACTCTCTATTTCTGGTTCTACTCATCAAATATTCTTATATACCTCTATTTAAAGTAGTATTATTTAGGACTTTTTCTTTGTTTATTTATTTCCATTATTTTTAGTTTTCTCCTTTTCAAATATTTCATAACTTTTCTATTTTAAAAATGTTAAAATTTTCCTTCTCTCCTTTACGTATTACATTTTTTTTTATTACTTTATTCTCATATGTCTACAATTGATTTTTCTTTATATGTATTTAATTTCACGTTTAAGGAACATCACTCCAAGTAATGAACTTAACAAATATTATATATTATATTGTAACAATCGGTTCCGGATAATATAGTATTCTTCACTAGCTCAAGTGTGAAAGCTAAAGTTGTAATGAGGAATATATCAGCATAAACAAACGAAATTGTAATATCAGAATTTGAGAATAACACCAACATTAGAGCTATATTTCCAAATATATTAACTTTACTAATGATTTATCCCAACTTGTAACTATTTATAAATTTTGAGCACAATGCAAATCAGAATGAACACCCATGGCATAGTTATGCTATTTCATCCCATCCCGTTATATTACCGTTACAGTCAACACATTAGTGTTATACATTATGAGATAAATATTAAATGCTGCTAAGGGTAATAAAAGAATACAATAAATTAATATCATAAATTTATTATATCTAACATGAATTAATATGACATAGAATCAAAGTAAAATAACTCTGTAAATAAAAATGCGACCAATGATTACCATGAGAGTTAAAAACAATAATAATTTCTTAGATGAAATATATGTGAAACATAATAAAACACAAATTAAATTAATAATAAAACAATAAATAATAATAAAATAAATTAATTAATACTTGATGTGTCCAGAATTTTTTATATTCTTATTTATTTTTATTTAAAATTACCCCAAATCCAAAATTCAACCAGACTAACCAAGAAAAAAAAATTAAAACACAACCAAAGGTTTCACTACTACAAGCAGACTTCTCAAGTGAAAAGAACTACAAAAACTATACCATATATATAATATTAAACATTACCCACAAATCTATTTTTTTCCCATTCACTCTTAATTCAGCTTCCACAAATTGAATAATTTTAGATTCAAATTGGTTAAATGTAACGAAAAATTAAAAATAATGTTAATAACTGTAGAAAAATATAAGAAAAATGTGTAAAAAATAGCTAGCAGTAAAACAAAAGAATTATATTCCAACCAATGATTGCGTTATTCAGCTCTCCAGCTGTCAAATAATTATCTTTTTATTTCCAGCATGCTTATTTTTTTTTGTAAAATTTAAAATTTTCCAAATCAAACTTTATATTTGTATAAATTAATAAAAAATCATGATAGATATAATTATTTACTTCAAAATATGAAAGCGTACTACATTTCATTTTCAATTCTGAATTTTTAGTCTAGAAATGCCTGATTATGGTCTGTAGCGATAATTGTTTTTTGTTACGTATTATTTCTCCAAATGTATTTTTTTTTGTAATATTTAAAATTTTCCGAGTCAATCTTTATATTGTGATAGAGCACTATATTAACTTATTTGTGAACATAAAAAATTACAATAAATATAATTATTTACATCAAAATCAATTACGAACATTACGTCTTCGTTTTTGAATCTGTCATTTAGAAACACACCTAGAAGACATTTCCAGATTTGGTAGGTATCCAATCAGAAAACAAGACAAACCTATGCACCAATAGACATGTAAAGAAAATTAATTTTTTAACCCTTTTCCCGCCTCTTACGAGGCCTCTCATCAACAGTTGACGTCACTCTAATTCCGTTATTTTTAATGCTAGGATATTCGTTTGACAGTTATTGATTAGGTTTTTAAAAGTTCTGTAAGATGGTGCCCTCTTCCGAATTATTTTACAAGTAAAAAATAAAAAAAAAACGCATTTAAAACTAAACAAAAAAAGAAGCTTGTCGGTGATTGGCTCTCAGCCAGCTCTCAACCAACAAAGACATTCTGATTGGCTGGACAAAGAAACCACCTGATCAAAGAAAATAAAGAAAAATGCTGAGATTTTCATTTCGAATGTGATTTAAGTATTAAAAAAGTATAATTTGAGAAATTAAAATAATTTTTAAAAAATATACTAAAAAAACAAAATTATTTTCAAAAAATATTGAAGATTTTAGTAAAAATATTTAAGATTTAGCAAAAAGAAATCTTTACTTTTCCATAACGTAAAATTGAAAAAAAGCATTTACGTCAGCACTTCTTTGTTTATACATTCACTTTTAAATTTGCCAAAATTGAATATTTTATAATAAATAAATAGCAATTTATTTTTGAAAGAACTTTCGTTCACTTTCATAACCTGAAAAATTAGTAATATACTTTTTATAAATGTATCTGAGTTGAATTTAATATTATAGGCTAATATGTTTTAACAATAGGCTTTGTCTTCAGTTTGTGAGTTGGCCAATTAAAAGATTTGATTTTTACCTCATACAACCAATAATATAATTAGCAGTTTAAGGGTTAAAAAAAATATAATGCTATATGCAGACATTTTTAGAACTACAATTTTAAAATTTGAATTTCCTATCAAATAAGCCTAAAATGAAGAAATTGTGGCCAAAATTGACCAAGAGATGGCACATGCTATGTCCAAAATTTTTTTTGCTACGGGGTCTTTTTGTAATAATCAGTCGACTGGTAAAATATTAAAAGAACTCTTAAATAAGTTAATTGTTTCATAATAATAAATTTTCAATAATAAAGATTCTTTAATTCTTCTTTTGGTTACATTTCTCTCAAAGAAGACAACCTTAGCTTCATCAAAAATTAATAGGGTGGCCTGTGTCTTTTTCATGGACATGCAAAGCAGAACTAAGATAGTTTGGGTGCCTGTAATTGTTATACTAATCTTCTACAAGATAATCAAATAAAATAAATGTAATGAAATTTATTTACCTTAGCCAAAAACAGTTTTATAAGTCGTACATTAAAATTTACTTATACTTAAAAAAAACATTAAATATTTACAGGAACAACAACACACATTGTTTTAGCCATGCATGCCCACTTAATGTAACCTTGTGTGTTTCCTTATTCTTTATGAATTATGCTAAGTTGTTAATGTTTTAATTATGAACCTGAGAAAAATTTTAGTATAATATAAATAGCCATAAAATCTTTCATAAATTACAAAAATTTTCCTTTTTATCATATAAAATCAAATAAAAATATCTGCTCAGCTTCTTAATTTACAATATATTTAATATATTTCGAAATAGATATTTATAAGCATGTAATAATTTATCACATATTTATCCATGTTTATTTTTTAAAAATACTCTAAAATTATGATGACACACTATTTTTTTTTGTCTTGAATATTCGAATGTGTGTGTGAATGATAAACATTCTCCTAACAATAATATTTATTTTTTTTACGATGTTATTGCTTAAATTGATTATAATGCTGTAAAATTAATATTTATCAAATAAGATATGTGAATTATTGTATTTAGCATGCTTTTTTTAAAAATTAAAAATATTGTAAAATAACAAATAAATTAATAACAATTCATTATTATTATTATTTGAATTACTTTAGAAGTATTATAACTTTATATTTCCTATTGCATTGCCAAATCCACGTAATATTAATATCATTTATGTTCTTTATTACTTTTTACAATGCTTTTTACAACTACCTATAAAAGAAAAATAATTGTTTAATTTGTTTTACCAAGTCTGATGTTTTTTTTTTTTGCATTTAATCCATTTTGTGATCCAATAAAGAAGTTCCTAATAGTATTACAAGATGATTGAAATAAGTTGACTACTTGGATCAGTGTATCCAAATATTTTATCCTTTGTTTTAATGACAAAATTATTATGAACTGAATTATAAAATATAGAAAGATAAGCAGAAACTTATGTTAGTCCATTAATCTGTTCTTTTTTTTTTTCAAATATCCAGTTTTTGGGGGAGATCCAGCCAATAAGAGATCTCTCTCCTTTTTGTTCTTTTTATTTAGCATTTTATGATGTTTGTAGTTCCCCAAAATAATAAACAATTCTTCTTATTATTATTATTATTATTTTAGATTTGAAAAGACAAACTTTTTTTATTACTTAACAGTATATGAGCATCATGTATATTTCTCTATTCTTTTTCCCATTTTTTTCTCTGTCAGACAATAAACATCAAGAATTTTTTTATATTTAACATATTCAAAAGCATTCTATAAATAAATCAATTATAATAAATGAAATAAAATAAATAAAACTTTACAATTAATATTTTCTTTTAAAATACCAATACTTTATCAGAATAATTATTTTATTTATTTTTAATATTTCTTACCAAATTTAATAATCAACATTGTTATTATCTTTTATTTTATAATAAATAATCAAATGTTCATATGTGTGTGTTTGGTTACACTTATTCTTACATGCACATACATACATGCTTAAACACTTTTTTTGACCATGTTACTTTTTCATAATAAAATAAAATTATACTTTGTTTTCTTTTATTACTTTTTTATTATTACTATTCTTCCTTTTAACTTCTTATTTTAAACTCATCACATTTTTTATTTGCACTATTATATATATAGAAATCAGTTGAGTTACATGGCACACAGCAACTTAGTTGTGTGTGTGTGTGCTCATATATATATTGTAAGAGATGTAAAATCCTCCCTTACTTTTTGAAATGCCAGCATAGTTTAAAAAAATCTCTTTGATTTAGTTTTACTTAAGGATTTGTAAATAGGTTGTTAATGTTATTAATTGTTTTATTGTTATTTAGTTCATGTTTATCTATTTATTGTGATATGTGCTTTGTTTTATGATGATGAGATTTTAATAGCAATGAATATATATAAATTCACGAGTATGTATGTGTATAGATAATTATTAACAGTAGTATTTAAATTGATAATTATGATTATATTGTAATTTTATTTATTTATTTAGAAAATTATAAAAAATGTAATAATATTATTCTGGTTGTTTAGTTATTAATTTGATTTGTAAATTACAACATAAATTTTTCAATGTAATATATATGTATTTTTTTTTTATTGACATTATTTTGTTTTTGTTTTGTTATTCAAAAAAATTTTTTTTAAATATTTAAACAATAGTGTTAAAGATTTTTCAATCTGCATGTGAATTTATAACAATAGGCCAGAAGATTGCTATGGAAATGCCAGGGGATAATAGTCATCATCATCATCATCATTATTATTATTATTATTAATAAAACAAAGGAAGGAAGAAGTCATAGCTTTATTTTTCTATTCTGCAAATTATTCTTTTAGATATTAATCTAATAATTTTTGGATAAAGATTTAATACTAAACGTGATTTGCTAAAGACAAGTTTTATTATCCAAGAGGCAAATTGCCTTTCTTCTGCCTACCTTATTTCACCTTTGGAATCTGGTAAAATATGTAACCTGAAAATTAAACCTGCATTCGTTAATAGATTTTAGAAAATAGCTATTTATATATTTTGTTTTAACTTCAAATTTCTTTAATGATCCAAGCAATAATTAACTTTAATTATTTATATAAATAAATATCAAGAAGATGACTGGAATCAATTATTTTAACAACAAGAAAAAAATCTATCAATTTAGCAATAATATGTATACATATTTTAAAATTATTTTGATCTATGCTGGAATAGAAAAATAAAAGAAAAATGCCTGAAATAACTTATGAACAGGGGAAATGAAGAAAAATTAAAAGGTAATTGAAATTTATCATTTTGTATTCATATTATATGTCGATTATTATTTTTTTCATAACATTTTAAAATATCTTTATAAAATATATATGATTGTGATATTCATAACTAATTTATAAGTTTATTTTTAAATGTTTAAATTTATTAAGAATAGGGAAAGTCAGTTTCTAATATATATATATCTGTTTATTTATTTTAAGAAATTGTATATCTTAAATTGCGAGAATATGTTGTTAAATGTGAAGCTAAAATAACAATTTCAAAAATATGTGTATATATTGTACCCTCACTTCTCGATATATGATATAACTTAATATATGACTAGCTCAATTAAATCGTTATGCTTAGTTAAAATATGTATAACTATCTTTAATATATTTTTATAATACTATATCTTATCAGATTTATTATAACTTATCAAAAATTAATATAGTTCAATATCATCTACTAATTAAATAAGTATTTACTAAAATCATGAGACTGTGAAGTGAAGTTACAATTGGTAATTGAATTTACATTGAGCCAATGTCTTCCCAAGACATTATCTCAATGGCATAAGAATACTAATTACATCTTTATTATTTCATTACTACATCTACAGCACTCTTATGTCTTTTATAAATTAACTACCTTTCATAATAATAGATAAATAAATCTCAATCTTTTGTTAAGGAAATATAATTAAATAATCTCAGGTTCTTCTAATTATCTTAAAGTAATAATAATTCGTGCAGATAGGAATGATAAGGGATTTAATATCAAACCTAAATACACCTAACTTACTCCAATAACATTAACTAACAAGAATAATCTTTAGTGTATAACTTAATCTTATCTACTTTTATTATACTATTAATCATTAAGAAAATATGTAAATCATATACATGTCTTTCATTTCCATATAGCATCTTAATTTTAAAATATACTAAATTCTTATAATTTAACAATCTGTGGTAATAAATAATATTATACTCTTATATTGTGCATTATAATTACTTTCTGACCATCATAATATTATATGTTAATGTCAATCAATTTCTATAAATTATATTAAGAAAATATTGTGTTTCTTTCTAAAATAATAATAATAATAAATTCATATTGTGCAAATATTATGTTTATTCAAATTATCTGTTGTCAAATGCTGTGGTGTAAAATAATGAATTCGACACATTTTAAAAAACAACTTAACAAATTTATTTACATCAACTTTAACCAATAACTTATTTACACTATTTACATTAAAAGTGGAAACCAAAGAAAATAAAAAAAAATAAGAAAAAATAATAATACAAGTTTTTTTTTACACTGTTACTATTTCCATAATCATAAATAAATAATTTATACATTCTTTAAATGTTTTATCAACAACATTTAATTAAGTTGATGAACTTAAATTTTAATAGATATCATTTTGTCATCAATTAATACAAGAAAATTTTATGTAAAATATCCTAAAATGTAGCACATGTAAATAAACAAACGTTAACAATTAAAATGCTACTTCACCTAAGTATTTCTGCTATTTATATTATAATGTATTAATATGTATTGCATTTACTATTAGCATTACTCCAATGTCAAATAATGTATAAACTGATATAACTTTGTAATATAATAATCATTATTGATTATAATTATTTATTTCATTCTAATGTAATTTCATACTACATGTCTTACCAAAATATGCAATACGTATATGTTCTTTTAAAATAATCTTTAAAATTATTCAACAATTACCGATTTTATAAGGTATTATATTAAATAAAATTCTATGATTCTTTTCTAGTTAAACCATTACTCTTCTTAACTTGTTATTCCTATTCCTTCCTAATAAACTTCTATCTACAAATATCATTTTAACCTTATTCAACTTCAGAAAAACAGATGACCAATTTTAATAAAAAAAAAATAATAATTATCCAAACTCTCTTATACTTCATCATCTATATCCGATAAACCTTAAATCAAAATATAAATTTCTATGTAAAACTAACTTAACTTATCTAATAAAATAAAATAAAATATAGATTTTTATATCTCTTACTAACTTGAAAAGAAAAATAATAACTTATACTAATATAATAAATCTCATTCCTAATATTGTAACAGAAACATTAAAATTTATCCACGAAAGAATCATATAATTGTTTCTAGATTTCTCATATTACGTTGTATTAAATTTACATCATAAATTCAAAGTATGCATATTAAAATAAAACTGTTATTACTAATCTTATGCGTGTATATTATTTAAATATTTATACATTCATTCAACAATCAAATAATATTTGGTTGATCTAAAGAAAACATATCAAAATACATCAAATTATTATTATTATATAATTTTTACCATAAATGATACTCTAATGTACAGTCCGCCATACGATGTCCTCCAGGATTATAGTTTTACAAAATAATTTCACATTTACACTCAACAATTATTCTTTAAAATATTACGTGTCGTATAATTATAAAAAAATAAACTTTATGCAATGAAATGTTATATTAATATTTAGTTATTTTTTTAAAATGTAAATGTACCTTTCCTATCTTTAACAAATCAATAATTAATTAAATATTTATGTTAGTTAATAAATAAAAAACATATTACATAAAATCCAACGGTGTCTTCTTTCACCCATAATTGTTCTTTTTCCTAGGCACAAACTTTCACCACACATTACTTCCTTTTCCGGTACATCACGTGTTTTAAAAGTTTTTATGAAAAATGAAAACGTTCTTTTTTAAAAAAAAAATAAAATAAAAGTCAGTTCCACCATAAACAAAATAAAATTAAAATAGTTTATAGGATCCGGATTCATTTCTTTAAAGAAAAATTATTTAAAAGTTATTATTTTTAGTATTAGTCAATAGTTTATAAAGTTCTTATTTAATTATTCTAAATTGACTTGGATATCCACGTATATTTTATTTGCGCATTCCTTAACAAAATAATTTAGGTAAGATTAATTTTTTTAATTCTTCTGTACGACCAGCGTTCAGACTTTAATAATATAATAATTTTACTTATAGGTATTTCTTGGCCAATTAAACTTCCAATTTATTTGCCTTTTAAAACTGTCAAAATTTAGTCTTTTAAACCACAAAGACTTTACAAGGCAAGTATTTATATAATCATTATTATTTACCATATCTTTACCAAGATATATACTTAGATTTATAATTTACATATACTTTCTTCATAAAGAAGTATTTCTCTTTCTTTAAAATATTTGTCTTTATAAAAATTAATTACAATTAACTTTTAAATTTATATAATGTCCTACATATTACTTTTATCCATCTAGTAATTCTCCTAGTTAATCCAGCGTTTGTTATATTTTTAGTATAAAGTCTCCAATACATTTTATCCTTATACGATGTCTTCATGACTATTTGATAGTAAATTGAGCTTCGATAGAGACGATCAATAGGAAATTATAATTAAACTAGCACTGCATATTTGACGGTAAAACTTTTTATAAATTATTTAAAACCACTCTCTTATAATTTTTAAAAATGACTACGAGAGCGTCTATAATTTTACTTAGCTATCTCTAATAGCACACTTTACTTTAAAAATTACAATCATAATCCCCTCCGAACAATTGAACCTTGGTTTTATACCGGAATCAACTCCCCACTTGATTGGTAAATTAAACAATCAACTTGCTAGCTTATTTACATATTTTACCAACAATACAGAATTAAAAATAAATAATGACTTATTTAATATTTATTATTTATTACATTATTAAATTCTTAAATTAATCTTTATCATTTATTTAAATCCATTAAACATTTTTTAAAATATACTTTCTTACTTTATTTCACTTTTAACTTTTATAAGATTATTTTTATAAACAAACTAAGTCTATTTTTATTCGTTATGTTTTTTAAGCAGTATTTTAAAAATCAGATTTAATGTTTCACATTAATTATCTTTATTTTTATCTCGTGATAGCCAATATAATACTTATAATTTTTATAACAGAATTTTAAAATAGTTTTGGCAACTTTACTAAAAAAAAACTCACAAGCATGTGTGTATATGTCTAACTAACATCTGTTTTACAACACAGATACAAACGCTTGTAATAATCTAAAAATAAACTAACAATTTCATTTTTTTAAAAATAAATATTTTTAAAATAAACAATATATTATAACAACTTTTAAAATAATAATTCGATATTATTAAAATCAAATATTAATCTTCTATTATGTACTACTAATAATTAAAATATTTATATACACCTATTAAATATTAATCTTTATCAACAATAAATATATGCATTTAATTTTAACTTGTCTTTTTAAAAACTTTTAGCTTTAAACATTTATTTATTAAATTTTTTAATGCAGTATTAATTATGGCCAGTTTTCCCAACCACATACTATTATCATCTTTATTGAAACGTCTCTCTCAAACATCAGCACAATTTTCACATATCAAACACTCATAAATTACTTTAATTACACTTTTTGAAAGATTGTTATTAACAAAATTAACATCATATAGCTAAATATATCTTAATTTTAAAATTTTTTCAAACAGATTGATACAACAATTTATGGAGACCCATACAAAAGGGCACAATATATATATATATAATATTTGATTCACGTTATACATACATATATATATATATTCAATAATAGATGTTATGTGTCAATTTAAACTGGAAAACAATAAATATATTTAATTGCATAGGAGTTGTATAAATATACAAATTTTATAGAACTGTATTTATAAATTATATCATGATTTAATAATTATCTTAATTCTTCAATTATTGTTCTCACAGTCTAGTTGCATTTTATTCATGTCCACTAATTATCATAAGTTAAAATATTTAATATTCAATACTTGTATGTGTTACATCTTAGTGCTAATATTTCATATGCTAGTCATTATATTTTATTTATGTTTCAGTCTGTTGACTTTTAAATTTATTTGTTGGTGCAGACAGTACTTATTGTTTATTGAGGTTAAAATTATAATTATGACTTTAGTCAACTATTGTGAAGTTTTTATCTTGGTATTGTTAGTTGTAGAATGGCCTTAGTATATCAAGCCTTATTTATTATAGCTATTATTGTGCTGGATGGAGCGAATAAATTTCCCATCTGTATTGCAGTTGTCCATGAGTTGATAGTGCTTATGTTTCCAGTGAGTGTAATTACATATTTCTAGATGCCTATTGTTGTTTTCAGTGAGCCTCTCCATATATTTTCCTGATGTGCTGAGACAAAAATCCAGGCATCCTATTTTGCCTCAAATGAAGGTGTTATTTTGGAAGCCACCATGCTTTTGATATATTTATGCTAGTTGCTCTGCAGAGTCTTCTTTTTGGGCCTATCACTTATGAGGTTAATTAAAACTAAATTTTCCACCATAGTAGGTGAGGATTGTTTATATTTTTAGTATGTAATGTCAAAATAAGTTTGTTTGAAAAATGTAATTCCTTCAGGATGCACTCAGTTATATTAGTGGTTTAAAGTGTAAGAATGTCTGTGTTTTGTGCTATCATGATTTGTAATCATTCACAAAACAACCAACAATATTTTGTAATTGTAAATGTTTGAATTTATAAGCATATGGCCAGTTGGTATAATCCACACATGTTGTGTATATGCTACAATCATCCAGAATTTTTTCCAATGGAGGTGTAAATCACTTAGTTATTTTTAAATGTTTATTTAGATAATTTACCTTATGTGGACATTGAATTTATAACTTATGTGTGTATAAATGACTTCTGATAAATGGCCCATTCATTGAATTGATCTTTCTTCATTTAGATTATTATATATTCTATTACAATTGGTATGCCATCATGAGAGCTTAGTTAGCATATGAGTGTTGGTGAAGAGTCATTCCATTACAATTGGTGCCTAGAATGTGAGGCTTGATTCATTACGATTCATTTACAATGATGCAGAAGGTTACAATTATTCTATTTCAATTGGCATGCCACCATAAGGTCTTGGTTAGCTTATGAGTGTAGGTGAAGAGCCATTCCATTACAATTGGTGTGACCAACTAAGGGGCTCAATTAATTGATGATTGTTGGTGACAAACATAGTATTAGTGGCTCGATGGCTGTGTCTAGCCATGATGAATTTTGTTGGACTTCATTTATAGGCAAAATTGTTTTAAAAGTGTCGTGGACCAAGAGTCTTTAATGTCAATTGGCATTTTTCATAAATCAAAAGATCATAATTTCATGGAATTAAAATTTGGATCATTGAATAGCTATAATTATAATTAAGATTGAGGTGTTTATATTTTACTTGGATGGTTAATGGTGTTATGGGATAATGGCAAGGGCTGGTAATTACGTCTTGGATGATAATAGTTATCATATAAGAATATATCTTAGATTTATTATTTTTAGTGTATAAATTACTTAGACATAAAAAATGGATAATGCAAATGAAATACCAAATGTTGCTTATCTTTGGATGCAAGACTTCATAAAGTATATGGATAAATTTATAGCTGACTTAAAAGCTTATTTTCAAGAATTGAGAGCTGATTCAAAAGCCAATTCTGATCAATTGGAAGCTGATACTCCTAGATTAAAGGCTAATACTACTAGATTAAAGGTTGAAATGGAGACTAAATTGAAAGATGATTCTGATGAATTAAAAACTGTCTCTGATGAGTTAAAAGCTAACTCGGATGAATTAAAGATTAATTTTGGGGAATTAAAAGCCAATTCCAAAAAATTAGAAGCTAGTTCCCAAAGATTAGAGGTTAAATTGGAGGCTAGTTCCCAAGAATTAAAGGCAGCAGTAAAAACTAGCACTGATGAAATGAGTATTAAAATAGAAGATAACTTTGATGAAATAAGTTCTGAATCAGCAACAGTAATAAATGAAAATTGAATTTGAAGATAGTCATGATGAAAAAGGTAGTGATGAGTATTCTTTAGATAAAAGTCAACCTTGTTTGACTGGTAATTAAAAACAAATATCCTTTGTATAGAAATAGGTAATATAGGAGCTCAGTGGTGTTATTGCTATGAAACACATAATGATCAATGTATGAACTCCAATGATAGAGTAAGACTTGTGGTTAATCAAAACACAAGATTATTTCTTGAAAGTAGGTTTTGTGAGAAAAGTAGGCAAAAAAATTTTTTAGGAAGAAAATGTCATGACAGGTCTAAAATATTTTGACAAGTTGTTTTTGTACAACAGTTTTAAAATTAACAATCAGAGTTTTGATCAGTAGTTGTATAATATAAATCTTCAAAGAAAATTTACAAATCATATGTATGCATATAACATGGATGCAAGGGATTATTATTATTGTAACAAACCACTTGAAAGGCAAAACTTAATATATAATTGTAATTCTTCTCAATCTATAGCCAATGATGATAGAGTTTATACAAAGTGTTTGGTGTATAATAATATGAGTGTTGAATTCAAGAAATTTTGTCTGGATATGACAAATTATATTAATTATAAGATTTTATCATATAAAGAGCAGTGTCATAGTAATTTTGTGTTATCAAGAAAGTATATTTTTAGATAGATTAGAGAATGAATGTTTGAATGGGAATTTGTGTCATTGTTATAATAGAATGAACTTAGTTTATAAGTCTCCCAGCAGGATAAAGATGATGAGAAATATAGCCTTGAAGTTTGAAAGAAACAGGGAGGTAGAGACAACTGTTTATGGTCATTTTTTTATTATTTGGAGTCAGTATTTTTGAATCTCTTAAGAGTAAGTTCTTATATTTATAATTTATTTAGAGAGTGGAATATTATTGAATCAATTTACAAATATCCATTTAGGATAAAATTTGAAGTCATATGCTTTATGTTAATACTTTTTATTATCTGTCAATTTTTTTTTTTCTATTCCAAATTTTAAGTTATCGGAAAGTTGTGTTATGATATTGTAAATTTATATATATATAATTATAGAGATTTTGTATGTTTCTATCTTCATAGGTATAGTTGTTCATGTGCAAAGACATTTTTATTAATAGGGGAGTAATGTAAGAGATGGAAAATCTACCCTTACTTTTTGAAGTACCAGCATAGTTTAAAAAATTTTCTTTGATTTAGTTTTACTTAAGGATTTGTAAATAGGTTGTTATTGTTATTAATTGTTTTATTGTTATGTAGTTCATGTTTATTTATTTATTGTGATATGTGCTTTGTTTTATGATGATGAGATTTTAATAGCAATGAATATATATAAAATATTTGTGAGTATGTATGTGTATAGATAATTATTAAAATTAGTACTTAAATTGCTAATTATGATTATATTGTACTTTTATTTATTTATTTTGAAAATTATAAAAAATGTAATAATATTATTCTGGTTGTTTAGTTATTCATTTCATCTGCAAATTAAAACATAAATTTTTCAATGTAATATATATGTTTTTTTTATTGATATTATTTTGTTTTTGTTTTGTTATTTTAAAAAAATATTTTAAAATATTTAAACAATAGTGTTAAAGATTTTTCAATCTGCACGTGAATTTATAACAATAGGCCAGAAGATTGCTATGGAAATGCCAGGGGATAATAGTCATCATCATCATCATCATTATTATTATTATTATTATTATTATTATTATTATTATTATTAATAAAACAAAGGAAGGAAGAAGTCATAGCTTTATTTTTCTATTCTGCAAATTATTCTTTTAGATATTAATCTAATAATTTTTGGATAAAAATTTAATACTAAACATGATTTGCTAAAGACAACTTTTATTATCCAAAAAACAAATTGCTTTTCCTCTGCCTATTTAATTTCACTATTGGAAAATAGCTATTTATATATTTTGTTTTAACTTCAAATTTCTTTAATGATCCAAGCAATAGTTAACTTTAATTATTTATATAAATAAATATCAAGAAGATGACTGGAATCAATTGTTTTAACAACAAGAAAAAAATCTATCAATTTAGCAATAATATGTATACATATTTTAAAATTATTTCAATCTATGCTGGAATAGAAAAAGAAAAGAAAAATGTCTGAAATAACGTATGAACTGGGGAAGTGAAGGAACATTAAAAGAAATTAAATGGTAATTAAATGTTACCATTTTGTATTCATTTTATATGTCAATTTTTTTTATAACATTTTAAAATATTTTTATAAAATATATACAATTGTGATATTCATAACTAATGTATAAGTTTATTTTTAAATGTTTAAACTTATTAAGAATAGGGAAAGTCAATTTCTAATATATATATATATAGGTATATATGTGTGTGTGTGTTTATTTATTTTAAGAAATTGTATATTTTAAACTGTGAGAATATATTGTTAAATGCCAAGCTAAAATAACGATTTCAAATTTATGTGTATATATTTTTTTATATAATATTTGATTCATGTTATGCATACAAATATATTATATAATAGATGTTATGTGTCTATTTAAATTGGAAAACAATAAATATATTTAATTGCATAGGGGTTGTATAAATATACAAATTTTATAGAACCATATTTATAAATTATATCATTATTTAATAATTATCTTAATTCTTCAATTATTGTTCTCACAGTCTAGTTGCATTTTATTCATGTCCACTAATTACCATAAGTTAAGATATTTAATATTCCATACTTGTGTGCATTATATCTTAATGCCAATATTTCATATGCTAGTCATTATCTTTATTTATATTTCAGTCAGTTGACTTTTAAATTAATTGTTTGGTGCAGACAGTACTTATTGTTTATTGAGGTTAAAATTATAATTATGACTTTAGTCAATTATTGTGAAGTTTTTATCTTGGTATTGTTAGTTGTAGAATGACCTTAGTATGTCAGTCCTTATTTATTATAGCTATTATTATTGTGCTGGATGGAGCGGATAAATTCCCCATCTGTATTGCAATTTTCCATGAGTTGATAGTGCTTATGTTTCCAGTGATTGTAATTGCATATTTTTAGATACCTATTGTTGTTGTTTTTGGTGAGCCTCTCCATATATTTTCTTGATGCACTGAGACAAAGGTCCAGGCATCCTATTTTGCCTCAAATGTAGGTGTTATTTTGGAAGCCACCATGCTTTTGATATATTTATGCTAGTTGCTCTGCGGAGTATTCTATTTGGGCCAATCACTCATGAGGTTAATTAAAACTAAATTTTCCACCATAGTAGGTGAGGTTGTTTATATTTTTAGTAAGTAATGTCAAGATAAGTTTGTTTGAAGGATGTGATTCCTTCAGGATACACTGTTATGTTACTGCTTTAAAGTGTAAGAATGTCTGTGTTTTGTGCTATCATGATTTGTAATCATTGACAAACCAACCAACAATATTTTGTAATTGTAAATGTTTGAATTTATAAGCATATGGCCAGTTGGTATAATCCACACATATTATGTATATGATACGATCATCCAGAATTTTTGCAATGGAGGTGTAAATCACTTAGTTATTTTTAAATGTTTATTTAGATGATTTACATTATGTGGACATTGAGTTTATAACTTATGTGGGTATAAATGACTTCTGATAAATGGCACATTCATTGAATTCAACTTTCTTCATTTAGATTATTATATATTCTATTACAATTGGTGTACCATTGTGAGGGCTTGGTTAGCTTATGAGTGTTGGTGAAGAGTCATTCCATTACAATTGGTGCCTAAAATGTGAGAATTGATTCATTACAATTCATTTACAATGATGGAAAAAGTTACAATTATTCTATTACAATTGGCATGCTATCATGAGGGCTTGGTTAGCTTATGAGTGTTGGTGAAGAGTCATTCTATTACAATTGTCACCCAATGATTGGGGTGAATTCATCTTTCTTCATTTAGATTATTATATATTCTATTACAATTGGTGTGCCATCATGAGGGCTTGTTTAGCTTATGAGTGTTGGTGAAGAGTCATTCCATTACAATTGGTTTTTAAAATGTGAGGCTTGATTCATTATGATTTGTTTACAAGGATGGAAAAGGTTACAATTATTCTATTACAATTGGCATGCCATTGTGAGGGCTTGGTTAGCTTATGAGTGTTGGTGAAGAGTCATTCCATTACAATATATATATATATATATATATATATATATTGTAATGGAATTTACTGTGTATATATATATTTACTATATATATATATATATATATATATATATATATATATATATATACACAGTAAAGGAAAAGTAGAAATAAACACCAACATAATTTTTTGTAGATGTTTTCTATGTTTCACTTGGAATAATAATGACTGTAAAGGGTTAAATAACTCAATTTAAATCAGAATTTTATTATAAATTAAAACAATTTAAAAAGGTCTGAATATATATTAATATTGTATTATTATTAGTCTGATTTTGAAATTGAAAACCAAGCATGGTTCATTTTTTAATTAATGCATATATACATTTATTTTTAAAAATCTTTGTAGATTAAAAATTCCAAAAAGTAGCTTTTAATTAAAAGTGATTTGAAAAGAGTAAAAACATGTACATCACACCTTTGGCAACATTTCAAAGTAATGATTTGAAAAGATTAAAATTGATTCTAATCAAGATAAAAAAATATTAAAAAAAAAACTGTTTTCAATTAAGGTGTTTTTATAACCCAATCCAAGACTATAAAAGGTCTGGATAAAAGATTAGTTCAGTCTGGATTGTAGTTTTTGTAAGAGCTGTCTAGAAGAGACTGATTTTTAGTTGGCTAATAGCTAGCTCCAAAGTTGGCTAAAAATATTTTATGAAGTAATAGTTTGCTGTAGAAAAAGAGATGGCCAGAAGAGATAGCTAGCAGAGTTACTCAGAAAATTATCATGCAGATATAAGAATGCATGAAAGCAGCTTCTCTATAGTTTACTGATGGAGTTTAAATTCACATGAAGGAAAATGACCCTTTTTGTGTTGATATTCATAGCTACAAATGTGTTTTGAGAAAGCATCTAACTTTCCTGGACCAATCCATAACCAGAAAGGACATGATCACTGCCAACAACCATACCTGAATTATACTTTTACCTGGTGATGACAATTGCCTGGATTGTGCCTATTTTGATGATGGACCAAATACCAGTTTTCCCAAAAGAAACCCCAGCTGCGTGAGGAAGTAGTTATACGTATGCTGCTGTGTCTATATGCAAATATAAGCATAGATAAACATATATACAAATGGTAAGTAGCATTATATATAAGATTAACAAAATTTTAAATGTGTTTTTTTTAATAATTCATTAAAAATGACTTTCTAAAAGTGAGATATATAATCTTTAGTATTTTAAATCATTTTTTTGAGAGGGCAAAAAAAACACTTTGAAATTTATATTTTTTTCTAAAAATGATTTTATTTTTTGTTTATTAAAAAAATAATTAACAGACATTCTAAAAGTGAAACAAATGCAGATAATTTTGCATAAATTAAAATAAACTTGCAAGAGTATATATTTTTAAAAATGTTTACCTAATTAATTTTGAGAGTGACCTATCAAGAAAGGAACTTTCATAAACTGTCAAAAAAATTGACTTTATTTCTTTTTAAAAAGAAGGAAAGAAACTGTAATCATTAAAAATAGAATTTGATAACTAATTTCAAATTATATCTATATTTTGTTTATACACACACATATGTGTGAAATTAATATATTTAATCAAGAAATTAATTATGAAAATATATTATTACTCTAATAAATTAAAATATATGATATAGATGTTACTGTGTTCCTACAATTCCATGCACAACCATGTATGTTAAATAAGTATAAAACTGAACTTCATTTATGGACCTTATGACAATATTAAATTATAAAATATACATGCTATAAGATTTAACTTCTTTATCATCAGTCAAAAAAATATTGACTTATTTTTTTATAAAAAGGAAATCTTTTTATGAAAGTGTTTATAATTTATTAATATCATCTATAATGTTATTTTCACACATTATATGCATGCATTTGTATAAAAAAATAATTTTTAATAACTTTATTTTGACAAAATTCAGCATGCACACACATATATGTAAAATTTTAATTATTTGTATTTTTTTTATAACTGATAAGTTTAATCATGTATTTATAATTTTTTGATGATTGAAATATAGTCAACAAATGTACTGCACTCTGTGTGCATATATATATATATCAAGGAGTGTCAAATAGACATTTATATGTAAAATTTTAATAATTTATTTTATGACCAAATGTCAATTCAAACATGTTCATTTTGTATCAAGCCACATGTCTGTGTGCTGAATGGCTTTAGGTAAACCTAATGGAACAGATATGTAAACTCATTAAGAGGCAGTGTAAACCAACATAATAACTTGAATTTTATAGTAATTTTGTAAATCACAATGTGATCATTTTTTTATTATATGTTATTCAAAATCAGAAGGATTTAATATGTATAGCCAAATTGCCCCAAGCTGTCAATGGCTGAGTAGTTATCCTGGTCTACAGAAGATCCATTTCCAATCCAGTTATTAGATTGACTGTTGATTTACTTGTATTTTGATTGATCATTCATGATGATGAATGATTATTATGAATATTAGTTACTTTTATTGTTTATAATGCTGGTTGCAGTTGCTCTGAGGAGTTATTTGATCTCAGGCTGATCTCTCAGAGATCTAATTTGATCTCATGCTCTTTTATAACATTGCTTATATATATTTTGGGATATTGAACATTACTTAATAATTCTCACTTTAATATTGTTAATAATATCTCATTTTTTAAATATATTTGAATATCTTATCTTGATATCTCTCATTACATCAAATATTTCTTTTTGTAAATTTTAAATTTAAATTTAATTATTGGATGATTATGATCACTCCAGGGATGACTATCCTAATACTACATACTGTTACAATATATACAGGTCATTTGTCATTTATTGTATATTTATTTATATGAATTTAAAAAAATACGTGGAAGTATTGAGGTTTTTTAATGTATTTATAAATCATTGTCATCATCAACAACCATATCACTCTACTGCAGGATGAAAGTCTCTCCAAGTTCAATCTATCTTCTCTGATCTCTAGCTTCTCTTATTCACATCACCCTTGCACACTTTCTTATTTCATCCAACCATCTCACATGTGGTCTCTTTCTTGGCCCTTTACAATCTCTGGGAATCCAGTTTAAGATATACAGGTAATAGAGAAAACTTATTTAGCCTCAGGGATATTGTCAATTACTACTAATTGATAATTCCCTGGAAAAGACAATGGTTATCTCTTTTTACATGAATAAAATCTTATTTCTGTTCTTCATTAGAATAACAATTCATGAAAAATATTTAATTCAACTGCATATATATATATATATATATATATATATATATATGCAGTTGAATTAAATACAATATATATATATATATATATATATTGTAATGGGATTGTTTTATCCATGGTGTGCACAAAAATGGATAGGTCTCTTCTGATGCATAGAAGGGATATATATTTATTGTTACCTTCATGCATAACTTCTTACATTGACTTTATACCTAAGAGAGAAGAGAAAGATTTAAACAACTGCTAATTCTACCCTTAGCTTTTCACCTACATATTGTAGTTTACTCCCATTACTCCAAGTTTCAAACTCAGGGAGAAGTATATGATTCTCAGATTCAGGGAATGTTTGCATCACCAAGTTCATCATATCTGTTACATGAGTAAATATCTATTAATGAAAGTGGATATAGTATGTTATTTACATGCAAATAATAATAATTATATGTATATGAGGATATAACTTACCAGAATTTAATCACAGAAAAATAAATCAAGAAACATGTTGTAACATTTAAATAAATTTAGTAAACATATATGCATGGATTAAAATTTGGAATATAAAGTTTACAACAAAATTAAGGAATCTCATTTAGATACCTGTGTTTATTCTTCATTTACATTTGGTTTATACCAATGTTTCCCATCCTGACTTTATGAAAAACAGCCAGTACATGCCTTGGTTAACAGGAACTGATTGTTTAATAGACCTCCTTGGTATACATGACATGTATGCAACAAAAGAGAATTATAAGTTTAGCATGTAACAAAAAAATATGCAAAAAAAATATTTAAAAAAATATTAATAAGTAACATGAATTTTGAAATAAACAATCAACGAATGTGCATGTGTACAATTGTACCTATACAAATATGTAGTCGATACATATCTTAGGTAATTCTTACCTTATCTTTCATTTGCAATGATCAAATTACTTTATATTCAAGATTATATTTTATAAACATTATCTAGCCTAGTACTGACATTAACTTTATTGTGAATTTCATAAATTTAGTTTAAGTTATTTAGTCCTATATTAAAATAAAGAAAATAAATTATTGCATTTAACATAGGAGTAATTAATTATTGATGACGTTATCTTTATAGAAAGACTTCACAATTCATGTGGATATATGACTTACCTTTATAATCCATGGGAATTTCTTTTTGCATAGCTTAGAATTTGAATATCTGAGGGAAGCATTTGAACTAAAATTTTGAAACGAGAAGTAAAAAGAAATTTTTATGACGTTGTTTATCAATCCAGATGTATGGAGATAAGACAATTCCATGTTAGCCTTGACAATTTCTAGTTTCCTGGATAATGACTTCCCTTTCACGACAGTTCCCTTCTGCAATTCGCAATGCATGATTGGTTTTATTATTAATAGATAAAATCTTTTTAGATGTCATTAATTGGAATAATGTTAATATTTCTTTTGCTATTGCATGTTTTAGCTTTAACCTCCAAAATTTATAGCGAGGAATCAATAGTTATTTTTTTATATAGATTCTGATGTTTTATTTTGTTTGTAGATTATCATTTTCAGAATTCTTTGCTAAGTTATTTTAGAAGTAAATATTTCTGCCCACTTTTTTGAATCATAGAAAAAGATTTCTTTAGCAGTACTATGAATTTGAACCGGTTGATATAAACCTTTACATTTTTTTACAGTTCTTTATGCAGGGAATTGTGGATATTTTTTACTCAGGTAAATGCTTTTTTACTCTTTTAACAAAAAAGTTCGTTTTTTTTTAATATTTTCTAATCTATCTCTATACAGTAGTTTCGTACTAATATTTCTATTTTATTTTATTTTATTGTTGACATCATTTTTGGTTAAGTATTAGCATAAGCGGTTTGTTAAAATAAAATCGTAAGAAGAGGTAATGAAATAAATATTGAGTTTTTTTTATTTTAATATTATATACATTATTATTTTTTATTAAGTTTATTTATCTGATCTATTGTACTTTAATGATATCCCATTGATTGGATAGGTTTAAATTTTGTTTTAACGTTTATTTATGTTGGGCTTTAAATATTAAACTGTGATAATTAATTAATTTAAGTTTATGTGCTTTAACATTACTTGATTCTATCATTTACTAAATAACATTAATATCATGGGCTTGAATACTATCTGTGTTGGTTATTGATGGGGTGTTGTAGGCATCCATTACACAATATATATATATATATATATATATATGCATACAGACATAAAATTAGCAAAGCTTACTGTAGATGCAATTATAGGAGTAAATCATTTTTTTTCACATTATGAATAAATAATAGTCTATGTATTAACAAAAAGACAAAAATAGAATTGATCTATTCTTTAAACTTTTGATGTTTATGAACTTTGTTAACATTGATGGAAATTCAGAGTGAAAGACTTATATCAGCCAAATGATAATATGGTATTAATAATTATGAAACTAATACGCTATATAATGATAGAAACAGAATCTCATTTTTAATGATCTTATTTTGATAATCAAACAGAAGTTATTAAATATAAACATAAAATTGGCATAGCTTAATGTATATATAATTAAGTAGCATAAACCATTCTTGCTCAAGCTCTGAAGAAATAACACTCAGTATGTTAACAAAGAGAAAAGAATAAAATGAATATATGTATATTAATTCATGACCTGCGAGAGAGTTGTTTACTCATCTTATATATTGTAATCTTATAGTTACAACTGTAATTATATAATATAGCCCAACAAACTATAGAAATTTTGTTGGATTTATTTTTATGGTAAAAAAAATATATGCATCACTATCAGTTGTTAAAGAGCATATCAATAACATGTCCAAAAATCTCTCAGATTAATGCTTAAAAGAAAATATAATTTTATAAAAGAAATACAGAATAGAATAATAAATCAGACATTACACAACATAACATTTGAAAATAAAGTAATAACATTTAATATTACATTTATTCAAGCTTATAGAATAAACCATTCATTTAATATCTGTGTGTGTATGCATGGTATTTGATATGTTTTAAATCTGATCGAATATAAAAGTAAAACTAGCCAAATTAATTTATCTTGTTTAATTTAAAGGGATATTTTTTTGATAGTGTAATTTAAATAAAAGGTATTTTAAATTGATTTAATAAATATCCGAAAACTTTGGGGTAGTATTATAATTTATTAGTTTTAAATAAATGATTGTAAAATTATTTTAAACCGTAACAAAATGAAGCAATTGAAAAGTTTGAAAATATAATTAGTATTTTTTTTCTCTCTTCATTTTTACTGTATTTATGAAATTTACTACATTAATACAAAATCAGATAGTGTATATAATCTGCACTTTAGTAACCTTGACAATTCTTCCAAATTTTCTCCAGAATAATAAAGAAATAGGAAATATGATAAACCAATCAGATTTTGCAAAATTTTAGCACATTCAAAACAAGGCAGGTTAGAACTTTAAAATAGCCATTTTGTCTTGCCTGCATCATCATGGACAACCACAAATAATCAAGAAACTATCATTGATTATTATTTTCAAAATTTTTTTATTTATTATAGTCAGTTTGTTAATGGAAATTTGATAGAATTATTCATGGAAAACTGTCTGACAACTTCACTCAAATTGCTGATCTTTTCATTCTAAGAAATGGTAAAATAGCTGATATCTTTATAAAATTGTCTATAAACTTCAATCAATTTGCTTATATTTATTTAAAATAATGGTAAAACAACTTTTTTCTTCATTTCAAAAAGTGTAAATATTTTGTCTCAATGTTATGGATCACTCACTGTGAATTATTGAAACAAAAGCTTTAAGTAATAAGATTCAACTCAAATATACTGTGATACTTCAGGCCTAGATGAAATGCTAAACTTTAATTAAAAATCAATGGAATCAATAACGTTTATGAATTATATCCTATTTGCTTGGTTATATATAATATAAATAACCTAAACTATTTAGCAACAGGGATTAAATGTCTATAAATTAATGGATTAATAAAATACTTCAAAGGAAAGAAATGATGAATGGAAATCCTTTGGATATAAAGGTATAATGTTTTTCAAATGGATTAAATTGCTTTGTATAGTAAACTACGATTCATCTCCAGTGCTTGAAGAATTGGATAATGAATTATGAATGCCAAATATTTTAATACCACTGATGGATTACAGATTATAATGCAAATATTATATATTATAAAAGTTGAATTTATCAACAAACCTTAACAAGAATTAATGTGTTAAATATAACTCACATTGGACTAACAAATGTGCTTAATGGAATTTTATTCATCTTCATATGAAGTTCCAATAAAGATTAAATTACAATAGAAAATTAATTATGCTACATAACATATTTGATGCTTTTGTTATAATGTTTGTAACTGAAACACAGGCTTATTATATACCTGTGTCTGTATATGTAATATATAGGGTATATGAGAACAGACTTTCACACACCCCACCACTCTCCACTCTATCTCATAACACTGATACACTTGAACACATATATGTTGAAAAGATAAATAATCAACAATATACGTATTTCATGCTAAACCAGCAATCATCAGTTGGTCCAGATTACCATCTCTACACATATATGCTATAAGTGCTCAGGTATATATTAAGATAGCCAATCTTCATACTTTAATGGACAGGCTTCAATCTGCTCCACACTCCAACTCTTCAACTGTCCATCCAATTGAAAATCTGATGATGGAATGCTCAAAGGCCACCCTGAGGCTGAGATTGCCCTATATATTACATATAACGTTTATATGAATTCCCCAAAACATTGGAAATTATATAAGTATAAATATTTCATTGGAATATATTTTAATTGCTATAACCTTTGAAGTATATAAACCGATGGCTTACTTAGTGAAATTTATTATAATTGTTTCTTATTTAATTAATTATTATTGTTATTAGTATAATAAATAAATATAAAAGTTCTCCAGACTTTACTATAAGAATGTTCATGTAACAATTTTATTCATTTTATTATTTATGATATTGGATATGATTAAGTATTGGACTTACATTAGGACTAAGTTGTAGTATTGTAACTAACTTTTACTTTTAACTTATATAAATTTTGCTATATTGAATGATTATATATGTTTTATGGGTTCTTAAGTTTCAGCCTCAAAGTTAATCATTCTTAGTTGGATAATTAGATTTGTAAATAATTTTTTTATGCATAGCTCCTATATGTTTGTGTTAACTTGTAAAATGCTATAGAATGTACTGTGTAGCCACCATGAATACTACAATCGGGAGTAAAGATCGTCAGACCAACAGAAATAATAGAAATTCAGACTCAAGATTTTATAACTAAATAATGACTTTATTTGCCACAAGTTACTAATAGTAAGATTTATTAAGAAGCTTAATATATTTACAATTTATACATATTACTTTCGAATGCCAATGAGGTGTACATAAATTATAATAAGACTGATGCAGTGTACAACCCTTAGGTCCACTTTGGTACCTTCAGTAGTGGAGTTTACTGGTTACTCTGTTGTCCTCATTACACTTGGTTAAAATTATCTTCTCTAACATGAGCAACTCTCACGATATGATTGTATGTAAAAAGACCTCAATTTTCCTTATCTGCAAGTTTTTATATATTTTCATGGAATGTGGAATGTTCTAGAATATAACTAATTATAATTGTTCTTTATCTTTTAATTAATCACTTTCCAATATGGTAATGCTTATTATTTATTTTATCTAATTGCACTATTAAGATGAGTTTTAAATATGCACATATAAAGCATCTCCTCCACTTCGAAAATTACAATTTTTGAATCTAACATAGTGTTCCAGATAACTCTGTTCTTTCCTGATTCTTTGTGACCTATGCAGGATTGCTTTCTTTTCAACAGTAATGTCCTTGTCTGGTTTGTGCTCATCATTTACTTCCAGTGCTTTGTGCTCTTCATTTACTTCTGGAAAGTCTGTCTCCTCTATGTAATTTAGAATGTCTGGCACTATATTACTTCTGGTTTATTCAATTTCTTCTTCCTGACATGTGCCATGATTTATATGTTTTTGCATGCTTTTCCCTGTTTCTGTCTTGACTATTACTATTTGTTTTGATAAATGTTCTTTAATTATGCCTTTCAACCAGTATTTTGTGAGCACATCTCTCACCCAGACTTTTTATCCCATTGTATACTGCCATTCTAATGAAATAATAGTAACAAATGTAAATTAATTAAACAGAGCAAAACCCCCCCCAACAATTCCCCCCCCTGTCCAAAAAAGAAAAATCAATGGATGCCAGAAGGGTTGTGCAAAAAACCCCCTTCCTACCCCCCCCCCCCCCCCACCCCCCCATATGGTTTGGGGCTTTCGTCCGTCGGTGGGGAGGGGTGGGGGTGGGAACACTCCAGCATTTAGTTTGAATTCAACCCCCCCCCCAACCACCCCCTTTTTTCCTTAACTAAAAAACAAAAATAAGAAAATGAAAAAAAAAAAACAAAATAATACACCAAATAATATATATTATTGTAAATTAATTAAATTTATTAAGTGCAAGCAGATGATATATTAATAATAATGTGAAAGCTAAAACCTTTGACAATGGCACCTTAAAAATGCTTATGTGACAGTCAATCAGATGTAATAATGACTGCATGTGGAACTCTCAATTCAAAGACACAAGCCATAAATACAAGAAAAAAGATGGAACCTATCTTTTTCTCTACTTAAATTTATATATAAATAAGCCAGACTCAAGCATCCTGAACTAAGAACGTGTAGCTTAAAATACTTTTACATTTAATTCACTAAATATTATATATATAAATAAGCAATGTGAAATATTTCGATTTACTATGAAGCAATTTTTAAATCTAATGAAATGATAGTAACAAATGTAAATATATTAAATTTATTAAGCACAAACAGATGATATAATAATAATAACATTAAAGCTAAAACCTTTGACGGTTGTGCCTTAAAAATGCTTATGTGTCAGCCAATCAGATGTAATAATGACTGCAAGTGAAAGAAGGTGGGTTCCATCTTTTTATTGTATTTCTGGCTTCTGTCTTTGAATTGAGAGTTCCAGTGGAAAAAGGTGAGTTCCATCTTTTTCCTGTATTTCTGGCTTGTGTCTTTGAATTGAGAGTTCCAAGTGCAGTCATTATTACATCTGATTGGCTATCACATAAGCATTTTTAAGGCACAATTATTGAAGATTTTAGCTTTTATGTTATTATTATACTGCCATTGTGTGGTGTTGTTTTTGTTACTCAAAAATTTTTGATCTGGGAAAATCAGTCCAAATATTATTTTAGTGTAGATTTCCTTGTAATACTCGTTGGTGTACTGTGCTAATACAGTAAAGCAGAATATAATGTTTCTTATATATTTGCAGTACTTTCATTCCATAGCATTTGCTTTAGCATTTGTACTGCCTTTTCTGCAATCCCATTGGACTCAGGGTGATATGGGAGCATGGCCATATGTCTAATTTTCAATTCTTTCAGAATATCATCAAATTTAATGGATGGGAAACTGGTTCCATTGTCTGATACTATAGTTTCAGGAAAACCATAGAAAGCAAAAATTTCCTTAGGTTTTCCAATTATTTCTTCATTGCTCATATTTTTATAATTCTATATTCAGTCTACTTTGAGTATGTGTTGATCACTACTAAAAAAATATAGTCATGGAATGGTCCAGCATGGTCGATGTGAATACAGCTCTAAGCTTATTCGACTGCAAACAGGTTTTCATAAATTGTTCTATCTCAGAGTTAATTCTGGGACACCAAACATAGTTTCATGCAAATGCTTTAGCACTTATGATCCCAGGATGGCTTTACTAAATAAGCTGCAGAACTTGGTGATGACTACTACTAGGTATTAATACTCTATCATTCATTAACACACATCTCTTATTTATTGACAGTTTTTCTCTTACATCCCATATAGTATCTCAGGCTGACTTCTAAGCCAGCCCTTGCTGATCCATTCTATTAAGAAGTTGTAATAATGATTAGTTTTTATACAACTTAGTACGTTTTTGCTGTCTATTACTACTTTATTTCAGTTGTCTATGTAATTAATGGTTGAATTCATTTATTGTGGAGCTGATTTAATTGGGACTCTCAACAGTGAGTCTGCATGCTTAATGACATTTCCCTTTTTAAAATTTAGCTCAAAATCATAACCTTCTAATAAATTTAAGCAACATAACATTCTGGGATCAAGCGATCTGGTGCTGTTTTACTTTTAGCTAATATTCCTAATAGCAACTTGTGATCAGTAAAGATTATGAATGGCCATCCATATAATTATTGGTAAAAAATTTTCACTGCAAAGATAATAGCCAACATCTCTTTATCCAACTGACTGTAGTTTTTCTCTGCTTTGGTTAATGTTTTTGAAGCGAAAACTATTGGTCACTCACTCTCAGACACTGTATGACTTAATACCATTCTGACCCCAAAATCCAATGCAACAGTTGTTAGTATCAATTCAAGACGGATGTCATAGTATATTAATAAACTGTCTGACATAAGCAATTCCTTTGCAGCATTAAATGCTTTTCTTGGGTTTGATCCTAATGCCATCTTTGGCCCTTTCTTAACAAATTATACAGTAATCATGCTATATGTGCTTTTCCTTTCAGAAAAGTTTCAAAATAATCAAGTAGGCCCAGAAAAGCCTGTAGTTTTCATATATTTCAGGGTCTTAAGGCTTCTTTTATGGCTGCAATCTTGGTCATCATCCAGATACATTTTTCTGCATTTTTTTCTAGCTCCAAAATAAGATAGTTTATTGCAAACTTTAAAAAGTTACTCATGTAATTTTTTCTTCTGAATTAGCAACTATTAAAATATCATCAAAATACAGTATTATACCCTCCATTTGTTCAAACAGCATGCCCATCTTGGTTTGGAAGATATTAGGTGTGACAGTAATTCCAAAAGGCAGCCTATTGTAGTTAAATAATCTCTTGAGGTGCAAATGGAAACTGGAATTTGATGGAACACAGATCTCAAATCAATTTTAGTAAAATAACTTGACATTCCATATTAGCTAATATTTCTCTGATATTAGGCACTGGATACTGACTTTTTGTAAGGTTCTTATTTACTGTAGTTTGGTAATCTCCACAAATTCAGATTTGTCCATTTGGTTTAGATATCACTACAATCGGAGTGGCCCAGTCAGCCTTCTTGACCAACATTAACACTCTCTTGCTAACTAAATCATTTAACTCTTGTTCCAATTTAGCTTGTAAAGCAAAAGGAACTTTTCTAGGACTGAAAATTATGGGAGTTGTTCCATCTTGTAAGACTATATCAACTGGCTTAGTACAGAATTGGTTTTCTGTATTACTGAATAAACTTTTGTATTTCTTTTTTTATTTCTTCCTCAATAGCAGTCTTATTTACCATACATATTTCTATTCCCTGAACATCAAACCATCCCCTACCTAGAATAGGGTTCAGACTGTCTTGTACTATATACAATGGTAACCTTCAGACTCTTTTTTTAATTCCTACACTTCTACTTTTCCTAATATTCTCATAATATTACCTCTAGGATCTTTCACTCTTAAACTAGTTCACAATAATGTATGGGGGTTCATGCAATTTGTTGTTACCATTTCCCAGTCTTTGAGACTGTCATTAATGATACACCTAATCCACTGTCAATTTCCATTTTCAAATTCCTATTTAATAATTTCACTGACATCATATATTGTTTGCAATGAGTATCCTGGATATTATAGATCTCATTTCTGTTTGCTTCCCTTTGGAAAAGTGAGTGATTCACTATGATCTTTTTTTCCATTCGACCTACATGCTTTCTCTAAATGATTTGTTTTACCACAGGCTCTACAATGCTCTTGTTAAATCTACACTTATGTGCCATGTGGCCTTTTTTGCATAACAATCACAAACAATTTCCTTTGATTTATTCTTAGGAGACTGATATTTATTTTCAGTTTTACTTATAAACTCACTACATTCATTGTTATTAGTAAAATTTTGAAATTCCCTTGATTGGTCCAGCACTATTTCATGGGCTATTCCCATTTTGATTGCTTCAACATATGACATGACTCTTGAGATCTGTAACTCCTATCTTAGCCTATTGTCTCACATTCCCCAAAGTAACTGTTTGGTAGAGCATCTTCTAATGTATCACTGTAACTACAATTCTTAGCTAGTTCTCTAATGATTGATCATAGTCTCATATGCTTTCCCCTTTATTTTGCCATATATTTCTAAAATGTAACCATGCTACATGCTTAGAGGGCCTTGGACTAAAATAATTATTTAGTTTTTAAACTACTATTATATACAGCAATTTTTCTGTTTCTTTGTAATTACATAACCTAGTTGTGATTTCTATCACTTGTTGTCCAGCATAAAATAACAATGTGGCAATTTTAATAGGGTCACTGACAGTTCCATTAATAAAAAAAATTCTCAATCCTTTTGAAATAAACTTGCCAATCAACAGGACTATTAACATTAAACTCATTTATTGTCAGTTGTGGCACAATCATCATCTAAACTCTTAACCCAAAAACTATTACTAGAACATGCAAAACTCTCTATGCATATTGCCACTCAGTGCAAGCCAGAGTAATCAATGGATGCAAGAAGGCTTGTGCATAAAATCCCCACATAGTGCCTACTCATCCATGGAAATTTTATGCACAAGCTTTCTTGCATCCATTGATTACTCTGGCTTGCACTGAGTGGCAATACTTTCCTGTTTTAATGACAGTTATAAGCAAGTATAAGAAATGATGATCATGTGATGTTTATTGGTTTAAATCCAAAAACTAGTAAGTAAAAGAAAAAATTCCCCCACAATTTCTAACGACAACGCTATAAATTATATTACAATATAAAGTGACAAGTTAAATTCTATCATGTCAAGACTGCACCAGTTTTCTGATGTGTACAGTCATCATGAATACTACAATTGGGGGTAAAGGTGGTTAGACCAACAGAAATAAAAGAAATTCTTCGGAAACAAGGTTTTATAACCAAATAGTGCTTTTATTTGCCAGGAGTTACTAATAGTAAGATTTACTAACAAGCTTAATATATTTACAATTTATACATATTACTTACAAATGCCAACAAGGTTTACATAAATTATAGTAAGGCCGATGTGACTTGTACAGTCTCTAGGTCCACTTACCAAATTCACTGGTATTACTCCATAATCCTCATTACACTCTGTTATAATTATCTTCTCTAACACGTGTATGTAAAAAGACCTTGATTTTCCTTATCTTCGAGTTTTTGTATATTTCCACGGAATGTGGAATGTTCTAGAATATAACTAATTATAAAAGTTCTTTATCTTTTAATTAATCACTTTCCGATCCGGTATCAGTTATCATTTATTTTATCTCTAATTACGTTATTTCTTGAGTTTTAAATATGGACATATAAATCCAGTAATGGTTATCATTTATTGTATCTCTAATTGTGCTATTTCTTAAGTTCTAGATATGCACACATAAATCCGGTATCTAATTACACTATTTCTTGAGTTTTAAATATTCACATATAAAGCAGTATGCAATAACATCCTAGTGATACGAATTATATATTTTGTTAATAGGCTTTTACTCCTAATAATTTAACCTTCAAATAAATCCAATAAAGGATCTTAAGATATAACAAATAAGTCAATATATTTTAAATATTATTTGGGAGAGCTAAGTAATAATTTCACTTGTTCTTTTAAAAGAGTGAAAACTTCCCCATTATTATTAAGTGAGATTGATGAATTATTGATTAGTTACTGAAACAAAATAATTAAAAACAACATAAAACATTTATTATTTATTATGATGCTTATTATTATCCTTCAGTATTTAAAATTGAGGATTTGCTTAAATAAAATGCAACATTCTGATTGAGTGTTAGTGTCTTTACAACTCTGTATGATTATACACCTTCATATCCAGAGCTTAGATTAATCTTTAGAAAACAAATATTAATATTTCTTAGGTATTTTATATAAATTTTTAAATTAATTGTGTTTGTTATTATTTATTTTATATTGTATAAGAAAGCAATTGTTAATTTTAATATTTCTATTTTTGTCATTATTAAAGAAATATCGGTCACTACATATTTACATAATAAAGATCATATTTAAGATATTAGATTACACATAAATCTATTTGGATTGGATACACCATTATTATTGCTATTTGAAATACAAAGATATAGTGTAAGATGATATACATAAAATTCCCTTTTACACTTATTATACCTTAAGTTTATATATAAACTTCACATCCATACATTTATTTATTTTTATTTTATGTAAATAATTATAATTGACTTGTAACATTGAAGTAAATCATTACTTAATATTATTTGTAAAAAATTCTAGCCTCAGTTTAAATACAAATTAATTTATACTTAATTAGTTCTTATAGTAAGAAACATTATATTAGAAAATATTTACTTAAATTTTATTACATAAACAGAAATATCCCGAGAAAACTATTTATTTTAAAATTTCATATATCATTAAAATTTACAATATATATATTATTGCACTGCTATTTTTGGTACAACGTGTTTATGGCATTCTGCCATAAAAGAAGATATTTTATAAAATATAATAATAATATATATATAAATGTAGATTTTGTTTATTTAATAAACAAGATTTATTATTTTCATTATAACTACCCTGATAACCACAGAAAAATTATGTGCTAGCATAAGAGATGGTGATCATGTGATGTTTAGTGGTTTAACACAGAAAATATACATGTAGACTTTTTTAAGATAAGAAAGAAATTTATTTAACTGAATTTGAGAGAAAAGGAAGTGTGACATTTCTTCTCTCCCTAGTTAAATATGGCCGATCGGAATGTCATCATCAATATACACTTAGTAAATAGAAAAAGAAAAAAAGTTAAAGGTTGTACAAAATCGAATCTTGTTTAAATATTGTATTTATTTATTTTAGTTGATGAAATTATATTCGTTTACAAACCAAAAATGAATGCTATATTAAAGATAATATAAAATCATGTATTGAATGTAAGTAATGATTAATATCGTAAAATAATTATAATAAAAATAAACTTTGTAGTGGAGTTAAAAGTATAAATAGATACTTAACCAATGGAAAATCAAACCAGTGGTATAAAAAGGTGACCCTCAGAACTCTGAATCATTCCTTCCTTGCTTCCTTCATATTACTTGTGAGTTCTTCAAATTAGAATGACGTATTCATCACTGAGCAGCTGAAAATGGAGACAGATCCAGAAAGCTGTATAAAAATATTTTGCAGCATGTTTGCTTTTACCTGCAGATATAATTCAGATGCATTGCTAAACAAATACAGTTACTGATGCCATTTTTTCCTAGCCTAAAGTTGGAAAGATGCCTTTATTCAAAATGCTGTGACTACTTAAGACCAGGATCCTAGCAAACTGATAAAGAAATATATTTCAACTGGACATAACAGATCCTTAGTTTGTTAAAATAAGAAACTCATGGCCATGATTAAGCACCTATTTTACCAATCATTAAATTCAATCGAAGGAATAATAAGATTAATGAGAGCTCTATACATAACTTTATCTGAACTAATAATATAAATTTTAATAAACTAAAAAGTCAGATGAACTAAACTTTATTACTGCTACTAGAACACTAAATTAAATTTGTAATTAAGAATGTGTGTTCTACAATTGTTCTATGTAATGTTACATTTATGTGTTAATATCTAATAATCTTAGTAGGATAGTAATAAAGAATTTTGCATTTATAATGTGAATGTACTTTTTTTATTAAATTTATAATGTGATTTAAATTTGGCAATATTTATTATCTAGATTCCTTCATGTAAGAATGCTAACACACATAATTAATTTTCTAAATCTCCATAAATCTTTTGAAAGATAAAAAAAATACTGTAGTTAGAAAGAAGAGGGAAAAATTCATATGATCCACTGAATACTGGCACCTGAAACATATAAATAAAATCTGTCATAAGTTATAGTTCTCTTTTATATCATATCATATAATATGACTCAGGGTTAGATTGACCAGGAAATATAATTGTGTTTTTCTTAATATTTATTTATTAAATTAAAAAGGAGAAAGCAATTTGTTCATATCATAAACGTTAATCTCTTATACTTGTATGTATAGTATAAATGATTCATAACCCCTTTAGTAACCGGGATCTATATAAATATAAAAAAAATAACTGATGAAAAAGCTATGACCAGCATAATATACTACTAATAATAAATAAAATAGAAAATTATATAATATTAAAATATTAGCTAACAAACAAAATTTTAGTAAAATTCTCTCACAGCCATTGTTTAATCTATTAACACATAGACCTTCTTAAGTGAAATCAAAATACAAACAACATACAAATACAAAACAGAAATATTCTTCCATAACACATTTCAGATACCAACTACCTTTAATATCAAAGGATTCAGTGGTCATTTGATATTAAAGTTGTTTAGTTTTTTAATTGCATTATGAGAAGGTTATTCCTGTTATATATATTTTATGCCCCTCTTGGGGGGAAAGTTCCCATGCAGAACTAAAAATACAATTAAATATTACCATGAAAAATATTATTGCCACACTCAAATCTACTTCTTTGCATTTTCTTTATGTTTTTTCATATTTTTTTCTACTAGATATAAAAAGTTTCCTTACAAAAAATTTATATTACAAAAAACAGTGATGTTGTGAGTTATATATCAATATATAGTTTTGCCCTTAAGAATCATCTCAAGTCTATTTTTCATTACTCAACCAATAATTTCATTAAACAACCAAAGAATTATGGTGTAAAAATGGATTTCTTAAGAGGTTTTAATTTTTTTTCTAGAACCAATAATAAAGATAACTAGATTTTATTTTCCTTAGATAATATCAATCTCAACAATAACTTCAAGACACATGATTGGTCGTTGCATTATTCTGTATCGTTAATGGGATTTACCTGAACCTTGACTTATGAAGACGCGATCAAAAATACAAGCCTTGAAACATATAGTTGATGACTTTCAAATCTATGGATACAATGACTCTAATAAATCTATCTCCTGATTCTTTTATGACATTTTATTAATAATTAAGCTATCTAAAAAAACGACACACTTAATAAATAAGTTTCCGAAAATGCAATTAACACATTTAAATCAACCTTTTAAAAAAAGATAAAATTAATAGCTTTGAAATATTATTTTTGATGCGTCATTTTATTTTATTTTAATATATTTTTAAAACAAAAATAAAAATTTGCCATCATAAATATATAATATTTAGTTTCAATAAAAATAAATTATTACTTTAAAGAAACATGCAGTTATATTATCTAGTAAAAAATATTAATTAAATTCTTTTATATAAGTTTCCATTACAGACATTTAATTCTTAATTAAAATAAAATTATATTTGATGAAGATTTTAATATTTTCACATGATTTTAATTTATTATGATTATTAGTTAATAGTTTTAATTTTGTTTTATTCTTAAGTTTCTATATTTTTAAAATTAATAAAATAAATGAATACATTGTTCTATATTTGAACCAGGGAATGGTCTTCATTCAGAGCGAATGTAATTTAATAATGGCGTCGGAAACTAGAAGATACCTATATAATTAAGGCTTTGTTTAGCATGGTTTACAGCAGAGATAAAATGTCTGTCTCAACATCTGCGGATCGTAGATTTACTCTGTCACTTATATGATTATGTGATCATAATTTATATAAAGATTCAACAGTAATCTTTTTTTATTATTAAGGATTTTACTTTTTTTATATAAAATAATAACAAAAAAAAAAAATCCGTGATTTCAAATAATACCGTATTAAAACAGTTTTGATCCAGCAGTTGAAAAATAAAGATATCACATCAAAATCGAATAATTTCATTCTCTTACCATAAAACTCATGGTATCTATAAAATCACATGTGGATTGATCAGGTTTTTTATATAGTTTGTATCTGCTGTAGAAAAATTGAATATAGTCAAATAGTGAAACAATGATAGTTAGTAGCAATTACTGAATATACTGGTTACAAATCATGATATAAATTTTGCAAATATTAAAATCTCACCAAGGCAGTATACACATTGTCTGAGAACAATTAAAGATACATTGGAATGCTAAAAAGATATTAAGGAATGTGATAAAATAGCAAATATATACTAGATATGTTATGTTGGGCTATTTTCCATCATCTATACATTCAACATTAACTCATAGATGATATAAATAGTCCAATATATCACATCTAATAATATACCATCATCACAAATCTTCAGACAAATAGCAATATATATATATATATATATATATATATATATATATATATATATATATATATATATATATATATATATATATATATATATATATATATATATATATATATATATTGTAGCAGGATGGATTTCACAATTGGTTTACTTTGGGTGATGGAGATTTCAAATAAGTATAATATTTAAGATATAATAAAGTAAGTTAGTATAAATTTTAAAGTAAGAGTAAAATTAAAGGAAGATATATTAAAGTAAGCTATTATAAGAGATATTAACGTAATGTTTAACATCAAAAAGTATATCAGAAGCAATTTTATCTATTCAAGAGATGAGATTAAAAAATCTCTCTGAGATCAGTCAGTTATTCCTCACAGCAACTATAAGTACAATTACAAAGTCATCAACCATTGACCAATATTATCAATAAGTATAAGTAATACTCAAAAGAAATAACAATTTATTACCATGAATGATCAACAATGAATTAAATCAACAGTCAACCTTGTGACTGGATTTGAAATGGGTCTCCTATAGACCAAGCTAATTATTGAGCCTTTTCCAGTTTGGGCAATTATTTATACATTAATTTGAATGCATCACTTAAGTGCTAATCCATAGGATATACAATCATAAAAGCAATAATGTTGAGATATTAAAACATGCTGATCATCGTCAATGTTCTGGCCATACTTAGTGTCATTAATGCACTGACCAACTATAAACATTTCTAATACTAAACAAAAATAAAATGTAGTGCATGGGGATTAAAGAATATTATATTAGTGCCAATCTAGAATCAATTAGATGTCCATAAATACTAATATACATCCCCATTCATATATTCAGCCATTATACATCTAGCTCAGAGAACATAGGCTCTATAACTGTTACAGTGACCAAGAGATGATGCAATACAATTTTTAACAACTGAATACAAGTTTATTAACAACAATAAAAATATGATATTAAGGTCTGTAGAACTTGGCTATGCACATATAAATTAATCTACTGATTTTGATTAGCATGCAATAATAATAAAACTATCACATTGTAATTTACAATGATTACTATACAAAATTCGTTGTTATTATGGTTTACAATATTTCTTAATAGGTTCACATATGTCAAAAAATGATTAAAATTTTTAAGTTATATATATTTTTATAATACAAATTTCTAAGCTAGGTTTACTTAAACACACACACTTATATATATAATTGTGCATGTATGTGTGGTACAATAAATGATTAATTATATAAATAAAATTTATTTCTATCATACCTGAATTTATCAAATAATAAATGACATCAATGTTTACATAAATTTGTCTGTCTGATGTGCATTGATATATAAATATGCATATAAAGTGCAGTATAATTTAGAAATGGACATGTTTGAATTTATATTTAATAATAATAAAAATGATTACATTTTACATATATTTATTGATTAATATAAAATCAAAATTCAATTTATAATTTATAGATATGTTCCAATATACAACACCTATATATCACCACACACAAGCATGTTGTAGAAATTTTAAAAAAATTTTTGAATTGTCATAAAATAATAGTTTAAATAACTGGGTTCTCATATTCAATGACACCAATTTATTACATATCATTGCATCGATGTGTAGTGTAATTTATTATTTAATATAAAATATTTGAATTGTCATAATCTATAAATGAAATTCAGTTTTATATATATTTACTAACATATTTAACATACATATGGGTGCATACTGAATTGCAGGCACACACTGACATCTATATCATTTATTTCATTTTTATCAAAATAACCATTAATTTTATAATATATAATTAATTCTTGATTTAACCTATATATTGTGCACATAGGAATGTATATGCACATTAACATTTATTATATATTTTAATTTGTTACAATAATAAAAGCTATTCAAAATATACTTTCCATAATTAATTTAATATTGAAAGTATATAATAGAAATGTGAATCATATTATTTAATTTTTTGACAGTCCATAATAAAAGTTTTCTTTGTGAATAAATGTCTTTAATAATATTTCTTTAACAAATGACTATTTTAAAATCATGTTGTTCTACATATGTCTCATGATCACAGGTTACTTCTCTAAAAGTTTTTAAAATATCTTTTAAATGTTCATTCTTGGGTTATGTGGCACATAGCAACATAGTTATGTGTATGCAGATATGTATAAAAAGTAAAGGAAAAGTAGAAATAAACACAGACAAATTTTTTGTAAATATTTTTTATATTTCCTGGAATAAAATAATCTTAGTAAAAGAATTAAATAATTCTAGATTTAAAATAAAATGTTATTATAATTAAACATTTTCAAAAGGTCTAAATAAATATTAATATTTTATTCTGATTTTGAATTTAAAAACAAGCATGATTTATTTTTGAAAAATCTTTTAATTAATACTTGTACACAATTCTCTATCTGAATAAAAACATGTAGATCACAACATTGGTAAAATTTCAAAGTTGCTTCCAAAAGTAGCTTGTAATTGAAAGTGATATGAAAAGATTAAAATTGATTTTAATAAAGATAAGGATTGCACAGAAAAGAGTCTGTTTTCAATTAAAGTATTTTTATTACCTTAGATGACTCTTGTAAAAAGGACTAATAAAAATATCAGTTCAGTTTGGTTTTAATATTTTTGAAAAGTAGCTGGCCAAATCAGCCAGCTGCAAAGTTGGTTATAATATTTTGTTGCAGCTTGAGGTTTGCAGCAATTGGTTTTAGTTGTCCAAAAGAGATAGTTTCCAGAGCAATATAGATAGCTACCATGGATGAGATGTAGCTGAAGGCAGAACAGTAGATCCAGGAGCTGCTACTAGTTTCCTTTCAGAGGAGTTTTGAGTTACCTGAAGTCCAAATCAACTTCTAATGAGTCATTAGTCTGAACAAATGAGAACAAAACAGTTAGCTTGCCTAAAGTTGAAGTGGAACCAACTGCAGAACAACCTTACATGATAATACCTATTTCAATGATGACAAACCAGTCTATCAAGCTACCCAGAGAAACAATCAGTGAATGAGGAAATAATTATACATATTCTGCTGTGTCTATATGCAGAGAAGTACTGATAAATATATATAACATCTCTTCTGGCCAGCTTCAAGCTGTAACAAAATATCATAACCAATTTTGCAGCTTGCGGATTTGGCCAACTGCTTCTCAAAAATATTAAAACCAAACTGAAATATCAGTTCTTTTTATAAAAGTCAGCTGATGTAATAAAAACATTTTAATTAAAAACAGAGTTTTTTCATGTAATACTTATCTTAATTAAAATCAATTTTAATATTTTCAAATCACTTTTAATTACAAGCTATTTTTGGGAGCAACTTTGAAAATTTACTAAGATGTGATCTACATGTTTTTATTCAGATAGAGAATTGTGCACAAGCATTAATTAAAAGATTTTTCAAAAATAAATCATGCTTATCTTTAAATTCAAAATCAGAATAAAAATATTAATATTTATTTAGATCTTCTTAAATTGTTGATTTATAATAAAAATTTTATTCCAGGAAATACAAAAAAATATCTACAAAAATTTGTCAGTATTTATTTTTATGTTTCTTTTATTTTATGTATATGCACACACACAACTATGTTTCTGTGTATCATGTAACCCAACTGGTTCCAATATATAAAATTCCTCAAAACATAAAATCAATCATTTCTTGCCCCATTTTTTTTATCAGAACCTTTCAAATTTTTTGATAGTAAAAATAATTAATAGCTAAACTTTATAAGTTTTGCTATAGTATGTTTTCTGTTCCCAGTGTCAAAAGTACCATCATCTATTGATCCACTTATATTCCCATGTGATGACAGGATATTTCTAGCCAAAATTCCATCAATGTAGTAATAATAGTAATATATAATTATACATATAGAAGAAGTTAAATATTGTTTTTCTAAGAAAACATAGATTTTATATGTATATATTTTAGCAATCTCTGCACAGTATTACTTTGTTTAAAATTTTTTAATCATTTAACATTTATGTGAGGAAAAGATATTTTAGATTTAATTTAAAATTATAAAATTTGCCAATGTGGAATTTATTTTTTAAAAAAAGTCATGATATTGTTGTCTATGATAGTTTTTTTATTATTATGTTATCTTTGTGCCCGATATTTTTCACTTCATTTTTTAAATAAAATTAATAACATGAAACATCCTTAGGAAAACTAGGATTCTGCTGGAATATTACACAGCTGCTGTTTGAGTCTATACAAATTTTGAATCAAAGCAATAAGAAAATGTTAAAATCCTGATTGTAATATGGTATTTAAAAGAAGTGAATAACATTAGCATCTATATTCCATTTAAGTTTAACTACCTCCAATTTAAAAAAAATAAATATTTAATATTTATGAGAAGAAAATTTTTTTTTCTAATTCAAATTATCTTCATGGTTATATGTGAAAATTATGAAACTGTCACAATTCATAAAAATTAAATCATGTGACATCTTGAATTTTATTGGCTTTAAAGATCTTTATAGTTATTTTAAGTGCATATCTAAAGGTTGTTTGGGAAAACATTTATAAAATAGAATATAAATAATGCATTAATGTATGACTATTGTGCCATTTATCATCATCATCATCTGACATATGTTGTCCAAATGACCTGGAATATTGATGTTTTGGCCCCCATTCCTCCTCATTTTCTAGTTAGTTGGTGCATCAACAAGTGGTCAAATATAGAAATAGCCATATTATTCCTCTCATATTTTTCTATTCTATTAATATTTGTCTGTACAATATTATTCTGCTATTTTTTTATTTTGTTAATATTAATCTGACCAATTGTGGATACAGATAATACATTTGTACTCATTTAAATTAAGATAGATTAAAATATGTTTATAATACTAGAAAGTCTGATAATTGTATAAAACCAGAATCCAATGTGATTCATTATAATTTCACATGTTTATAATACTAGAAAGTCTGATAATTGTATAAAACCAGAATCCAATGTGATTCATTATAATTTCACACACCTGTGAAAGATAATCGTATTATGTATATGAAGAGTAATAGTTAGCTAATAGCATAAAAAACCAAGAGAAACATTGATCTGAAATTCATATTTCAAGAGAAATAATTAAATTCATATGTCAGTTTAGTGTATAAAGATAGAAAAAATATTCATAGATAAAAATTAGATAATGAAAAAAGTAAGCATTAGACAACATCTGCAAATGGATTATTAAGGGTTAGTTTCTAAGAATCTTTATGGAATTTTTAAAGAATTAGCACATTTGAAGTTTGTTTTTAAAACTTGTAATATAAAAAATCAAATTTAATACAATTTGGAATACTGATTAGTGCATAGTTTTATAAAATGATGAAAAAGATTCGTGAAATAAATGATAAATTGGCCTAAATAATTAAACACAATAAAATAGATGAAGTAAAGATGTAAAAAAAGATATTGAAACTAAGAAATCAAAAAAGTTTGGAACTATAAAAAAATATAAAACTGATGGAAGCATTATGGAAAAATATAAAAATGATAAAAAAATCAAAATGGATACTAAAATTGTTGCAGAAAATAATGCAAACCCAATTACAACACAATTTGGTATTAGTGTTATAATAAATAATATTATGGGGGCATGAATTTAGTAAAAGGGTGTAAATTGTCTGCATTGCATATGATTAAAGCCACACAGAGATCTGGCTAGTCTTTAAAAGTAAAATAAATGGTGAATCTAGTACTGAGTTGGTGTTGAATTCCTAAAATAATTAAAGTTCACCTTATATTAGACAAGTAATATTGTAGATAATTGTTATGTGTATTATCTAAGTTCTTTCCTGATATTTTATCAATTATTAGATCTATTAGTGGTATAAAAAATAAACATATTGATAGAGGGTAATAATATAAAATGAATACAGAATATACAAATGAACTAGATATTGATACTGGGGCTATAAATCTATATAACCTGGATATAGAAGTCATGGATAAAAATAATGTAGGTATAGAAACTATGGATAAAAAGCAAGATAATATAGAAAATGCAGAAGAATTTATTAATATGGCAAAAATGAATAAGAATTCTCAAGATGTTCGATCAATATCAGTAATGGTTAGCAAATTTACATTAGTCTTAAAGATTGAATAAAAGACTAGAATAAATTTGAAACCAATATTTGATACCACAAGAAACTTTTATATGACTTAATTTTATAGAATTTTTAAATTGATCATGTGTCCATCACAGTATTTTTCTAGTTTTGTCTGCATTTTGCAAAAATCAATTTATTTGAAAATTTTGCTTGCATAGTGTAAGTTTTATACCACTTACATAGAGTTTATTAGTATCCCATAGCACTTGTAGATGAAATTTAAATAATTTTTCTTTATATTTTGCAATCTATGATTTTTTTGCTTTCTTACACAAATATTATAATAGTTAAAAATAAATGCTTATTTATATAATAGTTATTATAAATGATGTTTATAATAATAAAAAGCAAATTTATTTCATTATAATAACTGGTTGTAAGAAAACAATCAACTAATTCCAGTTAGAACTATTATAAACAAAATTAATTTTATTTTTCCATTTTAGCAATTTTATGGTTATATATTTTTAATTTTTTATATACATATTATAGCACTTACTGTAAATAATGCTTATAATAAAAAAAATCAAATTTGTAATGCTAATTATATAAAATTAATATTTTCTTTAGATGCAGTATAAAATACAGCTTGTAGCATTTATATTATAAATCTGTTTTGTAGCCACTCTAGGTTAATAATAGTGGATAAGTATGATGTTGATAAGAGAATAAAGTAGCAAAAGGTGTAGACACTAGTTAAAAATAGATGCAGCAACTATCTCATTGAATCTAATAGGCATGTAATAAATATAATAAATGTTATAAGAAATTTCATAGTACTTATAGTACACATAACTTTATTATAATAAGAGTACTAAATTTTCCATACAGTAGTGCCACCAAGTGTAAGCCTTTATAATGAATGGATGAAGAAAGAGGTTTGTACACATCCAACATCCCTCGATTATTTCTAGCTTGTGGCTTTCATCAATGAGGATCCTTGGAGTTGAGAGCACTGCACCTAGATCTTAGGATCCAATGCAACCCATCTTTTACCTATTTGATTAACTATAAAGCAGTACTCTAAAATCCAAGGCTCCTCACTGATGAAAGCCATAAGCTAGAAATTAGTCTGGAGGAATGTCTGCATTTATTGATTATAAAGGCTTGCACTTGGTGGCATTACTATATGGAGAGTTTGGAATTCTTATTAACAACATGTGTAAGCATATGAAATGGTGATCATGTGATGACTTTATTATACAGGGAAGGGGGAATTATGTTATCATTAATGATTCATGTAATATATTGAGTATGCGATATAAGTTGAAATATTATAGATATTACATTAGGTCATGCAACACCCATAGCATTTGCTGTGTAATCAAAGAATATTTATTTGAACTGACAGGAGAATGTTTCATATTTATCTGAGTTTATATAAGATCCTCAGAATTTCTTATAAAATTCAACAAAAGTAACTATTTTGTTAATTGGGAAATTTGGGAAATGTGACTATCCAAGATGTATTTGTGTTTGTATTTATAATTTATAAAAAGATAATAATAGTAAAAGTATTCTTTTAAAGACAAGTATACAAAAGATCATATATATATATTTACAGATTTTATATTTATTTAAATATAGATAAATAATTTTAACTTCAAAAAATAAAAAGATTATTTTTTTTATATAAAAAATACTTTATTGGTAAATCGTCAATGTGAAAATTAAAAAAGAAAAAATGTATACACATTTTTATATAAAGATATAAATATGACAGATAGTAAATAAATTAATCAATTAAGATTTGTGAATAACAAAAATCAACTATCAAAAAATATACTTTTAAAAAAAGGTGAAGAGAGAAAAAAACTTTAGTCAGTTGGAATTGAAATCAGTTGACTTCCAAATTGAATTAAGAGAGTTATAAAGCTGAAAAAATAATTGCTTGCTTTCTGATTAATATTAAAGAATTATGCTCAATGAATTTTCCTAGCATAGTGTCAGATTGTAATTTTATTTAGGTCATAACCATTTACACTAGTCTCATACTATATGATATTAAACCAGCAATGTTAAATCCAAGGAAGGATTCTCTCATTGCAGCCGCAAGATAAAAACTGAGAAAATAAGAATGACTGTCTTATTTTCAAACTGAAATGCACTTATATAGGTCAATCTTAAGTCTCTGGGTATGAGAGCATAAATATATATTTAATTATTCACTAAAGAAATAGTGTACTTTATTTCATGCAAAGATTAGAAAATGTTAAACTAAAAATCAATAATTTTACTACCACAGTATCAGATTATAATTACATTTAGAAGGTAATCTTCCATCTTCACTAGGACTGTACTATAAATCAATGATTTTGAATATATGGATACTCTCATCCTAGCCACAAGATAAAGACTTTGAGAAAGTAAGAATGACCATCTTATTTTCAAACCTAAATGCACTTATATAGGGCTAAAGGAGAGTGTAAATATATGTTAAATCACTCACTTTACATCCTTTTCTTTCAATAATCTTATTAACACTTATGAAATATTATAATTTAGTTCATACTAATGTTAGAAGAGTTTAAACTATGTAATGATCAATGAAATTTTATTAGTGCAGTGTCAGATTGTTAAAAGAAATGGATATAAAGTGACTGATATAATATGTCTTCATACTCTTATTCCAAGACCCTTAAGATTGGCCTATATAAGGGCATTTAGATTTGAAAATAAGAACTGAAATTTGCATTTAACATTACAGATTTAATATTATACACTGCAGCATAAGTGGGAAGGGATTATCTTCTTAATAAAATTGCAATCTGACATTGCACTATAAAATTCATTGATCATTACATAGTTTAACATCTTCGAGTATTAGCATGAAGTAAATTATAATATTTCGTTACTGTTAATAAGATTATTAAAAGAAATAAATGCAAAGTGAATGATTTAATATATATTCATGTTCTTATTCAAATACATTTAATATTGGCCTATATATGTGCATTTAATATAGAATGTGGTTATTCTTTTTTTAAGTCTTTATCTTGTGGTTCGAAAAGATTATCCTTATATTTAACATCAAGAATTTAGTATTATGTAGTACAGCACAAGTATGAAGATTATTACTTTCTAAATAAAAAAATATTAAAAAATAATTATGCTAAACTCTCCTGTTTTTAAATAGTCTGTTTTCCATCATAATGTTTCTGCTAAGGATTAACTAAATTACATCAGGTGTAATACTTTGAAGATTTATTAAATTTTAAAATTGTCTGGTAAATTATCCAAATCAAAATAGAAAATAAATTTAGAAAATATTTAGAAAATTAATGCTAATGAGAAAAAGTCTACAATATTAGATGAACATTTTAATAGGATCATTGAGTCTAGAAAATAAATCTGTCTTAGTAACAATTGTAATGCTAAATTTATTTTAAATCTTTCAGTTTGATTATTAAAAAGGTAAATAAGTGAATATTTAAATTTTCACTTCTATATGATAATTTTAAGAAATCAATCAATCAATCAATCAATCAATCAATCAATCAATCAATCTATCTATCTATCTATCTATCTATCTATCTATCTATCTATCTATCTATCTATCTATCTATCTATCTATCTATCTATCTATCTACTCTATCTATCTATCTATCTATCTATCTATCTATCTATCTATCTCATCTATCTATCTATCTATCTATCTATCTATCTATCTATCTATCTATCTATCTATCTATCTATCTATCTATCTATCTATCTATCTATCTATCTATCTATCTATCTATCTATCTATCTATCTATCTATCTATCTATCTATCTATCTATCTATCTATCTATCTATCTATCTATCTATCTATCTATCTATCTATCTATCTATCTATCTATCTATCTATCTATCTATCTATCTATCTATCTATCTATCTATCTATCTATCTATCTATCTATAATAACAATCATAAAATTAACATCTATGCGTAAACAGACTACATTTTTAAAACGAATTTTTTTAATTTTCAGTCTCGAAAGCGCTAAGCAGACATATTACACATTATAGTAGAATTATAGCTTCACTAACGTATGCGAAAAAAACTCGCATATTTATAATTACAATTTTTACTGGTGAAGAGGAAAACAATTTATTCTATATACATATATGAAAATATTTCCATTGCATACTGCTAACTAAAATAAATAATCAAATTTCTTAATGTTTGAGTTGCACTGGAAATATTTTCATATATATCTGTGTGTTTGGGAATTTCAAAGATTAAAAATGACTAAAGTCTGGTCTGCATTTATGTAAGTATAATAAACATGTTTGTTTAGAAACAGTTTTGTTAGTCTGTGTTTCAGTATTTAATATCTTGACAGCCTATATATTTTTGAATTAGCTGTTTTGAGATGTGGCCTCTAAATATTTATTGCACAGTGGTGTAGCTAAAAATTTCTTAACCTTTGAAGTGAGATGATATATATATAAAATAAAAATTTATATAACTTTACAATACTAACCAAAAAAACTAAACTTTACTAAAATTCTTCCACAATTATTATTGCATCTATTAACGAATAGACCTTTTCAAGAAAAATTAAACTAAACATACTATATATATATCAAACAAAATAGCCTTCCCATCATTCACTTTCTGTGACTGATATGAGTTTTGAAGTGAATGATTGGAATGCTATTTTGTTTGGTGTATGTATGTGCTATGTATAGTTGAATTTCTCTTGAAAAGGTCTATTTCTTAATAGATGAAATAATGATTGTGGAAGAATTGTATTAAAGTTTAGTTTTTTTAGCTAGTGTTGTAATGCTGTATGAATTTTTATTTTATTTACAATTTTATTAGTACAGCGTTGGGCAGCATTTAATGTATATATGTATGTAAAGAATTTCATCAATAAATTAAGAATTTTAAACTTCTCTCTTAATATTATAATAAATAAAATTAAATGCTTGTGAAGCGCTTGAAAGAGAAGCTATAAAGAGTGCAAAATTATTAAGCGCTTAGCGCTTTCGAGGCGGGTTGGATTATGTAAATAATTTGCATATACTTTGCATATCGCCATTATCTCCCTATTCTGCACTGCTCAGTACTGCTATGAATATGCGGCAACCCCCCTCGAAAGCGCTACGCGTTTAATATTTTTACACTCTTTATAGCTTCTCTTTCAAGCGCTTCACATGCTTTTAATTTTATTTATGAATATATTATCAAAAAAAAAAAAAAATTCAAAAGTTATAAAACAACTGCACTTTCTTTTCTTGAAAGTAATTAGAAGAAATTGCTAATTTCCATCTGTTTGTCTGAAGACTTGTGATGCTGATAATTTAATAGTGCTTATCTGGAAGACTATTTCGATCAATTAATATTAAATAATGATCTTTTTCAGAGAAATTAAAACTTTTTAAAATACATTCAACTGTTAATAATAACACACAAGTTAATATATAGCACAATGTTCTGATGATATTATACTCTTCTTCTTTTTTTCAAGTATTGCTGGTCTGACCAATGAACATGCTCTAATCAACTAGGCTAATTACTGTTAAACTTCGTAATGATTAATGAACCTTGTTTATATAACAAAAAAAAATGCTAATATTTTTGTTTAAATGCAATACTATAATTATCTATATTATTAAATTATTTTATCTTAATGGATTGTTGGTTTTATTGTTAATTATTAAATTGTATAATCTACATTAATATCAGTTGTATATTTATATTGGACTATTTCCATCATCTAATATGCATATTGAATGTCTTTAGAAAAATTTAACTTTATTTAAATATTCCAAATACATTCAACTGTTAGTAATGGTACGTCAACGTTTTGAGAGGTATTATTATCCCCTTTTCTTCAGGTGTTGCTGGCCTGACCAGTGACAGTACTAGCATGTGATTCGAACCTGGGTTCTTAGATTTTTGATTATTGAATTTTAATATAACACTCTAATCAATTCAGTAATCAAGAATCTAAGGACCTACATTCAAACCCCATGCTAGTATTGTCACTGGTCAGGCCAGCCACACCTAAAAAGAGGGGAGAATAATACCTCTTGAAGCATTGTGCATATATTAACCTGTTCGATGTGCTATCACTAACAGTTGAATATATTTGAAATATTTAAATAAAGTTAAATTTTTCTATTCAATATTCATATTAGATGATGGAAATAGTTCAATATAAAAATACAACTAGAACACCATTATCACAAATCTTCAGGAAATCATACATTAATATCAGTTTTTACGTTTTGTCCAAGTTAATTAAACATACATTAGAAACAGAAGGGAATAAATCATATTAAAAGAGTATGATCTATTGTTGGTTTTTTTTTTATATTTAGCAAGAAGAAATGGAAATTATTTGACAACTCTGACTAATAGCATGGTACTGGTATAATATTACATAACTGTGAATAACATAGGCTCATGGTTTAAAGTGAACATATAAGCAAACTACTATAAATATTTATCATTTAATCATGGTACTTTAGCTATTCAGTTGATACATTCTCTTTATCTTCATTCTGATTATTGGAATTATTGTTTTGATTTGCACTTTTGATGCTTTTATTTTTGGTAATAATCACTATCATATTGTAACATTTCCAAGTAATTACAGTTACATCTCTGTTATTCATTCACCAAAAAATATATCCATATTTACAAAAATAACACACTCAATTATTGCTATTATGTTTAGTCATCATCATCTGACTATTATCTTTTAAACAACATCAGAGAATAAGATGTTTTTATCATATTTCTCATTTTTCTACTGTTTTTCTTTTTTACCACTCTATATATAATCTATTATAGAGGGATCTTTGCTACTTTTCTGTATATATATTACATCTATTCAAGGTACTTGTTTATATAACACACAATATATCAATTATCTGATGTAAAAATTAACCATGAATCTTAATACATGTATATGCTAAAAAAATGTTAGCTAGATATCATTATTGTGTTGTATTATAATCCTTTACTTTTTTTTATTTTCTGAAAAAACATATGCATACGAGTGTGAATATAATTTTGTCAATACTTAAATGCTTTTAATACTATTTACCATGTTTATGTTTGTTAAAAAAAACAATCTTTAAATTATCCATTTCAGAAAAAGGACTATTCCAACTGCATGGGCATGGTAGTACTCTTTAGGATTGCTGATTGTGTGACAATTTAAGCATTTTTTCTTTTTTTATTTTAACCTCTAGTTAAACATAACTAGATATTTACTTATTTTACAGTATTGTGTATTTAGTTAAGCTAATTATGGATCACCTGTCTGACAGAAAAATACTTAGCTTGTTAAAAAAAAATTCAAACTTAGATCTGAATTTAAATTTGGTTCATAGGCATGGCAGGTACATACACTGTCATGGCATATATACTCGTAGTATTTATTGTTCTCCTGTTGTTGTTTAATAAAATATAGAAACAAATTCAAATCCTAAGTAAAGAATAGGAGTTTACTTTTTACTAATGTCAAATTTTATTTGCGTGATAGTATGTGTATTAATATAATTACACACACGCACACAATAAACTTATTCTAAACCTGGTCTGTCAATTATGGCACCTGAAGCAAGCTTCAAAAACTGAAAATGTCAATTAAAAAATTAAAATTATTGAAAAGCTTATTTAAAATGGTCTATTGAACAATTCAATAGATGTAATAAAAAAACTTTTCGTGCCAATTTCAATTTGAAATCTGACGTAGAGGTCCAATAATCTTACACATGAGACAAAGCTTCCTATTAATAACTACTTATGTTTATATGTAAACAGTTTTTACTTTTGTTTCCCAAAGTATGTAACAATTTATGACTTTTTTCACTCCATTTTCGGTTATTCGTATACACACCCGATTATTAAGAAACAACTTTAAAAATATCTAATTTTAGGAGAGTTTCTTAAATCACGTAAAATAAACCAAAAAATTGATGTGCAAACAATCTTGTAATCATTGAAACTCTTCAGAATAATGTAAAATCAAAGATTATATAACAATATGAGTTTTAAAAAATAAAATGTGAAAATACTTTATTAAAAAATAAAAACTGTATATAATAAAAGAATTTGAAACAAATAAGCTTCTTAGATTTTATTTATTCAGTTTTAATCTTTTCTTAATAAAGATAAAATTAATCGGCAATGAACAGGATTTAAAAAACAAACTACCTACAATAAAATGAAAACAGTCAGTGAATTTTAATCTCTGTTAAGTATTTTTAACGAAAACTATCCAGTATCGAAAAATCTACCATAATTAATAAAAAACATTGAATATACATATATATTATATACGAAAATATTTCCCGTATATATATATCTGTGATTGGGAGTTTCAAATATTAATAAATGATTAATGTTTAGTCTGTAATAAACATGTTTGTTTAGGGGCAGTTTAAAGATCTTTGCTTATGTAATTTATCGTTGTCTGTTTGAATTAGTCAGTGTGTTCGGTATTTCTTCAGCCTATAGTTCAAAGTGTTATCATTTTGAATTTGATGCTTTGAGATACGGACGCTAAACGTTTATTTCACAAAGGGCATGGCTGAAAATTGCTTAACATTGGAGGCGACTTGATATTTGATATACTGTAAAAAATAAAAAAAGTGAAAACAATCGCTAAAGAATAATATAAATAAATCGTGTTGCAATTTGCAATAACATAGAAGCGACATTGCACGTGAACCCTGTATTTGTTCTTCTACAAATTTATTATAAATATACCTGTGTTGATTGTGTAGCATCAGTGTGGCAAACTTTGGAACTGAAAGTCATAGATTACAGCCCAGCTTATATCAATTCCAGTTCAGACTTCTTTTAAATTCCCTCTACATAATACTATTCGATTATTTATATATGAAATTATAATTAAATGCAAACAGTAAAGTAATGGAAATAGTAACCTTGTAAATATAAATATTACTCTTTAACCCCTTAATATATGTTTACACAAGTGTGCCATTAGCATTACAAATAATAATAATTTATCTTAATGATGGAATCCATTTCAATCAGTTGATGATACAAACTTTAACCAGCCTATTAATTCACCAAGAAGAGTTTTATATAAAGATAGTGTTGATGTTAGTTGACTTTTTGATAACAAATACTGTAATGATTTATTAAAGCAAAAAATAAATCTGGATTGATCAAAAGTGTTTAGCCAAAAGAAACAATAAATGATCTTAACTCCACCTACAAGGTTGCTGATTGGTAGAGAATAATTGCAAGAGTATGGATTTTTTTTAATTGGAATGGCCCAACTCATTTATAACTGTCTGTAGCTATATATGTATAGACATAATATAAATCATGCTTTCAGAGAAATCATGTTTAACAAAATAAAATAAAATAAAAGTAAAATATTAATACTTTAATAACATTTACCCTCAACTGGATTAAATAATAATCCTGGTGTTACTGCTGAAATAATAATTGTATCATATGATTGTTGAACAGTTTGGCTACAGCAATCTTAAAAAGACCAAATTGCATTAAAAATAATTTAATGTTTATTGTAAATAATATTAATAAAAAAATCAAATTTGAAGTGATGATTACATAAAACAAATTTATATCTCACAAATAGTATGAGATACCACTTGTAATCTTAATGTTACTAAACTGCTTTATAGTCATAGCAGATTTTAATAATATGCTTAATTAAATGCTTATTCATTGACATTTTTAAAAGTATTTTAAACTTTTTAAAATTATATTTATATATTGAATTTCAATTTTAGGTAATGAATTCATTTTTTGATCACAAAAAGTGCAGCAGCCTTGCACGCAAGCAGTTGTTTGCAGACAGTTTCATGGGTTCACTTCCCGGTCAATGCTTTGTCATATGAAAAAAAAAAATATACTTATTTGAGATTTTTTATTTTTGAGGCATTTTGAAGAACTAATTGAGCTCCTGTCTTGCAGAAGACCTGTGCATTTTTTAAATGTTAATATAAAATATAATCAACCCTATATTAGTCATCGTATTTATATATTTTATTGGCCTAATGTTATATCACCAGACGCACCAGAATATGGCTGATTATCAATTCACATTCTTATTTTCAGTTTGATTACATAGTTTAATTATATATAGTTTAATTATATATATATATATATCAATCAAAACTAGTATGGGGGGGGGGGCAATCCTAGATAAAGATGATTTGAATGCCTTTTTTGTAGCATTTATCATAAAAAAAATTAAAAAAGCTTGTTTAGAGCTTATTGGCATGCTCTTAATTTTGATATATATATTCTGGATTCAGTTACATGTAATTAACAGTACTATTACACCAATGTTTGATTGGAGTGCATTAGCTATCCATTAGATAAAAAAATATTATTCTTAAAAACCATTATAGAGTTAGTCAAAGTTAAAAATTTAATCAATAAAAATTGAAATTCTTAAAGAATGAAGTAAGGATAAAATTGATATAAAATCAATAGGTATTGTGATTAATGTCTTTTAGAATTTTTTTTACATCGAAGGTAATTTATATGTATTGTCATAAACATTGGTAGATGTTTTCAAGATTTTTTAAGTAGAAATGTTTGATAAATCTCTATGAAACATATATTTTGGACAATAACTCATTTCATCAGTGGCTTGGTGGAGTCTCAATTACTTTTCATGCTGTTAACAATATCACTTATTGATAGAATATGCTATAAGACTCATAAAATAGGGATTACAAATCTACCTGTCATGTCCACAATATACAGTTTGGAATGTAGGCTGAGTAAACTTACCAGAATTTTTATAGATTTTTTTTCATCTCATTAACTTAAGTAGATAGTTATCTTTGTTCAATAAATAGGTGTTTATTATTTTTAACTGGAGATTAAAAATACCAAGAAAATCTAGGTGTAGATTGTGAAAGCAAAAGAAGATAATACTCAAATTTCATCTTACTATTATTTGGTGGGAGTAGTGTTATATTATACTACAGAGGTACAATATTTATCTTTAAGGGTTATAGTTTTTATAAATAAATTGCTTTGCAAAAAATAGTCAATAAGCAATTATTACATGTTATTGAAAACTGTCAAGTTTTTTGTTTTTTAGTTTTTATCTACAAATTATCTTATAAACCAACTATAATCAAAATTGAAATTCAAAATGTTTATATTGCACTAAGCATGCTTTTAGTATATTACTACCAAGATCATAGTGCTATATTAATTAAGCAGGTGAAAATTATACCTATATATAGACATCATTTATTATGTAAATAAAGCTTAATATGTAAATACAGTATTTAAATGTTTCATTTTTCCAACAGTGAAATGCATGAGTCTTTTCTGTACATTGCATTTGGATCCTTTGCAATAATCCAAACCCCCTTACATTTTTTTTTATCTATCTGTTCTTTTTGGCACAAATCACCCTCACATTAGAGAGACTGAAAGTATGACCTGTAATGAGCTTGTGGGGGAAAATTGATTTGGATTCATTCTGTTTTTCTCTCTTGTACAAGTATGAATGCTGGGTGATTCATGTAGATCTATTCACCCAAGATTCACCAAACAATACAGAACTACAAAATGGGGCACTGCATATAATTTTGTGAATAACTTGAGGGGTGTGTTTCACTGTCATTTTATCATATGAATAATTAGTTGTTTTGTGGGGAGATGACCCAAAGTAACTCTAAGTGTTAGCAAATATATTTCTTACCTTTTTGCAATTTTTTGCAAAAATTACATGCAATATCTCATTTTAGCTCTGTGTATTACAGTGAATCATGGGAAAATAAATTTACAAGAGTCACCCAGCATACATATTTGTACAACAGAGCAAAATAGAATAATGAATTCAAATCGATTTCCTTCCACTAAGATTGAGTAATTAATAGACACTAATGATATAGTGTTAGAATATCTTCATTTTCAGACTAATTGGTTTTTGCTTTTGGATTTAATTAGGGAAGAATAGGATTCAAAGTGAGACAAAAAACTACAAGGTTTAGTTCCAGCATTGTATTCTAGTTTTTCAGATATCAAATACAAAATCCAGACACCAGTTAGTCTGGAGATAGGTATTTTATAGTACTATATTCCCTGGTATTCCTTGAATACTCAAGCTTACATTATATAACTCTAGAAGGGAGTGAAGATAACAAAAAGCATATGTGGAAACATGTGAAAAGTCATGTGATATTTTGGTATTAACTTTCCTAGCCAAGAGATAAAAAGAGCATTCAGCTGCCATAAAAATAAGATCTCAAAAATAAAAACAAGCTGATCTGGTATCAGATCTCTGTTATAAAGCAAGTTAAGCTAGGCTTGCAACTAAAATTTTTTTTTAAATTTCAGATTATTAATTTGAAAATTTTAAAAGAGTAAAATGCAGCTGCTAGATGTATATATCCATTAGATCCAGCTTTGAATTCTAGGCTTTGTGAATGAAGGCAAAGGCTAAAAATGTGTCAGTCTAGAGATGGAGCATTATATCGTCTGATGCCCATTGATTATCCAAATTTACAGTATATAACTCTAGATCAGAGTGAAAATAATTTATTCCAAAATCATATGAGTAAGAAAATAATGTTGGTACACAAAGAATTGGGTGGTAATTGTTATGAAGGTCATATGATGTTCAAATGCTAGAAGTGATTGATTAGGCATTGTTGTTCTAATCTTAAGCTATCAGATGTATTTTTCTATCACTGCTTTGCCCTAATAAACTGATGGATTAGTTGCTCAGGGTGTTACTTGATTCAGGAACCTCTGAGTTTGATCCAAAACCTTTAGCTTTTAAGACCATGCTTGAATACTAAATTAAGCAAATAATTGGTTGCAACTTTCCGTCTATCATGAAAGTGTATATGTGTGACAATGTCCTGTGTTTTTTTATATTTCTTGAACACAAGCAGTTTGACTTTTGAAACAATTTTGGAATCTTCTGCATGGTTTTCATTTTTATATTATGCTCTACTTGTTGTGATGCAGGGATAGAGGGGCAGATTAGGCAGTTCAAAGTTCGTGGGTAACTTGAGTGCCGGAGTAATAATTTATCTGATTATATTTCTTACAGCGATTTATTTTTGTATTCTTATTGATATATGTGGTGTTTATATATAGTTATACGTTTTCAATAGAGTATTGATTTTACAATTTTTAAACATTCCCACATGAACAATTATATGAATACTATTGCAGAAAAATATGAAATTAATGCAAAACTAATGTTCAATTGAAACAATGATCGAATCATTGATTAAGAGATTTGAAAGCGAAGACTATTCATTCTGGGTCACAATAATTGGGCAGAGTTCACCACTACGCCACAGCACTAAATTACGCAGGGTATATGGTCACTTCAGAATATTGTAATGAATGACAAGCAGCGATTGGTATTTTAACAACAGATGATTAATTTTAACTTGAATGAGTTAATGAGTCAAAACTTTTTTTTAAAATAAGAATATTCTTTATATATAAAATGTTGATGTTTTTAATTAAAAGTGACTAAATTCTAACAAAAAAATAATTAAATGGAAAATAGTTCAAACTAAAGCTAAAAAGTAAATGAATAAATAAATAAGCTGAATATTACTAAAATTAAAATAAACCAATTTATTGTAAAAGATGTAGAAAGATTTTAAGGAAGGTAATTAACCGACCCCACTCTGTCAAAGTAATAATTGCTCTCAGTATAGTTTCTTGCATTTTTTAATCTTGTAAATTGATTTTTGAATCAATAAACTTTATTTGACTGTTAAATTTTTATTCACGAAACTACCTTTTCCTAATAAAATGGAAGTCAATCTAGTTTTAATCAAGTTTACAGTGGAAAACTTGAATAAGAAACTGCAGCTTTTGTAAACTAAATAAATAAGCGTCTTAGAAAGAACTTTACAAATAGAAAAATTTCATTTCCCACTGCTGTCATTAAAAAATAAATAAATAAACAAGTTAATTAATAATCAATTTAATTTTAAAACTAATTGCTATTTAATAAAATAATATAATAGTACAGATCCTAATACAGAGTTTTTAATTGTTATAGACTTATAAATATAATAAAAAAAATTGAATGTCCGTATTGTTGAGAGTTTATAACTTTGAGACCAGAAGTACCAGAAAAAAAGTCAATCCATGGATTTTATCCCATAATGAACTGCGCAGGGCACAAATGTAATTATTTAATATTTATGAGCAAATATGTTAACAGCTTATAAATGACATTTTAAAGATCAATTAATTTTTTAAGCCTTGAACTTCCCAAAATTAATTATTTAAAACATGTAATCATAAGATAAAACAAAAACTAAATGAATTATGTAGAAAGGGTTACAAAATCAAATGAAACAGAGGATTTTAGATATCTAGAAAATGCTCTAATTATTTAACTCTTTCAAACCAAATTATGAATTAACTAATAATCAATATACAGGGGGAATTTCATAAATTATATCCACAAATTCAGCAGGAAAATCACACAAAAAAAAAGAGAAAAAAGCTAATCCTTAACTTATGACAATTGCTATCTAAATCAATGATTAGCTATGCAAAAATTTATATGCCTCATACAAAAGGGTATTTCTACAATGGTAAAAGCTCAAAATAAGCTTGTATCTAATTTGCATGTTGATTAATATATATTTAAGATGTTAATTTGGTCAAGCGTTGGTGGTCGAGTGGTCAGCACAGCTGCCTTACAAGCAGTTGTCCTGGGTTTATGGGTTTGCTTCCTGTTCAATGCTTTGACACATAAAAAAAAAGAATTTGGTGAGGCTGAAACTGAAAAAAAAACATATGAAAGCATTATTAGAAGTGAGCATAAATATTATATAATTAAAGAAGAAATACAGGAAAAGTTTAATAAATTAAAGATGAAAATAACTCTTGCAAATGATGAAATCCCTTCATCTATTTATAAACATTTAGATTATGCCTTGATAACAGAAATATGGGTTTTTTATAATCAGTTGTGTTATAAAAAATTGATTGGCCACACATCAATAAAAGAATAATGTTTAGTGTAAGGGGAAAAAAGCTAAGGAAAAAGCAACCATAGAAGACCTAAGACATATCTCAATTGGAGATATTGACTCTAAAATATTAGGTAGAATATTATTGAAAAGATTACATCAGATAATAAATAAAAAACTATCAACTGCACATCATGCTATAAATGGAAGAAGAGCAGTGAATGCAGTTTAGAAAATTCAAGGAGCAATTAAGTATGCCAAAGAATTAAAATTGACAGCATATTTTGCAATGAAAATTGATTTTAAATCAGCTTTTGATTTGGTAAAGTGAGCATACTTATTTAAAGACCTAAAGCAATTGTTACCAGAACATAGATATTTAAGTTAGGCAATAAAGAGCTATATTGAAAACAGTAGACTCTCAGTGAAGAACTATATGAGATGCTTATATTTTTTACTCCAGAAAAAGGAATACAACAAGTATCACCATTACTGCATTGTTCTTTGTGGTATATATAGATCACATAGTCAAAGATATTGAAAACCAAGAGTCTGATCTTAATCTTCCTTATTTATATGTGAAGATTATAGAAATACTTTTTATTGATAGTATAATAATAATCTTTCACAATGTATATAATATTCAAATTATTATAAATATCCTGAATGAGTTCTAAGAGAAACAGGATCTTTCTATACAATCATTAAAATCTGCAGCTTTTGGCAGGTAAAAAAATACCATTTGAATTCCAGGCAACTCCATCAGTGTTTTTAAAAATCCCATTTATATATGTGAAAAACAGGCATGAATCAATACTTAAATAAGATGGTAATTGTTAAAATCAATAAAAAAAACAATCTTTTTCATCAGTTAAGCTGTAAGAAATTTACTAAAATGAATTTTTAATACTGTTGCTATGAAAGTCCTGGATTCATATGTGCCATGTATGAGGGATTTTAATATCACATGATCACCATTTCTTATGCTTGCTCAATCTGTTAAAACAGGCAAAACTCTCCATACAGTAGTGCCATTCAATGCAAGTCAGAGTAATCAATGAATGCAAGAATGTTTGTGGATAAAATACCTAGCTATTGCCTACTCATCCAATATCCCCAGATTAGTTTCTAGCTTGTGGCTTTCATTAGTGAGAAGCCTTGAATCTGAGAGCACTGCATCTAGACCTTAGGATCTAATCAACCCTCCAGCAGTCACCTTTTTAGTTAACTACAATATTATGAGTCTAAAATTGAAAACAAAATAACAATTTCAATCCAAGCTCATTAGCTTATATAATCATATAGGTCTGAACTCAGTTCAGTACCCATACATTTTGGTGTCTTTGATTTTTTAATAAATGTAGCCACTACTATCCTATTATATAAACCAATAAACATCACATGATTCACCGTTTCTTATGCTTTCTCAATCTATTAAAACAGGAAAAACTTTCCATACAGTAGTGCCAGTTAGTATAAGCCAGAATAATCAATGGATGCAAAAAGATTTGTTCATAAAATCCCTATCTAGTGTCTACTCATCCAATATCCCCAGACTAGTTTCTGGCTTGTGCCTTTCATCAGTAAGGAGTCTTGGATCTGAGAGCATTGCATTTAGATCTTAGGATCTAATGCAACCCTCCAGCAGACATCTTTTTGGATTGAAAATATTATTGTGTTTTCTATTGTAGATGCATAGTTTTGTAGTTAAATAAAGAGGTAAAATATGGCTGTTGGAGGGATGCATTACATCCTAAGATCTAGGTGCAGTGCTTTCAGATCCAAAGCTCCTCACTGATGAAAGCCACAAGCTAAAAATTACACTGGGGATATTGGATGAGTAGGCACTAGATAGTAATTTTATATACAAACCTTTTTACATCCATTGATTACTCTGGCTTGCACTGATGTGGCATTATTGTATGGAGAGTTTTGCTTGGTTTTTAATATAACAGCAAACAAATAAAATTAGATAGCAAAGAACTTTATTTGGGGAAAATGTTCACACTTATTATCAATTTCAGTATTGCAATTATCAATTGGTCAAGAAGGCTTCATTCTTATTGACCCCAATATATATATATATATATATATATATTATATATTGGGGTATATAATATAAGATATATATATATATTTATATATATATATATATATATATATAAAAGCATATTCAATCTTATTGTCCCAAAATTATATATATCATATAAAAAAGCATATTTATATTAATATAGTATAAGATAAAAGTTTTAGTCCACCACCACTAAATGATAATTTTAATTAATTAAATTGAAAGGACAGTGATCACTTTATAGCGACTTATTATTTAGTATATAAGGATTTTCAGGATGACATAAACTTAAATGGATTGGTTAACATTAAATATAATGATTTAAAAAACGAATAAACAATGCTTAGTTCACATGGACAAAAGTGTTAGTGACTAAGGTTAACAAGAATCTTCTCAGAATATATACTCCACAATCATACATCAAATTCTGTTTCAAACTTTTAAACAGTTTCCTACCAACAAAATTTATTTGTTAGCTAAAAATGAATTTGAAACCTTCATGTATCTTTTGTAAGATAAAAAAGGAAACCTATTTCCACTTGTGTGAAGAAGATATACTACTTAAATCATTAAGATCAATAGTATTTTATTCTCCATACATGAATTTAAAAAGAGAAATAACCACTATTAAAAAAATTAATCCACATAATACAATGATTTTACTACATGCTTTAAAAACTATATTGACAATAAGATATGAAATGGTTTTTGATAATAAAAAACTTGATAATTATTGGAATAAATATTTTAACAGCTGCATCAGATACGTCCCAAAAATGATAATGGAAAAAATTTGGTCAAGCACTGATCTGTCTCATGTGAATTATGGAAATAATATAAAAATGTAAAATCGTAATATTTAATTAAAGTAAAACTTATAAAAAAAATATGTAAATAAGTATGAAGTTCTATAATTAAAAATTTAATAGTAAGAAAATCAAATCATACATCACATAACTTAAATTTGCATGTAAATTTAAAATTTATATATAATTACTGTAAAAATGTATATAATTTTTGTTTTTTGTTAGTAAAAATTTTATATTAAAAAAAAAAAAAACCAGTGCATAAACTATATTAAAACCAAATGTAGGAAAGCATGAATTTACTTAACATTAAATCTTATTGAAACATTATTTTACATCCCTAAGTTTGAAATGGCAAGTTTAAATTTTCCCATCCATATTTGCATATTTAATCTGTCCTATTTTGCATATTTGCACTTCATAAAAATGAAGGTTATACTTTTGAAAGCGCTAGAAAAAATCAATAAAAGTTTGTCATTTATTTATTTGATTTGATTTATTTATATATAGTCGAATTATATATGAGTGTGTATTCTTAATATTAACACAAATATTAAAGTTTTTACAAATTCAGATCTTAGTAATGGTAGAAAAGAGGATACCTTTTTTCTAGTTGCTAATTTCAAACTTTGTGGCCAGGCAGCCCTGCAGAAATATTTAATGTTGGATTACTTCATGTCTTTCGACATTTGATTTCAGTATACATTATACACTGACTAATTTTCAGGTATGTTTACATTTCCCAAACAATTTCATACTTTCTTTGTCTTTATGATTTTTTTTCGTATCACTAAAGTTTCTATCTTCAAAAATAATCATAGTAGAGACATTTTTTTTTTCTTTCAAAGAAATCTTTATAAACTATTAATATAGTATTGCAACATAAATCATGATAATAAAAGTAGATTGATATTCCTAAATGACTATTGCATGCATAAAAACAAAAATGATAACTTTATGGTATTTATATTCTTTTTTCATATATTTCTTATCAGCTAATAAGTTTGTAATGAGTAATTCTTTTATGTTCATTTCAAAATTATACACTATTCATGATCATGACATAAAAGGAAAGCAATTAACTATAACTCTAAGTTGGGTATAAATTATATACTCCAAACCATTACATCGATTATTCAAATCCTGATTATCGACCATACAATTTGGAACAATTCCAACTTTCTGGAATAAATATAATCTAAGTGTTACAATTGTAGCATTGTAAACTTTAGTGTAAACTACTGAAGTCCAAAGCATAATATGAAATTGAGTAATTAAAACCATTGAAATTAAATTAATTCTAGTAGTATACAGCCTAATGTTGAGATAAACAAGATAATGATATCAATAAGAAAAACCAGAATCAGTGAAAACTGATAATAAATCACAAGACTATTTACAATAATTACATCAAGGGAATGAGGGCAACAGCTCAATAAAATCATTCATTAAATTGGAATAGTACTGCATCCAAAAGGCCAATTTATTCTTCAGATCGAATCAATTGGCTCATGTATCCTAGACTGACAAAAATTTAAAACCATATATAAAAAAATCAATCAAAAATCCCCAGTTGCTTTATGAAATTCACCCAAAGCATAGACAAACTATTATTATATTAGCATGATTACATGAAATAGGACAATTACAGCAATCGTGAAATACATAATCATAGTATCAATTGCAATCAATTTAAAACCTTAGATAAGAATTCCATCATAAATGTCTTAGTAAGCCAGCTAAGAGATTGCAGGTGACAAATGCCATTCTATATTCTCAGCTAGCTCCAAGTTTGGTCTGCCAACCAAGGCATGCATATTCTTTTGTCCATTTGCCTTGTTTTAAGGAGCATGTTAATAATGAGGTCTTCAACAGGCCAGTCTAATCCTTTCTTGAACGCCTTTTTGCATCTTGCTTTCCATATAGCAAAGTTTATATATGTCACAAGTCTAATAGTTCCAAATATATATTTCTCAAAGGCCAACGTTAACTTTATGCAGAACTGGTCAAGGTTGGCCATTTTCCCCAGAATAAAATTCCAAAGGTAAGTCCATGAATCACATTGGGAAAGTATGTGATCCATGGACTCCTCCTGTTAATTACAAAATGGTCAGATGATGTCAATTTTTGTAACCTCTACAATAGCACAGAAATACACAGGTGGGTGAGTGCTTCAAGGTTAATTTTCAAACAAAAAAATCTGCATATTTCAGTTCAAGCCTCAGTAATTTTGTCCACTTTACAAAACAAGGAATTCCCACTGGGAGTAAATTAACAGTCTTGGTACTCCCAAAAAACAATAAGTGATAGATCTCCCAGTAGGGTAATTTGGAAACAAACAGGGAAGTAGAGGTCTTGATGTTTTTAATCACTAACCTGCTGTTGAATCTATAGATTTCTGTGACTGGAAGGAGGTCTGTTAATTGATACCTCTTCTTTGAATGGAAAAGGGCATATCATGTCTGAATTCTCATTAAGTAGTTTAATCAAAATATTGTGGGTATGTTGAAATTTGATATGTCTTAAGCGAATGTAATGCCAGGGTATTCAGCAAACTTGGGTTTTGTAGTAGATTGAGGCTGATGACTGGAGCATCCCTCCCCAGCATAGCTTTCTGCAAAGTGTTTCAACTTTTTTATGAAGGCACTAGTTGGGGCAAAACCAACAAGGTAGTAAATTATTTTTGGCCATACTACCACATTTAGCAAAGTGACATTTCCCCCAAAATTGACAGATAAATCTTTGACAGTGAAGACACAACGCTTTCTATCTTGGATAGGAGGGAATTCTCCAAATTCCTCCTCATAACTGATGGAGGAGGAAAGATGGAAGCTGAGAAATTTCTGAGGGGGTGCTTTCAATATACCTGATACTTGTTTCCCTGTCAGTATGGACCACATGGCCAATTTGCCTTTATTGATTTTTAGACCAAATTCATGAGCAAACTTGTCCAAGAGCTCTTGAAGCCTTGCAACTCATCCTGGGATGAGGAACACCATATCATCATCCATATAGGAGATATGGCATATGCTCCACCCAGCAAAAGAATGGCTATCCCAGAAAAGGTAGCCTTGATGCTTAACAGCAATGGATTTATGTAGGCTGCAAAGAGGAGTGCACTTAGTGGTGAGCCCTGTAGGATGGAAACACAGGGCCTAAATCCTGGTGAATCTCAGCAATCCAATGAGAAAAACACTTCCTGATTTTGTAGGAGGGGTACCGAAGGCACTTGGAGTTTTTCCAGTACACCAAGTAGCACATAATCAAAGGCCCTCGCAAATTCAAGTTGAATTGTGATTGTCCAGGACATCATTGTTTTGTGAACTTGATCAACTAGGTGGTGAAATTGGCTGACAGTGTCAGCAGTTGATCTTCCCCTTTTTGTGAACTGAAAAGACAAGAGGCATCCAATAATGTTCTCTTGGATGGCCTCTTTTATGAGACCCTCAATCATCTTAATCAGTAGCAGGACCATGAAAATTAGTCAGAGATTTTGCAAGACATGAGAGGCCTCCCATTTTTTTAATAAGGGGCACCATGGCTATTGGACAAATCCCCATGATCTCTCAGCTGTCATCAACCAAAAAGTTCACCATTTTTTAGTATTAGAATGATGAATTCCCACAAGTGAAATAATAAAAACTTGGGGATCCCTAATTCTTTTACCTAATATTAATCTACATAGCCATCCTATACACTAATGCATTTGAACTGGTAATTCTTTTATCTTATCAGTTCAAATGTATTAGTGTATATGTTGACTATGTAGATTAATATTCATTCACATTAGTATTATTGTGAAAAAAAAAATAAGCAATGAGCAATTCACCTCATTTAATTAATAATAGTTTATTGTTACAATCAAGTCTTAGAAAGAGAGATCTTCTTTGCTCACTTAAATATTGAATGAAAATCACATTTAATCATTATGCATTGCAACAATTTTCAATCCTTTCCTGGTGGCAATTTAGTGTAATAAACATTTTATTTTAGTATTAAAAGTTTTATTCAATATTATGAATCAATAAACTATAGTTAATTTATTAAAAATATAATTTATTAATGAAAAACATTCTGAAAAAAATTGAACTTCCAAATTTAAAATAAAAGTGAAATAAAGTGAAATTTATAGCAAGAACAATTACTTTTATTTTATGAATTATTAAATACATAAGGCTTTAAAATTAATACTATGCACCTTTTGAATGCTTAATTTTACGATAAAAATGACCTCTACAAATCTTAACACGAGAATACAACTTTATAAAGATAAGAGTGGTCATCTTATCTTCAACCTACTTTCTAATTACATAGGCAAATCTAAAGCATTTTGATTTGAGAACATGAAACTAGTAAATACTTTACTGATTAAGTCCAGTAACTCATTTAGAAATCAAAATTTGTGAAATCCTTTGATTCACAGTGAGTTAATATTTAGATCTTATAATGAGAAATATTTTGAATTATTGTAATGCTGTTGAAGAAAGTAAATTAACAAAATTTTTATTGATTAAATTTAATTTTTTAAATGTGAACAAATAATTATAAAGTTATCATAAAGCTATGCAAATATATTTTAAAATGTAAAATTGCATTGTCTTTCAAAAAATTTAACCTTATTTAAATATTTCAAATACATTAAACTGTTAGTAATAGCACAAAGATTAGTATATGCACAATGTTTTGAGAGGTATTATTCTCCCCTCTTCTTCAGGTAATGCTAGCCTGATCAGTGACAGTACTAGCATGAAATTCAAACCAGGACCCTTAGATTTTTGAGTATTGAATTTTACATTAATACTTTAACCACAGGATGGCTCAGTTGGTTAGGGCATTACCTTAAAATTCAATACTCAAGAATATAATGTTGCAGGTTCGAATCCCATGCTAATACTGACAGTGGTCAGACCAATAATACCTGAAGAAGAGAGGAGAATAATACCTTTCTAAATATTGTGCATATGCTAACCTGTTTGATGTGCTATTACTAACAATTGAATGTATTTGGAATATTTAAATAAAGTTAATTTTTTAAAGACATTCAATACTCATATTAGATGATAAAAACAGTCCATTATAAAAATACAATCTGTACTACAGTATTTTCAGAAAGTAACAATCGTAGTTTTTTAAATCCTTATTTTAAATTTTTGACTAATATTCAAAGACAATTTTTAAAAAAAAAATAATATTGTAATATAAATAAAGAGTGATCAATAGATCCAAATATATTAAAATATCCAAAAATTCAAATATTCAAATATTATAACTTAATATTCGTAAAATGGTTGTTTAAATTTTATATCAAAAAGAAAATAATTATTAGACCCGAAAAGTGGCTATTAAACAAAAAATCAGACTGAGTTATCAATCATATTAAAGGTCATTGGATTAAATGAAACATACTCCTGGATAGTAGCTATATAGCCATAAGGTCATAAATATTAAAATGATGAGTAGGAATAAATTAAACATATTTCTATAATTAGATTTCTCAAGATATCACAATATCAATAATTATAAACAAATTATTAATAACAACTATTATAACTCAGGTATATGGAAATCAAGTGAGGTGAGTACACTAGTAACTCAATAAAATATCTTCTCAGGTATACAGACAGTAGATTTTATCCACTTTCATTTCTTGGTTTGATGTCAAGTGCATATTTAAACAAATACCAAGTGAATATGGTCTAGCAGGGCGCCACTAGATTATCTGAATCTAGACACAGTTATATCTAATAACCTTTTCACATGTACCAGGTTTGAATCCCTTTTTGGTACTTTATTTCTAATAAAAATGGGAGATTTTGCTTTTAGAGCCATATCACTGTATGCACTAATATTTAGGTAAACATAAAACATCTTTAAACCAAAGTGGAGTATATAAAATTCATTAGACATAAATCATTTCTTAGAGCTTAACATAATAAATGTGTTTCAATAATTAATATTTTTTATAAGTTTTACTAGCTCAGATTATATTATTAATTTAGGATGGCAATTCACTCATCCTTGCATGAAATAGATGATGGGATGGTGGTTATAATAATACTAAGAAATCACTAAATACTATGAAATCAATATTTATTTATGGCCTTTAAACATTTAAACAGCTCATTAATTAAAACATGATGATGATGATGATGAGAATGACAACGATAATGGTTTCAACCACAGCTTTAGGACTAAGCCTAATCATAAACCTAATTTTTATAAAGAAATTCATAATTATTGCTTAATTTTAGTATATCTAATTGGAACTTAAATAGCTAATATTCACCTTGATGATGAATGATCACACTTAATAAAGACTACTCTTAATGAAATATATATGCCTCATTTAATAAAACAAATTAACATTTATTAATGCCTTACTAATATCTACATGAAAATTTATAGATAAACATGAAAATTGATATGAATAATAATAACAATAATAATTGATTATATTGCAATCTTCAGATTAATTTCAAGTTCTTCCCCCTTTCCCGTCAAATGTATATTGTATTAAATTGGGTAACCGATTTGTTAAAATGTTCCATCCACAAGAAAAGTATTTCATAAAAAAAAATATTCACTCATTGGCACACATACTTTATAATCTAACGTGTCAAGCAGAATGATAAAAAATAAATGTTAGTAAAATTGGAAAGAGCAAGTTTTAGAAACAAGTTTTAAAGTATCTTTCTATCCCCCTCCCTTCTACACTCTGAAACCTATACTTTCTTAAAACAAAATAATTTAATATTTTAATACTGCTTATTTCCTTCACATTCACTTGCAATTATACACAGATAAAGTATTATTATGTATGTGTGTGTTTACCCTGTAAAAACCAAAATATTATTTAAAACCAAAATAATACACACAAAAAAATATTATACACATTAATAATATTTCATAACTGTAAATCAATAAACAATCATAATTTTGGTACATACAAAATCGTTATTAAGAAATTCTTGGTTTCAATTGATCTTGGTTGTTTTAAAAGTTCTTTAAATAAAAATATACCACTCTGTTGCTAAAATTTTACTAAGTCTCTGATATTATAAAGAAAATATATAAAAAATTTATACTACCAGTTCTTTGTAGCGACTTCCAATGAGTCAAATTTATCTTGTTCAATGTCTATATTTTGCATCTACCATTTCCGTTTCTCTCTGGAACAATCTCTTTCTTGAAGTGTATAATTGTTTGATGATGATGATCCTATTGAGGTTATTTGCTTTAGTGGACAATTTGGAAATCATTATATTAACTTTTCTTCTCTTCCTGTCAAGCATGATTCTTTTAGTGGATGAAGTACAGCAGTTGTTTTCACATTTATAAATTTTCTGGGTTTAAACTCAGTTACTGGAACAATTAATTGGACTTGATGATTTACTATTTATCTGTAGATTAATCATTTTTCTTCTGATCGCCTTCAAATGCAGGTGAATGCTTTCTTATTTCTATTTAAAAACATCTGATTTCTCTCAGTCAGTTGAAAGGTGTAGAATATTATTTTTCAGACAAGACATCTTTTCTTTCCTATATGATGTGCTAGTTGATGATGAGTCTGGTAGACAGATGGAAAAATATATATTTTTCCTAGCCCGCCATCCTTATATTTTCAATATTCAAAGCTTGCTATTAAAAAAAATGATTTTTTTTAAAAAAAAGGTTATCTAGCAGAATTAAAAATGTTTGTCTGCTTTAGTTTCAATAATTTTAAAAGTCTCTATAATAATATACTAGCTCAACTGATTTTCCAGACTGCTTTTATATCCGATTTTTATTTCTATTTTTGACCAATTCGTTTTTTAGCTGGAAAGTGCAATCTTTTTTAGGAACATTAAAAAAAAATCACACACCTGGTTTCCAGACAAACTTTTGTCTTGAAGGAAAAAAATAGACTTAATCCTTTTTTTTTACACCCATGTAACATCTCAAATTTTGAGCTTCTTTCTTTTGATCTTAAGATGAGACATTTTTAAAATTAGACTTCTCACATCGTCTCTAAGTTTTTTAACAGAAAAACAACCCTTATAATACAAAAAATTGTTGAGTAAGAAAAAAAACAATATAACAGATTTTCTTCCTTTTCTCTCAATATTTAATAAATGTAGATATATTTATGTGATGTAACACACACACTCCATCACTCAAATCATGTATAAACTGACATTAAATAATCTAATTGCTAGCTTAGTAATTATAACCCTAATATTTAAAATTAAATCCTTAGCTTTTAAATCCAAATTACAATTATAGAAAAGTAAAATAGAGAAAGAATAAAATATTAAAATTGAGCAAGTGTAGGTTAGTTTTAAAGAAAGTTAAAATGTTTAATATTTGAAATATAAAACAATTAAATAGCTTACACATACATTGCCTATATATGTGTAACTTTGCTTTTTAACAGAAAAATTAAATATTGAATAGTTTAAATGTGTGTATTACCTTTCTATCAACACACAAACAAATAAAGAATATAATTGTTGACCCACTCTCTTTCTGTCTAAAGCTTTTAGAACTTGATCTTGTAGGGTTTAAACTTGGATGCCCTACAGCTTCCCTTTTTTATGAAAATGTGATGATGATTTTTGTTCAGCATTTTCTTTCATGCACATTATGATAAATTTAGCTAATGACTAAATTGTAATGGCACAACATAAACATGAATATATTTTACTTTTTTATGACAACTACACAAATATTTTGTAAAAATCATAAATATTGAAATAAAATACAGAAAAAATGCTAAGAACAATCAAATGCTTATATGCCTAATAACTGTAGGCTTTTATTGGCTCATGTAATTTTTCTCTAATGGCTTCTTTAGATTATTAACCAATAAATAAATATTTACTTTAATTAAATTTTAACTGTAAAATGAATGCAACACCAGAAAAATAACACTAAACATAGCCACAAGAGAATGATTTAAAGCCAAATCATAGTAGTACCATCACAATATTTTGCAAAATAATGGAAATCAGAATCATGGAATTTTTTTATGAACATATGAATACACACACACATATATATATATCATTCACAGATGCAAGGTGTGCTGGTATTTTTCTGCCCTAACTAGTGAATTTAAAAGTTTAACCAGAATTAAAAGATTAAAATTTTGTTTGATTATAGATAATTGAATAAAAATGTCTTATCTATAAACAAAAATTTAAATTAGTTTAATTAAAAATGGATGACAAGAATATTTGATTAAAAATAAAAATCAGTTTTAAATAGCATTTTGACATTCAAAGGTTTTTTTTTTTTTTTGAGATTCTAAAATGCATGCTATATATAAATATCTGCTTCTTTACATAATGTTTCAGATAAAAGAAAGAAAAACAAAATTGCAGTTTATGTGGAATTAGAGACTCTTACAGAAAAAATATATAATCTAAAAAGTTGTGATAAACAATAAAGCATGGAATCATTGAAGTCGATATAATATAGCAGTCAATAGAAAAAAAATATTATTATTCGGTCTCTTCTGCTGCTTCTTTATCTGGTATTCATATGCTTCTGTAATATAATTTTAAAAAATTCAAATGCAGGGTGCAAGAATTTTGGAAAGCCTGGAAAGCTTGCAAGCTAAAAGCTGTTTATTCAATCTCAATAATTGTTAATATTAATAATATAAAAGTCTTTGTGTATATATGTATGCAGAGCTAGAAAAACAATTGCATCTGCTATTGCCTAGCCAAATTACCTGCTGCAGGAATGAAGCTCTGAATTGGAGTTGTATTTTGTAAAAATTGGATACAAGTTTATGCACTCCAGAAAAACTAGTATTTATTTGAGAGGTTGTTTTTAGATCACGCACTGATAACTGAGGAATTTAATTAAGGCATTAATGTAATGGCAAATGATAATTCAAAAAAATATTTGCTGATTGCAAATATTTCTAGATAAGAGACCTTACCTTACTGGACAATGTAATTAATTGTTACAGTTATCAGAAAGCTATAAAAAGACTGTGTAACAACTACGTCAGACCATTATTCGTGTGCATCTCCAGTAGATGTTCCTGTTGAATTCCAGTAGGAGATATCTCATGTCAGTGCTTTTCAGTTAATGTATAGTGGTCAGTGGAAATGTAGTCCACGGGTATAGCTGAAAGAGCCCACAGAGATGGGGAGACTGTAGCTTGAGAAAACCATCTGGATAGCAGCTGAATAAAAAGTTGAATTTCCAGCATTTTTCGAGTGAAATATCTGATAGACTGTTGCAGAGACGGAAGCTGTAAGGAGCTTAAGACCAGTTGCAGTGCAATACTATGAAGCATTTGTGTGCAGCTAAACTGGACTGGGGTCAAGGTGTGTGTAAACTTTGCCCATTGTGAACCATTTTTGTAGTAGCCAGCCTGAATGTACATCAAGGGAATTGAACATTAGCAAATTGTAGAAATAGAGTTGTTGCAGACTATTTGCTATTCTAATTATTTAAAAACATTGTGTCTTAATGTATATAGTCATACTTATGGATACATCAATTGGTTAACTGTATATTTTTAGTTTGCTGTTGACACTAAAGAAAGAAAGTCCAGGAATGCAATATCATTATAAGAAAGTTACTTGTGCTACCCAAAAAGACACCATTAAATGGCATGTGAAAGAAAAAAGAACTTACAATGAAAATGTCAAGTCATGGTAATATAAGGAAATAAAAGAAAAACTGCAGTAAGACTTTGTGTTAATACTTATATGAGAAATAATTATTTGGATATAAAGGTCTTTTTATTTATTTTCCTTAAAATCATACCACTAATTTAAATGAACTGTAGAACTTTCTTATAAATTATTTAATAACAGTAGATATTGAAATATGTGTTATTTACTAATATTTAAAATCTATATATTATTATTATTATTATTATTATTATTATTATTATTATTATTATTATTATTATTATTATTATTATTATTATTATTATTATTATTATTATTATTATTATTATTATTATTATTATTATTATTATTATTATTATTATTATTATTATTATTATTATTATTATTATTATTATTATTATTATTATTATTATTATTATTATTATTATTATTATTATTATTATTATTATTATTATTATTATTATTATTATTATTATTATTATTATTATTATTATTATTATTATAACTAATAAGTGTAATAATGCTCAAGGCTGAATGGTTTTGCAAGTAATCATTAAAACCAGTCAACACTTAGACAATTCTAATATCAATAATAATCAACAAAACAGTTTGAAATTGTTGATTATTATTGATATTGGAATTGTCTAAGAGTTGACTGGTTTTTAATGATTATTATTATTTTGTATAAATGTATGTGTGTGTGTGTGTGTAATAATATTTAATGAAATGATAGGAAAAAATGTGAAAATGAAGTAGTTACAAAGTATACTTGGTTGATTTTTTTTTAGTAAGTTAAATGTTTTGTTATTTAAAATCACAAAAATGAACTAATAGGCATTAATGAGTGCCAATACATTTTTACTTGTCTGTATACAATCAGTAATAAATATTACCACTGGATGAGACCAAAAGACCAGATAAATGTGGTAATACTAATAACCAAGATCCAAATAGTACTTGGAATAAACTCTCAAGGACAAAAGAACTGAATCCAGGTGGGCATTATGGAAATAACAGTTATAGACGTCGTTATATTGATGGGTGTGATGAAGAATTTATATATAATATGTTGATTTTTTTAAAATATAGATATGTATCATTACAAATTATGTCTGTGTAGTGATGTGTGCATTTTATACTAACCAAGTAATCTTTCTTTTTTATTATTTTTTTTGGTGGTCAGTATTGATATGAAGTGATATGTATGCTTCACATACATAATTTTAAAAATTCATTATTTTTAAATTATAATTTTTTCACCATTTTATTAGGCAGAAAATTTATATATATATATGCATGGACAAAATATATTAGGCTTCATTAAACCTAAATCAATTTAGATGATTTAAGACAAAAAAAAATTGTTAATATAACAATTGTAAAGATTTTATAACTAGATTGATGGAAATGACATTATACAAGTAAGTAAATTCTAGATAAACAGACCAGTTAATTTGGAGATAAATATGTGTTTAGTCAAACCATTATCTTTTATCTTGTGATAATCCCTTTTCAAAACTGACTTTGTAAAGCTTGTCATTGGTCAGTAAACCACAGATCATAGAGAAGTATAGGACTAATCTGCAACCAATGAATGGATATCTGAAATCAAATCATGATGAAAACAGATAAGGCAGCTCAGGGAATTATAAATAGGGGTCTCTCAGAAGATCAAACTATTATGCTTTATGATTATCCTTATGCTCATGCTTATGATTATGCTTTATTCTTTTATTATTATTCATTCATTCATTTTCTGTCAGAAGCAATGTTAAAATGTAATGAAAGAGTAGTGAAGCCTGCTATCTGGTCCACTCTAGCCAAGCTATCAAAATCAAGCTTAGTTCCATCATGAAAAAGCAAAGGTGGTGTAATGTACTGAAGAATTATTACATTGATCATTACTCCATATTATATGTGAATTGTATGTCACTTACCTTCAGAAGTGGCTATAGCTTTGGGGAAAAAACCCGCCATCATTCAGTGAGAGAAACACCAATAGATTCTGCTCATTGAATAAAATAAAAATGTGTATTAATGAAGACTGTGTCAGTCAGCAAGAATGATCCTGAAGCTTTGTAGAAATATCAGAAAACATAATTTATGTTATATTGACTGTGTCATAAAAAGTCAATATGTATCTGAATTCAGGACATAAATTACTAAAAATGAAAAAGGTAATTCGTATGAAGTTTAATTATATACAATTATGACTTTATTTCACTAACATTAGATATTTCTGTATATTTCATTTCCACTAAAATTTTGTTTGATTTATTATATATATATATATATATATATATATAATATATATAATATCATCATTATGATTTCCAAACACTATATATATATATATATATATATAGTGTTTGGAAATCATAATGATGATGGCTTATTTAATTTATTAGACACACCATGGTTCAAATAAATATTTTATAACAAAACAAATGGCCAATAATTGCAAACTCTCACAATTCACTAAAAGTTTCTTTAACATTATTTTGTTAATTATTTTAAAATAAGAGTTAATATTAATCATTTCCATTAGCCTGCAATGTATTAAGAATTAGAATAGCAATTTCATCATTAATACAAATAGTTTGGATTAGTGACCTCTGGATAGACACAAAGACTACATAGACAGATTAAATAAATCTAAAAAATTGTTTTCATACTTATAAAATTTAGTTTTAAGCAAAATACTCTCACAGATTTGGGATAAGCAGGCGTGGGAAAGCATATTTATGTGTATTAAATTTTCTTGAACTAATGTACTGTTAATTTCATTGTCTGCAAATGAGTGTGAAGCAGATGTGTTTTCCTGCCACTCACACTCAGTGATTTAGTTTGAGTAGTGCCCATTTGGTAGATGCCCATTCCTACCATATATGTTTTATATATTCTTTGATTGTTTGTAAATAAGAATAATGCAGATGTTGTTCCTGCCACTTACACTTATTATCATATTTATCAGGTAAATACCCATTCGTACCAGTTAGTTCATAAGTTTTAGTCATTAATGGCAGGTAGATGCATGTTTTCTACTTGGGCATTTGGTAATATTTGCTTGTTTAACATTAAGACAAACATTAAAGAACATCTGTCTCACATGATATTTTGTTTTCCTTATTCACATGAGATAGTATTAATTTTCTCAGTCCTCAGCCTGAAAGCATTTATGTTAGTCTAGTCTTCTAATAGTATAGTTTTTTTTTTCATGTGTCAAAGCATCAGCCGGGAAGCAAACCTGCAAACCCGGGACAACCACTTGCAAGGCAGCTGCACTGACCACTCGGTCACCAATGCTTGACTAATAGTATAGTTTATTAAATGATTTTTAGCATATGCTAAAGCTTGCATAATAAATCTTAAATCTGGATTATATTAATAAATATTAGTAGTTACAGTTAGTTTGTGAAGCAAGTTTGGATTACTTAGGGATTATTAAGATGCATAGGGTCATATACTGTCATGCATAGTTAGACAATAAATATCTAGTTCGATGAAATTTGCATCAGAATAGCAAGGGCAGTAAAATAAAATCCTATGACAATAGATCTTTATGGGTTGTTAAATTAAATTCAATTTTAGGTAAAAGACAACTAATGTCTTCTGAAGATTCCTGTCAATTGTGTTATTTGTTTTGTGATTGTATATATATGTAAATAAATCATCATTTCTCATTATTCTAGCATTTGTCATTTATTGCAATCAATAATGGTAATTAAAACATAATAAGAATCTCTTGCATCTACCTGACTCTAGCAGGACATAAAGAGAAAAAATTTTTGATCATGTGATGTCAGATATGTGGAGCTGCATGCAAATTACTCTTGAATGATTTTCATATTAGCTGTACATTTTGAACATTACAGTATATAGTTAAATTTTGAAATAACGTAAGCACTTATATATATTTTAATTTGTTTGATCATAAATATTGCGTAGGGCAACATTCATTGCATTATGATACTTACTAGTTTATGAAACATTATAAGGTTAACACTATAGATATATATGTGTTGCACACACAGATAATGAAGCTAATATATATATAATCAAAAGCAAATATAAAATACTATTTAGCTAAGCACTTTCGAGAGACTTCTAGCTCTCATACTCATAGCTACTATTTTGTTAGAAGGAAAATGTATGCAAAATAATGCAAATTAGTTATAACTGCCATTTTCAGGATAAGGTAAAGCAAGCTTCTCTTCGAATGATGGACTGAGGATCACTTGCTATGTGTAATGCTTCTCTAATCTTGCGCTTAGCATCGTGTCTTTCTGAAAAAACGAAGTTAGTAATATTGTTATTTTTTTTACTGCCAACTAATTATGTAGTTTATAGTTAAATGTGCACTCATGTAAGCATAGTGATATTTGACATGGCATTTTAAAAATTTTTCAATATTTATCTAAAAATTAAATAATAAGAACATTCCTTATAAAATATTTGAAATATAGTTAGGATTTTCCTTGTAAAAATTTTTAAAGTATACTTATAATAATTTAACCTTTTGATTGGAATGCTGATAACTACCATGTTATTAAAAGCTACAATCCACTTTCAGTTTATGGTGGTAGAAATTTTAATTGTAAATGAATTTTTGTGAATTATTAGCTCTAATTATAATATCTAGATGTCAGAACTCTTGGGCTAAAAGATTAAAAAAAGTTGTTTTCAGCCAATAAAAATCAAAAAGGCAGAGTCTAATCATATTGAGAAGAATTGAAGAAAATGCTAACACAGACCCACTATATTGTCTTTTGTTTATAATATGAAAATGAGATATAAAAACTGATATAAAATCTATTTATCTTTTTGTTATTTATTTTTATATTATTTAATTTTCATTCTAAATATATAGGTAACACCCATTAATTTTTTTACAATTTTTAGAGCAAATTATATAAAGTAAGGCTTTATTGACATCAGAGGTTAAAAAATATATAAACATCTTCCATCAAAGATCATAAAAACTGTTTTAATATTTAATTAACTTTTTTGTAATTATAAAATTCAATTTTAATTTTTTAAAAAGATCCTCCATTAGTTAAAGTTTTGATTTAGAAAAAAAAAGTATATAAAAAGATATATCTATTATTCCATCAAACTTATTTTTATGATGAAAGATGTAATCATTTCTTATATATATATATATTTAAGGTATGCCTATCAATAATACTTACTATTCTAATTTTTTCCAGATTTTATAAATACATAGTTGAACAGTTAGTTCCTGTAAAGGTTATATACTATTTGAGTTCCAAAAGGGATGTGTTGAGTCATTTGATTTCAAATTTTTCCCTGCACCACTGTAGGTAAAATACACTGTCATATTAGACTGAATGTCTAAAGATTATTAATAGTTTACACTGTTGTTGAAAAAGACATCAATGTAACAATCACTACCTTGATTACAATCTGTGATTTCAGTCTGAATTTAGATATTCTCCCAGGCAATTGAACCATATTACTGTAGATAACTATCCAAAATTGGTTGATAAATAGTATTTAGTTATCCTTAGCTAAATACTAAAACAAAGATAAAAACTGCTTAACACTTGGCAATTGGAAATCATGGTGAACACTACCTTTTCCATTACTGTTCTTCTATGAGAAACTTTGGAGAGTAATGTCCCCTGAATTAGTATATTTAAATACTGTTTAGCTTACTTTTTTGTTAGAATATACTGGTCAAGTAATTAAATAAATCTTAAAGAATTTTTGTTTTGTTTTAATATAAATCTTTTTTTTCTTACTCCAAATTTAAATAAAGCATGAATACATTTGCATTTACTTATATATTTATTTTGTGGAAAGAGAAAATAATTAAAGTTGCACTCTGCATGTTTTGTTGCAGTGGAAGACTAGCAGAATCTTCAGCTTAGAGTCCATGAATAGCACCCAATTCTGATATATTTTGCAATCAAAATACATACGAACTCCTTGGAGGGGGGGGGCATTCGATTATTTTTTATTAAAATTGTATTCTAATACTCCTACTCATTTTAATGTCACTGTTTACATTATTATAATTTAATATTCTTTTTTACTTTAGATTAAAGTTGAAAAGAAAAGCTTTGAAAATTGAAAAATCTATTAGAATATAACCTTAAGAAAGAGTTTATCTAACTACAAGTATAGATTTTTTCTTTTTTTAAAAAATGAGAAGTACAAAGTTTAAGAATGATAAATATTATTATATATTTAATAATTTAAATTCAAGTTGAAAAATGATTTCATTTAAAAAAATCAACCACTATACAATAAATATTTTTATAGTGTAAAAAGATAGGGAACTGGTTTCTATGCACATTCAACACCTTGTGGAGGGATGTAATCATAAACATGTGACCAAAGCATGTGAAAAAGATTTCTTTGCTGAACTATCACTCATCAGTTGGCCCAGACCACAATCTCTTATACATATTTTTATCATTGTACAGTATATAGATAGATAGATAGATAGATAGATAGATAGATAGATAGATAGATAGATAGATAGATAGATAGATAGATAGATAGATAGATAGATAGATAGATAGATAGATAGATAGATAGATAGATAGATAGATAGATACATACATACATAGATAGATAGATAGATGGATGGATGGGTGGGTGGGTGGGTGGATGGATGGATGGATAGATAGATAGATAGATAGATAGATAGATAGATAGATAGATAGATAGATAGATAGATAGATAGATAGATAGATAGATAGATAGATAGATAGATAGATAGATAGATAGATAGATAGATAGATAGATAGATAGATAGATAGATAGATAGATAGATAGATAGATAGATAGATAGCAACAATAATAAAGTTATGTGTAAGGGAATGTGGTCTGTGCCTACTGATGATTGCCGGTTTAGAATTAAATGTGCATCTAGGGGATCATACATCTTTTTTACTTGTCTTTGGTCCTATATTTATGACTACATCTCTCCATGAGGTGATAAAGGCAGATACAAACCAATTTGTTTGTCTGTGATATAGTGACAATTACACTACAGAAATATCATTCATTGGATAATCTTTAGTCTAATGAATGGCTAATAGAAAAAAATAATATACTTTATTAAGTGATTTGTGTCAAAGTTGTGTGGGCAGCACCTTTGTCGCTTATTTCAATATATAACATCATATAGCAGACAGGTCAAAGTAATATCATTTTGATCTGGTACGAACTCTAATGTATTTATATATTAGTTCACAGAGGGCGGTACTGGATATTTGTATATTTATTTCAGTATAGCATTATGCACTGGGATTATTATATATACAGAAGAATGATAAAGATATGTTTAAGAGATGGTGGTAAGGATCAACTGATGAGTGCTGGTTCAGCATGAAATGTCTATCTTGGGATCATAGATCTTTTTCACATGTCTTTGGTCATATGATTATAATTACATCCTTCCACAGTATGTTGAATGTGAACAGAAACTAGTTCCTACTTTGTGTAAAAATAATGTAGAGAAAATTACACTACAGAAATAGTATTTATTATTGGATAATCTCTAGTCTGTTGAATGACTAATAAAAATTATTACATATACGATAGTGAGTTATTATGTTTAAGCACTAAAAGTGGCTTGAAAAAATTTTATTTCAAGAACTTTAAACTTCCCAGTCTCGTATTAAACTGGTTATTTCATTTACCTTATTATTTTCCTCTTCTTTCTGAAAATCATTTTATCTTTTTTTATACATCCATTTTTTGTTTATATCTTTTCTTAAAAAGAAATATTATCAAAATTAAAAACAGTAAAAATAATCATTTGATTCAATAGTTAGATCTCAGAAGCATATTTGAATGTCAGAATCAAATAAAATCATTACTTTTCAATTGTCTAAATTAAAATTGTTTTTTATTATTGTTATTACATATCAGACTATTACCACCATGTATGTAAATTGTTGAATATTGCTTAACATTGTTTAATGTAGTTGTAAAGTGGCAAACCCTGGACTTTAAAGTCCATTGAATACAGATCATTTCTGACCTTTTTGATTCTCAACTTATGACCTTCATCCAGGGAATCATTCAGTTATTTTTTTAGTGTTATTTTTTTTAAAGTTCAAATTTTATTTATATAATGGTAAGTAAGTAATATGTCAACTTTATGTGATAATTCATGGTGTTTGGACCTTTTAAAAGCAAAAAAATATAGGAGGATCCTCATAAATAAATACTTAAAATATTTACTGTATTGTTCATAAATCTAAAGGTCACCATTTTCATTTCTGTGTAAGACTATCATTGGTGAAACCAATAGAAGAGAGGTGATTGTCACCTGAAATATGTTCTGCATTAGTCTCAACTTAATAAAAGATTTGAATTTATATAAAAACATTTATCAATTCAACTAAAGATAGAAATAATCTAACACATGACTATTCTTATGATGATAATGCAAAAACAATGATAAACTTTCCATTCAGTAGTGCCACCCAGTGCAAGCCATAGTAATCAATGGATGCAAGAATATTTGGGCATAAAATCCCTATCTAGTACCTACTAATCCAATAATCCCAGACTAGTTTCTCATACCCAAGGCTTTCACATTGATGAGAGCCACAAGTTAGAACTTAGTCTTGGTATATTGAATGAGTAAGTACTAGATAGGTTGGGAATATTGGATGAACTTCTTGCACCCATAGATTACTGTGGATTTTACTGGGTAGCACAACTATATGGAAAGTTTGTCACTGTTTTAACAGCTTGTGTAAGCATAGGGAATGGTGATCATACTATGATTAAGATGAGTATGTAGTTATGTGTTGGAGTATTTCAAATGTCTAGTTAAATTAAATGTTTTTTTTGTCTTTTTTCTTTACAAAAATTAAAACTTTATTTATGCTTTTCTATATACATGCATTTATAAGTACTAGCACACAGATTAGCATAGAACACAATATTATAAATGGTACATTCTTCTCTTTTCTTTAGGCAAAAGTTAAAATTGGTTTTGTTTATTTCCTTCATTAAAGTATCACATGACTGTATCACATGATTTCAGCTTACTGATTGTTTTTTCCTGCAGCATATTGTTTTTATTGGTTAGAACATCACTGGACGGGGATTTATCAGGCACTATTATCTGGCATCTATTTGTGATTAAAATTTACAATAGCTGGCATAGAGTTGTGAAGAAAATGATATTTCCTTCCATAACATCATTTTATCTATCTTGCCAGGTTTTTAAGACACAGAAATAAATCTAGAATATAAATATATAAAAATCAGAGCCAATATTTTTTAATCTTTTTAAAAACAAATTTATCTGGCATTTTAAGATAAAACAATTTAAATTATCCATGTCTTGACCAACATCTTTCAACGGACGCTTCAAAAGGATGAACGAAAGATGACATTATTCAATTATTTTGACAATCTTAAAGTAATGAAGTTCTTAGTAATTTTCTTCTATCTTTTTCTTCTATGAGGAATAACAAAATGTCCATTTACTAACTAAATGAAAGGATGATATGTCAGTATCTAACTATCTTTGTTAGAGAATAAGTGAAAAAGGAAAACTTTCATCATGCTTTTATTTCATTGTTTTTTTTTCTATGGTTGTTGAGACATTTTTATCATGCAGTAAACAATTTTAAAATTGTAACACTGTACAGGATGTTCTAAAGATCACCAAATATAGAAAGAAATATCAAATTCATTTTTTATATTATATTGTGGTTTTTTATCTATTTTATTTGTACTTTTAGATATCCTAAAAATGTCACTACCAGAAGAAGGATATCCTGAAATAATCTTTATGCCAACTTTTGGGACATCCTAAAGAATGAAGTTACATTATAACTATGTAGGCACTCTACTAAAAACTGAACCAATAATTATGTGAATTGGCAACCATATTTGCATACTGGTCCAATCTGTATAAGCCAATAAAAATACAATTTGCTGCATGAATTGATTGCTGCCTTACTAGATTGTGACTGAGTTGTAATAAATAAAATACATGGAAAATTTCATTAAATATTCCATATTTTACGTGAGAATTTTTTTTAATATGTGATATGTGTATGTGTATTTTAGCTTAAAGTACTGAGACAAATCCTATTATTATTTGGTAGGTCATATCATTTCATTTTGTTCCTTTGTAGGCTTGATTACATTATAACTGAAAATTTTATCTAGATTATTGCATAAAAATTCCTATGTATACCACTAAATGGAAATAAAAAATAATCAAGAACTTTATTTCTAAGGAGTTCATAAGATGTTTGAGCACCAAAATAGCAGAATTGGAATTGATCTGAAAACCTTATACTCCATAGTCGGACATGCTATCACAACACTAAACCATACAGAGAAATACAAATAAATTTATGAAATAACAATGCTAACAACATTTAATCAACTATTCAATCAAATTGTTGGCAGGGTTCATTTGGAAGGAAGTGTAAAATACTTTTATGGACAAGTAACATATGTATCGTCACAAAAAAATCCAATTGCAGTTTGAATTAGTTACATTACAAAGCTGCATGATCAAAACAATGTTTAATCAAAAACTTTTATAAATTGAGAAATTAAATGTAAAAATCGCCATGTGTGTATGTACTAGATCTAATGTATACTTTACTCAAGTGCATTGGTTGAAAAAAAATTAAAAGAAAAATTAGTTTTATATTTTTAATCATATTATTAAATATTTTATAAAGAATAGTTAAAATAAAAAAGAAGAATGAATGTATAACACATACTATATAAATGGAAAAAAAAAGTTTTGATGACCACACAAATTTGATTGCATAGTTTATAAAATATAAAGTATTTTGTGAGTTTTTTTGAGTTGCTTTATGAATGAGGCTTCAAATAAATATTTTGTTCATTCTTATAGTAAATTAAATAGTAAATCTATATATGCTATTAAAAATGTGGTTTTATTAAAATTAACAAAGTTATTGATCAATATTTAAAAGTCAGTAATGATTTTTTTTTTCTAATATGAATAAACAAATAATTTTATTTATGATATCATTTAAGATTCGAAATGCCAGGCACTCTTATACATGCATCCTAATTGTAAATATAGGGATTGAACTCAGACTTTCAGGCCCCTTCACTATCCACACTATGTCATATAACTGATACACATGACCACATATATGCAGAAAAGATAAATAATTACCAATATACATATTTCATGCTAAACAAGCACTCATCAGTTGGTCCAGACTACCATCTCTCATACATATATATATATAATCATTGCTCAGTTTATATTAAGATAGCAAATCCTTACACTTTAATAGACAAACTTCAACCCATTTGAGCCTCCAACTCTTCAGTCATCCATATCATTGAAAATCTGATGATAGAATTTCCAAATCCCATGCTGTTGCCAATATTGTTGTGATGCCCATGTTGACCTCAAGTCACTCTGACTCCTCACATATAGGACAGGATCCATTTAAATACATAAAAACTGAGCACTAATTATATATATGTATGTATGAGAGATGGTAGTCTGTACCAACTGATGAGTGCTAAATATGTATATTGGTGATTATTTATCTTTTCTGCATGTGTGTGGTCATGTATATCAATAGTATGAGATAGTATGGATAATGAAGGGATTTGAAAGTCTGAGTTCAAATTCTCTATATTTACAATTAGTCTCCTGGTATGAGAGTGCCTGGGATTTCAAATCTTACATATTAAGCCAGCATTCTGCCCATCTTCTTCTATGTATTTAAATGGATACTGTCCTATACATGAAGGGTCAGAATGACTCGAGATCAACATGGGCATGACAACAATATTGACATCAGCATGAGATTTGGGAATTCTATCATCAGATTTTCAATGATATAGATGACTGAAGAATTGAAGGTTGGAGTAGGTTGAAGCCTGTTTATTAAAGTGTACGAATTTGCTATCTTAATATAAACTGAGCACTGATTATATATATGTATGGGAGATGGTAGTCTGGACCAACTGTTGAATGCTGTTTTAGCATGAAATATGTATATTGGTGATTATTTATCTTTTCTGCATGTGTGTGATCATGTGTATCAGTAATATAAGATGTGTGGATAATGGAAGGGGCTTGAAAGCCTGAATTCAAATCCCCTATATTTATGATATTATTTAAAAGTACACACAATTATTTATTTCTATAACATATAGTGAAAAAAATGAAAAAAAAACCTTTTATTAATAAACATGTTGTAAATAAACATATATTAAATCTTGTAACTAGCTTTTGATAGGTCTCTGATTTGGAAAACATTCATTAAGTACAGTGATAAATGTAAAAAACAAGAATTGCAATATAAATAGGCCACAAACAAATAACTATGATAGTCTATTCTATTCCAAGCCTTAACTCAAAAAGCAGGATTAAAGTGCTACCCTACAGACAAGAGAAAACACTGGTTAAAACAGTTTTTAATCATAGCTTGTATTGCCATGTCTTGCTGATGTTAAAAGTAATTTTCAATATTAAGATCCAGTACAGCAATTATGGTATTGGCCAGCAGAATATCATCTCCTATGTGTCATTAGAAACAAATAACAACACCAGTCAAAACATCCAGATATATAATCAGATTCAGAAACTAATGCTGAAGTTGCTAAAACCAGCCATTGTCTGCTTTAATGATGTGATCAGGAAAAAAAGCACATCACCAATACCAGAAGTGAATAAATAGTAAAAGAACATTATTTGCAAAAAAGTTTCAAACTTTCAAACTTTACACTGGATAACGTTTTATCAATATAATTATTCTAAAAATACCTCTAATAATTTTTATTACTTTTATTATTATTTTTTTTTAAGTGTCATAGCATCGGCCGGAATGCGAACCCACAACCTGGGCAACTGCCTGCTAGTGCAGTCGCGCTGACCTCTCGACCACTAATGCAAGACAATATTTTGTACATTATTCTTATCAATAGTTACAAATATATAAGTACTCTAAATGTTGAACAAGGAATCAAGAATAGAATGAATAGGATTCATTCTATTCCTATTCATTCTATTCTTGATTCTTTGTTCAACATTTAGAGTACAACTTTGATACATATTTTTAAGTGTGTTTGGTCATGTCTTGAATATATTATACATGTCAGAGTGTATGCTTAATAATTAGTAATACTGATTGGTTTATAATGTGAAAAATATATTTAAACTAAAATACTAAAAGTTGATTATATTCAGTAATATAATTGATCTTTAAAAAGTTATATGTTTTGAAATACTGCAGTTTAATTTAATTTATAGAAGAATAAACCAGTCTGAAAAAGAAAAGATGAGTTTAAGAAATAAAGAAGTGATTAAAAATAGAAATAGGAAATTGTTAGTAAAAAAATACACTCACTGAAAATATTATATAAGTAACATATAAGACAAGAGTAGTGGATTTTGAAAAAAAAAATACATTTGTAGATAGAATGAAAGAAGTTGTTGAAACATTCGCTGATATGAATATTGGTGAAGTGTAAATGTTTGAGAAAATCGATGTATATTGTAATGTACAGCAGGTTTATGACACAAGACAACAGCCACTTTCAACAATAAGAATTTCTTTTTGAAAAATATCTAATTCAGTGAAATAAAAATAGAATGTAAAAAATATTTGAAGACAATCCTGTCTTTAAATAAACATTTGCATTTGATATACAAATACATAATCTATTAACACTATTTTACTTACATATTATCAAAACTGGCACAGCTGTTTGAAAGAATTGATTTATATTTTAACTAGTTTTAACTGCGGCATTATTCAAGCATTAGTAAATAAAAAAAAATGGAATGTAGTTGTTAATTACAATATAGTTAAGAAATAAGTACATGGAATAATACATGTGTTACCAGTAGCAATTAAAAATAAGCTACAATATTGGCTATATAGTCATTGAAATTCATGTATTATTATATCATGTAAACAATACTTAAATATATTTTAATTATCAACTATTATTACAATCTTTTATTCTATTAATGTGAGAGCAAAACATACATATTAGGTACCTATGTAAACATCAGCTAAGATATAGCTAGGCACATTACCAACTAACATTGGCAATCCCAAACTAAAATTATGCAATCTTATAATCATATTTTTGTCTGATTTAATCTTTAAACCAAAAGTGTAATTACTTTTAGATTAGTGTTCTAGATACTATGAGAATTCATGATTGTACCACTTTGCTAAATTTCTCAAGAGTATACAAATTTTATAAGAAATAAACAAAATGCTTTGTTGTTAAACAATACATTTTAAAATAGAAATCTCTCCAGCAGCCCTTATAATAAAGAACAGAAATGAAAAAAAAAGAACTACCCCTTAGGATTATTTATTGTCTGAGATAATACCATCTTTGGTACTGATTTAATATGCATTCAAGGGCATTTTGAATTCTATGAAATGAAAATAACCAAATACTATATGCATTATATATATTTTAACATTTCTATTTTTTAATCACGTTTTTTTCGTTTCACTTTTATAAACATGTACAGAGTTAAATATTAACGAGTTGTGAAATATTTAACAGTTATTGTTAGTAATTTTACACTATCAATCATATTCTGGCATCAAGAGAAAACAAAACATGATCTCACATCTTGGTTTTGTTTCAGTTATTTGGTTTTAATAAAGACCGTAATTGTTAGTTTTTATCATCGATTTTTTTTATTGCATTAAAAAAAAAGAAGAAAGAAATCGTTGTAAATACTTATATAAATGATAAAGCTTCATTGTTTATTTTAAAATTTTATATTGATTTATACATAATAATTTTTATGATTTTAACTCATTTAAAAATTTAGATTTGGGAAAGATCAGAGTGTATTTTAATAAATCATGTCAGGCATTAAATTGTCAAATTTATTTTAATATGTAATTGAAGGAGATTTGAACCCAGACTTTCAAGCTCCCTTCAGTCATCCATTCCACCTTACATAATCAATACCCATGACCACATACATGTGATAAAGATATATGATCTCAAATATATGTATTTGGTGCTGAACCAGCACTCCTCATTTGGTCCAGATCATCATTCACATACACACACATATATAATCAGTTCTCTGTTTATGTTAAGACAGCAAATATACAAACTTTAATGGACAGTCTTTAATCCTCTTCACTCTCCAACTCTTCAGCCATCTATATCATTGGAAATCTGATGATGGAATGCCAATATTATTGTCATATCCATGTTGATCTTAAGTCATTCTGACTTTTTATTGTAGGACCTTAATATATCCATTTAAATACACAGAAGAGGGATGGGTAGAATACAGGCTGAATATGTAATGTTTAAATACAAGTGTAGTAAACATATTAAGGTCCTACAGTGAGAGGTCAGAGTGACTTACGGTCAGCATGGGTATGACAATAATATTGATATCAACAAGGGCTTTGACCATTCCATTATCAGATTTTCAAAAATATGGGTGGCTGAAGAGTTAGAGAGTGGAGATTAAAGCCTGTTCATTAAAGTTTGTAGATTTGCTATCTTATGTATAAATTGAACACTTTATTATATACATATATGTGTGTATGAGATAATGATCTGGACCAGTGATGAGTGCTAGTTCAGCATATATATATATATATATATATTGGAGATCATTTACCTTTACCATATATATGTGGTCATGTGTAGTGGTTATATAAGATGGAGTGTCTAACTGAAGTGAGCTTGAAAGTCCATGTTCAAATCCCAATTACATCTAGTTTAAGTAAATGCTCTATACTTGTATTTAAATATTTTAATATGTAAGTAAATGCGCCGACACGTATACGTATTCTCAATAAAATAAAGATAAAATAATTGTTTGTTATTAGGCAAGTTTTTCATTATTAATTAAGATGTTTACAAAATGAAATAATAGAGCACAAACGAAGCGCAGTATACAGAACTTGATTTATAGGATTATATTTTCAAATAGATTTTAAAAGTCAGCACTTAAATTTTAATTGGAGATCAATTTGATTCCAATTAGAACGCAGGAAAGATTGATTTAGTAAATATTCCCAATTATAAATTAGTTTTATTTCCATTAATGTTTCATTTATTCTACGAATTTTGACAAAATGAATTCCGTATTAATAATCTGCATCATGTGGTTTATTGCTTGGGCGGTCATATGAAATTTAAGCATCGGAAGTGACAGAATTGAGCTGCCAAACTCTGGAACTTATTAGTTTGCTCCTATAATACAACACATAGCACAAATTCCTGAATTGATCTCCAGCTGTAGAAAATTAAAGAAATTTTATTTTGATTACAGAGCAATCAAATAATAAAAACCATTATCCTCAATTCGTTACATTTGCATTCCAATTTCACAAAATCTCATCCAAATTAGCTAATGATATAAAAACGGGTTTCTTATATTAACAAAATGATAATAAAAATTTATATATCTTCCTACAAGTAAAAAATTAAATAGATTAAATAATATTGATTTTAGACATGAAGTTATTTAAAAAAACTTAAAAATGATGAATGAATATATTTCTAGAAGAGATGACAATAGATGGAGAGTTGAAGATTTAATTTGGATTCCAAGATATTGTAAAAGACCTAAAAACGATCAGTTGCAAGATGAATGTATGAAATAAAAAAGTTTGTTGGTGTGATATGGAAAAGAGACAGGGGTTAGGAAGTGGAGAAGCTAAATTAAACTGGAAAGCTGTTTATCTTGCAGTGTATCAATAACGGTCAAAAATGATGATGATAATAACCCTCTTCAATTTAATATAAAATTTAATTCAATAAATCTAAATCTATATATATTATTTCTTTTCTTTGTTAAAACTTGCATTTATTATTTGAATCAATATATAAATTATAATAAATAACTCAGTTTTTTAACTCTTTATTTATATAGTTTTTTTTCTAAGACTTATAATACATATATATATATATATATAATTTATTATAAGTATATATATATATATGTATATATATCTATATAAAAATAGGGTACATATATATATATTGTGCCCTTTTGTATGGGTCTCCATAAATTGTTGTATCCATCTAATTAAAAAATTTTAAATTTAAGATATATTTAGCTATATGATTTTAATTTTGTTTATAACAATCTTTTTAAAAAGTGTAATTAAAGTAATTCATGAGTGTTTGATATGTGAAAATTGTGCTGATGTTTGAGAGAGACATTTCAATGGGAATGATAATAGTATATGGTTGGGAAAACTGGCCATAAGCAATACTGCATTAATAAATTTAATAAATAAATGTTTAAAGTTAAAGTTTTAAAAGACAAGTTAAAATTAAATGCATATATTTATTGTTGATAAAAATTAATATTTAATAAATGAATATAAATATTTTAATTATTAGTATTACATAATAGAAGATTAATATTTGATTTTAATAATATCGAATTATTATTTTAAAAATTGTTATAAGATATTATTTATTTTAAAAATATTTATTTTTAAAAAATGAATTGTTAGTTTATTTTTAGATTATTACAAGCGTTTGTAGCTTTGTTGTAAAAAAACAGATGTTAATTAAAATACGTACACACATGCTTGGGAGTTTTTTAGTAAAGTTGCAAAGCTATTTTAAAAATTCTGTTATAAAATTTATAAATATTATTTTGGCTATCATGAAATAAAAATAAAGATAATTAATGTGAAATATTAAATCTGATTTTTAAAATACTGCTTAAAAACATAACGAATAAAAATAGACTTAGTTTGTTTATAAAAATAATCTTATAAAAGTTAAAAGTGAAATTAAGTAAGAAAGAATATTTTAAAAAAATGTTTAATGGATTTAAATAAATGATAAAGATTAATTTAAGAATTTAATAATGTGATAAATAATAAATATTAAATAAGTCATTATTTATTTTTAATTCTGTCTTGTTGGTGAAATATGTAAATAAGCTAGCAAGTCAATTGTTTAATTCACCAATCAAGTGGGAGTTTTCTTCCGGTATAAAACCAAGGTTCAATTGTTAGGAGGGGACTTGTGATTGAAATTCTTAAAGTAAAAGGTGCTATTAAAAATAGCTAAGTGATTATAGACGCTCTAAAAATCGTTTTAAAATTATAAGAGAGTAGTTTTTTAAAAATAATTTATAAAAGTTACCGATGAATATGCAGTGTTAATTTATTGTAGTTCCCTATTGATCGTTTCCTTATTAAAGCTCAATTTACTATCAAATAATCATGAGGACATCGTATAAGGATAAAATGTATTGGAGACTTTATACTGAAAATTTAACAAACGCTGGATTGACTAGCAGAGTTATTAGATGCCTAACAGTAATACGTTGGACTTTGTATAAATTTAAAAGCTAATGGTAGTTAATTTTTATAAAATAGATATTTAAAAAAATGAGAAATACTTCTTTATGAAGCAAGTATTTGTAAATTCTAAATTTAAATATATATCTTGGTAAAGATATAATATATAACAGTAATTGTATAAATATTTGCCTTGTTAAGTCTTTATGGTTTAAAAGACTAAATTCTGACAATTTTAAAAGGCAAATAAATTGGAGATTTAATAAGTAAAGAAATACTTATAAGTAAAAATTATGATATTATTAAAGTCTAAACGCTGGTCGTATAGAAGACTTTAAAAATAATCTTACCTAAATATCTGTTACGGAATGCGCAAATCAAATCTACAGTGGATATCCAAATCAAAGTTAATAAAATAATTAAACAAGAACTTTATAAATTATAGACTAATGCTAAAAATAATAACTTTAAAATAATTTTTCCTTTAAAAGAAAAGAATCTGGATCCTATAAACTATTTTAATTATTATTTTGTTTTATGATGGAACTGACTTTGACTTTTATTTTTTTAAAAAAAAAGAACGTTTTCATTTTTGTCATAAAAACTTTTAAAGAACACGTGATGTACCGGAAAAGGAAGTAATGTTTAGTGAAAATTTGTGCCTAGGAAAAAGAACAATGACAACTGGATGAAAACACCGTTGGATGTTATGTAATATGTTTTATTTATTAACTAACATAAATATTTCATTAATTATTGATTTATTAAAGATAGGAAAGGTACATTTACATTTTTTTTAAATAATAACTAAATACTAATATAACTTTTATTGCATAAAGTTTATTTTATAATTATACAACACGTAATATTTTAAAGAATAATTGTTGAGTGTAAATGTGAAATTATTTTGTAAAACTGGAATCCTGGAGGACATCGTGACGGACTGTACATTGAAGTATTATTTATGGTAAAAATTGTGTAATAATAATAATAATTTGATGTATTTACTATGTTTTCTTTAGATCAACCAAATGTTATATGATTATTGAATGAATGTATTAATGTTTAAATAATATACACGCACAAGATTAATAATAGCAGTTTTTATTTTAATATGCATATTTTAAATTGATGATATAAATTTAGTACAACGTAATATGAGAACCTAGAAATAATTATATGATTCTTTCGTGAATAAATTTTAATGTTTCTGTTACAATATTAGAAATTAGATTTTATTATACTAGTGTAAGTTATTTATTTTTTTTTTTCTTTTCAAGTTAGTGAGAAGTATATAAAGTCTATATTTTTATTTTTATTTTTATTAGATGAGTTAAGTTAATTTTACATAGAAATTTATATTCTTGATTGAAGGCTTATTGTAAATAGAGGATGAGGTATAGGAGAGTTTGGATCGTTATTATTTTTTTGTTTTAAAATTGGTCATTTTTTTTTTACTGAAATTAAATAAGGTTAAAATGACTTTTGTAGATAGAAGTTTTATTAGGAAGGAAATAGGAATAACAAGTAAAAGTGTAATAATTAAAATGGAAAAGAATCATAGAATTTTATTTAACATTATACTTTATAAAAGTTGAAATTATTGAATAATTTTAAAATATTATTTTTTAAAAGTACATATACGTATTGCATATTTTAATAAGACATGTAGTATGACATTATATCGGAATGAAATAAACAGTGATAGTCAATAATTGTTATTATACTACAAAGTTATATCAGTTTATACATTAATTAATATTTGAGTCATACTGATAATAAATGTAATACAGCCTTATACATTATAATATAAATAACAGTAGGACTTAAGTGAAATAGCATTTAAATTATTAAAGTTGGTTTATTTACATACATGCTACATGAATGATATCTTACATAAAATCTTTTCTTATATTAATTGATAATAAGTAATGTTTATGTAAATTAAAGTCATAAACTTAATTGAATTTTATTAATAAAACATTCTCTGAAATGTATAAATTATCTACTTATAGTTATGGAAATAATAACAGTGTAAAAATCTTGTATTATTATTTTTCTTATTTTTTTTTTTATTTTCTTTAGTTCCATTTAAATGTAAATAGTGTAAATAAATTATTTGTTAAAGTTAATGTAAATAAATTTGTTAAGTTGTTTTAAAAGATGTGTTGAATTCATTATTTTACACCACAGCATTTGACAACAGATAATTTGAATAAACATAATATTTGCACAATATGAATTTATTATTTTATTATTTGAGAAAGAAACACAATATTTTCTTAATATAATTTATAGAAATTGATTGACATTAACATATGATATTACAATGGTCATAAAGTAATTATAATGCACAATATAAGAGTATAAGATTATTTATTGCCACAAATTGTTAAATTATAAGATTTTGGTCTATTTTAAAATTAAGATACTATATGGAAATGAAAGACATGTATATGATTTACTTATTTTCTTAATGATTAAAAGTATAACCCAATAGATAAGATTAAGATATACCCTAAAGATTATTATTGTTAGTGATTATTATTAGAATAAGTTAGGTGTATTTAGGTTTGATATTAAATCCCTTATCATTCCTATCTACATGAATTATTATTACTTTAAGATAATTAGAAGAACCTGAGATCATTTTAATTATATTTCCTTAACAATAGATTGAGATTTATTTATCTATTATTATTAAAGATAGTTCATTTATAAAAGTCATAAGAGTGCTGTAGAGTTAGTAATGAGATAATGAAGAAGTAATAGTATTCTTATGCCATTGAGACAGTGTCTTGGAAAGACATTGACTCAATGTAAATCTGATTACCAATTGTAACTTCACTTCACAGTCTCATGATTTTAATTAAATATTTATTTAATTAGTATATAATATTGAACTATATTAATTTTTGATAAGTTTGTAATAAATCTGATAAGTTATAATATTATAAAAATATATTAAAGATAGTTGTACATATTTTAGCCGAGCATAATGATTTGATTGAGCTAGTCATATTTTAAATTATATCATATATCGAGAAGTGAGGGTACAAACGGTAGTTAGGATTTTGGCGCCCAAACGTTTTAGGCTTAGATATTTAGTTAAGGATTAGGATATACATAATTTTAGGGTTGGTATATGTTAGGAGGATAGAGTGATAGGTATAGATTTGTTAGTAAAAATAGTGTATGGATTAAAATGTATAATTTAGGAATTAATGATTAGTATATTTATTAAATATAAATAGTTTAGTATTTTTATAATAGTAGTTATAAGTGATTAGATGTTAATTGTAAAATTAAAATAAAAATCTTATTAGCAAAGTTATTATATTTTCATGTGGTATCTATAATATGATTATTTAAAAAAATTAAATACTAAGTTGATTTTAAATTAATAAGCAAATAAATATGTAAATGATGAAAATGTGGCAAATAATTATTTTGTAATATGACCATGTCAATTCTTAAGATATTTTAAATGTATATTTAATATAATATATTATGTGCAAATTGTCTGTGGATCATAGGTGTAAAAATAATGATATGACACAATTTTGTTATTCGTAGTTATATAATTAGTTTATAATAAATAGTGTAGAGTTTTCAAAGATGATGTTTTGTGATTAATTGTAGAAGTGAATTGAGTGGAGATGGAAAGGTTGATGGGGAATTATTATTTTTGAAATATTGATAATAAATACTGCATACTAATAGAATTGAATTTTAAAAAAAATATAGAAATGAATAACTGGGATAAAGATTTAGAAGTTGAGATGTCTAATTTTATTGTTGAGGATAATAGTTGTGAGGAGAGAAAAGAAGGGGAGAAATTAGTAGATTTTGAGACAATATTAGAAAATACTCAAAATATGGATAGTGAAATAGAGGAGGAGGAAGAGATAATTTTTAAAACAGTAGAGAAAGAAGTAGTAAAAACTGAGAAAACTATAGAGAACTTCTCAATGCTTGATTTTATGAAGCATTTTGAATTAATGAGTCAAGGTATTATTAATTCAGTGAAAAATGAGAGTAATTATATTAGAGCAGAAATGAAAGAGGAGAGTCATAAAAATAGTCTTAGATTTGATGCTATTAAAGAAGAAATGAAAGATTCTTTAAAAGAAGAAATGGAAAAAGAGAGTAATAAAAATAGTCTTAGATTTGATGCTATTAAAGAAGAAATGAAAAAGGAGAATAATTCTTTAAAAGAAGAAATGAAAGAGGAGAGTCATAAAAATAGTCTTAGATTTGATGCTTTTAAAGAAGAAATGAATATGAAGTTAGATTCTCTTAGAGAGGATATAATTGAGAATAATATAAAAGTAGAATCTCTTGAGGAAAATATTAGAGAAGTTAAAGAAAACTTAAGTAAAGATAAAGAAGAGATAAGATTTTGTATAGACAATATAAATAAAAAGGTTGAGGATAATTCTGAAATTGTAAAGAATTTTAAAAAAGATGTGGAAGATAAAATTAATAATCTGGATATAAGATTTAGTAAAAATGAAGAAGTAGTTGAATCTTTAAAGTTAGAAATAATAAAAATTGATGATAAAAATCAAGAATTGTTGGAAAGAAAATTTTATGAATTTTCAGAAAGTACGATTAAAAATTTGAAAGATCAAATAGCAGAATCTATTGATCAATGTAGGATCAATAACAATGATTTAGCTTTAAAAATTGATAGCTATAAATTAAAAGTTGATAGTGAGATTTGTGAGGTTAAAGACCATGTTAATAATGTTAGTGAAGATATTAAAAGTGTTAGGAGTGCCATAGTTCAGACCAAAGAAGATATAAAAGATGAAATAGAGAAGGAACTTATTGAAAAATTTAAGGAGCTAGATGTTAAAAGAATCGATGAGCATAAATATCGATCAAAGGTAGGAGAAAATTTAAAGCGTATGCAAAAAGATATAAAAGAGCATGCAGGTATGTTAGAACTAAACAATGATAAATATAAAGAAATTTTAGATAAGAATTTGGATGAATTCAGGAAAGAACAGAAAGGGTATGTCAAGCAAGTGCTTGAACAAATGGATTTAGAGGCGAAAAATGTAAATAATACAAAGACAGAAGTAATAAAAGGGAGAATAAGTGATAAGACATATGATGATTATGTTAATTCATTAAGAATAGATAAAGTAGAATCGGGAAGGAAAAATAATAGTAATCAGTCAGAAAATACTATTGTGAAAGAAATTGATAGTAGACCAAGTAGAGAAATGGTTAATTGTGAAGGAAATGCCAATAATTCAATGGCTTTACGTTTTATGAAAGTCAAACCGTTTAAAGGAGAGTATATGGAAAATCCCTCAGAATTTTTAAATAATTTGGACGAATTATTTTCCATATGTTCCTTGTCAGAAAAAGAAAAAGTGGCAGTGTGTAGCAATCATTTGTATGGAATTGCCAAAGATTGGTGGCAATCATTGTTTGAGAAACCAATAACTTATGGTGACTTTAAGTGTTTTATTGTTGGGAGTTTTTGGAACTCTGATAAACAAGATTGCATCAGATATCAAATTACTCAAGAAAAATACCATATTAGTAAAGGCAGCTATACAAGCTTTTTCAGAAATCAAGCTGTTCGGTTGAAAACGTTGACTGCTTGTCCATTATCAGAAGGACAGATTGTCAGAATTGTAAGGCATAACTTACCTAAAAACGTTGAACAGTTGTTGATAGCTGCTGATCGTGGTTCAATAGAAGAAGTATCTGAGGTATTAGATGCTCTTGAAGTTGCTGAATTATCTATGGATAATAGATTTAAAGTAAACAAGGATAGAAATAATTATCCGTTAGCAAATATCAATGTTAACAATGGTGTGAGACCTTCTGTAGGGTATAAAAGGAGATTTGAGTATAGAGGTAGAGATAGGATGTCTCCACACTTAAAAAATTTTGTTAAATTTGATACATTTAGAGACAGAAGTGATGATCAAAATAATCAGCCTTCTACTAGTGGTGTGACCACAATTTTAAAAAGACCAGTTAATAAAGTTAGTAATAAGAAATCAAATTAAAAAGGTCTTTCCATGTTAGCAACCTTCAAAGAAATCAGTTCAAAAAATTTCTTAGTCTATATGAGGGTCCATATAGAATATCTTGCAAAGTAGGTGAAAATGCATTTATGTTAACCACACCAGATGGTGAAAAAGGAACTTATAATGCAAGAAGTTTAATTCCATATCCTTCTGAAGTGTGAATTACAATTTTCAAAGGATATATTGTGGGTAAAGATTTAGTGTGGTGTTCATATATTTTATTTTATATAATAAAATAATGTATTATCAAATCAGTAAATGTTAATTTAGGGAGAAATTAATAATATGTAAGAGTGAGTAGATCTTATAAAAGATCAATTTATGAAAAAGTATGGATGAATTTAAGATTTTTCATAAAGATTGTAATAGTGATCATAAAACTAATAAATTTTCAGGGATAAAGATAATCTCTTTAAATGAAAGGTGTCTAAGTGTATTAGATAATGATTCATTAAACTGTTAATGAAACTAGCAACAAGTGTAAAATAAAACACAAAGTGTGATTTAAAAGATAGTATTAACTATAGAAATATGTATTTATAGTTTAGTTTGTGTACAAGATGTTATTTAAAGGAATATAAACATTTAATATTTCTTAGTAAGATTAGGGAAATAAAAATGACCTAATTAAAGATATAAATAAAAGAAAAGTGAGACTTAATTTTATCAAGTAAAAGAAAGTCATGATGATTTTATTTAGAAGTGTTTTCTGGTTGAGATTTTGATGTAAAGTTCCAGTGCTTTATAAAAATTCATGTTAAAGTGATTGATTATGATATTTAATGATATGAAAAATGAAGATGTTAAGTGTAGATTAATGAAGATGAAGGTAGATGGTTAATTTAAAATTTTTATCCGAAGGAGGAGGATATGTGCCCTTTTGTATGGGTCTCCATAAATTGTTGTATCCATCTATTTAAAAAATTTTAAATTTAAGATATATTTAGCTATATGATGTTAATTTTGTTTATAACAATCTTTTTAAAAAGTGTAATTAAAGTAATTCATGAGTGTTTGATATGTGAAAATTGTGCTGATGTTTGAGAGAGACATTTCAATGGGAATGATAATAGTATATGGTTGGGAAAACTGGCCATAAGCAATACTGCATTAATAAATTTAATAAATAAATGTTTAAAGTTAAAGTTTTAAAAGACAAGTTAAAATTAAATGCATATATTTATTGTTGATAAAAATTAATATTTAATAAATGAATATAAATATTTTAATTATTAGTATTACATAATAGAAGATTAATATTTGATTTTAATAATATCGAATTATTATTTTAAAAATTGTTATAAGATATTATTTATTTTAAAAATATTTATTTTTAAAAAATGAATTGTTAGTTTATTTTTAGATTATTACAAGCGTCTGTAGCTTTGTTGTAAAAAAACAGATGTTAATTAAAATACGTACACACATGCTTGGGAGTATTTTAGTAAAGTTGCAAAGCTATTTTAAAAATTCTGTTATAAAATTTATAAATATTATTTTGGCTATCATGAAATAAAAATAAAGATAATTAATGTGAAATATTAAATCTGATTTTTAAAATACTGCTTAAAAACATAACGAATAAAAATAGACTTAGTTTGTTTATAAAAATAATCTTATAAAAGTTAAAAGTGAAATTAAGTAAGAAAGTATATTTTAAAAAAATGTTTAATGGATTTAAATAAATGATAAAGATTAATTTAAGAATTTAATAATGTGATAAATAATAAATATTAAATAAGTCATTATTTATTTTTAATTCTGTCTTGTTGGTGAAATATGTAAATAAGCTAGCAAGTCAATTGTTTAATTCACCAATCAAGTGGGAGTTTTCTTCCGGTATAAAACCAAGGTTCAATTGTTTGGAGGGGACTTGTGATTGAAATTCTTAAAGTAAAAGGTGCTATTAAAAATAGCTAAGTGATTATAGACGCTCTAAAAATCGTTTTAAAATTATAAGAGAGTAGTTTTTTAAAATAATTTATAAAAGTTACCGATGAATATGCAGTGTTAATTTATTGTAGTTCCCTATTGATCGTTTCCTTATTAAAGCTCAATTTACTATCAAATAATCATGAGGACATCGTATAAGGATAAAATGTATTGGAGACTTTATACTGAAAATTTAACAAACGCTGGATTGACTAGCAGAGTTATTAGATGCCTAACAGTAATACGTTGGACTTTGTATAAATTTAAAAGCTAATGGTAGTTAATTTTTATAAAATAGATATTTAAAAAAATGAGAAATACTTCTTTATGAAGCAAGTATTTGTAAATTCTAAATTTAAATATATATCTTGGTAAAGATATAATATGTAACAGTAATTGTATAAATATTTGCCTTGTTAAGTCTTTATGGTTTAAAAGACTAAATTCTGACAATTTTAAAAGGCAAATAAATTGGAGATTTAATAAGTAAAGAAATACTTGTATAAAAATTATTATATTATTAAAGTCTAAACGCTGGTCGTATAGAAGACTTTAAAAATAATCTTACCTAAATATCTGTTACGGAATGCGCAAATCAATTACAGTGGATATCCAAATAAAATTAAAAATAATTAAACAAGAACTTTATAAATTATAGACTAATTCTAAAAATAATAACTTTAAAATAATATTTTTTCTTTAAAAGAAATGAACCTGGATCCTATAAACTATTTTAATTTTATTTTTGTTTTATGATGGAACTGACTTTTATTTTTATTTATTTTTAAAAAAAAGAACGTTTTCATTTATTTCATAAAAACTTTTAAAGAACACGTGATGTACCGGAAAAGGAAGTAATGTTTAGTGAAAACTTGTGCCTAGGAAAAAGAACAATGATAACTGGATGAAAACACCGTTGGATGTTATGTAATATTTTTATTTATTAACTAACATAAATATTTCATTAATTATTGATTTATTAAAGATAGGAAAGGTACATTTACATTTTTTTTTAAAATAATAACTAAATACTAATATAACTTTTTATTGCATAAAGTTTATTTTATAATTATACAACACGTAATATTTTAAAGAATAATTGTTGAGTGTAAATGTGAAATTATTTTGTAAAACTGGAATCCTGGAGGACATCGTGACGGACTGTACATTGAAGTATTATTTATGGTAAAAATTGTGTAATAATAATAATAATTTGATGTATTTACTATGTTTTCTTTAGATCAACCAAATGTTATATGATTATTGAATGAATGTATTAATGTTTAAATAATATACACGCACAAGATTAATAATAGCAGTTTTTATTTTAATATGCATATTTTAAATTGATGATATAAATTTAGTACAACGTAATATGAGAACCTAGAAATAATTATATGATTCTTTCTTGAATAAATTTTAATGTTTCTGTTACAATATTAGGAATTAGATTTTATTAGCGTAAGTTATTTATTTTTTTTTCTTTTCAAGTTAGTAAGAAGTATATAAAGTCTATATTTTTATTTTTTTATTTTTATTAGATAAGTAAGTTAATTTTACATAGAAATTTATATCTTGATTGAAGGCTTATTGTATATAGATGATGAGGTATAAGAGAGTTTGGATCGTTATTATTTTTGTTTTTAAAATTGGTCATTTGTTTTTTATGAAATTAAATAAGGTTAAAATGATATTTGTAGATAGAAGTTTATTAGGAGGAAATAGGAATAACAAGTAAAAGTGTAATAATTAAAATGGAAAAGAATCATAGAATTTTATTTAACATTATACTTTATAAAAGTTGAAATTATTGAATAATTTTAAAATATTATTTTTTAAAAGTACATATACGTATTGCATATTTTAATAAGACATGTAGTATGACATTATATCGGAATGAAATAAACAGTGATAATCAATAATTGTTATTATACTACAAAGTTATATCAGTTTATACATTAATTAATATTTGAGTCATACTGATAATAAATGTAATACAGCCTTATACATTATAATATAAATAACAGTAGGACTTAAGTGAAATAGCATTTAAATTATTAAAGTTGGTTTATTTACATACATGCTACATGAATGATATCTTACATAAAATCTTTTCTTATATTAATTGATAATAAGTAATGTTTATGTAAATTAAAGTCATAAACTTAATTGAATTTTATTAATAAAACATTTTCTGAAATGTATAAATTATCTACTTATGGTTATGGAAATAATAACAGTGTAAAAATCTTGTATTATTATTTTTCTTATTTTTTTGTTTATTTTCTTTAGTTCCATTTAAATGTAAATAGTGTAAATAAATTATTTGTTAAAGTTAATGTAAATAAATTTGTTAAGTTGTTTAAAAGATGTGTTGAATTCATTATTTTACACCACAGCATTTGACAACAGATAATTTGAATAAACATAATATTTGCACAATATGAATTTATTATTTTATTATTTGAGAAAGAAACACAATATTTTCTTAATATAATTTATAGAAATTGATTGACATTAACATATGATATTACAATGGTCATAAAGTAATTATAATGCACAATATAAGAGTATAAGATTATTTATTGCCACAAATTGTTAAATTATAAGATTTTGGTCTATTTTAAAATTAAGATACTATATGGAAATGAAAGACATGCATATGATTTATTTATTTTCTTAATGATTAAAAGTATAACCCAATAGATAAGATTAAGATATACCCTAAAGATTATTATTGTTAGTGATTATTATTAGAATAAGTTAGGTGTATTTAGGTTTGATATTAAATCCCTTATCATTCCTATCTACATGAATTATTATTACTTTAAGATAATTAGAAGAACCTGAGATCATTTTAATTATATTTCCTTAACAATAGATTGAGATTTATTTATCTATTATTATTAAAGATAGTTCATTTATAAAAGTCATAAGAGTGCTGTAGAGTTAGTAATGAGATAATAAAGAAGTAATAGTATTCTTATGCCATTGAGACAGTGTCTTGGAAAGACATTGACTCAATGTAAATCTGATTACCAATTGTAACTTCACTTCACAGTCTCATGATTTTAATTAAATATTTATTTAATTAGTATATAATATTGAACTAAATTAATTTTTGATAAGTTTGGAATAAATCTGATAAGTTATAATATTATAAAAATATATTAAAGATAGTTGTACATATTTTAGCCGAGCATAATAATTTGATTGAGCTAGTCATATTTTAAATTATATCATATATCGAGAAGTGAGGGTACAATATATATATATATATATATATATATGTATATAGTTTTTTTTCTAAGACTTATAATACATATATATATATATAGGGAATTTGAACTCAGACTTTTAACCTCCATTTAGTCATCCACTTCATCTTGTACAACTGATCAACATGACCACATACATGCAAAAAAGATAAATGAACTTTAATATAACTGATGAGCGCTGATTCAGCATGAAATATGGATATTGGAAATCATTTATCTTTTTCACATGTATGTGATCATGTGTATCGGTTGTATAAGATGAAGGGGATGACTAATGGGAGCTTGAAAGTCTGGGTTCAAATCCCATTTAATTACATCTGGCTTAAAATATAAATGTAAATATATTTCACTGTTATATATAAATAGAAATATGTATGTAGAATTACATATTTCTATGAAAAAATAATATAAATGTAAACTTGAGTTTGAACTAAAAGACTGACCCTTATAGGCCCTTATTACTTCAACAAAAGAGCTATTATGGGTTAATGAGAAAACTTGTTTAGCCTCAGAAATTGTCAATTAATAGTAATTGATAATTTCTTGGCAACAATAAAAGTAAAAGTTATCCCTGTTTACATGAATATTTTTATTTCTATTTTTTATTAAAATATTCATGTAACTTATATATATATATTATCACTAATACATACTATGTTTATATTTTTAATTAAAAAAATCTAATAATTTTTACCTATATTATCGCTTCTTGACAATATTATAAATATACATAATCAAAAATATTAAAAATATTAAAATGAACAAATTTCTTGTTAATATAGATTTTAAATGAGATTGAGAAACATGCTGGGATAAAATTATTCATTTTGATATTTTTTAAATATTTTATGATTAAACTTATAATTTAAATTTTTATTTATAATAATGAAAAGAAGATATAAATTTTAAGAATATTATTAGATGTTTTAATAAAAATGTAATCATGTTTTTATTGACTTGTATGTATATATATATATTCTGGAATAAACTTTATAATATTCAATATACCAACATAAAAAAAAAACAATAATAGCTATAGCCAGATTAAGGCAGTGTACTCAGGATCATAAACATTGCCATAAGCAAGATATAGATATTTTTTATATTGGTATATTCAATATTATAGAGCTTATTTCAGAATGTTTTGATTATTATATTTATTTTATCTAATATTATATAATTGGAAATCAATTATTGAGTTATATATTTATTTAGTTTATCATTGATATTTTAAATTTGTAGAGCATATTAAAATTATTATTTTATTCTTCCATGAAGGTTTCATTTAAATATAAATATAAATGTTTAATATTTAATATAAGTTTGTATTATTATAAACAGTGTTTTGATTCATAAGGAATATAAGAGTTTATCTGTCTACTTCTTTGTCATTATTTTAATTCTATTATAATTATTTTGTGTAGTTATTAAAATTCAAAATAGCTGTGACTGCACTCTAAATCAGTACCATTTTCTCTTTACTCTATTGCAAATAACACTCATATTTTAGGATAGTTTGAAATAATAATTTTTTTGTTTTCTATTTATTCTAAATATTATTTAAATTTATGATATTACAACAATGGTTATTATCATTGTTTTAGTGAATTAAGTGTTAGATTGTTATTCATTGATTGATATTTAATTTATCAATTCAAATATTTCACTAAGAGAAACAAAAAAATGTAGTTTATTAAAGCAATGGGATGCATACCAATAGATAATAAATATTTTAAAAAAGAAGACTTTAGACTAAAATATGATAAATTGAAACTTCTAGGTTTATTATTAAATAATATAACAAGTAAGCAACAAACATTATGTCTAAGCAACAACACAATCATCACCCAAAATTCTCCATTGCATGAGATTTTTTAACACAATTTATATTAGAATCTCTTAGGTGGGTATATTCAGTTGGTTTATAGCTTTTGAAAATTCTTACCCATTTGAAAACAATTTAAATTATGTTTAGATGTTCAGCTTAGTAAAGTCAAAATATTTCTTTGTAATCTTAAAAATGGAAAGGTTGGAGATCCCTAAGAAGAAGTTTTTTTCCGATAATTTCATCACTAGACTTAGCAGTTGAGAGAATGTAATCTGACTGATAGACATCTTTTATGAAATAAAATATATATGATGAATTGTTTTAAAAAGATAGTGACATGATTAAATATTTTTAATTTCTAAATCATTGGAGTAGAAATGAGTATAAGTTTTTATTTATTTCATTTAAGTAGGGTAACCAGACATCCCAATTTTTGGGGATTTGTTTCTATTTTTGATTGGATGTCCCAGTGGCCCCAAAATATCTTTTGAGGATTGTTGTATATCCTGATTTTCAAATACTCATAATTATTATTTGTCTTACATAAATAATTAATTGCAAAAATGATAGTTTCTTGGCCCTCTCTGTCCATCTCAGTCTCTACAGTAATATTATAAAAAATTCAGACAAATCCCAGTGCCAAAACAAAGATCACTATTACATATGGCTGGGTTCTCAAAATAGATGCATTTTTGTGTCCAACCTTGCCTTGGAGTAGGCACAGTTGGATTTTTGTAGGCTAAAATTTCAACTGCATTTGCACCTGCTTTGATTGATAATGTAGATTTACTAATTCTTTGTTGATATTAATTTTCTATCATAATTAAATTAATATAAATATTAATAACCCTAACACTACATAACATTCCAAAGAGGAAATGTACTTCCAATGATGAATATATATAGGAATTGAGTTTTATAAAAAAAAAAAGGGGGGGAAGGCACAATGACATAATAAAAAGGGGGGGGGCACAATGACATAAAAATGATTGGTCATTATGTCCCTATTTTTGATCAAACCAGGGGGGGGGGGCACAATGACATAAAAATGATTGGTCATTATGTCCCTATTTTTGATCAAACCAATCTGGCCATCCTACATTTAAGCAATGATGCCAGATTATAAGTCCCTTACACTTTGATTTTACCCTCTTTAGAAACCTTATTTACTGATTTTGAATAGTTGAAGATTTCAGCAGTTATTCAACTCACTGACAAGTTAATCTTTAACCTCATTATTTTGACTAGGATCAGACACAAAAGCATTATTATTATTATTATTATTATTATTATTATTATTATTATTATTATTATTATTATTATTATTATTATTATTATTATTATTATTATTATTATTATTATTAGCATTATTATTATTATTTTTAATTACAATTTACTAGAAAATAATAACAAAGTTTATATACACAGCAATATTAATATATTTGGACTGAAAATCTAATAACTACACATTTCTTCAGTTTTAACTTATAAAGTTTACCACAGGTTTAATCAGGAATGGAAATATGTAACAGAAAGCCAAACTCTTTATATAAAGGGATAATTGTAGTTGAAAGCTAACACTCCATTTCAATTTTTATGTTGTTTTATGACCTAACTGTATGCATTGATTATCGATGATGCTTCATTAATCATAATTCATAGCATTAATTACTATAATATTACAAGAACAAAATATGGATTTTATTATAGCATGGTAATTTTTTTTTTTGGATTATATATACTTGTGTGCATTTAATAATCACTGAACTCCATGTAAAAATGGATTTTGTGTCTGTTTTACAGTGATTGATTTGTTTTATTAGCTGGTTTGGTTTAAGCCTGTTAATCAGTTTGGTTAAAAGTTTTATTCAACCTACTATTACCAAGTCCGATATTGGCTGCTGATTAAGGATACAATCACAATATTCAAAGGTTTCTAATATTGGTTCACATGTAAGTGCTATTTTGCTACAACAGCCTTTTGTTTATTTTTTTCACTACCTGTATTTGTGTATTAGGTAAATACATCAGTTTTAAATAATCTATTTTCAATATAAAAGCCCACTATAATATTTCTGAAGAAGAATAGTAAAGGAAAAATGAGTAATCATCCTGGAAGTCTTCTCTCATAAGTAGTTATATATAGAGCACATAAAATAAGCTGTTAACAAACTTTGAGAATATCCACAACCCCAGACTGGTTTCTGCTACTGGCATTGTCAGTGAGGTGCCAGGATATTCAAACATTAGATTAAAAATATCAGGACAAGCCCAGCACTTTTATCTAATGTATAACTATTAAGTAGAAAATCTGAAAATTTCAGACATCCATATGTCTTCCAATATAGCTATCTATCTTGAAATAGCCATATGGGACTGAACTAAGTTCAGATACACCATATATTAATAGCTTTAGCAATATAAAATCGACAAAGCCTTAATAGCAAAAAATAAAATTACAAAAAAATTAAGTCAGATGTTACATGCCCTAATTTAAGTAGTTAAAATTGTAGCACTTTCTTTTCTTGTTTTGTTGTCTAGTTAGAATTACTTGGATGTCCATTTATTGATCAACGTTTGGACATCTACGCTAGTTAGGACATATGTTTTTTTTCAGCATAAAATATGGTTTGGGTAGACTTAGCTTATTAAAAAAAATTGCTTTATCAGATTTAAAACCTAAATCCAAAGCATGATAGATGCATTCTGCAATACCTTCCATAACTTTTATCATAATGTCCATTAGTTATTTTAATATTTAATTATAATTAGGCTAAGAATAGTATAACTTCTAACCTAATAAAAGATGAGTATTCATTATTAATGTATTTATCAAAAAATGGATGTTGTCAAAAGTGTAAATCCAAGATTGACATTTAAATACATAGTAATTATATATATATATATGCATGTATATGGTCAGGAGAGGATGATCTGAGATTATGTGTTAATGGCTGTTTGTGACGTGGTGGAATTGTGATATGAATGTACTGATAAATAAAATAAAATCTTTAAAACATTTAGTCATTTAATTATCTCCTATAATATTTTTGATATAAAAAACGTCTATTCTCGATTTTCTAGATGTTTATTTACATTAATATTTTCTGTTAATTACTGTACTTGATATGTTTTGAATGATAAATAATTTTTATACCGAAGACTTCTAGGAAATGTAAAACTTGAAAAAAAAAACCTCATTCTTAGCGCCATACAAAATTATAATAGAAAATTAAAAAAAATTGGAGAATCTTTAGAAATACTGTACAGAGAAATAATTTTAATAAAATGAACCTATTAGCAAAATAAAAAGCTGCAATAAATACTATTGTTTACTAAAATTCAGATATTATATTACAGAAAGCAGATGCAAACTTCACAGAACAAATTAAGTTTATAGGACAACAAGTTTGTTTGTTTTTTCAGTCAAAACATTTCCAAATAATCATTTTTCAGGGACTAATCTCAAAATTAAAAAATAATAACCATTTTTAGCCAGGATAACGATTTCTACAAATAGTAAGAAAAAGAAAGCATTTGTTAGGCTAGCCAATTTTTAGGTATTGGAGTGTTTCTGTATTTTTCAATCATCATTATTTATTCTATATGGAAAGAATTAAATACTCCTTTACCAATCAATGTTAGATGGTTAATTAAAATGGCTATGGTTCAGTTATCTAATAAAAAATAATAAACTTTCAAGAATTCGATATGGCCTGAATTCGAACACTAAAACATAAACATGGCAGATGAGTGAACTATCTCTACATTATAAAGTTCTTAAAAATAAATTTAAATATAAAAAATATATTGCACAAGAAATGATATAAACCTATAAGCACCAGATGTAACTAGGGTTAATTTCAATGCAAGGACCATTTGCTCTATTAAATGACATTCTTCTGGTGTGCTGACTATATGGAGCATATATTTTAGCTCAATCCATTAATAATAATATACTGTTAGCACAATTTATTATTTTAAAAAAATAAACAGTTTTATTTTGTTAAGATTTTTTTTAAATTTAAAAGTAAAATAAATCAAATAGGTATGGGAGTGTAGATCTATCAAAACAAAACCTATGTATGAGAATTATTAAGGTAAGGTGTGACAACCTTTGCAGCAAAATCATTTTTGTCATTATTATGCCACCTAATGTAAGTTTAATAATCAACAGATGCCAAATGGTAATGCATAGGTTGAAAATATCAATGTGTTTTTTAATTTAGACTCATACCTTGATAATGAACATAGAAATAAAAGATGGTTGTTAAAAGAAAGTTACACTGGTATAAAAGATCCAAGTGCACAGTTTTCAAATTCAAAGGCCTTACTGATTAAAGCTATAGGCTAAAAAATAATCTGGTGATATTAGATGGGACACAACTGGATAGAGATTTCTTAAGCATTACCATCAGGTATTTATTAATTACTAAAGCTTATACTAAATGATATAATAACAGTGAAAAAAAAATGATAATCTTAATTTACCTTTTATCTTTATTAAGTGATAAGATAAAATAAAATAAAAAACAGATAAGTAAGAGAAAAAGTTGTTAAAAAATTATTGGAAAGAATTATTATGTTTTTATGATCACATGGTTAGTTGTTCAGAAAATCATATAAAAATTAATCACCATAATTCGAAGTCTAAAACAACAGCTTCCATTCATTTAATTGTACAGTATTTTTTCGCATTTTCCTCAATTAGGAATCAATTTTGGAAACTCTAATGCTTGGTGATAAATTATGTACTTATTGGATTATATATAATTAATATTGATTATATATTATATATATATATATATAACAATAAAATAAAGATTAAAATAATAAATATAATGGTAATTAACTGTTATATGCAGTCTTTTAATTTGCAGAAATACTATGGTTTAAATTTTGAAGAATATTATTCTATGTATTAACAATCTACATTAAGAATTTTTGTAGCAATAATAAATAATTTGATTTTTTAAGCTTGTATGATATGATTAAACGATAGCAGCTCTCTAATCTTCTGCTACCTATGAATGATTATCAATTGGAAGAGCATTTCAATTCCTACTTCCGTACAGGTTTCGGCATCCAGTATTGTAAAATTGTAGTAAATGGTGAAAAAAAAAATTGCTAAATGCAGAGGTATATTTCTTTCAGCTTTGAATTCCAAGGACTCAGTATTAAAAGTAAAATCTAAAATCCAGTCTGGAAAATGGGAATTTAAATGAATTATCATTTCTGATTACTTAAACTTCTAATAAACGGCTATTTTCTTTTATTTTTTAACTGCTAAGTGTAATATAATCTGTTGTATACCACTGCTTTTGAACATCAGTGCATCCCAATATTTTTATTGTGATTTTTTTGTCTTAACAAATTATTTGCTATTACCAATTTATGTGTTCTGTAAAATTTCAATAGCAATCAAGCATTAATGGTTGAGAGGTCAGTGACGGCTGCTTTACAAGCAGTTGTCACAGGTTAGCAGGTTCGCTTCCAGGCTGATGCTATGACACATATAAAAAAAAAATTTCAATAACAACAGATATACTGTTCTCATTAAATAGTCAGTTATCATCAATAAAAATTTAGTTTTATTGTTACAACTAAAAATAAACCTTTTAAAACCCTTTTAAAGTTCAGTCCATCTTCTCTGATTTCTAGCCTCTTTTCTCCACATCACCTTCACATACTTTCTTATTTCACTCAATCATCTTACATATGGTCTCTTTTTAGGTCTTTCACAATCTCTTGGCATTTAAGACTTCAACTGTACATCTATTATTATCTCTTCTAGAAATACATCCAGCTTTACTCCAATTCAGTATCTTAATTTTTTCAATGATGTCAGTAACACCTGTTTCAAATGTTCTGAATATAGTATTATATATACTTATAAATATGTACAAATAATCATACTTTTTTAAGGAAACATTATCTTTACTATTATGGTATCTCTCAATTTACTACCATTTCTATTGGTAATATATGCAGTACTTTGCATGATTTAGTTCAGTGGTAGAGTTTTGGGTTGTGGAGTATAAAATCCTCAGATTGATTTCATTTCTCATACTTCTGGCACTTGATCTTCTTATTAACTCTTGAGCAATAAAACCATTTGATTATATATATATATATATATATATATATATATATATATATAATTGTTTTTACCACCTTAGCAATTCACAAAGCATTGAAAGTTATTAGATATTATAAAACTAGCCTCTTCTATATCTTCTATTCTATGTTCCATAATTTTGTCTTTATTTTTTATTACTAAACTTCTTTTCAAACATCCTGATTCTTTAATAATTGTCTTTATCATTTTAGTTATTATTCAATTTGACTTTAGTTATAATCTGTAATATTATAATCCATTAACTCAATTATAAATATTTCATTTTCTTTATTAAATAGCAGGACTTAATTTGAATAATGTCTGTATATATTCAAATTTGCATAAATTTGATTATCTGTGTAATGAAGTGATGTCTTTTTTTTTTATAACCTAAAGCAGAGTGTACCTTCAGTAATGTTCATTATAATCATAGTTATCTTAAATTAATTATCATTGCTGCTTTATTTATACTATAATGTAATTATGTATGTATTTAAAGTAGTCCCTATTTAAATATTCCATTTGTTAGATAATTGAAGGCTGTCTTTTTTGTTTATTACATTTCTATGGCTGGCAATAACCCTCGTCTTTTTCTGTCATCATCTCCATACATAGTAAGGTTATTGTCTGTAGATCAAAGCTATGACCAAATTGTTTTTGTAGTCTCAAAAACAGATTTATATTTCTGGGTTGTTTTTGCCTATATAAGCATTTGTGCTGAGCTAATCTAGTTGAGATATTAGCTCTAGATTCTTTTAGTAAACAGTCTTGCAACCTGGATTGTTGCATGAAATATCATATACTATCTGCAGTACATGATCCTTTTGTAATTTGTCTTTGGTATTGTTAATTAACCTATTAAAATTAGGAGGAGTACAGAAACTAACTTTGAAAGTTACAGAAACTAACTTTGAAAGTTGGCTCATACATCTTTTTTTTAGTTCATTGTTCTCAGAATATAAAGCATGCAGTTTTAAAGTTCACTTTATATTCCCATAAAACTATATACTGTGTGTTGAGGGTGAACAAGTGTGGTATGTAAAATACAACAATCTTCAAACAATCCACTGCAGAACAAAGACCATTATAATATACTTTACAGTTGATGAGTAAAAACAATGATTGCATCACTCAGATTTTTTTATTTACCAGATGTAGCAGTTACAAACAATATTTTAACCCAGTTTTATTCAATCTAAGAATATTTTTATAAATATATGAATTAATGGGGATTTAAACACAGACTTTCAAGCTCCCTATAGTCATCGACTCTATCCAATATAACCAATACACATGAGCATATACATGTGAAAAAGATAAATGATCTCAAATACATGCATTTCATGCTAATTCAGAAGTCATCAGTTGGTCTGGATCATCATCTCTCACACCCATATATATAATCAGCACTCAGTTTTATATTAAATAGAAAATCTGCAGACTTTAATGGACAGGCTTCAATCCTCTCCACTCTTAAACTCTCCAGCCATCCATATCATAGAAAATCTGATGATGGATTGTTCAAAGTCCTTGATAATGCCAAGATTATAGTCATACTCATGTTGATCTTAAGTTAATCTGACCCCTATGTCAATATTATGATATTAGCATTATAATATTGATATTATCAAGAGTTTTGAACATTTCCATCATAACTGAACACTGATTATATATATATATATATATATATATATATATATATATATATATATATATATATATATATTGAACCAGCACTCATTAGTTGGTCTGGATCATCAACTCCCATATATATATATATATATATATATATATGGGAGTTGATGATCCAGACCAACTAATGAGTGCTGGTTCAGTATGAAATACATATGTTGGAGAGCATTCAACTTTTTTTATATTATGTGGTCATGAGTATTAGTTATATTAGATAAAGTGGATGATTCTAGAGGCTTTAAAGTCTGGGTTCAAATCCCCTTTAACTAAATCTAGGTTAAGTATATACATTATAATTGTATTTCAATATTAAATATATGAATTGTAATTTGGATTGCTCTAAACTGAACATATAAAATATATCTAGATACTTTTTTTCTCAAAAAGTCAGTCACTTCTTTGAATTTATCTCAACTTTTCAGGATTATTTGTGAAGAAACATTTAAAGGAAATTTTTTAATTTAATGAATTGTAGGAAGAAAAAGTTCAGATCCAACTATAAATTTAACTGGATTTGATCTTTCTAGACCAGCTACTTATCTAATACTTGTGGATACATCTCCTGGGTGAAATCTCTGTAGACTTTTTATAATATTTTATTAAGTTCATATGCTAAATAAATAATAAGTAGAAAATATATTATATGTATTACTAAAATTGGCTTTCATGCTTTTTAAATTAGAGGTTAGTTATTTTTTGACATTTGTAAGTGGTATAGTCTTATTGTAAGATAAGATCAGGTAAAATCAGATGTTACTAGGCAACAAACAGAAATAGTCATAAAAATAATTAAATAATTAATCATTTGGAAGCTCACGTGATAAATAAGCACCAAATATGATAGTTTGATCACTTATCCTCCCCATTAATACTGCACTAAACCCCCAAGATTGGTATAAGTATATGAACCATATACCCGCATATAGAAAAGTTAGGTAAAGTCAAGACATTCTTTAGTAGAATATTATCTTGGCCTTTAATTTTGTATATTTTCACAAAAACATCGTAAATGAATTTTCATAAAAAGAAACGATTGAATAAATAGATATGTTTAAAAGTAAAATTATAAATCTTGCACAATCTATTTTTATTTTTAAAAGTTTAATTTTGATTGAGTTTACTTTAATAATAAAACACTTAAGACAGTCCACTTAATTATAAGAATATAAAGCAGATGAGTAATTGTTTCCACATATATTTCTGAGCAAAATAAAAGAAGCATGTATGTCATGCAAGGGTGTTATGAAGTAATGAATATATACTTTACAAACCCGCAATCAGATATTTGAATCTATGGAAACTTGTAGATAATCTGTTAATAAAATGATGGACAGAAAATATTTAGTTTCTCCTTTTTCTGATGATTTACATATAGCTAGCAAGACAACAATTTTACTCTTTTTAATAAGGGAATAAATAAAATCAGAAAATCTTTCGTTCCGGTAGTAAGCACATAACTAATTTAGCTAATTAATTCAATACTGGACAAGAATCGAATTTATCTATATTCAGGTAGAAAATAAAACTTTTTTTTTTTAAATTCTTTTTTATAGCTGGAACATAGATGGTCAACAAACATTGGTCATATAGTGGATATTAGTTATTGTTAGCTAAACAGTAAAATACCAGAAATCTCTTTTGCCAGATGTACAACACATAGCTTATACATCTAGACAATTAAGCACTCCTTAGAAAATTGATATTTATTTTTAGCTAGGAAATAAAAAACTAAAAATCCCTTTTGTTGAATGATTATTATAAAGCTAATCAGAAAACAGATATCTAATTGCTTTTTGCTAGAGTAAAATGAAAAAAACAAAACAGATATTCTTTGCTGGTAAGAAAACATTATTTGGCTTTAATTAGTTACTGGATAAAATAACTGACATGTTATCACTTTATTATCTTGGTGAATATTATTGGCGCTTTAAATAATAGAGAAACTTTTGCCCTATAATGGGCCATTTAAAATGGATTCTTTACCTATGCCATTAGCAGTCTTTCATAGGTAAGGATAACACTTGATATCAGAAGGACAAAAAAGAGATAAAGACAAAGAATAAATCTTAGAAGTTTTTTCAAAGATATCACAAATCAAATTGGGTCAATAAAAATAGCTGTATTCATAAACTTTAATAATGTGTTGAACTATTTCCGTCATCCATCATTAAATGTTGAATGTGTAGAAAATTATAAACTTTTTCAAATACAAACAACTGTCAGTAACAACACATAAGTTACTAGATAACACAAGTTAGTAGATTATACAACATTTCGAATGTTATTACTCTCCACTCGTCATCACAAATTTTCAGGAATTCCTGAATTTATAAAATTTTCATTTTTTTTTTGGTATTGAGTTTAACTCTTATGTGGTTTAGGTAGTGGATAAGTAGATGAACTCAAGAACTCACTGCTTCACCACTCAATTTCAGTGTTTGATCTTTTATAAATTTCTGAGCAACAAACCATTTATTTTATATACCACTGAGTCTATAACTAATTTTATATTTTTCAGACTTTTTAATTTTTTATTTAAAATTCTTTACTACCTTAAAACCAAGATTAATTCTGACTATATTTTTATTAGGCAAGACTTTTTTAAAAATAAATGTATAAAAAATAGAATTCGATATTTTCAAAAAATCTAATTTTATAATAACAACAAAAACATTTAATAAATTTAATGTAGATTTTTTTTTTGCCTATTTCAGAAGAAAATGAAGTTATATCACCAGAGAGGAAAAATGTTTGTTACATTCGGATCACATTTTCTATCTTACAGAATTATTAATATCAATAACAATTGTTTGTTTGTGTCAGGTTTGCAATGAATAAAAATGTCACGAAATAACGTCAGAACCTAAAAGCAATAAAATAACTTTTATTTAACTATTTTATTATATACTTCTATGTGTCTAGTCTTCTTGTATGTCTGATAATACGAAACATTTTGTGTGAATAGACAAAATCTTCCAAATCTTGTAATCAATTGATTGAAAATGATCTTATATATATGAGCTCTTCCAAAGATTAAAAAAAAGATATGGGGAGCAATTTTTATATAAATATTATTAACATCAGCAACCACTTGCACTGGATTGGAGAATTTTTTATATCCGAAAAGAAGAAAGCCAATAAAAAATAGTAGTAGTACTAGCTTTTATAATAATAATAGTAATAAATCAATACGAGTTATATTATATATACCGAACTCTAAGATGTAATTAAAGGGGATTTGAACTCAGACTTTCAAGCTTTCTTCAGTTATCCATTCCATCTTATATAACCAACACACATGACCACACACATGTGAAAAAGATAAATGATCTCCATATACATATTTTGTATTGAACCAGTACTTATCAGTTGGTCCAGATCATCATTTCCCTCGCATATATATATAATTAGTACTCATTTTTATGTTAAGACAGCCAATCTTCAAAATTTAATGGTCAGGTTCAATCTTCTCCACCCTCCAACTCTTCAGTCATCCTCACCATTGAAAATCTGATGATGAAATGCTCAAGTTCTTGTTGATGCCGGTATTGTCATCATACCTATGTTGACCTTAAGTCACTCTGACCCCTCATATATATGAGCTTAATATGTCAATTTAAATACATTGAGGGATTAATTAAAATTCATAATAATAATAATAATAATAATATTGAATCATAAACATTTTCGCTTTAACAGGAATACATAAGTTAATATTAAAATAGTAATAAGTATAAAATTATATATTATAAAAAAAACACATCATCATCATTATTATTTTCAACCATTCTTGCTCCATTATGGAATGAAAGTCTCTCCAAGTTTAATTCAATTTCTCCAACCTCTACCCTTCCTGTTTTTCAATTTCTAGGCTCACTTCTTCTCAACATACCAGAAAACTTCCTTATTTCATCCAACCATTTCACATGTGCTCATTTCTAGGTCTTTTAAATATCTTGAAAATCCATTTTAAGATTTTAACTGTTTATTATCAACTCTTCTATAAATATTTCCATTCCAGTTCTACTTCAGAAATATTTTTTCAATGATAACAGTAATACCTGCTTGATGACTCACCCATTTACTTTGTCTTCAAACCCTTTTTACTAATTCCAACATACATCTATCTTTTTTTATTGAGTAGTATAAAGTGTCTACATTGTTTTTGTGTTAAATGTCCCATAAGCAAAAACTGATAAAACACATTTATTAAAAACCTTCCCTTTTCAAACATATAGGTATAATTCCTTTTAATATTAAATTATTTCTGCCACAAGCACTTCATCCAAGTTTAATTCTATGATTAATTTGATTTCATAACATTTCCATCTGCACTAATAATCTGACATAAGATATTTATAATAGTTAACTTCTTCTAATTCACCATTACCAATTGTTGCTTATTTCTTTTGAAAAAATCCATTCAACATTACTTTCGCCTTTTTAACATTTATCTTTAGTCCTAGTTTTTTTACTTTGGTCTGATAAATCTTGTGACATTTTCTGAAAGCTCTGAATAATTATTTGCAAAAATAATCTCACCATTTGCAATATCTAGATGTCTTAAATAATCTCCATTTTCTTCTACATCCTTAGTTTTCTATTTTTATCCATAAAATATTTGTTGTAAAATCTGAAAAATGTATGGTAGATAAGGAATCATCTGTTATATACTTTTTCTCAATGTTAATAATCTTCATAGTCATTTCTATTGTATTTTGATAAATATTCTTCAGAATGTGACAATATCCTCGATCCATATCTTGATGATCCAATGCTTTAGTCATTGCAGAATTGCTTATGGAATCAAATTACTTTTCATAATCTACAAATTGAAAGTATAATGGCAACATATTCTTCTCTCAATATTTGGATGTGATCCACTGTGCTAAAACCACTTTTAAATCCAACTTGTTCTTTTGATTAACTAAAATCCAAAGTTTATTCTAACAAGTTATATTTATCTTAGTAATAATTTTGTATAGAACTGATAATAGACTGATAGGTCTCTAATTTCTAATATTTTCTTTATCATCTTTCTTATATATCGATATTACTATTAAAATAATTGGTAATCTGTATCATTTTGACATTGCTATATATCTTTGCCAACCATTTTTTTATTTCTTTATCTGCTTTTTTAAAGATATCAGTTATAATTTCATCATTATGAGGGGCTTTACATTCACATACATTCAACTACATGTCTTACTTCTTTATTTAAAATGCAGGACAATTCAGAAGAGGTAGTAATTGTAGGGGATGCTTTGTTGTTTTTTTTTGTCCTTTATTGTTAGATGATTCTTTATAGAACTTTTTTACACAATTCTTTGTGTCATTTCTTTGTTTAGTAATAGTTTCATCTTTTCTTCATATTACAGATATAAGTTTTCTACCAATGTTAAGATATTACTTTACATTTTTGAGACTCTTATTCTCTTCTATAGCTTTTCTTGCTAACAATTATATTTTTTTGTAATCATTTTTTTTTTTTACTATTTTACAAAACTTTAGATATTGAATTCTTATTAATAGTTTATTTTTGTATATTTTGATATTACTTTTTTCTTCCCATATTGTTTTGTCTCAGCCAAAAATTTACTAATAAATTGCTGCTTTTTTGCACCAGATTTTTTTTTTTTTTGCAGTTCTTATGAGTTTAAGTTAGGACTATCAATTGTAAGTGCTGTTTTTCTTATTAATTTTTGTCTTTTTAGTTTTGCATTAACAGATATTTTACATCTCACTAATCAATTATCACTACTTGTAATGAATCTATTAAGAACATTACAATCTTGAAATATATATTTTCTATTAGCCAATAGATAAACCAATTTTGTTATTCTTTCGTTTGGTTGTTTTCATATGTATTTCTGCATAGCAATTTTTTTTATAAAAAAGAATTCATAATATACCCTTTTATTTTTTTTAGAACACTTCACAAGCCTACATTGTCATCACTTCTAATAACACAATCAAATTTATCCACAGCTCTTTCATCCTTCAATCACCAATTCAAGCATCAAAGTATTTTATGGTAGTTTTAAAATGTTATTTAGTCTAATTAAAACAAATATACATCCATATAAAAATTCTCTATTTCTTCATTACAATGAGGGCTTATTGGGGTGTAAAGTTGAATTATCTGCATTTGGTATCATCCCTTAAATTCAGTAACTAATTGAGTAACTAATCTTGACATTCTGGCTGATAGCCCATTCACTTTTTATTGATAATAAACCCCAGTCCAATTGTTATTGCAATATCTGTGCCTTTATAATAAAGTACATATCTTTTATTTAAATCAATTATCTCTTAACCTGTTTTCATAACTTTCAAAATCCAACAATAGCCTATAAAATGTTAGTTTTTCTTCCAATCTTTTTTCACTTAAAAGTGGTCTACAACTGCAAGTATCTAACTAAAGTATCATCAATTAGAAGTCAAGATCCATAGCACTCTTTACCCTATGGCTATCCCTGCTGCCTTTTCCAGCAGCTTTACAACTTTGTGATCTAGCCATTATTGTGAATAGAAATTCTTCTGCTTTTTAAAATACCCAACTGATATTTTAGTTAAGAGCTATCAAGCAACTGAAAAGACTATGATGTTTCTTGATTTTAAACTCAGAGGTAAAACTCCAATAAACTCATCAGCTGGATGATGTGTGATGTTTATCAACCCATTTTGTTTACACACTATAAAAATAATTATATACAAATAACAACTGCATTGATACGAACATATGAAGTGAACAAATTGCCCTCTTTGTTTATTAAAAAATTCAAATAGAACATAAAAAGACTTACTGTATATCATTATATACATAGTATAGCAAATTATTTTTAATTATAATTTAATTCTTTTGTTGATGTTATTTAATGTGGTCTATTCTTGTTCACCCATAAAAAATTATCTTGTCAATTAGATTCATCAAATAGAAAATGATCATTAGATATTTTATTTTTTTTATATATATATATATATATATATATATATATATATATATATATATATATATATATATTGTAACCTAGTGTTAGTGACACTTGGTTTATTTGCATTATTTCCACAGGAAAAATAATGCAATCCTTTTCTAGGAAATAAAAAAGTAAAATAATAATAATATTAAGTGATTAATAAAATATGCTATTTACTCACTTTAACGTGTTTTAAGCAAATAACTAAAAAATTTAGTAATTTGATGTCATTTTGAAGAAGAGCATGAATAATTTAATTAAAATATTAACCATAAGAGCAATTTAATATAGTATAAAAGCACATTTATAAACAGTATTGATTTTGGTGGGTGGGGAGAGTGATGAGTATCTTATCATAAAACACCATAACTCTGGTAATTTTAAATTATTTTGGATAATAATGTAGACAGATTATACATCACTAATAAACATTGTTAATTAAGTTATTTATTATTTTCTTATTTGTCAAATTACTTTGTAATTCATTTAAATCATACGGAAAATTAACTGTAATAATTTTTTCCTTTCTTTGTTTATGTATAATTAAATGTTATTTTTCTGTAAGAGGTGCTAAAACAAGACGCCAAAAATTTTGAAGAAAGTTTAGTCTAACTTTAGTTTACAAGGAGGAAGCAGTACTGAAATTGGTAACAAAATTTTTTTATTTTTAATTGCAGAAATAAATATAAGTCCATTAAATTTTTAATAATATCATGGTTGCTAATCCTATTTGATAAGATATTCTGTTTTCTGGTGCCATCTACCTATTTAAAGCTTTTTATATGCAAAAATATACTATCGTATGCTAAAGTTCAAAATGACGGTATTGACTACAGTAATCACGGAAAGCGTCATTATATTTAAATTAAGCAATATAAGTAATTTCCAGGAAATAAACAATTATTTGTTAACTTTACCTTATTTAATAATCTTTTCATGGTATAAAAGAAAATTATAATTAAAAGAAATATTATAAAAGCCAAAGGAAGTTAACGAGAAACATTTGCACTCTTCTAAAAGAATGTCTGCGTTTGAAAATAATGTAAGTTCCCCACGTTAAAATAAGTTTTATTCACTGAAAATTATCTAAAAATAATATTAATGATCAAGGATATTTACTTATGCACCTGTATATTTTTTAAAAAAGAAAATATAAATTTTCTCAAGGCAAATATCAGAAAATTTGTATGTGTGCATTTTACAGAGAATTCCTTATTAAAGACAAATTACAATTCCTAGAGTAGGAATAAAAACTACAAACATTAGTGACTTAATTATAACTATAAAATAATATGTTATATTATACATCAATTGGAGTTGTTAAAACTTCATATCCATGTAAGTCAGCTGCAGTCCTTATAATAATAATATTTTGGAAAATTTGGTAGTTTATTCCTAAGCCAGCTAGCTAAAAATGATACGTATCGCCAATAGTAAAAAGAAAAGAATTGTATATGTGATCGTCAATCGTCAAATATTCGTCATGTTAAAATATGTATTGTTTTCTTGGATCCTAAAATTATAGCAGTTAATTCAAGGAAGAGTTAACATCCAATGCTGCTATGTTTTCTTTGCCTAATTTATTAATTGCACCAGAATGGAGGCAACTTTTATATAAATGAAATACTAACTACGAATGGATCAAGTTCTTCATCTAGATAAATTGCCCAACGGAAAAACATTTTTCTAATGAGATAATAATCAATTGTTAAGTAATGATTTTTTTTTTACTAATTTGTAAAATTATGTGTATTTTTTTTTTATTATATCAACAGGTTAAAGGCTGTATAATCAAGTAATATTTAAATGACCTTGTAATCATAAAGGTATGTTTTCATATACTTATTCTAGGCTAAATTTATATTCGACATAAAAAAAAAATTTTTTTTTTATAAAATGTGTTTACTTATGATATGCATTATGGATATAAGTTTATATGTTAGATGTGTAAAAGAAGAAAAATTTAGATACTTAATAGGTAAAATATCTAGTTAAAATTATCAGAAGTAATTAAAGAGAAGTGCTATACAGGATACTACTTATTTAAAGTTTGAAACAAATTTATACTATGTTAATTGCGGAACTTATTCCCAATTATTCTTTATTAACGCATTCACTTAATTTAGTTCAAGATAATATACTACCAATTACTTGTTGAATGTTTCTTTGGCAAAGGTGAAAATTATTATGGTTTATTCTGTGTTATCCATTGATTTCAGACGTTGATCTAAATATACCTCGGAACATAAATTTAGTGTAATTAGTGTATTTGCTTGTCTTGCCCCGATATAGCATCAATATATGCTTAATATTCGCGTTAGTAATAATTGTAATGTATCTATTTTGTGGGATGGAAAATGATCTCCCCAAAAGCTTTATTTTCCATGAGGGGAATAGATAAATCTAGTATTCCGATCGGTTTATAACCCAAGTGATCGCTTCTCAGAGTTAGGACGATCAGTGATTTATATCGTATTTAGTGTATTTCATTCGTTAAAATCCCAGGAGAGGATTATATTTGGTGTGTGTTCCTATTATGCCCAAGTAAGAGGCAAGGACCCATCAAACTATTTTAATGTAGTAGTTAAATCTACAGACCTTTGGTGTTATTCCATATTCCTCATGAGAAAATAGAGATAATTCCACCACGGAAGGTGTTGAATATTGTGCTTTGTTTAGAAAGTTATGGCAAGATAACGGGTATATTGGAGGTTAATTCCTCAAGATCCATTTAGTAAAATTAGCGTGCTAGTATATAGGATCAATGTCTGGATTGTGCTGCAGAATAGTGCTGGTAATCCACACGTAAGTCAATGGAGAGAGTAAGTTTAAAATTGCGTGATTTAGAAATTTTTATTTGCCAATGGAGGATTCAAATACCAGGTTTAATTCGGGTTAATGATTAAGTAGCACTCACAATATAACTGATACTGAGGAGTACAATGTGTATAACAACTTCAGTTGTTATTAAGGTAAATATTAAAATAATAAGTATAACTTTTGATAAATAACCCATAAATTATAATAAGTTATTTAAATAAAAACTATCATTTAATTAAAGATATGATAATAAAAATCGTTTGTACGCATTGCCTAGAATCAGATTATTTTTATTTTAAAACAAATAGTTAGTTTATAAAGTTAAGCAGCCGTTCATATAAGATACACTAAATGGATGAGTTGATGTATCGATAATAATATTTATTTTGTTATATTCAATTTGCATAAATGTAAAAAGAAGATGAAGAAGTAGTTCGAATCCAAGTCTAAAAGTATAGACGAATTAATGTTAGTTCTATTTTGTTTTATCCATATGGGATCGAATAAATTGTATATGTTTGTTTATTATGTTAATCATAAAGGATAGTTGTTAAACTGTAATAATAAATTATAATCTTGTTCAAATTTAATAATAAATTATAGTCTTGTTACAATTTGTTTTGAGTCATTTTTCCTATGTGCTAAATAAAAGTGTATTGGCATAATACTTGCAATACTTTCTTGAGTCCAAAATAATTTATGAAATCTTAAATTCAATACACCAGATAGACAATTGTAAGCAGATCAGAATATTTCATTATAGTTTACTTTAATAAGAATTATTTATGGAATTGAAAACTTCAGACCAAGACATTTTATTTTATGTGTGTGTAAAAATCACTTTATTCCCAAACTATTAGGTTTTGGTTGCACATTGTTCCATACACTTTTAAGTGAAGTGTCTGAGTAATAAATCATAGTCAAATTATTGTGTTGTCATGGATAATGGAAGGACACAAAAGCACCCTTGTCTTTTCATCATTCCGACTGAGATTCTGGATAAAATGGCTGTATTATTCAAAATTATGCGTTGTTATTAAATATAGTTATCATCTCGTTAAATATTATAATAGTTGATATGTGGATGAAGACACATGGAATTTAAATAAGATAAATGTTTCCTATGAGCCGACCAGAATGTCAGTCATATGCGACAACACAATACTGCCGAGCATTTTATTAAATATAACAGAGAACCCTGAGATTAGTGTCATTATTATAAGTACTCTTAAATTAAGAATTGATTCATTATGATCAATATTACAAGCGTAGCATGATTAAAGAGATTGAAACTTCTGATTGTATAATAATAAAATATTGAGATCATATTGGCAAATTAATGAATGTTTTGTTTTAGTCAGTAATATTAACAATGACATGAAATCATCATCATCATTGTCGAACAGTGCAAGTACTTACAGCTCAGAGAATGTGTTTTGGATAGAGAAAGAATGTTAGTTTATTCTAAATTTTATTTTTAAATTTATTTTATTAATGATAATTTTTTTTTATTCTATCTCTGTCTGAACTGCATATCACTGTAGCTGAATTAATATAACTAACCAAACGTCGAGCTATATTAGATAAAAAAATATAGGGTTTGCTACCTGTCCTAGAAGGAAAAGTTTATTTATTTCCGAATTCTCTTTAATAGAATTAGGCTTTCCGAAGTGAATTCGCTCTCATTTATTTCCATAGTCGTCGCCGTTATGATAGGTTAGAATATATATATAAACAAACAAACCAATGGAAATAATGGATGAATTAAAATATTTTCCCTGGTGGTTCATGTCCTTTACTTTTTAAAAGGAAAATGACTACCTTCTTGTCCTTTTAACTATGAATACAGGTGTCTGGAAGCTTAAGAAATGGGTTGCAGTTTAGAAAAAAAAAGCTTACAATTCTTGTTGTTTTCTTTTGGATCTGTGTATGCATTATGGATGAACTCTATAATTCTTAATAAGGTTATCTTTCATTCATGTATGTTATCATTATATAATAAAACCCTTAAAACATTCAGGTTAATCTTCACTATATGTAATAATTAGCTGATGATGGAATTATCCAGATGCATCACTTGTTATATGATAAATGGCTAAAGTTCAATGAAGTGAAATAATGAATATTATTTAAAGCATTATCTTAGAATATTTTTAAATAATGGTTTGAATGGTAACTTTTAATATGTTCAGTCCACCTTGTCTGGGATTCTGACAAGATTAATTGGAAAGACTGAATTTTCACGTGAATACTATTAAAATTAAGGCAGAACTTAGTGGTCATTCTAAATGCCTATTTTATGCCAAAGTTTCTTGTAATAATATGAAGATATAAATTTAACTTACATCGGTAAGCTTATGAAAAGGCAGTTAGTTATGTATTAGAATTATGAAGAGCATTAGCCTGTGAGTTTGGAACACAACTTGAAAATGCACTAAGAGATTGATTCATGTGCACCAAGAAAGATCATGCATTAGATTCAATGGATATTGTGATAATCACTACAAATAACAAGCAACTGGAAAAGAAACAAAATTGTTACCATCGCAAAAAAAAATATTTTATCGGTCAGTGTTTGTATGTTAATGCTAGCTGTTTTTTTCAAACGCATCATTTATGTTACAAAAATGATAATGGTTTATCCTTTAAATAAAAGTGTCAGTTAAATAGCAAAATATTAAATCAAAATGCATATAATGAGCAAAGTGATGCCCTAGTTTTTTAAAAAAATAATTTATCATTAATGATACTTCCATGGCAGTGAAAATTGATTCTGGCTTAGCCATTTCCATTGTCTCTATTAAATGTTGAACAAGAGTAACTAGAAATCAGAAAACCCAATCCCAAATTAATCTATGATTATCATGACAAATGAGTTAACAATCCTGGAAAAGGCTTAGGTCAACATCCAAAAAGGGATCTGAAAATCTATAATTGCCATTACTTGGGTTCATTAAAAAGCATTACTTGTGTCTGTGAAAAAGCATTGTAACTTAATAGATTGAGATTTGTTAAACCAATGAGTTACTTGCTGAATGAGATGGGTCATTATCAAGGAATTTCCATTAGTTTATTTGTAAATAAATAAGTTTGATCTGTTGCTGATGTCAATCAATACCTTTTTTTCTTTAAAAACTAAAGTTCTGAGGAATTGGATATGTTGCAAATTGAAAGAGTGATTGAACTGGTATGTCATTTTGAATGGCCTACTCCAATAGTAGCCATATTAAAAAACAATGAAGAGGTAAGAGCCTATTAAAATTATCATCAAATATTAAATAAAGCTTACCTTCTGATAATCAGCCCTTTTTCAGTTAAACAGGTATCTTCTACTTTATCTGGAGATAGATTTTTTCTAGAATATATTTCTGACATGCTTATATCTTCAACTATCAGTAAATGATAAAGCATCTCTCAATTATAAATCATGAAGGACTTTATAATCAATATCCATTTGATATTTCAGTGGTTTCTATCATATTTTAGTACAGTAGTGACTAACATTTTTATATTTGCAACTTCTTTCTTCAGATAAAAATTTGACATGAACTGTTATTTGCATTTAATATGCTTAAATTATGAATATATAAGGATAATTATAATAAAATGATAATAGTTTTAATTAAAATGCAAATAAATATTTCCTAATACATTTGTATTAAACACATACAATTTGAAAAAAAAATGAAACAAATCATATATTTACACAAAAACCTATGATACATTCAAGACATTTTATTTTTATATGATTTTTATGTATAATTATTGTGAAAAAAAATTATGATTATTCGAAAATTAAAGAGAATTTCTTAAATATTTAATGACCCCAATATATTTTTATGTGATCTCTTAGATGGCATGCTCGTGAGTTGTGCACCACTTTTCTAGTAAATAATTGATCAGTTAGTCCTGGTGCCAATCCATATTTCGATGATTTTCTGCTAATGATCTGAAATAAAGAGCAATTGTTGGAATCCACCAAAAAGATTTTAAATAAATTTATGAAAATAGGAATTAAATAGTATAAGAAATGGATTCAAAGTTATAAGGACAAAATAAAGGCTTTTTTTAATATATCAATTCCCACTATGAAAATGGATCTTTAGGCATTCCTTGGATGAGTCAAATAAGAACTTCATTCAGCCCAAAATAAGTTTCCAAATCACTGTATCAATTTCTAGATAAAAAAGCTGAATAGATAGATATGGCATATTTAATAAATTCAAATTGTTCATAAGGTAAAAGTAGTAATAACTAATAAAAATGGGCTTATACATTATAATCCAAATATAGAATTAAACCAAACATGCAGTATTTTTCCAGTTGGCATTAGAGCATTGTTAGCCTACTGTAACAAAAATGAGAGTGATATATCTATTGCTGTCACATCTTATACATTGGCCAAGTCTGAAACAAATATTTTTCAAAGAGATGGAAAGATTCTTGCATTATTATTAAATGTTGAAAATTTTTACTAATAAGTGTAGAGAATATCATTCACTTTACAAAGTGATTATAAACCATTATTAAGTGTATTTGATGCTAAAAGAGGATTACCCCAGTACATCCTACCTTGCAATCTAAGATGATTTAAATTGAGAAGCATATGAGCTTTAAACTTTATTATGTAGAAGAAAAAAAAATCCCACATGTTACTGCACTCAGTATATTACCTTAAAAACACAACTCATATAGAAGGAAAACCATTAATATTATATAATCAATTTAGATAATAAAAATCAAATAAACAGTAGAATGATAACTCACTGGATACAAAATGAACAAAGGCATCAGCATCTCAGTAAATAAATATATACCAAATAGCTAATTAATAAACCACAATATCATATAATACTAAATCATCCATGCACTTTACTACTGTTACCCAATGCTTTATTTACCACCCTCTGTTATAGTTTACAGTTTTGATTGCCCCAACAATCTTCTTCAGAATTTTTATATCTCCTAACTTCAACTGCAACACAACAGATATATAAAGCATTTTGGGTAAGAAGTCATGAATCATTATTTAGAAGAAATTATGTTAATAAAATTGTAATACCATCCAGAAGACACAAACATATATTAAAGTTTTTGCATTATATTCACTCTAAATATCAAAATGAAAATACACATCACCTTTATGTCTGATGGACTAATATAGATTAGGGTTTAGAATTTTGTATACACCATTGCCAACAATACAAAATGAATTAAATTATGTCCAGCTAAAATGAAAGACAATCATTGGCCACAAGTAACAGAACCCTGTAAAAGAATCCATTTGCACCTGGCAGAACCATTCTAAATAATTAGAAGTCATTATTGTACTGACCTTTAATATCTCAACCACAATTGACTTTTTGATAAAAATATTTGCAACTCATGATCTTCTTTGGGCCATTGTTACTGATAATGGAACAGCCATTATGTCCACCCAATTCAAAGATTTCTAAAAGAATAAAAATAATCATTTATTGGTACTGTTATTCTATCCAGAGAATAATGGGCAAGCTGAACATTTGGTACAAGAGGTTTAAAATAATTCCCAGAATAAAACAGCAAATGATTGGAGCATGTAGTTTGAGGAAACAAGGTTATCCATTCTCCTAAATTTATCATCAAAGAAAGTAAAGCATCAAATTATGACCACTTTAAAATTAGTAAAAAAGTTTTATATCATATATACTCTGGAAAAATCGGATCCCAGCTACAATCATGGCCTGGAAGAGACATGAAAATCCTTGATAAACTTTATAAACAGCATAAGGATTGGCATGTTAAACATGTAGAAGTAAACAGTATAACCAGACCCCACAAATCAGCAAGATAGCAATCCTACTAGAATTGGCAACCAAACTCTTGCCTTATCAAAATTTGTCCAACATCAGAATTAGAGATAATAACCAATTCTAGTATAAAGAAAGATGGCAATTTAACCACTACTAAAAAAAGCAGCAAAAATAATAATCTGTCAAAGCATTTGTTAGAGTATGTTATGTCAAAATAAGTAATTTATTTCATCTAGGGCACCAGGAATGTTATGAGCTATTCATGTTACTTTTAAAAGACAAATTCAACATTTGAATTCGACAAAAAGAAAATGTCTATTTTTGTATTATATACATATTTCATTAAAATCAATCAACACTTAGACAATCCCAATATGAATAACAATCAACAATTTCAAACTGTTGTCAAAGCAAGCATTTAACAATAAAGGTGGAATTCCTATATATATATATATATATATATATATATATATATATATATATATATATATATATATATATATATATATATATATATATATATATATATTGTTGCATTTCCTGCTTGCGTCCAAGTCTTAGGGGCTTTAATTTGTCAAATACTGCCTTGCTTATTTTTAAAGTCTTAGAGGCAACAATTATATATCAGTAAAACAAAATACTGCCTTGCTCTCTCTGGAGTCTTAGAGGCGAAATATTATGTATCAGAAAAATTATGCCTTGCTCTCTCTGGAGTCTTAGAGGCGAAATCATGGCAGGCCTACTGTTAACTGCTTCATGATAAAACAACTGATATTATAATCTGGGTTGGAGCAGTGAATGAGATAAATCAATCACCAGTGGCATGAATACATCACATTCTCAAGGCAATGACAAAAATTCTCCATCCATCATCACAACCGTAACACAACCAACCAAACTCCAACAATCAAATATCCAATCCAACCTCCAAAATCATAAATTTTCTATAACACAAACTTTTCAAATATGAACAAAATTATTATTCCACACTTCAAGGCTATTAATATTTCTATGCTTATTTAATTGATAAGCAAAATATATAAAAAAAACAGTGTTATTAACTTTAACACATTATAAGTTGTGATATCATTATATTTTAAAAATTGAAACTAAGCTCTATAATGACTGTATTCATTTATCATCATCAAAAATGCAATAACAGTAATCATCATCATCTAAACATCAGGCCAAAATATTTGTATACACTAATAATAAAAAAATTGCACAGAAAAAAAAAATATTCTTTTTTTTTTTTTTTTAAAACTATACATCTGTCATCACTATATACTACCCATCTCTCATGTATGTGGGGTATTTCAAGCCATTATTTGGCTTATTTCGAGCCCTAGTTGGTGCGCCATTTGTAACAATATTTATAAATTATACATCTGTCATCACTATATACTACCCATCTCTCATGTATGTGGGGTATTTCAAGCCATTATTTGGCTTATTTCGAGCCCTAGTTGGTGCGCCATTTGTAACAATATTTATAAATTAATATAAATATGTATTTGTAATTATTAAATTAATATAAAAGATATGTATTTGTAACTATAATTTGTAACTATTTTAATATGTCACATTTGTAACCATAATAAATATTTAGATAGGGGAAATTATTAATTATTAGATATATGCCTATCCAATCTGTACCATTTGTAACTATATTAATTCATCATAGCATAGATAAAGAAATTATAGAATCACTGTGCCACTTGAAAATATCAGCATTAAAGATTCTTGGTATTTATTTATATATTGGGGCAGTCATTTGAACAATAAAACATACTGGCCATTGTCATCTAATAAAAATAATATTAAATATAGCAACTGAATAAAAGTACCCACTGTGAGATTCCTGGAGTGCCTTATGCTTATCTCCAATACTAGGTTCTTCTAACAAAGAATCCTTCCTATCCTTCTTTCCAAATATATAAGACCATTCATGGTCATATGCACACACGGGTGCTATTCATGACAACTTATAAAAAAATATATTTTATAAAACTAATATTATGAAGTTGGAAAGGGATGATATCACTCTTTATTCAGTTTAGCTAAGTACATGTGTTTTCCCATGAGCGCCACTAGATTGTTTTCAATCTAGATAAGTATCTATTTATAGTGTACTTGAGTTCAAACTCATTCAGTACATATTTATTACACATGACTTGGATGACTATTGAACAAAAATGACATTCTTACATTTTATCTATATTGATAAAATTACAAGATCCCAATATTACCAAAGTTTATACCATAGATCAAAGATTCTTATAGACATTGCTAGCTCATTAGCGTATATTGATGAACAGACATGTATAATCCTATTAATGGCTTCCAAACAAGCATGTGAAGACCATTATTGATATTGATGGCCATTTAACTAGATTATTTATCACAATAAAGGTAATAATGATGATGATGATGATAATAATATCATAATAATGATAATAATAGTGATATCATAATAATGATTATAATAGTGATGATGATACCAGCCATGGCTTATCAATAAACTCACAACAATAAATTCATCTTTATAAACTTATAGGCATCTATTAAAATTATCCTATTTCATACTGGGATTTAATAATACTAATGGTGATGATTGATCATCATGAATCTCTTTGCATAATATTCAATTTTCTATAAACCCCTATTTACTAAAATATATTCATTACGCTAAACATTAAATTTAATGATTATAATTTATTAATGATGATTGATGGCGATCATAACTTTTATATAGTATTATTTGAAACATTTTTTAACTAATAACATGATATCCATCTTTGATGAGGATGATCTAAATTCATGGACACAACACAATTTTAGCTTTCTATGTTGAACTATAATTATCAAAATTTGGTTATTCTCAAGCATAATCCTTAAATACTTAAATATCAACATTCTAGTTTACCTATTATTTTGCGGACGCTTAATATTTGCAAGTGATTGCTCAATATATACGAATGGTAATACTTAATAACTGCGAGCAATGATGATGAATTAAAATGATAGAATTAAGACAAAAAAAAACAACACAATATTCTTAATAATAACTCGGAAACCAATTAAGATATATAATTATATTTTATTAACACTACTACTCTTTCTTTCCTTCTTTAAAGTCAAATCGACAATTAAATAAATGGCTTATTAATATAAAAATTTATATAAGTATAAGCAAATAAACTTAATATATAGGTTTGTCATCTTTCTTGATATCTCAAAATAAGCTGACTTAAATCAATATTAGAAAAAAAAATACATATTCTATAAATGCTTATTTAAGACTTTTCTTACTCATCATATCATAAAATAAATTTCAGGTGAAACTTGTATATGTTATTTCATTTCCATTCAAATGTAATGCCCTACTTTTCAATTTACCATTTTAAACTAATCATATATAACCTATTCTTTGATGTGTTTGGATAAGCAGTTACACATTCACGCATTCGGTAATGTTAACATATATGTTTAAAATGTATACCCATAAATTACATATATAAAAATATCTTTTTCTTTTGCAACCTTATAGCGAAAGAAAATAAAATACATATATTAATTTTTAATATGCAACAAGATAAAATAAAAATAAAAAACATTATAAATGCATATATCTATAGGTTGCTCATTATCATTAACAACTGAAGAACAATAAAAAAAAAAACATTTCAACATTACAATATATAATAAAAAAAAAAAAAAATAATGAAAAATTTAAGTTTAAAGATTTAAACTATGTTTGTGCTATGTTGTGAGATATTGCAAATAACTATAGATAAACAAGTCTTTAATGTTTCTGTATCAAAAAAAGAAAATTGCTTTGACCAGTAAATTAAGGTTTACTTTTAATAAGTAAAAGAATAAAATCGGTTAAAGAAAGTTCATATTTACCCGTCTACTTTTTACTTCTTATTAATGTCCTGAGTTTGAATTTTCAGACTGCTTTTCTTTGCTCACCAACAACAACAACAACAACAAAAAAGAAAGTTATTGCAGATACTTTTAAGATAATGCTGAATCAATTGACTTTGCTTGTTTCTTCAATTCCATTATTATTCACTGTTGATTGGCTTCCTTCTACCATTTAAAAAAAAAGTTATTATAAGTACTTTGAATAAGTAGGTACCGGTGGATTTGCTTGTCTCTCTCCTTTAAAAAAAATAATTGCTGTTGACACTTTAGATGATTGAGGTAAATCAACAAAAATTTGATTTATGGCTTCAAACTTGGTTCTACATGGCTGTTATAGATTTTCTTTTCCTCCTATTTCCTCTTCTCCATTCATTCGAAGGTAATGAGCTTTTAATAAGCCAGGAACTAGAAACAAAGCATTCCATATAGCTTGTGTGGTTGGCTTCAAAATCTATCATTTTGTTGGTTATTACTGGATACATGACTTCATAGACAGATCAGCGATTTTGACTCATTCTGTATTAACCAGGAAGCAGAAAAAAATGGTTTAGCAATGCAGAGGCATAGTATTATGCATAACCAAATATGTTAATATCATTTTTATAATTATTACTAACTTCTAATAAATTCAATCTTGTTCCATTTCTCTCCTCTTCTTTAATATTGCTGGAAATTGCTTTATATCAACGCACATTTCATTTGCTCTTTTTTTTTTCAACTTTCAAAGAGTGAGAAAAAAAAATTAAAGTGTTCACTCTCTTTTAAAAAAAAATCCGAGCTTACATTTCTGCTTAAGAATAATAACAAGGAAGGACCGACTGAGTTGAGTCTCTTTAAAAAAAATTTAAGACTAACTGATCATCTCTCTAAAAAAATTTAAGACTAACTGATCATCTCTCTAAAAAAATTTAAGACTGACTGATTAAAAAAAATTGTTTCAATCATTTATATCGCGAATTTCAACCAAAGAAAAAAAAACATCTGGAAATCTTTATCTTAAAAAAAAAATCAAAGCTTCACAAGTTTGACGTCGGTCACAATCAATAAAGACTTAAAATTGATCGCTATCGTTATCTACATCAAAGCACCTCTTTTGTAAAAATAATCTTAAGATACAGATAACAACAAACCTGGAATCTATAGCCATCAGGAATAAGTGTAAAAGCATCTTTGTGTTTGTACAGATCTATTCATTGTTTCACACGTGTACAATTTTTATCTCCTAATCTAACAATCTTAATTGCCTTATTTCACACTTTTCTGATTTACTCTATTTTAACAAAATGAAAGTTAAATAAATTTAACACATATTATTTAATAAAAAAAATATTATATAATAAATCACAAAAAGAACTGCTTATTCATAATAATAAATCTATACATATAAATCTCTGTATGTATAAAAGAATAAAAAAAATTTTTTTTTTAAATAATTGAATACTATATATATCTACAATATATATATATATAAACAAACAATGAAAATAAAGATTTTCTTTTATTATTTTTAAGAGTGAAATGGTTGCGTCTTAAACTTTTATCTGCAAGTATAGCTCTCCAGATGCTTAAAAACAGTATTCAGTTTAGAAAAGAAAGATTATATTCTTGTTGTTGCCTTCTGGATGTGTGTATATGTTGTGGATAAACTTCATAATAATGGGAGATTATCCTTCATTCATGTTTAATCCTTGTGCCTTCATGTATATTATTATTGTATAATAAAACATTTAAAACATTAATTTAGGGTTAACTTCAGTATATAGAATATAAATAATAAAACAATGACAAAAAATATTTATATAAATAAATTTTTGATTATACATTTTTTGCAGCTATTAATGGTAGATTTGTTTCAAAATGAATTACTAACTTTTTCATGAGTCTTAGTATCAGCCGGGAAGCGAACCCGCTAACCCGGCACAACTACTTGTAAAGGTGCTGTGCTGTTAAATATATATGATTCTCTTAACAAGTGAATAGACACTTTTAATTTTTTCTTACATCCAATAATATCAACGTTTCTATGAACTAATTTTTTAAACATTATCATGTCTTTAAGCATTCTTCCGACATTTAAACTGTCTCCCTTTATTAATATAATAAATCTTTTCCCTACATTAAAAACTCTAAATTCTATATGAACTAATCCCAGATTTCGTATAGTAAATCATATTCGAACATATATTTAATATAGGAAAAATGAGCTCTTCCATATCTCAACATTCATTTAATTCGTTTATAAGCTGTATTTATAATATGTTTCACCTGTGAAATAGAATTTTCTTCAATCGTGAAACTATAGGCCTCTATTTGATTTTATACATATTTAAAGAATTATTGAATGAATAATTGCTATTTTTTAACTATATATATATATTTATTCACAGTAAAAAAAAAAAAAAGAAGTTAAAATACATTTAAAAAAACAATTAATTTTTTCATACTTTTATTATTATTAAATTGAAGTAATGATTTTTTTAAAAAAGACAGAATAATATTACGAATTATACTAATTAAATTTAAAAAGGTTTTGTTTTTACTAAAGTAATTAAAAAATACAGATAAGGTTTCAAAAAAAGAAACTCTAAAAATGCTGTATTGTGTGTGTGAATATATATACACACTATCACCTTATTTATATTATAAGATTTAAAGTATTTTCTTGCATATATACTGATAGTAGCCAACTTGATGCAGATATATGTACAGGGAAGCCACGAATTACACTATATTTTGTTCCATGCTTCCCTCATATATAAATGCATGTAGCTTATAATAGCTGATATTAATGAACATTGTCAATATAGAATATGCTTTATTTATTGCTCAGCAAGTGAGTATAATGCAGACACTTTTTTATATGTACATATAAATAAAATTTTAAAAAGTAATAAAATACTTTTTAATACTAAATAGAGGGGACATTTATATTTTATTAAGATGTATATTCAGTCCTGCATTCACTGAAGCAAGAAGAATAAGAAAAAAACTAACTACTGCGTTTTTACTTTTAAAATAAAATAAATAGTAAAATGTCTGACTTAATATTAAATACTACTAGGCAATTTTCTTTTTTTCAATAATTTCTTTTATGATTAAAATTTTATGAAACTTTTAGCATTACTCTTAGAAAATTATTACACATCAAATTTAGAAAGGATACTAAAGAAAAAATAAAATGTACGTGACTTCAACTAAACTGAAGAAATTATATATATATAATTATGTATGGCAGAGAAAAAAAGCTACTTGTATGTCATAAAATATTACATTTTAATGGCCTTTTTTGCTTATTTATTTACATTTTTCTTTGAATAGCATATAATTGAACTTTCATAGTTAGACATAGGGTAGTATGTGGCTCCACTATATATAAATATAGATGAGACATTTTAAACTTACTTCACATACATATGTAAATAAACTCAGCAGTTCATTTGACATGAAAGAAAAGTATTTCAAATAATTTTAAATTTACCAAGATAGGCTTCCAGTACTTTTGGACCACACTCATAGCTTACAATAAATAATGCTATAATGTTTTATATTTGTATATATCCTTAAAAAAGACCAGTGTAAATAAACAATGAGCATTGCCTATTGCTCAACAAGCTTTGTGATAAATGCTTAGCCAGAGAGAGCATTTAAAATATCTCTTTCAGGAACCCCCCCCGCCAAACCTCTGACTATGGTTTCATGCTTTGGCACTTTTCAGAGAGGTTCTAGGATAGGTTCAAACACTAGATCTAAAAATATCAACCAAAATCCAGCATTTATCTAAAAGTTATCAATTGAGTGGGAAATCTGAAATTTTCAGACACTTACATGTCTTCAAACACAGCTATCCAACTCAATAGATAACTGTTAGATAAATGCTGGCTTTGGGTTGGTATTTTTAGATCTAGTGTCTGAACCTACCCTAGCACCTCTCTGAGGAGTTCCAAGGCATGAAATCATGGTCAGAGGTTTGGGGGGGATTCCTGACAGAGATATTTTAAATGCTTTCTCTGGCTAAGCATTTATCACAAAGCTTGTTGAGCAATTGGAAATGCTCATTGTTTATATCTCACAAGCTTAAGAGAATTGGGTCATGTGATCTCTGACTATTATTTTGACTATTTATAGTCACTGACCAGTGTAAATGTTTGAAATATTTAAATAGTCTTTAACTTATATATATATATAAATTCAATAAACAACAAAAAACAAATTTTGTAAAAAAAAATGGTAGGTGGAACTTTATTTTTAAATCTATCTTTTCATCCATCTATTCATCTGTCTATCTATCTACATATATATACAAGAATATTTCCAGTGCATACCCCTATTTGAAATAAATAATCAAATATCAAATCACCTCAAATATTACAAAATTTTCAGCTACACTCTCTGGGAAATAAACATTTAAAGACTGCATCTCAAAACAGCCAATTCAAAAAGATACCTAAGATATCTCTTTGAATTATAGATTGCAAAGATAATAAACATTGGTATCTTTTCGAATTAACTGTTTTGAGATGCTGACTCTAAACATTTAGTTCACAGAAGGCATAGCTAAAAATTTCTTCATGTTTGATGTAATTTGATAAATATTGTACTGGTCACTTCTTCACTTCTTTTGATCACCAACGATGCCACCAGGTCACTAACAACCAAGAAAATTTAATTTATGGTGATCAAAAGTTGATGATTATGAATGCTACCAGCTCGAACCAGGGTGAAAAAGAAATCTTTAAGATTGTTCAGACAATTAAAGAAAGACAACAGAAACAAACATCAACCAAACTAATTTTAAATAATTTTATGTTTATTAAAATTTAAAGTAATAAATTCCAGGTAATAGATATAATAGATTAACTTGGATTTCAAATAAATTTATCTGAGAGTATGTGAAAATAAGAAACATTGAACGCCATGGCAGATCAGTTCATTTTCTCACTTTATTATTTAAAAGGGGGATTATAATTTTTCCTGCTAGTGGCTTATGAAAATCAGTTCTAGTTTTCCAATCAAAGATTTCAAAACACAGTAGTCTTGCCAGGAATTCAACAATACAGCACAGGCAAGCATCCCTTAGTCAGAGACAGAAACAATGCAGCTAAGGTCATCATATGTCTGCATGACTGCTCATGATATATCATTTTTAAAGCAATTCAAGGTTGAATCAAATCTACAAAATAGGAAAAACAGAACAATATGCTTGATAAACCACCAGCCAAAAGACTGGCAGTCTGTAGGAAACACAAACTGGGCTAGTCTAAATGAACTATGGTAATATCAAAAGGGGACAGGTGAGCAGAACTAATAATATCTGCCCAAGTATTTATCAAGAATTGGTAATATATAAATATAAATATATAAGAAAAGGGATTCTTGATACACACTCCAATAAATAATAAAAAAAAAACTTTTAAAATCACAAATCTGTAATTTCAAAACTAGGACTATATTTCATGCAATACAAATAAAAGAATACATACAATAATTATAATATTAAATAATTGTGAAAAATTAGATAACAAGTTTACTTTTAAATTAAGTGGAGAGTTTAATTAAAGATTTATGCCCTGAGAACAATATGTAATATTTTACCTTATGGTAAAGCAAAGTCCAATGAGTCCTTCAATGATTACGTGAGAATATTTTGGAGTTAAATCATCATGTGGCTTTATCTCTTCATGGCAGCAAGTGTAGAGGCATACTTTGAAATCAGTTCTAGTTTAGGCTTTCAAGGTATGATCTGAAAGGAACAGCTTGGGATCAGGGATCCATCTTTGGGCTGGTTTATTACTGCATCTCATAGATTTGAACACCCACAATAGGTAATTTTATCATCTTGTAAAAGTGAAAGCTATAAAGAAAATGTAGGCAATAATAAATGGTCCACAGTATGTCTCATCAATAGGTAGAAAATTCATTTATCATTGATGTGAATAACAATCTTTTGAAAATATAACAGTATTGCAAACCCCATAAGAATATCAGCAGATTAATATTAATGAATAATAACAATGAACAGCAAAATAACAAAAAAACTTAATCAATACTCTTCTCCAAAAGAATCAGCAAGGTCAGGTCAAGAAGAATCTAGGTCAAGCCAAGAATAATAAGTATGAAACTTTTGGGCCATTTATATGTTCTCCTATCTCCACATCATCTTTCTTTTCTTTTTTAATTAGAAGTTTTGCCTAGGGCAAATCCCTATCTCACATTCAATCTTAATTAAAAAATTCTGACCAGGGCTCTTAAAAATTAATAGTACAAAATTAAATCTCTGCTCATTTCAAAATAAATTATAATAGATTACAATTAAAATAAAAGAAGAATGCAATTAACTTTTATTATTAAAACTAAAAGCTTTATCAAAAAAATTACAAATTTTAAATTAGAAAGTTTTGACAAATAGATATATAAGAAAAAGCAAGTGCCAAAAGAAATTTTATTTTAAACCAAAATAAAATCTATTGAAGAAAAATAAAATCATAAACTTTTAAAAATAGTTTTCATTTAACACTTTATAAAATTAAAAGTTACATTTAACATTGCAATAGAATTCCTGAAGCAGATAAAGTATCTGGTTCAATATATATATATATATATATATTGTAACCAGTTTAGTTGCATGGCACACAACAACATAGTAGTTGGGTGTGTGCACATAAATATTCTAACCCAATAAAGGAAGAAGAAAAGAGTGAGAGAGAGACTAGCCATTTCTAACCTATAAAAGAAGAGTGAGAGAGAGAGAGAGATATGATAATAAGAGTAATAATAAATCTAAGCTCAGTGGGTGGTTTGTTATATTAACATTTACTACAAAGACATGCATTAAAATATAAGGGAATTTCAAAACAATAATAAAGTGCATTTCTGTAAAGTAAACAAATAAACTAGAAAAAGAAAAAAACTTCACTCATTCCTATGTGACACTTTTGGAATATATATTTTCCCTCTATCAAAATACATTCTCTGAGTAACATAAATATTTTACATTTAATATAACATCTTCTAATAGAATCTTTCTGTATTTTCTTCCAATCTTAAGGAGCAGTTATTTATCAATTGTTTTATTGCCATGATCTGATCTACTCTACTCTTGCAGAGTGAAATGGAATGTACCTTTCTAATAGTACAATAAACAATAATGAATTTCTTATGCCAATACCATAATTTTAATACTAGTAAATGAATTAATAATCAATGAAATAATAAATAATGATATCCAGGTTCTTCTTGTTAACTTTGGAAATATACCATTGTATTATGTTGCTAAACAAATGAATGGCATCCTAGTAGACTATAGGAGACATACACTTCTTTTATAAGCTAAGGTATCCTAATATATAATAACAACAACAAGAACAACAATAATAATAATAATAATAATAATAATAATAATAATAATAATAAGAATAATAATAATAATAATAATTATTATTATTATTATTATTATTATTATTATTATTATTATTATTATTGAATCTGATGTTATTTTTGCTATTGGGCAGCTTAAATTACATTCTAGTGTGGGCCTTGACAATATTCCAGCTTTCATTTATAAAGGATGTGCTGAATACATTGCTTCTCCTCTTTTGCATATTTTTAATTGCTCTTTGGAAAATGGTACTTTTCCTACATCACTTAAAATTGCTAAAGTTGTTCCTATTTTTAAGAAAGGATCTAGAAATTTGGTAAATGACTATAGGCCTATTTCAATTCTACACACTGTTGCTCGAATTTTTGAAAGATGTTTATATAATAAAATTATCTTGGAGGTCTCTAAGGTTTTGGCACCAGAGCAGCATGGAGTTTTGCCTAATAGGTCCATTGAAACAAATTTGCTAACTATTTTTGATCACATTTCAAATTCAATTGAGAATCAATCTAGGTTAGATGTTGTTTATTTTGATATGTCCAAGGCTTTTGATAGAGTTAATCATAAAATTCTTCTTCAGAAGCTTTGTAGGTTAGGTTTTTCTAAATTATTAATTAATTGGTTTGACTCTTTTCTTAGGGATAGAATGTCTTGTGTGAGGTTTAATAGTAAATTGTCATTACCATATTATTGCTTCACTGGGGTGCCTCAAGGCAGTGTTCTTGCACCTTTATTATTTAATGTATACATTGATGACCTAAAAACATGCATTAAATTTTCACATCTTCTATGTTATGCAGATGATTGCAAAATTTTTAGGCATATTTATTCTATTAATGACTGTTTTTTTACTTCAAAGTGATATAGATAATTTCTTGAATTGGTGTGAATATAATTATATAGATATAAATATGGATAAGTGCTCCATTGTCTCTTACTCTAGAAAATCTGAAGTCTTAAGGTTTTCCTACTATATTGGGGACTCTAAAATTATAACAAATGATCATCAAAGAGATCTAGGAATAATATTTTCCAATAATGGATCTTTTCATAATCACATTAATTTTATGGTGAATAAATCTCTTAAAATTGTAGGAGCTATTTACAGATATGGAAAAGCATTTAATAAATTTACAAAGATTAAACTTTTTATATCTTTAGTTCTTCCCATATTGGAGTATGGTTCAATTATATGGAATCCTCATAACAGAACAGATATCATAAGAATTCAGTCTGTTTTTGACAAATTTGCAAAATTAAATAGTTTAGGTAGTGAACACTATGTTGATTTACTGCTGAGATGAAAAACAAGAGATCTCAAACTTCTTCATAAATTCATCTCCCAGAATATTTCTGTATCTAATTTGCTTTCTAACTTAGGTATTAAGAAACAGAATTATAACACTCATACTCACAATGTTTTTGAACTGAAAATTTGTAAATCTGATGTATTAAGATTTTCTCCTTTATTTTGTTTACCCAGAACTTATAATAAAGATTTTGGTAATGATGATGTTTTTAATTTGGATTTTAAACAATTCACTAAAGTCCTCATAAAAAATATTATCCTTGATTTCATTTGATATATTGCCTTTTTATTTATTTGTGCATTTTATTGTTTTTCTATTTTATTGGTATTATTTATTTTATTATTATAATAATTTTTTTAATGCTTATTTAGATTTGTATCTAATAATTACATTACTGTGCAATCTATAATTGGCTAAATGCTGTTGATATGTACATTAAATAAATAAAGAATTGAATTATTATTATTATTATTATTATTATTATTATTATTATTATTATTATTATTATTATTATTATTATTATTATTATTATTATTATTATTATTATTATTATTATTATTATTATTATTATTATTATTATTATTATTATTATTATTATTATTATTATTATTATTATTATTATTATTATTATTATTATTATTATTATTATTATTATTATTATTATTATTATTATTATTATTATTATTATTATTATTATTATTATTATTATTATTACTATTATTATTATTATTATTATTATTATTATTATTATTACGTACTAGTAGGTAGGAGAGGAGAGAGAGTAGTACTACTATTACTACTACTACCACTACCACTACCACTACCACTACCACCACCACCACCACACCAAAACCACCACCACCACCACCTAAAGAAGTGTTTAATCTGCTTAACAGTTTCAGAAATATATATATAAAGTTTAGAAAAAATCAAAGACTTTTACCCAGGATGACACTTGAAATAATAGAAGGAAAGGATGCATTTTATATCTTTCTACTACCCATCAACAACACAAATGAAATAATTAAGTTTAATTATGATACTTTTTATTGATAAGATAAATAAAACAATGTGCAATCTGAAAATTGGATTAAATAATCCAAAGAAAAATGAAACAAATATTTAGTTCTTTTAACTATATTTCCAAGCTTTGGAGCTGAAACATAAGGAATATTTTTATTTTTAACATTGGGATTTTGAATTTTCATGAGAATTGAACATCTGATTCACCAAGAATTCTATTACAATTAAGAGTTTAGGACACAAGAAATTATGTAGAAAAACAAAGACTAGATTTAAATAGCAATAAATACATTTATTAACACACTGGATTTACTAACACTAAAATTTATTTACAACATCATTGCAAAAGTCATTTGCCAAACATAGGCACTTATTTCTTTTAACAGTATGTCACAAATAAATAATACATAATCGCCTAACATTAGCACGCTAGTTTTAAACATTTGACATGAGTTATTTAATAATACATTCAATTAAGGTAAATTGTTTTAATATTTATATAATTTATTTTTAATCTATTCTAAGCTAAATCATCCAATTAAACAAGTGTTTAATAAAAAAAAATAACTTAAACTATAAGACAAGCAATACAATTTGGGAAATATACCCTTTTATCAGGTAACAACTCATAATACCTTTATTAATTATATTAAAACATACTAAAGATTAAAAAACTTTAATCTGAACCAATTTATGACTGAGTTTGATGTATAATAATGACAATTATCTTATCAAGATAAATAAGACAATTATTTTTTAACACTAGCTCACAGTACCGCTATGAATATGAGGCAAAAGACCTCGAAAGCGCTTAGCGTGTAATCATTTCTGTGTATCTTTATAGCTTCTCATTCAAGTGTGGCATACACTTTGTTAATTTTGTATATTAAATAATAAAAAAAATGAGAACATTCATTAGAAGCCATGTACACACATATTATACATTTCATCTATGTCCATTTAAAAAAGAAATATTTAACCTTAAAATGTCATACTAATTCATCGGTGAATTACTCCCAGATGGTGATAAAGATGGCATGGTATAAGTGTATTTCTTATTATGTTTTGCACCAAAATAAGCATTTAAATTACTAATACATTGTTGATTTACTTGCAAACTGCTGGCAAGGCAAGCAGCAATACTGACACTGTTGCACTTAACAAAAGCACTACAAATAATAAAGTGCCCCTTGAAGAACTAAATACTTCAACATCTATTGTATCACTGCCATATCATTCTTAAAACACAAATAACTTCCCCTTCCATGGTAGAAAATAATTAATAATATCATGAGGGATACATTAATAAAGACAAGCATCTCAGAGCAAAACTACATGAATGAAAAAAGCATGGTAGATTCCAACACCTTTATCTTAGGCAAAAATACATGTGTGGGTAAGGTCTCAACATATAGGGGAAATGGGGTACACACTGTAACAGGCAAATCTGTACATTTGCACAACAAAATCTAGAACTTTAGTAAATCATACCAAGGCTGACCAGCATAGAGTGGTACTAACCACGTTGTCTGATATAGCCCCAACTCCTTTACTAATGCTCAAAGATTTACCACCCTGCGGATTACACATATGAAGCCACAGCAGCATTTCTTTCATCACATGCCGGCAATAGCACATCAGTAAAGCACAAGACTAGGATAAGTTGACTTATTAACAAGTATAGCTATATAGACAATGTGTGTGGCAGAACATAATTATAAAATATGGATTGTGATTCTTAACTAATGATTAACTAATCAATAAAGACTTACCAATGAGCAACATTGAGACATGACACAGAAGTTAAATTTAAACACAATTTAATGAAAAATAAATATTAAAATTATTAAATTAAAATGATGACTATAACTTGGCTATATGGGTTATATCACATGCAGGTGACTAAGTTTGGGATACAATTTCATATTTGAGTTTGGGATTCACACGCAAGTAATGACTGGAGTTATAATCATCTATGGCTTGCCTAGTTACATATGGCTCTAATTTAGATATACATTTGGCACAATGTAAATCACTCACAGGTGACATTAATCATTTTGGTTAGTTACATTAGGTTTATTACAAATACATATATCACTCATAGGTGATGATTTAACTGTTTATCTAGCAATTCCAATCACGTGCAGGTGATTGTAGTTTGGATTACAAATCATTTAATTGAGTTTACTACATATAGATATCACTCGCAGGTGATTAAGAAATTATATGTTTTAACATTTATATTTTCATAAGCCTGAAGATTATATTATAGATCGAGGTTAATTTGCTCATGACCATCTATGCCTAATTTATGCTATATAATGGGGCTAGATCTGCTCTAGAGCTAGCAGAAGTGATTATACATATTGCTAAAGAATATGATATTTTATTAAACATGAATACTTAATATTCTCTATATAGCTTGTGTGCTTATAAATTAGACTCGAATTCAGATCAACGCTGAAAATACAATTACTATGGCAAGATGAACTTATGATTGGCAGTCAGACTTCAGATACCATGGCGTATAGAAAATATAAAGTCTGATATAGCCCTTGCATCTCAAGAGTGCCTTTTTATGAGATTTTACCAACGTAATGGTTCTCTTTTTCACCGTATTCATTGCTGTGTAAATAAACGACCTTTAGTCCGGCTGATCGAGCAATTTATTTGAGTGAGAGTCTTATGCTCTGTTCCTAAGGATGCAGAATGGGGAGGTTCGAACCCATCCACCATTTTGAAGAAGAAAATTGCCCGAACTAAGAGTAATGGTGCAGCGTGACCACGTATAAACCATTAAGGAATACAGCAACAAATATATATATACGCGGTAGCTTTTAAAAACACACTCGCACCGCTGACCACATTATATAATTAAAATTTAATGATGCTAAACAATAGTTTCCTTCATGAAACTACCGTATATCAGTTCATTAGGTAGCATGTATAATTATGCTATTAAGGAAAAACTAGGAATCTAATTTGTAAAGCCATCTATATAGGAATTTTATAACTCTGGAAGGAAGTACAACATATTATTGGGCATTAAGATAAAGTTATAGCTCTATGCTGTATCTCAATCACTCCAGCTAAACATTAGTTAAATATCTCGAAAGCGAATCTATCTTAAAACAGCTTTACACTTTTTCATTATCTCTTAAAACAAAATATTTTACCCCTTTCAAAACGTTTTCTTTTGCATCCTAGACTTTATTATTCTCTAGGTGTGAAAATGTGATAGCTCCTCACTAATCATTTAGTAAGTAGTAAAATCCCACTTTAAATAACTATAGCACAAACCACTAAAGCAATGGAAAATCATAAAATGGCATAGGTTTACTTAGAAAGAATGTATGTTTAACGAATAGATATTTAAAATTTGACCCTGTCTTATCATAGTTTAAAATGGAATTGCAATGCAATTCGTTTATATCTGATTGACCCAGTTCAAGACAAATTTAAGTTGTGTACAAGAATTAATTAAGGCAAATATTATTATTATATTAAAATATGTAAAAGCACATATCATTAAGTTATAATACGTAAAATAATCTAGAAACTTAATTATCATTCTAGAATGAAGCATTTAAAATTAGACACAATTTAGAATAAAGCATTTAAAATTATACATAATGAAATTTATAATAATTAATTTAAAATCAATCATTTTAAGCAAGTCACAACTAAATAAGTCAGAAAACTGTAAATACGTTGAACTAGATCAATCGGAGATAACTCAGCAAACCAACACAAAAATTAATAAATACATAGAGTACGTAAATCAATAAATATGATATTAACTCAAATTAGTTATTAAACCAAATCAAACATTAAATTAAATGTAAATCAAATGTAAATCAGGCAAGATTTTAAGGTGAAAACAAAAGAAATCAAAATTACATTTAGTAGTGGATTTAAAGAAAATAAAGAAATCAAAATTACATTTAGTAGTGGATTTAAATTTACATTATTATTGCTATGGCCATAGAGTTTAAATTTAGCTAGCTTTAGGAATTATCGCATTTTATCCAAGTTATTAATCTTTAAGTAGAGGAAAGTTTTTACCAGGCTCTCTGCTGTTTGTATTTGTTTCATGTTGAGGATTGGAGGTGGGCATCTGCTTCATCACACGACTTCTCCTCTTGATGTTTCCTGCATCGATAGACTTCTTGAGTCGGAAGGCAAGCAAATTTGCCTCTACTCAAATTTCATTTTAATTCATAAATTTTAAACATACATGGTTGAATAAAAATAAAGTCTGACTAATTTCAAAATGGCCACAGAGGCTTATATATTCAGCTTACCCCCCTCTTCTCAGTTATAGTAATTTTCTAGCTTTGTTTTGATAATTTTCTCGCTGAATTCCTAGAATCATATAATTACTTTGTTTTGATTTCTTATAGCGAAGTTTTACATCCGATCATTCACTATTTCTTTTTAATTATGCAGGATAATTTATCCTACAGGTTAGTGTTACTTTTGGTTTGGTAATTAGGTCACACTAAAGCGAGTAAGATTAAATTTTATAATACCAATTTTTCGAAAACAAATCTATAAATGGAATTTTATAATACCAATTTTTCGAAAACAAATCTAAATGGAAAAACATCTGGTTATATATGTAACTTGATTATTTAATTTAGCAATATATGCAGAAATATACAATAATTTCAAATATTAATTTTCTTTAGAATAAATGTTTTAAATAAATAAATTTATAATGTTTTCAATCTGTTAACATTATTCTTTCCTGCATATATGTAGTCTCTACTTACACATACAATGCAGTTTTCATTAATTTACTCCTAGAAATATATATGTGTGTGTATATATGGGTTTTTACATATACAGATACACCTTTTATCTTGTAGGCTTAAAATATACACACACATACATAACTAATACCTTTATATTTAAATCCAGCCTGATTTGTGCCTGATTTGGATACAATATTAACCGTATATACAAGAATTTGGTAATAGATACTTATATAGAAATACTACTATAGTATATAGTAAGTGAAACAGGAGAATTGACAAAGTTGACTGTTTCAACACTATGAAATGATCCTCTCATTGAACTTTGATATCTTAGCAAAACATGAAAACAATCCTACAATATAAAGTATTATCCTGTCATGGAATACAAATGTGAAACAATGAAGAGAGCACACTCCATCCCACAAGGCACCATAAGTAAAGTAACATAATAAAGTCTAATGCTTCCCAGACTTACTAAAGGGAAATAAGCATAAATCCTAGACTAAAAAATGGGCAGGATAACACAATTATCACTCATAAACTAGATAAATTAATGTTCATGCTAAAAATTACATACATTAAACAGTGTCTGAAACCAATAAGTTTAATATCAGTCAAATGACTGTAAAATATTAAAAAATAGCATATTAAAAATTATGCACTGAATAAGGAATACACATACATGCAATAAATAATATAAATACTTATAAAAATAAAGTGGACATAATAGCAAAGGTAAATATTAATAAATATATAACTAATAAACACTCAGTTATATTAAAACTTGACCATAAAATTATTAAATGATAGTGAGCTTCTTATAAATACACATCGACTGTTTACCCATAGATAAATGAAACACTATGAATGCTATTAATAAATGTGAAAGATAAGTATCTCTACTTGAACAAAAGGCGTTACAAAATTTGCCTTAAACCAATGAAAATAAATTGGACAAAATTTACCTTCCATGTTGTAGGAATACCTATACATTATGTTATAAACCATTTAAAGAAAAACATAAAAAAATATCTTGACATGGTAATAGCAATATAGAAAATATTAAAGAAAAAATATATATATTATTTTAAACACTCTAGTTCTTTAGTAGAATTCCTTCCATAGTGAGCAGTTTGTTGAGGGTATGTGATGTCTTTTCTTGGTGAATTATCTAAGGAATAGTGCATCGTTGCTTATCACATATATTTTCTTTCATAAGAAAATGAGAGCAAATATGATTTTCTAAAATAAGCAATAAATAACAACAGGAATACTTAACATAAGTTTTTTTTAAAAAAAATAAGCAAAAGTCTGGATCCAATTTAAACTGGTTCTTAATCTAAGCTAGCTTGTCTGAAAATCTCAATTTAGTAACAAATAATATTAACTAAGAAAGTTGTCCATTGAATTTTATTCGTGGTTCTACTGGAAATAAATATTTTTTTCTCCTTAAAATACATCCATAATAAAAAAATTCTTCTTAATCTTTTTTTTAATTCACTTAGAGATATCATTTTGGCAATTTTTTTTGAAAAAATTATTAGTAAATTTGGAAAGTTTGCAATTCCAGATATCACATTTAGTTAATGTCTATTATTCTTATACATTCAAGCTACATTTGCCTCCATAGAGTTTTCCACTAATTTCTTTGATTCAATATTTATCCTAAATATTTTTAGCAAAATACTGAGAAAACAAAGCATATTATGAAGTCCTCCTCCTGTATCAATTATGAGAGATTAGTACTTGTAAGTCTTTATATTGAAAAAATACTTCAACTATCTATTGAAATCAATATAAGTTGAGCATTTTAGCATTAGTAATTAGTAATAACAGTTAATATAACTTTTTATCTTCAAATTTTTAACATTCTTTTTTTGTAATTAATTTTAGTCTCTTTCTCCTGAAGGTAAAATACAATAAAGAGAAGTAAATTAGTACAATATCCAGAATGGTCTTTACCTGGTTTTTTTCATAATTCCTTTTAAAGTATAATTGATGAAATTGAATCATAATAAAATAATTATTTTTCCGAAGCATGACATTAATGGTTTAGACAAATCTAATTCAATTATGCATTAAAAAATCAAACAATATCTTATATCAGTTGCCTAACCATGCATTTTAGGCTAAAGAATATAAAATTTTAGCAAATTAACATTTAGATAAAAAATAATAATTAAAAAAATATTATTGTTATAGAAAGAGGATGAGAAGATTGCACTACACCTGAAAATATCAATAGCAGCAATGGTCAGTCATTAGCCATGCTACATCGAAAATTATCATCTTTTATACCTCAATTGACAGATATCATTAATTAAGACCCATGCCCCTAAAAATTTTGTGACTTCTATTTTAAAAAATGTAAATCAACATGTGGAACCAATTAGCAAAATTATGTAACTTTGCTCTACTTTCCGATTCATGTGACACATTAATGAGTCAAAGTTGAAGAAAAGGTTAACTTACTTTTATTAATTAATAAAATAAAGTAAGATACCTTTTCTTTTTAATAATTTATCAAAAACTCTTATTTATTGATTTTAACCCTTTTATGAGTGAGTTAATTAAATATTTATTTTTAAATATTTAATGACTAAAAATTAAATCTCTTGACAATTAAAACCAATATACTATATGTATGCACATGCCCAATAATTCTCACACACATGTATATAGGAAATTGCTTTACATTTCTAAATTGACTATCTTAATAATTAACTTGCGTATTTTACACAATTTAATATTACTTAAATAAATCAATTAGTTTTATTTAGAGAAATATTTTTTGTACATCTACCAAATAAAAGAACTTAACCAAATTATTAATTACTTTGAACTGAATTAAATAATTGTACTTTAACACTCATAAACTATCTGTCAAAATTTTTAAATTTTAACTATAAAATTAACTTTGTCCAGCTTTCTCTCTTTCTAAAAGAATATACAAATCATCAGTAACCTTTAACTTGAAAGCATACATCTTTTAATACCAAAAGTATATCTTTGTAATAAATTTTAATTTATTAGACATTATCTATTTTATACTTATAATTATTTAAATAGAGTAAAATATTAACACATAAAATTTAGATAGCATAATTTACACAATAAATGATATCTTCTTTTTTTTCTTCATTTATTAAATTTTTTGGTAATTTTCAGTTACGCATACTGTAGCTGCTAGGCAGTGCTGCACTGCCATCAAGAACCACCAAGAAGTCTGCAAGTGATAAATTTATATCCAAAGATGGCTGAAATCGATGGAAAATTAAAACTAAAATGCATAAGGCAAGACATCCAAAAAAATCACTGAAGTCTGTGGAATTAAAATGCCTAAGGCAAGATATCAAAAGTAAGTAAGACATCAAGTAAAAAAATCAGTTTGCCTAAGACAAGACATCAAAAGTAAGTAAAAAAATCAAATAAAAAAAATTGGTTAAATAAAACCCAAACCTCCCTGCCCACATAAAAATTAAAACACAAAAATCAGTTAAATACATAAAACACAAATCTAAATCCATCAAAAGTAAGTAAAAAAGTCGATTAAATACATAAAACTCAAATCCCCCCCCCCCATGAAATAAAAGAAAAATTATAATACTAAATGTCAAAAAAATTAATGTATGCTAAACCCTATTTAATGCTTTTTTCAAAAGCCTAAACAAAGCAAGAAGTAGAATAAATGGCAGACAGTGAGAAAAATTAATGGTACTACATGTAAAAAAATAAACTCCAATGCTTTCATGGAGTATCAACAAACAAAAACCCTAATTAACCTACTTTTTGAAAATATAAAAATATAATACTAAATTTCATCAATATTTAAAAATTTATTAAATTAATTATTCCCTGCTTTGAAATTATGGCATATAATAACATATGAATGTAGAAATGAAATAAAATAAATAGAATAGAAAATATGAAAGTGTACATTATAACTGATTACAGTTTAGGGAAAAATTATTAAAAAGTTACACTTTAGAAGTTTTTAAAATAGAATTATAGAGATATGCAGTGAAGAAATATTACCAATTTTCCATCCTGGGGAAATCAAATTTGGACATTCATTCCTACATTTCTCCATTAGCAAAGAGAAGCTTGTTCAACAGCCCAGATTGGAATCTATCAAGTTCAGCTTAAAGTCCCACAGTTAATTAATACTGGTAATATGTTTAAAAATCAAAATGTAAAACTGTAACTTAATCATATACTTTTCAACCTAATAATTTATGTGTATATTATTTATTCATTAATATCCTATCTACTGGCTTAATTATTTCAATAGCTTTAGAATCTATCTAGTTTATAAATGTATTTCTTGAATGATGGAAGGAGAAATTTCTAATTAGTTAACTTGCTTATGTTTTCACTTGCTCTTAAAGTCTCCAGAGAGAGAAAGAGAGCAGAGTGAAAACATTTTATAAGTTAGTTTTAAGGTTTGTCTCACCCCCCCCCTCCACTACCATGTCAAGGAGTGGTATTTAGATTTTAAGAATTCTATGTATAAAAATCAATGAAGGGTGGCAAGCATTTATTTATTTAAAGTTTTAAATCATGATTCTTAATCTTGTTCTATATATGTGAGATCTAATAGTTAGAAACTAGATTATTAAAGTTATAATAAATAATTCTGTAAATAGTTACTTTGCATACTGCCCGATAATTAATGCCGTAATTAAAATAAAGATTATCTGTAACAGAACTTATAAGCTAAGGTAATATTATAATTTCATATTCGTGATTTAAGAAGTAACTTGTTCAATGTTTCTTAAAAATATTTATAAAACTAATATGCAATTCTTCATGTACCACTCTTAATAAATATTGAATTGTGAAATCAAGTTATTCCCAGTGTAGATAAGTTTTCCAACTAATTGTGAACAGATTATATTATTATTAAAAGTCTTTCTCAATAGTTAAACGGGAAGCTCATAATTTACTTCTCTATTGTGAAAGCCAGTAGATAATTGCTAACTTCTCTCTATATTATATATTACAATAAACTTATATTAGATTTAATTAAAATATGTGTATTTAATTAAAATACGTCTTGTAACTCGGAGCTACTTATTTAGTTATTCATTTAGTATTTACTTGAATAATTTATTATCATAGTAAAAGATTATTAATCATACAAATTGGTAAAATAGAAATGTATCCATGTTTTGTTGTCCAATCTCAGGTAACAAAACGCCTAAGGCAAGACATCAAAAGTAATTAAAAAATCAAGTAAATACATAAAAATTAAAACACAGAAATCGGTTAAATACATAAAACACTGATTATTTATTGAGTAACATTATGAATGAGTCTATTGTATTCTTTTACAATATGCACATCATCATCATCAACCGTTATCAATCCACTGCAGGATGGTCTCTCCAAGTTTAATCCATCTTCTCCGATCTTTAGATCCTCTTCTCCACAACACCCCTGCACATTTTCTTATTTCATCCATCCATCTCACATGTGGTCTCTTTCTGGGTCTTTTACAATCTCTTGAAATCCAGTTTAAAATTTCAATTGCCCATCTATTATCATCTCTTCTAGCAATATGTCCAGCCCAATTCCATTTCAATCTTTTAATTTTTTCAATAAGGTCAGTAACACCTGTTTGTTGTCTTACCCATACATTGCATTTTCGATCTCTTCTTGTTACTCCCAACATACATCTCTCCATACTCCTTTGAGTGGTCTGAAGTCTCTGTATTGCTCTTCTATTAAGTGTCCAAGTCTCAGATCCATAAGTAAGAACTGGTAAAACACATTTGTTAAAAACCATCCTTTTCAAACACATAGGCATATTTCCTTTTAGTATCAAGTTATTTCTACCAAAAGCACTCCAACCAAGTTTAATTCTATGATTAATTTCCTCCATTATGTTTCCATCTGTATTAATAATCTGACCAAGGTATTTGTAACTGTTAACTTCTTCTAATTCTTCATAATCAATCTTTATTTTCATATTTTTAGCAAATTGATTAAACATTACTTTAGTCTTTTTAACATTTATCTTTAGTCCTACTTTTCTACTTTCATCTGCTAACTCCTGCAACATTTCCTGCAGCTCTGAAGCATTATTTGCAAAAACAACTACATCATCTGCGAAATCTAAATGACTTAAATACTCTCCATTTACTTTCACTCCTTTAGTTTCCCATTTTAATCCACAAAATACTTCTTGCAGCACTGCTGTAAAAAGTTTTGGAGATATGGAATCACCTTGTCTTACACCTTTCTCAATGTTGATTTTTCCAGTATCATTATGTAATCTAATTGTTGCTGTTGCATTTTTATAAATATTCTTTAAAATATGACAATATCCTGGATCTATACCTTGATGATCCAATGCTTTAATCACTGAAGAAATGTGTATAGAATCGAATGCCTTTTCATAATCTACAAATCCAAAACATAATGACAACTCATATTCATTTGTCCTTTCTATGACTTCTCTCAATACCTGGATATGATCTATTGTACTAAAACCACTTTTAAATCCAGCTTGTTCTCTTGGTTGGTGGAAATCCAAAGTTCTCTGTAGACGAGTTGTAATTATCTTGGTAAAAATTTTATATAAAACTGATAAAAGGCTGATAGGTCTGTAATTTCTAATATCTTCTTTATCACCTTTTTTAAATATTAATATTATTACTGCATTCTTCCAATCTTCCGGTACATCTTTATCATTTAGACATTTGGTATATAACTTTGCTAAAATTGTTTCTATTTCTTCACCTGCTTCTTTTAATATATCAATAATAATTCCATCATTTCCTGGAGCCTTTCCTTTCTTCATAGATTTAATTGCATGTCTCACTTCTTCATTTAAAATTCTGGGCAATTCGGAAGATGTAATAGATATAGGAGGTACTTGTTCTTTATTACTATATAATTCTTGATAAAAATCTTCTACCAATTTCATGATGTCATCGCTCTTTTTAGTAATAATTCCATCTTTTTTTCTTATTGCAGATATAAATTTCCTACCAATACCAAAATGTTGTTTAACATTCTTGAGACTTTTATTTTCTTCTACAGCTTTCCTTGCTATTTCACAGTTATACTTTCTTATATCATTTTCAACTCTTTTCCGTACCATTTTACAAAATTCGAGATATTCAATTCTTTTTAATACATCATTTTTGTATATCTTCATATTCCTTCTTTTCTTCATAAATTCTCTAGTCTCAGTAGAAATTTTATTAGTCAATTGCTGCTTTTTTCTACCAGCTATCTTTGTTGCAGTTTTTAAAAGTGTATCAGTTATTTTCATATTAATTTCATTCAAATCTGAATCATGTTCAAAATATCCTAACACTTGAAACCTATTTGTAAGTTCTAATTTAAATTCATTAGAATGTTTCTGAAGATTAGGAATATCAACTGTAAATATTGTTTTTCTTAATAATTTTTGTCTCTCTAGTTTTACATTAACACATAACTTACACCTTACTAATCGATGATCACTTCCTGTGTTAAATTTATTAAGAACAGTACAATCTTGAAATATGTATTTTTTGTTAGTCAAAATATAATCCAATTCTGCTGTACCTTCATTTGGATGCTTCCATGTCCATTTCCTTTTAACATTTTTTTCAAAAAATGAATTCATAATATAAAGTTTTTCTTTTTCTGCAAACTCCACAAATCTATGTCCTCTCTCATTTCTATTACCATAACCAAAATTACCTACAGCAATTTCATCTTTCATTTGTCTACCAATTCTAGCATTAAAGTCTCCCATAACAATTTTAAAATGTTGTTTACTCGGATCAAAAGCCTTTTGTACATCCATATAAAAATCTTCTACTACTTCATCACTATGAGAACTTGTTGGGACATAAACCTGAATTATCTGCATTTGGTATCTGCTATTAAGTTGTATAACTAATCTTGCCACTCTGTCCGATACACCATCAATCTCCACAATATTGTTCTTCCACTTTTTATTTATAATGAATCCTACTCCACTTGTATTTCCAATATGTGTGCCTTTATAATAGAGTATATGTCCACTTTTTAAAACTATTGTTTCTTCACCTTTTCTTCTAACTTCACAAAGTCCAATAATGTCCCATTTAATATAAGACAGTTCTTCTTCTAATTCTTGCAATCTTCCTTCACTTGAAAGTGATCTGCAGTTATAAGTACCTAAATAAAAAGTCGTCATCAAATGGCAGCCTGGGTCCGCAATCAGGGGATTCTTAGCACCCTCCGCCTTCGGCCACCAACCGCTGCCTTGGTTGGTGACTTTACAGCCTCCTGGGAATAAGGGCCATGCTTTATTTTTGTCTGTCATAATTGTATATATGTATTGGAAAAATATTTATCATTTACACAAACATTCATTCTGCCTTATCAGGCACTGAGAAGAAATACCATGGTGTTTCTTGATCTTAAACTCACAGGTAAAAAGCCAATAAACTCACCACGCTGGCTAATGCGTGTTGGTGAGCAGCCCATCCATGTTCGTATACTATATGAATAATCACATAGTAATAACAGCTGCAACGACAAGAACGTATGGAGTGGACGTTAGGAATTTGCCCTGCTCGGTTCCTTTAAGGCCTCCAAGAGGAATCAAAGGGTCTCCTTTCGGTTAATAGCAAACTCCTTTCTGCAGCCAATATGCACATACATGTGTGCAAGTGTAACATTTATATATATATGGGATTATATTATTTGGATTAATGAAAAAAAAAAGTCTCTGAAAATAAACAAACGAAAATAAATGTAATTCATGTCGTCAAAGATAAAACAACTTAATTGTCACAATAATCCAAAATTGAAAAATATTTATAGATAATGAAGAAGAAGCTAGAAATCTATTATTAGAGATTAGTTAGACTAAAAAAAGCAGAGAAAGGTAATTAGAAATGTTATACATTTTTTAAAGGGTTATATTAAATAAGAGGCATTTTTTTAGCATGGTTTCATCGTCTTGAATATAAAAAAAATAGAGTCTAGAAACTATCAGCAGAGAGAACTGAGAAATTTGAGGTAACTGTTTGAAAAAAAAGAAAATTGGAAATTTAGTTATCCATATGTAGATTCAGGAAAGCTGTTATTTGAATTTTAACTTTCATTAAATCACATACTTTGCTTCTTGGGAAATAGCATTCAAGTGTAAATCATACTTAGAAGGGGAAAAACTCTTTATGGCAAATAATACTGTAAAGAATCTGCATATGCATGGATAAAGCAATCTAAAATTATAATTACACAGGCCAAGAACATGTAGCTTTCTCTGTAATAAATTATCAACTGCTGGGAACTCTAATCTTAAGTTTCCTAGCATCTCAATAATCTGTAAATGTCTACATATTGTTTTCTATTATTTAAATATTTGTGAAAAAAATTGAAGTACAGAAAAAATACAAGTTTAAGAACTGCACCTAAAGTTAAAAATAATTTGTTGTATTATAGGTATCCAGATTGGTTAATTTTAAGTTTATATATATATATAATTTAACTATAAATAATGTCAAAACTCTCCATACAGTAATGCCACCCAGTGCTAACTAGAGTAATCAATGGATGCCAGAGGCTTGTGCATAAAATCCCCATCTTGTGTCTACTCATCCAATATCTCCAGACTAGTTTATGGCTTGTGGCCTTCATCAGTGAAGAGCTGTGGATCTGAGAGCACTGTGCCTAGATCTTAGAATGCTTAGTGGTTATAAATAATATCCTTTTCTGAGTTAATGTAATTCACAACTGTTAATAAAAACATTTACAGAAAAGGAAGTTTATAAAATTACTGCCTAACATGCTTTCGATATAACATGTATATCATATTCATGGTTAGTGTAAGCCAAGTATATGATGTGCATGTTATATCAAAAGCACATTATGCAGTATAAGTCATGAATATGATATACATGTTATATCAAAAGCATGCTAGACGGTAAAGAAGTTGAATATTTTTTAAAAACTATCTTTTCAGTAGATGTTTTCATTAGTAGTCATTTATATAGTTATACAATTAGTTTTTAATATTAGCTACTTATGTTAAGATGTTCTCTTTTTAAAAACTTTAGAAAGGCCATAATGAAATTTATATTTATATTATTCCTGGGTTCATTCATATTATAAATGTGTTGTATGTATTTTTTTTCTAGTATCCATATTAATTTTTTTATTTAATTTGGAAATGATCTTGCTTTGTTTGTGTCATCTAATGATAATGTAAATGATTTGTTTTAGTAATTTTATAAATTCAAGTTGTTAATAACTTCTTTTTATCTTATATTTTGGTTTCAAATCATAAAAGTAGTACTTACAACTGTAGTGTTGATATAAAAATGGTGCAATTGCTTTACAACTGCTAGAAATATAATATTAATATCAACTACATTCTTTACTACTTTTTACAATGCTTTTTTACAACCCATTATTGATGGTTTTGATTGACCTAGCAATATTCTTCACAACTTCTACTTATATTTCTAAATTTGATAGAAGTTATGAAGAATATTGCTGTAGCAATTGAAATCATTAATAGTGGGTTGCAAAAAAGCAGTGTAAAAGATAGTAAAGAACGCAGATGATATCAATATTATATAAATTTGGCAATGCAATAAAAAAGATAAAATGCCAGAAAGTTAGCAGAGATTGGGGGAGGGTGATACTAGGTCTATATTATTCAGAGGGATTTTTTTCTCATATAAAGATGCACCCTAGGAAAGAATGTGAATGCATGCCTTTATCATTAGGTTTAATAAAATAAATTACTTTTGAATGAGGAAATTAGGTGCAATCATCATTACTATTATATACTTGCTTCATTATTGTACAAAAAGTAAAATGTTTACAGTTATATTGAAAGACTACCTCTCTCAGATACCAGCACAATATTTCACAATATTACTCAAACAAGAGTGGTTTTCTTCTTTAGCATTACTTATTATAAGCTTGAGTAATCAGTTATTACAAGATGGTAGTGCATGTAAAAGTTATTCTTTAGAAATGTTCATATAAAGAGAAGTATCAGAAACAATTTCATGTCAGGCAGGAGTAGAAATAGTAGTAGTAGTGATGATAGTGGTAGTAGGAGTGGTACTGGTAGTAGTAGTAGTAGTAGTAGTAGTAATAGTAGTGGCAGTGTTTGTGGTGGTAATAGTAGTAATTGTTGTAGTAATAGTAGTTGTAACAGTAGTGGTGGTGGTAGTGATAGTAGTACTAATAGCTTTAATGGTGGTGGTAGTAGTAGTAGTAGAAGAAGAAAAAGTAGTTGTAGTAATAATAAACATAATATTCACATTTTTAATACTTTTCCCAAATGCTTGAAAAAATTTATTCCAATTATTCCACTGACATACTACACTTAAACCACTAAACATCACATGATCAGCATTTCTTATGCTCACTCATAACTTCATTAAACAGGAAAAACTCTCCATACAGAAATGCCACTCAGGACAAGCCAGAGTAATCAATGGATGATAGAAGGTCATAATATCTCTATCTAGTGCCTACTCATCCAATATCTCCAGACTCCCAGGTTACTCACTGATGAAAGCCACAAGCAAGAAACTAGTCTGGGGATATTGGATGAATAGGCACTAGATAGGGATTTTATGCACAAGCCTTCTGGCATCCATTTATTACTCTGGCTTGCACTGAGTGGCACTACTGCATGGAGAGTTTTGCCTGTTTTAATATACTACACTAATAAATTTTTGAAAAAAATCATTTGATCAATATCTTATTAGTTCACTCCATATCTGAACAAAATACAGCAATCAAATAAAATACATTACTGCAAACTTATAATCCTGGGATCAAAATTGAATAAATTTCCATCATCCCAACCCTTTTTTATATTTACAAATACACAGATCATTCAAAAATTTAAGTTTGTCTATCTTGAACTCAAATACTTTGACTTCTGGTCAAGATTAATATGAAAACTGTTCCAAAGAGTATCTTTGGTTCTTGAAAAATAATATTTGCATATAAAGATACAATTTACTCACTCTATTGCAAAGAAGAAAAAACTTTTTAATATTTATTTGCTAATGTCTACCACTTCTAATATAATGAATCCTCATAGCTACCATCACCAAGTCACAATCTTTCTCATTCACAATCTTCTGCAATAACATAATCTGTTTCCTATAAGGAGAGTCAGTACTCTCATTATTTTTATTTTTTGTTTTCTTATACGTTATTTCTGTTTCAACCAATATGTGGAAAACAATAATTATTTTAATATAATAAAATGATTAAAATCAAAATTAGAGACCAGATACTTGTACCTACAGATATGTTTGCACCTATATGGAACTTGGGATTCTTACTATTGCTATTTCAGCCATTGTTAATAAAGAAACAGTATATAAATTTATAATTGAAGTTACTATAGATAGTTATGGTAATTCAATTGTTACTAATTTTCTTTTTTTCTGAGCCAACATAATATCTTGTAAAATGAAAATACACACAGAGAAGGCAGTTTTTTTTAATAATATTTGGCTTTATTACTGTCTAGCATGCCTTCAATATATTTTTTAGAATGGCGTGCACAGTGGGAGGGGATGAGAGTGAAGGATTAGGAAGGCATATGCAATAGCTGGTGACAGTTTTTCTATTAACAAAAAAGAAACAAGTGTAGCCATTTGAAGGAGATGCACTATTTAAATATTCAAATTTAAACTTTAAATTAAAATTGAATATGTGAACAGTTAATTAAACATTGATATAAAAAACCATTTAGTCACACCAACTATATCCATGAATATGATATACTATAGTGAAAAATGTTAAAAGGAAATGGACATGGAAGCATCCAAATGAAGGTACAGCAGAATTGGATTATATTTTGTATAACAGAAAATACATATTTTCAAGATTGTAATCTTATTAATAAATTTAATATAGGAAGTAATCATCAATTAATAAGATGTAAGATACATGTTAATGCAAAACTAGAAAGACAAAAATTATTAAGAAAAACAATATTTACAATTGACATTCCTAATATTCAGAAACATTCTAATGAATTTAAATTAGAACTTACAAATCAGTTTCAAGTATTAGTAGATTTTGAACATGATTCAGATTTGAATGACATGAATAGGAAAATAACTGATACACTTTTAAAAACTGCAACAAAGATAGCTGGTAGAAAAAAGCAGAAATTGACCAATAAATTTTCTATTGAGACTAGAGAATTTATGAAGAAATATGAGGATATACAACAATGATGCATTAAAAGAGATTGAATATCTCAAATTTTGCAAAATGGTGCAGAAAAGAGTTGAAAATGATATAAGAAAATATAATTGTGAACTAGCAAGGAAAGCTGTAGAAGAGAATAAAAGTCTAAAGAGTGTAAAACAACATTTTGGTACTGGTAGAAAATTTATATCTGCAATAAGAAAAAAAGATGGCATTATTACTAAAAAGAGAGATGACATCATGAAATGTGTAGAAGACTTCTATCAAGAATTATATAGTAGTAAAGAACAAGTGCCTCCTATACCTATTATATCTTCAGAATTGCCCATAATTTTGAATGAGGAAGTGAGACATGCAATTAAATTTATGAAGAAAGGGAAGGCTCCAGGTAATGATGGAACTATAATTGATATATTAAAAGAAGCAAGTGAAGAAATATATTTTTTTTTTGCAAAGTTATATACAAAATGTCTAAATGATAAAGATATACCAGATGATTGGAAGAATACAGTATTAATATTAATATTTAAAAAAGGTGACAAAGAAGATATTAGAAATTATAGACCTATCAGTCTTTTATCAGTTTTATACAAAATTTTTACTAAGATAATTACAACTCATTTACAGAAAATACTGGATTTCCACCAACCAAGAGAACAAGCTGGATTTAAAAGTGGTTTTAGTACAGTAGATCATATCCAGGTATTGAGAGAAGTTTTAGAAAGGACAAATGAATATCAGTTGGCATTATGTTTAGGATTTGTAGATTATTAAAACATTGGATCATCAAGGTATAGATCCAGGATATTGTCATATTTTAAAGAATATTTATAAAAATGCAACAGCAACAATTAGATTATATAATGATAGTAGAAAAATCAACATTGAAAAGGGTGTAAGACAGGGTGACTCCATATCTCCAAAACTTTTTACAGCAGTGCTGCAAGAAGTATTTTGTGGATTAAAATGGGAAGCTAAAGGAGTAAAAGTAAATTGAGATTATTTAAGTCATTTAGATTTTTCAGATGATGTAGCTGTTTTTTGCAAATAATGCTTTAGAGCTATAGGAAATGTTGCAGGAGTTATCAGATGAAAGTAGGAAAGTAGGACTAACGATAAATGTTAAAAAGACTAAATTAATGATTAATAGTTTTTCTCAAAACATAAAAATAAAGATTGATTATGATGAGTTAGAAGAAGTTCACAGTTAAAAATACCTTGGTCAGATTATTAATACAGATGGAAACATAATGGATGAAATTAATCATAGAATTAAACTTGGTTGGAATAACTTGATACTAAAGTGAAATATGCCTATGTGTTTGAAAAGGAAGGTTTTTAATAAATGTGTTTTGCCAGTTCTTACTTATGAATCTGAGACTTGGACTCTTAATAGAAGAGCAATACAGAGACTTCCGACCACTCAAAGAAGTATGGAGAGGTGCATGTTGGGACTAACAAGAAGTGATCAAAAATGCAATGTATTATGGGTAAGAGAATAAACAGGTGTTACTGACCTCATTGAAAAAATTAAAAGACTGAAGTGGAATTGGGCTGGACATATTGCTAGAAGAGATGATAATAGATGAACAATTGAAAATTTAAACTGGATTCCAAAATATTGTAAAAGACCCAGAAAGAGACCACATGTGAGATGGATGGATGAAATAAGAAAATGTGCAGGGGTGATGTGGAGAAGAGAAGCTAAAGATAGGACAAGATGGATTGAACTTGGAGAGACCTTCAACCTGCAGTGGATTGATAATGGTTGATGATGATGATTCTCATTTTATTAGATGTAATTATCATAAGTACATTATAACTTAATAATGATGTAATAATAAACAAAACTATAAAGATTCATATGTTAGATTAAATCAAATCAATTACCATGTTCTGTTTATAACATTCTTTTCTTTTTTTAATCTGATTGCATTTTAATTTTTTTTCTTATATTACTTCTATTATTATTATTATTAATACGAAAAAAATTATTTCAGTATATACCATCTATATACTTTAAATCATACTTCATAATACATAAAAGCAGAAATCTACTGTGTAATGTTTTATCTGAACTAATTTAAATCATGTAACCTTTATATTATTCAATAAATGTATAACTTTATTAAGCACTAGCAGATGATCTAATAATAACATGAAAGGCTAAAAACCTTTGACAGAAGCACCTTAAAAATGCTTATGTGACAGCCAATCAGATGCAATAATGACTGCACGTGGAACTCTCAATTCAAGAACACAAGCCAGAACTACCAGAAAAAGATGGGACCCACCTTCTTCTCACTTAAATTTATATATAAATAAGTCAGACTCAAGGATTTTGAACTAAGTTCAAAACACCTTAACATTTAATTCACTAAATCTTATATATAAATAAACAATGCAAAATCTTTCAATTTATAATGAAGCAATTTTCAAATCTAATGAAATGATAGTAAGAAATGTAAATATATAAATTTATTAAGCACTAGCAGATGATGTAATATTAATGTGAAAGGCTAAAGATCTTTGACAGAAGTGCTTTAAAAATGCTTATGTGACAGCCAATCAGATGCAATAATGATTGCATGTGGAACTCTGCTTCATTGTAAATTGAAAGATTTCACATTGTTTATTTATATATAATATATAGTGAATTAAATGTGAAGGTATTTAAAGCTTCATGCTCTTAGTTCAGAATGCTTGAGTCTGACTTATCTATATATAAATTTAAGTGAGAAGAAGGTGGGTCCCATCTTTTTCTGGTAGTTTTGGCTTGTGTTCTTGAATTGAGAGTTCCACATGCAGTCATTATTGCATCTGATAGGCTGTCACATAAGCATTTTTAAGGCACTTCTGTCAAAGGTTTTTAGTCTTTCACGTTATTATTATTCAGTAAAGTATATATTAAAAGTAATAATAATAGTAGTAAGTAGTAATAGTAATATCCATAGTTAATAGGCAGTAGTGGTAATGATAGTCATACTAATAATAACGGTAGTAATAGTAACATGAGTGGTATTACTACTATTACTAATAGTAGTAGCAGTAGTACTCTTTATTGAAAACTTGCAACTTTTGTAGGATAACATCCCTGAAAACATTAGAACACTAAAGTTAAATTTCTATTTGAATTAATGGCTACAAAATATGTATTTTTTCTCTATAATCTCTTATAACTTTAATTGAGTACTATTTTAAATCTATCTTCAAAATGACATCTCTTCTACTTTTCAATTGTTTTTTTTAATTTTTTTTAATCAATTGTAATTTCAAATTCAAAATGATTTACTATAATTTTCCATTTTTCATAATATTATTACCATATCTTTTTCATGAGTTGATATATATATATATATATAATATAATATAATATAATATAAGTAATTTATATATATATATGTTTATATTTGACTTTAGTCTAAAAATAAATAAAATCAATTAACAAACAGCTTTCTAATTTAAATATACAAATAAAATACATAAATACATAAAATAAGTTTTTACCCTTAAACGTTATGAAAATTCTAAAGTTCTAAAAAAAATTAAAAAATTCTAACATTAAAAATATAAAAATATTCAAAATATTATTTTGAAATATTAAAAAATTAAAAACTAAAAAACAAAAACATTTTATTTCATTTTTATGATATTAAAAATAAAATTTTAGATTTATATTTGCATAATAATATTGCTTCACTTTCAATCTCTTTTGTTATTCTCAACATACAGCTTTATAGCTTCAGTGAGTGTTCTGAAGTATAAATATTGATTTTCTGTTAAGGGTCCAAGTCTGAAATCTAGAAATAAGAATTTGTAAAATTCCATCTATTAAATACTTCCTTTTCAATCTCATATATATATTCTAGGTTTAATTTTATTATTTATTTCATCCATTATGTTTCATCTGTATTAGTACTCTGATGAAAGTATTTATAGTTAACTTCTTCTCATTCATGACTATCAACTGTTTTCTTCTGAAAAAATCCACTGAATATTACTTTGTCTATTTAGTATTTATCTTTATTTCTACATCTTAATTTCATCTAATAACTCTTGCAATATTTCCTCATGCTCTGAAGTATTGTTTACAAAAAATAATCACACTATATGTAAAGTATAGATGACTTAAATAATGTTCATTTACTTTATATCTTTGTACTTCAGTTAACAAATTATTTCTTTTTAAATTATTAGAAAAAGTTTGAGGGCATGGAGTCATTCTGTTATAAACTTTTATCAATATGTAGAAAAGAAGGAAGTTGGACTGGATATATTGATAAAAAAATTTGACATGAACAGTTAAAATCTTAAATTGAATCCCCAAATATTTTAAAAGTGCTAGAAGGATATTCCACATGAGTTGAACAAATGAAATAAAAAAATGTCCTGATGTGTGCTATAGATTTGGAGAATTGGATTAAATTTAGAAAGATTATTATCCTGTAATGGATTAGTAATGAATAAAAAATAATGATAATGATGAATATTATTATTCTATTATCTATTTATGAAATATCTATTTTTATATTTAATTATATTTGTATTTAATTAATCCTTGATCTCTTTATCAAGTATGTAAAAGAATATTGTCTTCAATATATTATACAAAAAATATTATTTATTTTTCTTTCATTACATTAAGGCATAGATTTTTTTCTTTCAACTTTTTTAAAATAATATTTTGGATATTTCTAATATTATAATTTTAATTTATTTTTTTGGAATATTGGAAATTTTGTATAGTCTACAAAAATCATTAAAATGTTTTATAATGGTTTAATATATATATATATTGTAACGATATATAAATATGTGGTTTTATTATTTTAAAAAAAAAATTTAAAAGTTTCAAAAAAAAGTAAAAAATTGATTTATAAAAAAAAAATTTGTTTTAAAATATATATTTTCTCACAGAAACAAAAAAAAAAATTTTTTTTTAAAAAAAAAAAAAAATAAATATATTGTTTTTTTTTTTAAAAAAAAAAAAAAAAAATATAAAAAAAAAAAAAAAAAATAATTTTATTTTTTAATTTTTAAATGGAAAGGAAGAAATTGTTTTGTAATTAATTTGAAAAATAGGTTTTTGTTTTTTTTATAAAAAAATAAAAATAAAAAAAAAAAAAAAAAAAAAGGGGAAAAAGGACTGGCCTTGGGACGGAGAGAAGGGGGGGGTGGGGGTTGGTTGGTTGGGTTTAAGAAGTTTCTGAGTTAGATTTTGTGTTGAGAGATGGGGTGGATGCTCCCTCTCTATAAAAAAAATGAATGAAAAGAGTGTATTGAACATATTGATCTCTAGAACATTTCTTCAATGGAGGCATCGGAGAATTAAAAGGAAACTGGATCTTCTACCATAAGTTATGGACATGAACTCTAAATTTAAAAATAATTAAGAACTTTCGTTCAAGTTATGAACTTCTATCTGACTTTTTTAAGTTTAAAATCAAATTAATAATGTTAATTTTATATGTTTTCGATTGATAAAAATCATTTCATTTTTTTCTTATTGTATAAATTAGTTATTGTTTAAATTTTAAATGATGAAATTTAGGTTGGGTATAGGCGTTGATAAATTTGTTAGGGTTGATTATGTTGAAGTTTTCACATTTGATTAAAATATATAGGTCAACGATGTTAATCGGGCATCTTAGATAAATGATGGGGTTGTGTATTCCCTTTGCAATTGGTTATTGATGATTTTGTATTTTGATCGATTGTGTTTAATTTGGATGTTTTTGACCGTGGAATCTGTGCAGCCGATCTATACTCAACATTTTAAAAACAAATTTATAAAAATAATCTGTGCGAATGTATTTAAATGTTAAATTTAAGTCGGGCATGAATGGCTATATAGTTTTGTAAAGTTATATTAAGGGAGGGTAATCTTCGGTTATTCATTTCGTAGTTGAATTGGTTCAATGGATTGGATATATTTGTGTAATTGTAGATGTAGTATGAGATCTGTACAGGAGGATTATATATATATGCCACACCTTCTGTTTGCTATGGATGGGTTTGTAAGGGAAGGGTATTCCTATGGAGTTTATGTTTATTGTTCTCTCACCAACAGATGTACATTCTGGTTGGTGAGAGACAATTTTTCTCTAATTCTACTTGTGTTCAGATGTACATTCTGACAGTATAGTATTTTGTGTTGTCGTATTATCATGTACATTGAATACATAAATGTATCAGATGGATTGGCGCAGTTTGATTGGAAATTTGTTGCTAAGGTTAAATCAGGGAAGAATATTTTCTTTTCAAATGAGATCTATGTAGTCTATTCATCCTCGACTCACTAAATAAATATTAAACTCATAGTTGTAATTTACTTAAATGTAAAACTAAAGATTAATAGAAAAATCTAAAATGTTGAATTTATTCCTCAAAATTTAAATGTTATTTTATATGTGCATAAATAAAGATGTTTATGTGTTAATTTCTGGCAGTGGCTTTTATTCATTTATATTTAAGATATAAAATTTATATTTTATTATCTCTGCTCTCCACTGAGCTAGTGACTTGGGTAATGATCTGAATATTAAATAAAGTGGAATCTTAACAGTCTTACTTTAAATTTTCTAGGTTAAATGTAGATGGTGTAGAGAGATATTGTAGTTGAGTTAGATTGATTTCTACATTTAATGAATATATATATATTGCAGAGGCTATTACTATATGGTAAAACTGAGCTGAATTCAGACCCATATAGCTATCTGGTTTGCAAAGCTGTATTTGAAGACATTTGCATGTCCAAAAAGTTCAGAATTTCAAATTGATATAAACGTGTTTTATAAATGCTGACTTTTGAGTTAGTATTTTAGATATAGTTTCTAGAGACACAGCCCTCCATTGAGGTGAGCCATAAGCTCAAAACCAATTGGTCTGGAGGTAGGGTCAACATAGAGATTTAGAATTATTTTTCTTTTGGCACTTATAAAACAAAGCTTGTTTAGAGCTATTGATAAGCTCCATCTAGTGATCATATATATATATACATTGGCATATCTAGTGATCATATATATATATACATTGGCATATTTGCATATTTAAATTAGAATGTTGTTTGTGATTATTGCAGAATGTATTTATATGTATTAAAATTATATTTATTATTTTTAAGATAGACCTTATAGCATGGCTGAAAAATGGAGTCAAATATGAAATTAAAATTATAATTTACATAATTTTAAAACTATTATTAATTCAAAATAAAAAATAAAATATCAGCATTGAAAAAAGTAAAATGCCATTTAAAATTTATATATAAATAAAACAATAAAAAACTTTAGACTTACTACAATAATACAATAATAAGTTCATAAAATTAAAATAAAATCTTAATCTTTTAATCTCCTATTTTTCTTATACATCTTTTTTATTAAACTATCTCAATTATGTTTTTTAAGCAAACATACATATTAGCATAAATTCTAGCATACATTCTTTAAATATATTTTTTTAATTTTAAATCTTAATTTTTGATAAGAAAAACTAGTTGCATTATTTTAATCTATATAATTTTTTTTTTAATTTAAACTCTTAATATTTTAATATATAAAACTTATTACATTATTATTTCTAAAAAAATTATTATGTAATGTTATTTTTTAATAACCTCCTTAATAAAGAATTATAATGCTACTTTTTATTATCCAGCTTTACAATTACTGTTAACCAGTTCTCATCCATGTGTAAAATCACATGGCTAACCATGAAATAGATGACATTTATTTCAATATAGCAGCATAATTTTCCACCATCTTCATGCTATTTTGTGCAAAATTTACATGTAATAATAGATGCCAGATTACCATGATCATGCATCTTTTTCAACCTTATGAATTTACTGCAGGATGAAGATCTCTCCAAGTTCAATCTTTTCCAATCTCTAGCCTCTCTTCTTAACACCACTCCAATACACTTCCTTATTTCATTTATTCATCTCACATACAATCTCCTTTTAGGTATTTCATATTCTCTTGGAATCCAGTTTAAGATTTTAACTGTACAACTATTATTATTGCTTCTAGAAATAAGTCCAGCCCATCTTCTCTTCAGTTTTTTAATTCTTTCAATGATGTCAGTAACACTGGTTTGTTCTCTAATCCACATATTTCATTTTCAATCTCTTCTTGTTACTCCTAACATTCATATCTCCATGCTTCTTTGAGTGATCTAAAGTCTCTGAATTACTCTTTTCTTAAGTGACCAAGTCTCAGATCCATAAATAAGAACTGGCAAAACACATTCTTTTTAAAAAAAACCCTCCTTTTCAAACACATAGGCACACTTCCTTTTAATATTAGGTTATTTCTACCAAAAGCAATCCTACTAAGTTTAATTCCCAGATTAATTTTATCCATTATGTTTCAATCTGTAATAATAATCTGATCAAGGTATTTCTAGTTGCTAACTTCTTCTAACTCATCATAATCAATTTTTATTTTTTTAAAAGAGAAAATCCATTGAACAGTCCGTTAGTCTTTATGACATTTACCTTTAGTCCTACTTTTTCATTTTCATCTGATCATTTTTGCAATATTTCAGGAAGCTCTGAAGCATTATTTTCAAAAACAACCCTATCATCTGCAATATCTAGATGACTTAAATAATATCCATTTACTTTTATTCTCTTAGCCTTTCATTTTAATCCACAAAATAATTAAAAGGACACCTTTTGATTTCTCATTGAGGTCTTAAAAAAACTAAGCAGGGGGAAATTTCCTAATGTACATTCCACACATTCTTGCCATGGCAACTATTATAACAATATGACTATTTATATAGTAAACTAACAAGGATGGATACTCACCAACATGCATTAGTCAATGGAATTATGTTATTGGCTTTTTATCTCTGAGTTTAAGATCAAGAAACATCATAGTCATTCTTCTGAGTTGTCTGATAGCTCTTAACTGAAATAGCAGTTGAGGTTTTTGAATGCAGAATGAATGTGTGGGTAAATACCAGATGATAATCCTTATTAAATCCTATCCTGTGCTATCATATCCAATATCTCCAGACTAATTTCAAGCCTATGAAAAGTCACTTTATATCTTGAACAAGTACATCTTAATCTTTAGAATGTAATATATCATCCTTCCAGCATCTAGCTTATAACTCCCTGTTATATTATCAAACCATCAGTCCAAATTAAAAAGCATGTAAATGTTTTCAATCTAAGCCAATATGTTTGCATAATCATATAGATCTGAAAGACAGTTCTATAAAGGCTAACGGATGTTCTGGTTTTTTTTTTAAAAAATAAAATTTGTTGGGGGGTTGAAAAATTTGATGGTTGAAAAGGGGGGGGGGGGGTCATAGTGTCAGTGTCTGTAGTTTTTTTAATAATAATGGGCACCTTTATTCTATAGCCAGAAATTAGTATAAATCACATGAATTGGTGTCAGGTGATGTTTTATTGGTTTATACCAATTTCTGGTCACAGTATAGTAATATATAAAAAAATTGATCTAGTTTCAGATTTATATAAACATTTATATGTTCTTTGGTTTGAGTTGATAGCTTAATAGAATAACAGAGTTAAAAGATGAATGCTGGAAGAAGGTTGCATTATAACCTAAAGATCCAGGTACACTGGTCCAAGTTCTAAAGTTTGAAGCTAGTCTGGAGGTATTAAATAGGATAGCACATGATAGGGATTTAATAAGCACTCATACATAGCATCTATTATTAATTATTAAAGTTTACAGTAGGTGGCAATAGAGATGAAGAAAAATTGTGATGCAATAGCTGCAATATGGGAGCTAAAGTCATGTGATGATGTCAGGTGATATTTGATTGGTTCGTAGATTTATATATATATATATATATATTAATACTATCACCTAACTAATTAGCATGCATAAATTACTTCATCGTGGCTATCTTATCACAGAAACTGGCACTTATGTATTACTCCGACAGTGAGATTTCACATATCTATTAGTCTGGCAATATTTATTTGTAAAAATAATGACCTATAATTTTAATTTTCAAAGGTCTTTTATTAACCATTAGAGTATTTTTTTTCCATTGAATTACGCTTGAATTTAGTCACATTATTATGTTTTAAATAATATAAACAGAGAAAACATTAGAGTTAAGCATAGTTCTTTTTCTCAATCCCCCCCCCCCCTTTCTCCCTTTTAATATCATGGTGAAAATTGTTATTATATAAAAACCTTCGATTATCATGTTATAAACTTGATTGTTGTTTTATTGATGATGAGGTTCCAATGTAGTTTTTATTATCCATTATAATTTTATGTATTTGCCTTCTATATTCTAATTTATTGATAAATGCACTAGTGTGACTTCTGTAGTTTTCATTGAAAAGATATGTGAGATTTGTACATCACAATGCATAAAGAACGAATGTGGTTGCCCATATTTTTGAAAAATTATTTATATTAGAAAATTCAAATAATGTCACTAACTTATTTTGTTTTTGATTAAGTTTGGGATCATCAAACAAAATTTTTCAAAACAAGACAATAAAAAAAACGTTTTTGCGTTTCTTTTTCTTTGTGGCATAAAATACATATTTCATCTACGTTTTAAATATGAATTTTAGGTTTAATGACATCTTTGTAAGGAGTGCTCTTAGATTCGGTTTAATAGGAAATGAAAGTATTTTGGTTCAAGTTACCAATGTTTAAAATCTTTACAGAGTTGTTTGTTAGTCAGCTTTAGTGTGGTTTCATCTTGTTGTAGTGGCTGAGGAAAAATTAGTTTAAGAACTTCCCAATATTGAAATTTATTACACAGTGGAATGAAATTTAAACTTTTTGTTGTTGGCAAAAGTTCTACAAGTGACTTTAAGTATCTCTTAAGTGGATATGGCTTATCAGTGGGAGTAATGGTTATAATTGTCTTTAGATGTAGTAATCTTATTGTACATGACAAAATAATATTTAATACTTTTTGAACTCTAAATGTATTTAGTAATGACTGGAAGGTTGCTATTCTTCCACATGTGCCTTACAATTACTTTCAGACAGCCAATAGCTATTAAAACAGTGGTCTGAGAAGCGATCAGGCCTAGACACATGACAGAGATTTTTTGACAAGAAAAGAATGATACCACTCTTCTCTTTTACTTAAGTTTTATATATATAAGCCAGTCTTAAGCATCTTGGATTGAAAGCATGAATAATATAAACATATACATTTATTACTCACTGAGTTATTAATTTATGATATTACAGCGCAAAATCTTAGATTTACTACACCACAATTTTCTAGATGTTAATATAAGTTATCAGCAATGTATGTAAATAATATTTTGTTCAAATCGCATGTTGTTATTAAATTAGTAATGACTGAAAGATTGCTATTCTTCCACATGCACTGTAATATCATAAATTAATAACTCAGTGAGTAATAAATGTATATGTTTATATTATTCATGCTTTCAAGCCAAGATGCTTAAGACTGGCTTATATATATAAAAGTTAAGTAAAAGAGAAGAGTGGTATCATTCTTTTCTTGTCAAAAAATCCCTGTCATGTGTCTAGGCCTGATCACTTCTCAGACCGCTGTTTTAACAGCTATTGGCTGTCTGAAAGTAATTGTAAGGTGCATGTGGAAGAATACCTTACAATTACTTTCAGACAGCCAATAGCTGTTAAAACAGCGGTCTGAGAAGCGATCAGGCCTAGACACATGACAGGGATTTTTTGACAAGAAAAGAATGATACCACTCTTCTCTTTTACTTAACTTTTATATATATAAGCCAGTCTTAAGCATCTTGGCTTGAAAGCATGAATAATATAAACATATACATTTATTACTCACTGAGTTATTAATTTATGATATTACAGTGCATGTGGAAGAATAGCAACCTTTCAGTCATTACTAATTTAATAACAACATGCGATTTAAACAAAATGTTATCTAAATGTATTTAGTGCAGGCAAACTTAATCTATTGAGCAATAAGTAATTTTCTAATCTCCCTAAGAAAATTGTACATATTTTCCCCCACCATAATAATATCCTACAAAGAAAGTAAATATGATTATTGAATTTTTTTATAAATAAAATGATAAGGCTACAGTATGTAATTCTCATATTGATTGGAATGTTGATTAGTAAAACTTTGGAATATAGAAAAAGATATGCTTTGTTAGTGCATTAATTATATTGTCTATTTTATTATTGAATTGTTATTGTTGTTCTCATTTGTGTATGGCTTAAGTAAAATGGAAACCCTAGAAAAGAAGTAGGCCTTCACTTGAAATGATTTGTTGAAACAAATATCTTTGTACATTTGTCATGAACAGGACTTTTTTATGTTAAAAACTACTCTAATTTCCTTTGTATAGTCATCAGTATGCTTTGTAGTTTAGGAATTTGCTTTTAGGGATGTAAAAAGACTGAGATATCATCCATATATGGGCTACACTTTATTGTTGCTTGTAACTCTAGGATAAATAAACTATTTCTTTTTCTATTGTTTTAAGCAATGAGTTAATGTAAGTGAAATGATTGGAGAACCTTGTGGGATTGAATAGTTAAGTGAAATTGAAGGTGTTGCTCTGCCATTTAATGTTATATATATATATATTACAATAAAAATAATAATAATAACGGTAACAAACAATTATAACCAATCCTTAAATTTGCAGAAGTACTTTCGGTTAATTTTTTATTTTATTTTTTTTGAATTTTAATGGCAGTTGAGGCAGGTTCAAGGAAATTAACCAAAAGTATTTCTGCAAATTTAAGGATTGGTTATAATTGTTTGTTACCGTTATTATTATTATTTTTATTGTAATTACAATTTAGTTTTAATTAACGGACACTTTATTTATATATATATCCCTTTTAATATTAGATTAATCAGTACATAAAGGTATTTTTTCAGTATGTTGTTTTTTTGCAGTGTATTTAAAAGACTTTCAATTGGCATCATATCAAAAGCTGCCTGAACATCTAGTTGGATGATTAGTAAATTAAATTTTTTTATTTTTCTGTCTTTGAAATTGTTGGCATGATATATGATTCTATTTTATCCTTTAATACTGATTTAATTATTTCAATGTCTAATGAGTTCATAGATATCAGTCTTACATTGTTTAGCCTTGATATATATATATATATATATATATATATATATATACCCTGACCGTTATAATATATATATATATATATATATATATATTATAACGGTCAGGGTGATGTTAAAAGTTGGAGACTTAGCATATCTGCCACACAGGGTGCCACCAGGTTATTGGAACCTGGAAAATTTATATAGTAGGCAGATATGTAAGCTAAGATCCAATTTTACTTTATTATAGACCATTAGCCCCAGTCACTAGCTTGTGGAGCAGCAGAGATAATGTATACTTTATTTTTAAAGAAAGAAAGATAAGAATAAGCTACTGCCAGATTAATAATACACAGAAACATTTATTAAATATATATAAAATTTAGAATTATTTTAGTATAACTTTTACTTTAGAATTTAATTTACATTTTAACTTTTATTTTAGAATTTAATTTACATTTTAACTTTTATTTTAGAAGTTCACACATATTAATTTATTAATATTTTATTTGAGTGTCAGGTATGGATAGACTACATAGATTGTACTCGAAAAGAAAATATTCTATATTCCTTATTTAACCCTAAGCCAAAAGTTTGCATTCAAACTAATGCCAATCTATCTGATATATCAATGTATTCAATGCAGCATGAATATGACAGCACAATACCATACTGTCAGGAAGGTACATTTGAACAGCACAGTTATATAGAAGCAATTTCTCTCATCCAGTACAGGAATACTTAGTCTGTCTGGTGAGAAGAACAATAAAAAAAACTCCATAGAAAGGGATTGCTGTCCTTTTTGCTGACTTACAATCCCATTTCATAGGCAAAGGGGTGATCCACAGAGTAGGAAATACTGTCTACCTCCAATGGTCAATAAGAAATAGGCTTCTTTTCCCCAAGTGTGGCATATAATGTGATCCTGCACATAGCGGATCTTCATGCTACATTTACTAATTACACCAATACATCCAATCCATTGACCCACTCTAACTGCAAAATAAATAACCTAAGATTTACCCTCACTTAAACTAACATAACTTTATGAATCTATGTAGCCATTCACACCTGTCTTAAATTTAACATGATTTAATTAAAAGTTTAGCTTAACAAAAAAAAATCATAATAAACACTTAAAGGAACAGAAAAACTAAATTAATGGAAATTATTTTTTAAAAAAATACATTCAATAAAAATAATTATTAATAAATGATTTAGTTTGGTCAGAAAGGAATTTTTATTGCTATAATTTAAATACTGCGAAAGTTTTATACTTAGTGTTCATAAATTATCTAAAGTTCTTACGGTTTTAAAATACTGGAAAAGTTTTTTTTAAATTAAAGTTCATTAATTAGAGTTCTTACTGTTTTAAAAAGTATGTATTTTCTAGTTGCTTGTAATTTGGAAGGTGTTAATTCCCATGATGTCCTGAGGAGGTCGGTATGCAGTTAGCCATTGGTCCTTTATTGTAGCTGGTATTTTATTGCCGAGCCCTGATGTCCTGTGGTCCACAATAGGGGAAAATGATATTTCATTTCTTCTTTTTTTTAAAACAACTGAAGGGATTGAAAGTGTGTCTTTTCAATCCCTTCTCCAACTCTTGCAGACTTAACACATATAGCACATCTAATAATTTTATTTCCAATCTTTTCCATTTTATATTACTTTTGTGGATTAACTCAACATTACATCATGATGATGATCCTTTCACTGAGGTCTGTTTCCTGAGGGATTTCTTCTATTTGGCTGTTCTGTTCCTATTGTTTTTTCTCTCCTATCTGACCTTTACTTATAAATTTTGAGATGCCCAAGAGCTAGTTTACTTTAACTAAATGAAAATAATCATTTCCATTTTACACAATAGCATTAATTAAATTATATAAATTCTTAAAGATATACTTTTATCTTTAAATCTTTAAGTTTTTTTTTCTGAAATTTAGTTTTAAAACTTTTTCTTTTTTTTATAAAGTTTTCTTTTACTAATTTTTCCATCTGTACGATTTTATTTATATACGAGTTTAGATGACTTTTAATTTTCAATTTTTAAAAACAAATTTTTATTTGCAAACTTTTTATTTTTAATTTTATTTATTAGAATGTAACAGCATGTGTGCCCGTTACAATATATATATATATATATATATGAAAAGGCACAAACAATAATATATATATATATATATATATGAAAAGGCACAAACAATATTGGATATAAACCTCAAACTTCTTATATGAATTCTAATAAATAATTGGCCATATTTGCCACTAATTTTCCTATGATGTTGCAAAGATGTAAATAGATAAATTTTGGTATATCAAGGAACCCTGGATGGCATGAATTTGGTATCGATTGAAGCTTTTTTTTAAATATAAAATCTTTAAATTTAAACTGTATATCCTCCTCTAGGTTATTCAAATATGTTTTTGATAGTTTTATGGGACTTTCTTTTTGAAGTCTTTCTTTAATAAAATTATACAAAAGGCTGCAACATGTATTGACTGCTTACAGTTTGTGAATGAATTTCCATTGACATTGGAACTCTATTATTTGGTGATTGACCCAATACCTATCTAACATAATTTCTTGTCCTCCTTATATATTCTTTTAGGGATTCTTCTATTATTTTATATATTTTTTAAACTGGTAGTAATGTGTTTGAATTTTCTTCTGTTAGATGACTGTTGGGATAATTTTTCGGTATAATTTGTCTATAGGTGTTATCATTCCTGTTGGAGGTGTTGTGATTTTGGTAACTTGATCAATCATATGCAAAATGTTATTTACAACTACAATCCATGCTTATATTGGATCCATTTTTAAAATCTTTATTTTTTTTTAAATATATATATAAATATCAGGAAAAAGTTTTTGTAGTTTTTTTTTTTTGGCAAAAGTACTCTAATGGTTCAACTTGTTATTGTTTTTTGAAATTGATGGTTTATGTGTAATGTATATACTTAAAGCTGCATGATCTGCAAAAAGGATGTTTATTAGTTTAATATTTATTAAATGATGTATAGATGGTGAGTAAAATAGTAGGTCTATCATGTCTATCATTATTGAATGAGAAAGAATTTACTTTACCTATAACATTATTTACTTGAAATGATGCAAACGACTACTAACAGGTATTTAGGTTTTTTTGTGAGAAATTATCTTCCACCATCTATTCTTTTAAGATTTTTTATTTTGAAAAATAACTACACAGGCATTGTTTTTCTGAACTGTAGACATAAAGTGTGATTTCATGACCACCCATAAAATTAGCAGCAAAAACAACATTTTTACTAATAACTTATCATTGGAATATTATTTAATATTCATTTATAAAATTAATTTATTTCCTTTTCAGAAGATTGTTAATGTGTTTAATTTGGTCTTTATATACACATTTGTTTCTTCCAGTGACTTTCATCACCATCAAACTAATACATAAGTATCAATAAACAAATATAATAGTTACAACTTATTGTAATGATAATACTTCAATAAAATAATTGGAACACTAATGTTGCCTTTACATAGATTGGATTAAGATTTTAGTTGTTAAAGATTGTTTAGTTGTACTTTAAATACTGGTGATAGATAGAAGATTTTTTTGTCATTGGATTGATGGTTAATATTTATTGAATTACTTAAACTTGATGATTGTGATGATATATATATATATATATATATATATATATTCCAAATAATTGTAAATAACAAAATAAATTCCAATATAAACTTTAATCAATAGTAGCACTTTCAATTCTATTCATAATCATTTTCAACTAAAATGATTTAATTTCAAAATGGAATACAACAGCATCAACCAAAAACCACATATCGATTTACATATTCCATAACTCACTAATCTTAATATTCACTGAATGTCTGTTTATTATTATATTTTCATAATGATTAATAAAAATTATCCTGATTAATTTTTTTTTTTCATTATTTCTTTTTTGATTTAAAATCTTAATTCTTTTCATATTCAAATCAAATTTACATTTACAATTTCTATCATGATCATAAAACACTGAGTCTATAAATGAGTCATCTTTATTTTTTTTATCTCTTTGAATTATCTTCAATACTTTTTTATATAATAACTTATGTTGTTTAACTCTTTTTTTACTACTACACCTAGACTCCTTAATATATGACACATTACATTCACAAACATTTGTATAAACTATATTACTCCATTCTTAGATAATTTATCTTAGAATTATTAACCATCTTATTCAAATTATAGAAACCAATAAATGAAATATATATTCCAGTATAAATCTTTTTCAAAAATTTAACGTGATTATTGTTAAAAAAGGTAATGAAATCGATTTCATATTATTAATACATATCTCCATATTATTCCTTTAAATTTGTTTGTTAAATTGACAACTTGCCTGATAAATTTTCTTTATATCATAACAAACAATTCATTTACATAATTCTCAATATTTTATCTTTTATCACATGAAAATTTACATATTATTTCTATGCAAAAAAGACTTAAAAGCAGCCTTATTTTAATTATGTGGCATTTTAAAAAAATGTGAAATATAATCTTTTGTTTGTATAGGCTTAACAAACAATTTATAATCAGTAATATTGTCATTTCTTTAAACAATTAAATTAAAATACTTTAAACTATTATTACATTCCTTTTCTTAGTTCAATTTAGACCTTTTAATATATTAAAGTCATTAAACATTTGATTAATCATCTTTGAAGAAGCACACAAAAATACATCATCAACATATCTTGTATATGTTTTAATATATTAAAATATTCTCTTCATAATAAGACAAAATAAAACTGTGTAATTGTGAAATCATTGGAAGTCTCATAGGCCAACTTTATACAACTACCACTAAACGAAGGAATAATATTCTGTTCAATAAATATAACCCTCCAACATTGGTCTAGAATTGATTTTACCTTAATGATTAAAATATAAATGGAAAATCATTCAAATCTTCACAATGCAGTAATTAGTAAGCTTGACCATTGGTGATTTCTTTTCCCACTGTTCTTCTATTAGGGACAAAGGAAAGATCTCGTTCTTCAATATAAATTACAACTTATTTTTTTAAAAAAACTTTTATATTATTACCAATAATTTTTAGCATTAATTATCTATACGAAATTGTATGATTGATACTAAAAAATTGACATATATATATACTTTTAATATTAATCATTATAGTAAAATGAAAAAAAACAAAAATCTGCTCAAACCTGATAAATGCGCAATCTATTTTTTAGTTAAATTAAACACAACTGTTATGATAAGATAAGTAACTTATATTGATTTTCTTTCTATTTCATGTTTATTGAAACAAGTTTTAAGCATCCATAATTTAAGCTATATTTTTATTTAAAAGATTGATATTTTAAAAACAGTTATATCTACAGACATATATACAAATGCACTGTAATAATGTATTTTTTTAAAAAAAATTGTACATTTCTATATTCATTAATAAATAACAAACGACTCGAAATGATAATTCAGCATAATGGCTGTAGTTGGAATTGATATGATAAATATTTCACTCTTTTATAATCTTTCTATAATAAAATAATTTTCGAATTTTGTAAATCGTTAAATAAGTCTATAATAACAGTATAACAAGAGTCAAGAATGACATAATCAACTTCAAATTTGTTAGATTTGGGTCACATCTCTAATTTTGTAAATACTAAAGTCTAGCAAAAGTAGAAAGGTTTGATTTATCTAGTCTGAGTGTCTATGAAAATTCATTAAAAAGCAGACAGTTGAAATCCCCCTCCTTCCCCTCTCTCCTCTACCAATAATTTTGCTAAGGTGCTATTACTGCTTTTAACAAGTTAAAAGATAGGCTATTTCATCACAAAATGAAATAGTATTGTATAGAAATGAGACTTGGACTCTTTATTGATATAACATAAAAGTATAAGAAAAATTAATGAGATCAATAAGAAATATCTACTGGAAAACTGTAACAAAGATAATTGGTAAAAAGAAAGCAATTTACTAGCAAATTTCAATAGATACAAGACAATATATTGTTATTCTTACATTTTGATTTAGGTCTTTGTTTATACACTATAAAGTGCAAGTTAATCAAACTATGAAAAAGAAGAATCTTCCATTCATATATGAGTTTAGATATCTCAAGAACATAGCTATATTTCCTGATTAACTGGTTTACTATTTATTGCAATTTTCACTGTAGGCAGAATCAGTTTTATATCTATTTAAAAGAGGCACTAGGGTTATAAACTCACTGATATCCATTGCATCACATACCACAAATTAAGAAGTATATAACTAAAAAGATTGGAAATTACCCACAGGGTCCTTATTTCATCATAGAGGTTATAACATTGATACCTTGTGCCCAATGTGTGGGAGGCAGGAAGAGACCGTGGACCACATTCTGTTTGATTGTGATTTGTGTTCTCATCTCTGAGGCATGGTTCTGAGGAAAATGTCTGTATCTGACCTGGCTTGTGCAATGATTCCTCTGGCCTTTGAAAAGGGGCTTTTTGCCAAAATATGGCTGGCTTCATTTGTCAACTTCGGGGTTTGGACTATACATTGTAAAGTATTGTTTGAAAGTGGGATTGACCACCATCCCGAAGATTGCCTAATAAATTTCATATGGAAGGCTAAAGAGATTGACAAGAGGACTTGCTCAGACCAGTTGGAGATTCAGACCTGGGTACAACTAAAATGTAAGTTTCAAAATTTTCTGTTTCATTCTATGTATGATGCTCCTAACCTTATAAAGACTGATTCCTCCCCCATATTGCTGTGATGAAAGGGAATGGGATGATCTACCTCCTAACCCTCCTATCTGAACTGTATTCCTGTAGACCCCATTGCAGACAATGCTTATTAACAGCAGCTCTAACTATTGCCTGTATACACAATTATGTAGCTTGCTCTATAAATAAATAAAATATCTTTTGAAATAAAAAGGATTGAGAATTTCATTTTCTTGTAAATTAATGTTGTAGAATTTTCTCCAGTATTCATCAATTAAAATGAACATGTTGACATACATTTCTTAAAATAATCTTTCGTATAATAAAATATAAATAACCTAAAATTAATAATATACAATGAAAAGTTAGATGTAAATATTTTATTACAACAAATTAAAATATTTAAATGAGAAATTATAAATTATTAATAAATTGGAAAGAACATACATGCGCTCATCCAGATAATAATATTTCATAATTAAATGGTTGATATTACATTTTTTTTATAATAATCCGTAAATAAAATGAATGTCTCTTTGAATAATAAACAATGAATGTCTCTACCAGTATTTGAAGCATCATAAAGTTAGTTTGCAAACATTTAATTTAGTCACAAATCAGGTATGAATAATAGTAACTTATGGGCAAGTATAGATTAGGGTACCATACATATATTTGTTGAGATGAATGTAGTCATGACCCTTGATTTTAATTATTGTCAATATCCCTTTCATTCCTGATCCATTCTTTAAGGTTAAACATGAAAGCTTTTTGAGTTGACCTCTTCACCTCCGCAAATGCTCCAGTCCACTCTCACATCATTAATTAGTTAAGCAGATGAGTAGTCTATCCTGGATAGAGACAATTTTTCTATCCAGAGGAACCACCAAAGAACAATACAAGACCTCTAGTTTGAAATTTCTCTGCTCTTTTTATAGCCTTGGGTCAGTTTTTAGACTTTTGAACATAGACTTTTATCTTTTGCTTTATTAAAAGTACAAGTTGATAATCTTGTATATTCTTTATTAGTTTTTAGTTATAGTGTGTCGTTTTTTATAAAACATTTTTGCCATATTTAATTAGCGTAATGTCTTTCTTTTATTTCTTTGGATAAACAGTCTGTATGCACTTATATTCTTTCCAATTTTAACTTTATTTAAATTAAATAGATAATATCAACACAAATAACTTTCATTGTATGTTTCCAAAAAATGAATTATATTAACCAAAAAACAAAAACAAATTGTGTCTGTTGATGATTTTTTTTATATTTTACTTTTTAAATATTACAAATGCCAACATACTTGAACCATATACACCTGGGTCTCTTTTTATGAGGTAGATTGGTTCTGCAAAAAAACACATAAAAGAAATCACACAAAAATAGACTTAACTTACATTGAAAAATATGGAATAGGTTCCATAATTTTCAAAAATTGCATAAAAGCAAAGCAACAAGATAAAATTACTTTAAAATTTGCATTAAAAAATATGGAAATATTCAAATATTTGAAAAAAAAATGATACAAGACAATTTTTTATATCTTTTTTATTAACTATTTAATTTTATTCACAACAATATGTTTTTATGTGTAATTTATTTTACATTTTTTATAAATATTTTAATTATTATCACTATTTGACAATGTGCAGCTGCATTTGTGAACTGATAAGAAATCATATTTGTCACATGAGGAAATACAATTAGTGCCAACTTCAGTCTCATGCCGTGTTTAATTAACTAAACATGTGGTACAAATTAAAATGTTTGTTCATGGCTTCAAGTCACTCTAAAACCATCAATTTTTGTTTTATCATAGTGAATTTATGATCTTTTAAAAGCTTAAAATGTACTGTAAGGCACTGATTTGTTGTTGCACATTTTGAACCAAAAGGAGTGCTTGACAAGAATTTTGTCAGCACCAAGTTCTTTGTTTTGATATTCAAAATAAAAATATATATTTCAGAGTATTTTTTTTATATTTTGTTATGTATTATAAATTATTTTGATAAAATATGCTGATAATATAGTTATTTTAGAAAAATAGTTAAGATTTTAGTAAAAATTCTTTACTTTTACACAAATGTAAATTGAGAAAGAAATCAACAATGTATGCAGCATTTTCTATTAGGTTACAAATGTTCTTTTTAGGTTCTCTGCTATAGAATATTTTTATAATTATAAATAGAAATTTATTTTTGAAAAAACTTTCATTCACTTTCATAATCTAACAAATTATTAATTTCTTTTTTACAAATGAATCTAATATTAAAAGACAAATATATTTTTACTGCTGATTCTGTAATTGAACCAATCAAAAGTTTAAAACTTTAATTCACTCAGCCAATAAAAAAAATTTTCAGTCTAAAAGTTAATGGTTTTCTGTTAATGATGTAATCGATGATTAAACTTTGAGATGATGATTTTATTAATTTATGAAGCTCACAATATCCAGATATACAACTATTTAGTTTTCATTGGAATTTAAGAGCTCATTCATAATTCATGTCATTAACAAGAAAATGATTGTCCAATTGATTAAAAAGTTGAAGACTTTCTCAAATCATTTTTGCTGTGAAACAAACAGGTTCCACTTCTGTTTCATTATTTTTTTCTAAATCTTCTACAGTATGTAAATTTATTGCCTAACCTTTTTTTCCAACAGGCATTTAAGTATGTAAAATATAATGTGTGTATATAAAATGGGTAAAGTCTGATTTTAAGTGAAATATGAATTTCTTTATTGCTAAAAGAAAACTGCATAAAAAGATATTAAGAAAAAATATGAATCACATAACTTCAAAATTGCATCAAAAAAATCTGCACAAAAAGTGACCCAGGTATATATGTAAAATGGTCCACTATGATGCAAAGAAAAAAAAAGTACTGATTTAGTAATTGTGACTATATTTTAGTCACATGATTAGTTCAAATATAATTGTATGAAAATTGTGATTTTATAAGCACTATTTTTTGTGACCATGTGTTAATAATTGATCTCAGTTATTGCTTGGATGTGTCAGAAGGAGTTTTGAGCTGTTCTTAGAATTCAAAATAGCCATGAACACATACTAAATCAGTAACCAATTTACCAATTGAATCAATTAAAATAAAATATTTTGTAAAATGGTACAAAAACAACTAATAATGAATTTTTACTCAGTGATTGGCTCAAATTATCAGTTTTAAAATTATCTACAAATCCACATGCCAATCTCTTAGGGAAGATTTAACAATTAAAAACAAATCTTAAACCACACTTACACATAGTTTAGGCAGTACATTAAATTGTCATTTGGACATTCATCTCCCATATGAATCCTTGGCTCCCTTAAAGTACAAAATAAAATAGTTTGCAATGAATGTATGCTAGTATTAATCTATCTGGCTTCAAATGGAAAAACCTTTTGATTCACAGTCCTGCTTTTTTAAAATATCAGACAAAAGAACAGCTTTTTGCCAAAAGAATTCACATGAAAAAACTAAAAGATATACCAGATTCATGTCATTTTTAAATACATGGATTACCATGATAACCACTTTATCCCCCAATATCTTTCCAACTTAGCAAACTTCTAATATTCTTAGTTCCATTTTTTTAAAAAAAAACAAGAAACACTGATTAAACTAACAAATCCTGGACCAATATCCATGTGCCCATTGAGTTCAGATAACAAAGCTAAAATAATGCTACACCTTTTGCTAAAAATTTTGAACATGAAAGTTTCAAAAAAGGCTCATCAATTAATCAAACAAGTTTAATGTTTAAAACAACCATAGATTATATAAGATGCAGTAATAATATAGTCCAGTCATAATTTAATAAAATACACATTTGACAAAACTAATTGATATACTTTTCAGTCCAATGACATGATTATTCTTGAATCACTGATAAACATATTCATAAATGTTATATAATTGTCAATGGATAAACCTCAACTCCAATTATATCTCATAGTTCAATCCATCATGGATCCTCTCTATATACATTTCTATTCATCATATATATATTAATCAATTAATTAACACCACAAAAAAAAAATAACCAGTAATATGTGTGCTAGCCTTAACACCATTAGTTCACATATAGTCTTTATGGAGTATATCTCTGTATTTTAATACTCCAAAAACAAATACTGCAGTTTCTTCAGATACTTTCAAAATATATCATGGAATACAAACTTGTATTTAATATGGAAAAATCATGTGCATGAGTAGTATACACTAAGATCTGTGCTAAAGACCACTTTAAATTGATGCTTAATACTTTTCTGGGTTTCCCCTTTCATATAAGCAACACCACAATTCAAAATATAACAAGAAAAAACTTAAAAAAGAAAATAAAAAACATTGTTGAATCACACATCTCTGTTAACCAAATTAGAAATGATAAGAATTGCATGTTATCTCTCCCCCCCCCATTATTATATTCTATACCAAAACCTTTACTAACCACATTTATTCATTATGCAGAAAACTTCATTGGAATAAACAACATACAACAGCCTTCTCAATCAAACATTTACAAATCCACTTGCTCATAATGGATTAGAACTATTCAATATGTACACATTCAGAATACAAAAAAATACTTAACATAATCTCATATGCTAAAACCTTTGAGAATGTAAATATCACCTGCATATTACACCTACTGACTGACCACTCTTAAACCTAAAATATTGTAAACAACTTTTCAAACCTCTATTGTCTATTATAAACTGTCATCCCCCTCCTCAAATAGATGTAAATACTTAGAAGTGCATTCATTGCTCTTTCTATCTATCCATCCCAGTGACACAACTATATCACAAATTTAAATTATGTTCCTAGAATCAAAATATTTTGATTTCTTAATAAAACTAAACTCAGAATTCCTATCTGCATAACATTTTATAGTTACTAAATTAAACACATAAATACTGATATTCAGTATATTGTTTATCACAATAAGTTTGTAACACACTGTTTACTGCATAATTATTATAAACACAGTCACATAAAAATATATTTAAATATTTATTAATTATAACCAATAAGTAAATGCATGCAACATATACAATGTTAGCCCGTCATTGATATCATTGGCTTGCTATAGCATTCAGTTGCCATGCAATACTTCTGTAAGGGATTTCAGGTACCCTTGTATACTTATCTACCACTTCCAACTGTACTTAACAGTTTGCCTTGTGAGTAGGTATGGTGGCACTTATAACTATTCTGTGACAGCTTGCCTTGTGTTTAAATTAGGGTCTAGTATTTTCCAATTCTAATGTAAACTTGCTTTACTGATTTAACCAAACTGTGGCAAACATTCATATTGCTGTTTAGCTTTGTCAATAATTGTTGTTGTCTCCTATTGGATATATGTTATCTATTCATATATCTATTGGCCTGTGGTGATGAATGCTCAATCTGGTCAAGATAAAATGTAATATGGACTAGTCCATTAATTCAAAGTATGTAGAAATATAACATTTTTAATGACAGGGTCTTGACAAAGTCTGAACAGTGATCCCAGTAATATTCAACAACAAAAATGGAACTATTAACAGCCTTATAGGATCATTTGTCAATGGTTGCTACTCTCACATTTGTGCCAGCACATTCATCACTTTGTCCCAATGATGTATCAGATGTGCATTTGTATATAATAATAATCATACAAGACATCCAAATACTTTTATTAACAAAATAGAAACAATATGTCCAAGAGATAAAAAAAAACATTTATCAAGGTTTATATACAAATTTATGAGCTTTAATGTTTTATATCATCAAGGTTTTAACAAGATGGTTGATCTCTGAAAGAATATAAATCATGAAAAACAATACAAAACAGTCACAACAATAATTTTAGATTTTTGTGTAAATTATTGTGAAACTTCTGAGTCACATGACCATTATTCAATGTTAAAATGTTCCAGTATAAAATAAATATACTGCATATTAACTTATTCTCTGATTCATGCTATTTATAATATTAATCAAATGCTATCACTCACTATTGTTTTGTTCAATGGTATGTGAACAAATCTGCCAATGTTATGTGAATCATATATAATGAAGTTCTTTGAGAGATAAAAAAATAATAATAATGATATATGCAAATATAACTTGAAATTGGCAAAACAAACCATAGATGAGAATAAAATTTCAAAAATGTAAAATATAATTATTTCAGGAATAAATAGAAAAGATATTTTTTTTATTAAAAAAAGAGATGGCATCATGAATTATATAAAAGAATTGTACAAAGAATTGCATAGAAATAAAGAATAAAAAATGAAAGTATCTTCTAAAATCATTACATCTAAACTGCTCAGCATTTTACAAGAAAAATTAAAAAATGTAAAGCAAGTCTTTGTAAAAAAAAAAAACTCCAGGAAGTGATGGAATTATTATTGATATCTTAAAAAAAGCAAACTGAAGAAAAAGAAAAGTTATTGCCAAAACTATAGATCATATGTCTAGATGATAAAGATATGTGATATGATTGGAAGAATACAGTAATAATATTAAATATAAAAAATTGAGGAAAATATTAAATATTGCAGTATATCGTCTTTCTGTCAATTTTATATAAAATATTCTAATTACACTTTCCAGTGAACATTGAATTCCAACTAACCAAAAAAAAAAAGAAAAAAGAAGTGGAATTTAAATGAGATTTCAATATAGTAGATCACATCCAAATATTGACATTATAGAAATGTCTAATGAATATGAATTGTCACTATGCTTTGTATTTATGGATTATGAAAAAGCATTTAATTTTATAAATATTCACATGGTAATTAAAGCTTTGGATTAACAAGATTAGACTCATAATAGTGTCATAATTGATAGAATATTTTTTAAAATGTATACTGGACAAGCTAAAGGCACTACCAGAAAGAGTCCATCCAGGAATGCATGGAATACTGAACTTTGTCCTGTTCTATCTAGATAGATTCTCAGTACCTATAATCAAGAGGATGATAGATTACTTGGGGGAGGAGCCCCATAATATCATTAACTTACACCCAATCTTCCTTGTACCCTTCTTGAAAAAAGAGATGCAGAACTAGAACTTTCCAATCTCATCTCATCTCCATGTGCCCCCCCCCCCAATCAAAGTCATTGAGCAACTAATAAAATACAGAATCCAAGAGAAAATCTATGAATCCACATAAAACTCACAATATGCTATGAAGGGAGAAACAATTGTTAATGCCATCAGCCAAATAAAATTTATGGTAGATTATATAAGAACAAAAAAAAAACATGTCCAATTGCAGTTCAAATTGTTATTGTGGCAGCATTCAATAATGTGAGGCCATCAATTCTGATTAAAATTATGAAACTATACAAGGTGCTTGGGGTCTATTTGAGGATGATCAGCAATTTTCTATCTAATAGAAACATCCATATTACCATGAATTGCAAAGTAGCTCCTGAATTTGAACCAACTCTATTCATCCCACAAGGATCTCCACTTAGTGCATTATTTTATTATGGTATACATAAATCCACTACTGTTGGAGATTGAAAGGGAGTTACCAAAAGTATATATACCTGCTATTTGAAGGGAGGTGAAGCTCATTAGCTTCATGGATGATATCCTAATTTGCCTGCCATCTCACAAATTTATAAAGAAACTAGAGCTAATCTTAGATCAATACTCAGTGAAACACGAGTTGGAAATTAATAGACAAAAATCTGCAACATGGAAAATACTAACAGGGGAGAAAATTGAATCAAACTTCACAGCCAATCCACGAAAATTTTTATGAGTTAATTTCCACAAATCACCAACAGTAATGAGGAGAGAAATTGATGAAACATTGTTGACATCAATTAAACAAACCACATCCTCTCTTTCAAAAATTTACCTATCATTGAAGAGTAAAGTCAGACTGCTTAACACATTACTATTCCTAAAAATCAGCTATTTCATGAATGGCTTTAACCCCTCCCAAAAATTCATTAAGAAAATAAATTTCAGAATGTGTGAGACTATTCTGGCACATAAAACTGTAGCTATAACTTTACAGAAGCTATAAAACCCCAGAAAATTTAATGATCTTGCCCTCCATACTGCAGACTACAAGAAAGCCATATAAAACTGATGGAACAAGACACTATAACACTGACCGATAGAGCTCCACCAATGCAACAGAACTTGACAAAGACTCTATGGGATAATGTGGGGAAATTTATTAACATTGAAAGTCATACTATTACCAGAAAATTGAAATATTGGGAAGCATACAAATTTATGTATGGGGAAAAGCAAATTGATAATATCCTGTTAGAGGTAAACAATCAAAAAATCATGTCGGGCTCCAGGCTTTGGTTCCTGGAGCCAAAATTCCTGGACTTCTTAATAAAATTCAATTTAGATTCCTTCCCCACAAAATACTTTCTAGTCAATAAAAGAAAGCACAAAAAACTGAACCAATTTGTCAAATGTGTGGGAAGAAGAATCAATTAACCATATCATCATGAGATGCAACAGATTAAATATTCACAGACTATTAATTACAAATTGGACAAAGAACCTAAATATAAATATCTAAGAAGTTATATGGAGCATGACATCTTTCACAAATTAGACTTTTCCTTTCTTCAATTACATGCTCTGGTTTCTCAGGTGCAAGATGGTAATAGAGCAGGCAGAAGACCCTAAAGGCTACATATTCATAAAAACAATAAACAAAATCAAGGAAAGAGATCATTTAATCACCCCCAAAATACATCGGGGATTCTACATAGTCATCACTGGACCTGCATTCTGCAAATCAATCTGAACATTTATAATGTAACTTATAAACAAATATAATTTATAGAATAAATTTATTTTTAAAAAAGCAGATGCCGCTCGATGGTGCAGTTTTCGCGCTAAAACACATAAAAATGTCATTTCCATGGCCGACACATTCAAACCCGCGTTTTCTATAATACAACTTTTTTGTTGTGCTACATATTGCAGGCTGCTATGTCATGTCGCAGTACAGCATGTATGTTTCATCACAGCAAATACATTTTCCGAATTCGCAGAGCTTATAAAATTGTTACGGCTTGGTGAGAGGGTATGTATTTGAATTGGATGGAAATGTTGTTTTCATTGGATTTTTTTTATTTTAAATTATTGAAATGTTCAGATTTTGTAAAGTAATAATTATTAGACTTTTTACAATGTACTGTATTGAAGTTTTAATTGGGAAAATGTTGACAAGATATATGTGTAAAGTGAGTTGGAATTAGGTAATGTGTCAATTAACGTACTGTTCATAACATTCCATGAGACAAACAAGATTCTACTATGTGTATATTTTTGAAGTAAAAAAGAGCAGGAACACAACAATATCCAGTAAGAAAAGTACAATTCTGCATGGTTTTTTGTAAATTTCATAAAAAGCATATATTATAAACATGGTTAATAAGTAAAGAAGTCATTTATATGTGTTTGTTGTTGTTTAAAAAAAGTTTTACTTTCTTTTCTACAACTACGGCTATGATTTTGATATTTTTTATTTTAGCATTACAAACAACAGAACACTAACACTAAACCTAACCCTAAAACTAACCCTAAACCTAACCCTAAAACTAACCTTAAACCTAACCCTAAACCTAACTCTCCAATAGAAAATTGATTTTTTTAATAAACCAAAATAAAAAACACGCATCAAATTGTAATTTGTTTATTTTATTTTACATTTATTATTATCATTTAATTTTTATATGTTAATAAAAAATAATAGTTAAAAAAGATGATTTCATTTTGTTTTTATTTTCGCATTACAAAAAAAACACATCAAAATGATTAAAATCAACGGCCCGGGAATGGTCACATTTTATAGTTTTAGTGTGAAAATGGCACCATCGAATGGTGTCTTTATCTGTAAGACAAGCACCCAAAAAATTAACAATGATAAGAAAGTATGATAGAGTAATTTTATATCTCTATAACACTGTACAAAAGTTTTATAAGAAGTATTTTGAGGATTAAAATGAGAAACCAAAGAAATAAAAAAAATCTACACATTAGTCAAACCTCTCTTCAAATTTTATTCATCATAATTGCTAATATGATTTCTATTCTCCAAATTTTGCCAATTTTGTGATGTTTTTGAAAATAAGGGTTTGGGGTTTAGGAAAAATTTCAAAAGTTATCAAATAAAAATAAAAGAGTAGAATTAAAAATAATTATTTTTTTTAAGTAGAAAATAAAAATTGTTAATTAGGAATTAAAAGAAATGAATGACTATAAATATCTTGCTCAGATTATTATTACAAGTAGAAATATAAAAACTGTCAAAACTCTCCATACAGTAGTGCCACTCAGTGCCAACCAGAGTAATCAATGGATCCCAGAAGGCTTTGGATCTGAGAGCACTGTACCTAAATCTTAGGATCTAGTGCAACTCTCTAGCAGCCACAATTTATCTCTACTTAACTTCAAAACTATGATTGGCACTGAGTGGCACTACTGTATGGAGAGTTTTGCCTGTTTTAATAACAGTAATGTGCTAGCATAAGAAATAGTGATCATGTGATGTTTAGTGGTTTAAGTAGAAATATAATGGATAAAATTAAACCAGAATTAAACTTGGATGGAGTACTTTTGGCAGAAATAATTTAATATTGAAAGAAAGTTTAGGAAGGAATGTTTTAAATAAATGTCTTTTACCAATTATTATTTAAAGATCTGAAACATGGATACTGAGAAATGTAAAAACTTCAAACCTTTCAACAAAGAATGGAGAAATATATGTTGGAAATAACAAGAAAATATCTAGAGTCAAGAAATCAGTAATTATATGCAATAATAATTCTTAGTTTTTTGAATTTAAATCACCATTCTCACAATGACTTCTTTGCCTTTACCAAAAAGGTTGATTTTAACTCATACAAAATATCATTGCAATGGAGATGTCCTCTTGTATTATTATATTGTTTAAGTTGATCATTTAGATATTCATCATTATTCTGTTTATAGTATTTCTTTTATTTTCTACCGTGCTGTGCTGGTTTATTGTTATGGATTATCTGATCATGTGGTTTATTACCATTCTACCATTGATACACTCTATAAAACAGATTATATTAATAAAGCTGGTTTTTATATTTCGAAAGAGTAAATACTGACCCAGTAACCTACCACATTTGCAGGCCATTTATTATAATATCATAATATACATATTGAGGGGAAAAAATTCCTGGTTAAACTATAAAGGCTTGAATTTTTGACATCTGGTATAATCTTCGCGTAAATATTTTGTAATGTCTGCAACGGAAGTACTTTTTAAACTTCTAGTCTACATTTAATTAAAACATTTATATGTATAGATGACTTTTGATAACTGCTTCACACCAGAAAAGCTTTTAGAATATTTAAACTACTTAAAGCGTGTTTATTTACCTATTTCTATATCAATAAAAAAAAAGCAGCTTTAAATAATTTAGACTTCAAAAAATAAAAGTACACAAGTAAAGAAACAAATAGCGAAAAGGTTTCAAAACCTTACAAAACCACTGCACTTAAAATTTTAACTAAGATCATAATTAAAAGGGAGCGCAGCTACTACAAATAAATATAATGTGTTTAAAAAATATATTTAAAATCAAAAAATCAAAAGGCTACTACATTTATTATAATTTTTATTTGTTTGTTTCATGATATGTATATAATATAGGGGATTTGAACACAGACTTTCGTGCTCCCTTCAGTTATCTACTTTATCTCATATAACTGATACACATTACCACACACATGCGAAAAATATAAATGATCGCCAATATCCGTATTTTGTGCTGAACCAGCACTCAACAGTTGGTCCAGAACATCATCTCCTTCATATATATATAATCAGTGCTCGGTCTATATTAAGATAAAAAATCTACAAACTTTAATGCTGAGGCTTCAATCTGCACCATCATTCAACTCTTTAGCCATCCATACAGTTGAAAATCTGATGATGGTAGGCCCCAATCTCTTATTGATGTCAATATTATTGTCATGTCCATGTTGACTTTAAATCACACTGACCCTTCATGTATAAAACCTTGTCCATTTATACAGAAGAGGTATAGGCAGGATACGGGCTGAATCTGTAATATTTTTGAAATACAACATTAATTATGAATTATGCATGTATTTCAAAAATATTATACCCACACGTATATATAATAACTAAATATATGAATCACAGTAATGTTTTATCTGAAGCATTAAATAATAATTAATCACAGTAACACCTTCATTTACTATATTGTATTCTTTTTGTTTGCTTTTACTTAAAAAAATTACTCCCAAAATGCATCATTTCATGTCATCTCACAAGCTTTTGATGAATTTTTATAAAAGCAATTTGTCTATTAAGCAGGCTTTTTTTCTTATAGATCTATAATAATCTATGATGTTCTCAATCCCCAAATCACTGTGCATTTCTGACCAACGATAAATATCCCTGCAAATTTCTGTCTCTAATTTTTCTATTATTCCTATTTTGCATATTTCATTTTGGATGCACTCTTCTTTTTTTAAAAGATTATTTCCTCTGTTAACCAAGATAAATTCCTGTATCCTTTTTTTTAATTATAATTATTTTCTTTATAACAATATTTGCTGAGAACTCAACCTAATTCTGCAACTACTTAAGCTCAAATAATGAACTTATTATTGCTACACTCTTATCGGGATGAGATTCAACTTATGGTAAGTCTAACCAATGAGATAATGATAAATGGAAATGAATAGTCAATGGCATAAATATCCTAGTTGGAGGATTAAGTCAGTAAATCTATGTTTCAAGTAATGCTAACGATCTCACTATAAAAGAGACAATAACTTGCAAAAGAGAGATAACACCAAATAACCGTCAGATGTAGGTTGTCCACAATATTGTAGAATTAAGTTTACATTGGAGCAGAAAGCCACTACTTAACAATCTTCACTGAATTTGCATGTAAGGCAAGTTACTCACAGGCTGGAAATGTGAGAGTATTGCATCTATACCAAACTTTAACTCTACTACTAACAGCTAAATTTGCATAGTTTGCCATTGCATGCCTCATCAATTGTCATGATGATGAGCTATTGTAGCTAACATTTTACATAATCTGGCTATAAAAGATTATATACATGTGTTTTGTATTAAAAATATGTTTAACAAATATCTTTGCATTTAAAACAGAAATATTTAATAACAGTTATAAGCAAGCATAAGTAATGGTGATCATGTGATGTTTATCTTTGCATTTACTATCAAAGTTTATGTTATTCTTAATTGACCCAGAATATTACTTCAGATCTTTCTATAGTATAAACACAACAATATATTTATTTTTTCTAAATAAGTGCCAACTAACCATCACATTATAGTTCATGATCATTTAATGCAAAAGATGTTTAAGCATTATTACTTTGCATGACTCAAAGTTTTTTATAGTAACTGGTGTTTCTCTTTTTTTTTCAGTAAAAAGTGAGATTCACCAATATATAAATATCACAAAGGCAATTAATTTTATACATTATATTATTGTTACTCTAATTATCAGTACTGTCTATAGAATTACGAAGCAGTCTATTTACATAAAGTGATATACAATACATAATATTTTTAGTATTCAAAATAAATATCCTACATCATTCTATTATTAGCTTTTGCATTATAAGATATACAAATCATTTTTACTGACATTATTTAACTTGTAAAATTTTCAATTATTATCTAATTTAGCCAATATCATATATTATTGATACAAATTTCTATGCATGATGTTGTCTAATGTTTTCATTCTTTTCATTTATATGTTTATATAATGTATCATTTTTAGTAAAATAAATAAATAATGCCATTATTTTATACATCAAAGAAACGTTAGAGATAGGGAGTGTCAGTTCTTGCACTTATTTTTATAAACAAAATGTAAACTTTGTTTCAAATATTTATATTTATTATTTGATTTTTAATTATTTCAGATGTTATTATATATGTATGTATATGAGGTGCTGAAGTATATTTATTGCATATATATAGGTGTGTAAAAAACAGGCAAACCTCTCCATACAGTAGTGCGACTCAGTGCCAATCAGAGTAATCAATGGATGCCAGAAGGCTTGTGCATAAAATTCCTATTTAGTGTCTACTCATCCAATATTCCCAGATAGTTTCTGGCTTATGGCCTTCATCAGTGAGCATAAGAAATAGTGATCATGTGATGTATAGGTGTGTAATAGAAACAATACATATTGTTAGCGGAAATCTATTAAAAATATTTGAAATGCCTATTATTCCAGCCACTTTTCCTTTAAATAAAAAAAAAGCTAAAATTCAAGCTTCCTTTATTTAAAGGGGAAGTGTGACTGAAATAATATAGCTATGAAGTGTTTCAAATATTATATATACAATGACTCTAGCATCAAAAAGAGCATAGCATAATTCATTCTTGGATTTTTATGATATGGATGCCTGAGTAGTTGAAGGGTGGGGAAGAGTGATGCTTGTCTAGTAAAGTTTCAAGATTTGCTATCTTAATATAAACAGAGTGCTGATTATATATATATATATATATATATATATATATATATATGAAAGTTAGTAATCTGAACTATCTGATGATTGCTGGGTCAGCATAAAATGTGAGATCATTTATCATTTTCACATGTATGTGATCATGTGTAACAGTTGTATAAGAGTGAATGGATAGCTGTAGGCCTTGAGAGTCTGGGTTCAAGTCATTTCTATTTACATTAAGTTTAGTATAGACAATATACATATATTTAAATATTATATATATATGAAAAACAAAAACAAGTTTTATATACGTAAAAACCTGCTATCGCTTGTATTAATGATCAATAGATGGAGCTTTACCGAGACCTCCAAACAAGCGTATTTGTTTACATAAATGTCAGAGTCAATATTCACTGTCTCTTTCATTTTGCTCCACCCTCAGATCAGCTGATTTCAAGCTGATTTGCTCTCATCAGTGAGGGATAGAAGTTAGAAACTAGACCTAAATATCAACTCCAAGCATTTATGCAAAATGTTTCTATCAGTTTGCAAGCATGAATTTTTTAGACACCTAAATGTCTTCAAACTCAGCCTATCAAACTAGATAGCTATAAGGGTCTGATATCAGTTCAGATTCTCCATATAGTGAAAGCTTCTGCAATCTATATCATTGCAAGAAAACTTTAAAGGTACATTTATGAAAAACAAAAACAAGTTTTATATACATAAAAACCTGCTATCGCTTGTATTAATGATCAATAGATGGAGCTTTACCAAGACCTCCAAACAAGTGTATTTGTTTACGTAAACATCAGAGTCAATATTCACTGTCTCTTTCATTATTGCTCCACCCTCAGATCAGCTGATTTCAAGATGATTTGCTCTCATCTGTGAGGGATAGAAGTTAGAAACTAGACCTAAATATCAACTCCAAGCGTTTATGCAAAACGTTTCTATCAGTTTGCAAGCATGAATTTTTTAAACACCTAAATGTCTTCATTTTGTGCCATTACAATTTAGTCAGTAGCTAAATTTGTAGTAATGTGCATGAAAGAAAATGTGAAACAAAAATCATCATCACATTTTATATAGTAAAGGAAGCTGTAGGGAACCCAAGTTTAAACCCTACAAGATCCAGTTCTAAAAGCTTAAGACAGAAAGAGAGTGGGGCAACAGTTAGGTTCTTTATTTGTTTGTGTGTTGATAAAAAAACCAAAAAGAATAGTACCCACATTTAATTATTTAATATTTATTTTTTTTTGTTAAAAAGTAAAGTAATAACACATATATAGGCAGTGTATGTGTAAGCTGTTTAATTATCATTGTATATTTCAAATATTAAACTCTCTTAAAAGCTAATATACATTTGCTAAATTCTAATATTTTATTTTATCTGTCTATTTTTGTTTTTAAAGATTTTGGTTTGGGGTTTGAAAGTTAAGAATTTAATTTTAGATGTCAAAATTATAATTTCTAAAAAACATTTAGATTGTTGTAATAGGCCAGTTTTATAAATGATGTGAATGGCAGTGTGTATGTGTGAGTGTATGGCATAAATAAGTTACATTTACACATATTAAAAAGAGAAAGACAATTCTGTTAAATTATTTTTTTACTCAAAGGTTTTGCTATAAAAGTTTCTTGTTTGTATCTGTATTTCTTAAGACTCAGAAGTCCAGCTAGAAAACTTCAAAGAGAAAATTTGGAGTTTTATAGTGGTGTGAAATTTGTCAGTGAAGTGAGAAGGGAAACGTTTAAGATAATTTTATTTGAAAAATAAATTAAGCTTTTCAAAAATCATGTAAGTGCAAGTTGCTTATATTGTTTGTTACTGATAACTCTAACTGAAAAATTATAAAACCTGTCTGGGAAAAATCAGAAAGGAGATTTTTAAAACATTGAAACTAAGGAAGACAAGCATTTTAATTCATGTAGATATCAATTTAAAAATCTTTTTTTTAATATAAAAGTTTTTTGAAGAGTAAAAATATAAGGATGTCAGGCTAGAAAAAATATATAAGTCTCATCTGGGGAAAATCCCTGATTCATCACAGAACCAGCATATCATATAAAAAATATCTTGTCTGAAATTAAAATATTATACACCTGATGACTGATTAAAAAGAAAAATTCGATATTTTAAGCAAAAGAAACATTCACCTGCATTTGAAAGCTGAAGAAAAATGATTAATCAACCGATAAGTATTAAATCATCTAGTACAATTATTCCAGCGACTGAATTTAAACCCAGTAAGAAAAAAATTGCAAATGAGAGAACAACTTCTGATGAAAGAATTATGCTTAACAAGGAAGGAAAGAAAAAGTTCCAATGGCAAATAATATCACCATAACCATTAAATAATTACAAGCCTCAAGAAAAGACACTGTGATTGCTGCAAAAGTATGAACATTAAACAAGCTAAGTTTGAGCCTGTGGGACTGGTAATATGAATTTTCATTATCTATTTCCTTTTTATGATCTCAAAGACTATTTGTAAGATTTAGAGATGAAGTTTTCTATTTTTTTTCTTACAACTTTAAAACAACCATAATCGATTGAAAACAAAATTTTCTTCAATAAGAATAGTTATAACCTTGAGTAGTAATTTTATGTATGTTAAAACTATTATTGTATACTAATCTAAAATTATGAAATGTTGGTTAAAATGTAAAAGATATTTTTTTGTATTATTATTTTGTTTTTAAATAATATTTTGGTTATTATGGGATAAACACACCTACACAGTAATATATTAAATTGTTACATGGATATAATTGCGTGTGGATGGAAGAATAATAGACATATATAGCGTTAAAAATATTAGGTTATTCTGTTTTGATTTAAAGAATAGCAATCTCCAAGCTTAGCGGGAAAGGGGAGAAGCAATTTAAAAACTTGTTTCTTGAAATCTTTTTCCGATTCTAATAACATTTTTTTAACCATTCTACTTTACATGTTAGTTTATAAAAGTATGTGTGCCAAAGAGTGAATTTTTTTTTATGAAATATTTTCTTGTGAATTGAAAACTTTAGCAAACTTAGTATCCAATTTAATATACATTATATATCCTTGATGGGAAAGGGGGAAGAATGCAAAATTAATCTTATGATTGCCAAATAATCAATTATTGTGATTATCATTATTATTCATATAAATTATTAGTTTTATCTTTAAATTGTTTGTATATGTGGGTAATGCATTAATAAATATTAAATTGTTTTATTAAATGAGGTGTATATATTTAATTGAGAGTATTCTTTATTAGTTATGATCATTCACCATCAATGGTTAATATTAATTATTTCAGATCTAATTTGATACACTAAGATTAAACAAGAGTTATGAATTTCTTTAAAAATTAAGTTTTATGATTAGGCTTAGTCCTAAAGTTGTGGTTGGAACTATTATCATTATCGTCATCATCATCATCATGTTTTAATTAATGAGCTAGATAAATGTTTAAAGGCCATAGATAAATAAGTAATTTCATGGTATTTAGTTGACATTCATGAATAATTATAATGACCACCATTCCATCATCTATATCATGCAAGGATGAGTGAATTGTCATCTGAAATTAATAGTATAATCTGAGCTAGTAAAAAATTATAGAGATATTGAAATGCATTTATTATGTTAAGATCTAGGAGATGATTACTGTCTGATAAATTTTATATACTCCACTTTAGTTTAAGGATGTTTTATATTTACTTAAATGTTAGTGCATACAGTGATATGGGTCTAAAAGCAAAATACTCCATTTTTGTTATACATAAAGTACGAAAAAGGAATTCAAACCCAGTACATGTGAAAAGAATATAAGATATAACTGTGTCTAGGTTCAGATAATCTATTGGTGCCCTGCTAGACCATATTCACTTGTTATTTATTTAAATATGCACTTGACATCAAATGAAGAGATGAAAGTGGATAAAATCTACTGTCTGTATACCTGAGAAGATATTTTATTGAGTTACCAGTGTACTCACCCACTTGATGTTACTTCCTGAGTTATAATAGTTTGTTCTTAATAATTTGTTTATGGTTTCTACTTGTTTATCGATGATACAATGGCTGCCTAACTTGGGTTTGAAATAGGCCAGATACCAGATAACTGAGATGACTAGTCTCTAAACATTATTGCTTTCCAATCATTGATATTATGATATATTTAAAAATCTTAAGTAGAAAAGGATGAATTTAAGCCATCAATATTTTTTTTGATAATTAATATTTACTTGAGTATTGAAAGCATTAAATTTCGATGACTATTTAAAACTTGTGAGTCCCCTTAATATAATGGATAACTCATCAGTACAATACCTTTTGATTCATAGCTACTACTCAGGTAAAATATTTATAATGGTAATATCTTTTGATCTCATTATTTAAGTTACAAGGATAATATCCTTTGATCAAGTTTAATTATGTTTAATATATATATATATATATTGTACCAGGTCGAACTGCTGAAACCACCTACTTATACATATATATAAGTTTTGGCTGGTATCAAACTCCTTCATAATACATTTATAATCTTATAAAGGTTACGTGAACGAACCGGCACGTTCGAGCAAAATGGGAGATCTTATTGATAGCTTTAACCATCAACAATAGCCCATCTCAGCTGCTAGATTCAAACCCCTACTATCCAAATATTTTATTTGTTTCGGGATAAACCCCGGGGCACCAGCTAGTCCAAGGACTAACATATTCGGGCAGTAGGCTTATAATCCAGCGCTCAAAACATTCCCTTAAACTAGCTGAGTCTAATTTTATTCAATAACAAATTATACAAAATTGGTGGTGGAAAGAATTAATAAAAGATTGGTAAAAAGAATTGACCGACAAATAAAGTTTAAGTTTTAGAGACAATTTATTAACTAACATTAAATAATTTTAAACATTATATAAATTTAATATAACACACACACATTTTAAATTAACATTTCTAGAATAGTTTAAATATTCTTGTAGATTTTAATAATAGAACACTGGTGTTTATATGATTTAACTAATAACACTGATATAATGATCACACACATATTAACTCATATAGCATTCACAAATATAAGAATAAAGCATTAATAGCATTTGAAACTTAAACACACATATCAATAGTTCATTTTATGTATGATAGAGTTCATATAATTTGAATCTTGAATTTTTACGAATTATGCGGTGGCTACTACGTATTAATGATAATAAATAAATGTTTACCTAAGATTTTTGGTAACGTGGATATTGCTTGTTGTTGGCTGCTTCTGATGGATTATATCTAACCGGTTAGATTTGGATCTTTCTTGAAGAGATTTTGTGCGAATCCATTGGTCTTATTCTTAAAGACAGTTGAACGTTTGATGGAGGATTTCTGAGTTGTTATGCAGACATTATTTCACAGGCAGGTTTTGATTATCTTGTTGGACTAAAAAGGCTGGAGCACGAGCGTATATTTCCAAAAGCTGATCAACAATGCATGTTTGTTTCTGGATTCATAATAGAAATGCACTGTTATCTCAAACTGGAACAAGACTGTCACTGCAAACTAGATTGAAACAAACTCTTAACTGATTGTCCGATAAAATATTCAGTATTTATACCGACGAAGTGTTTTCCTTTTGATATCCTCTGGCAAATATCTGTTGTCAAAATTCTTTAGCAATTAATCCTGTCAACATGTTTTTTGATTGATTGTTTAATTAGTAGTAGCTATTTCAAAATGTGTTGTTTTCATATCTTTAATTAGTAGCGCATCGCTGTGTTTTTTTAAATATATTTTTCATTTATTTATAATATTTAATACTGATACATTTATTTTACATTTGCACAAACATATATAATTTTATTCTACACATCAAAACTAGTTTTAATACTTTTTCTTCTTTAATTTAAATGAAGAGATTTATATATTTTTTTAAAGCTTCTAAATTGTATTTCAACTAATAATAATAAACTCTTTACTTCCTTTTTATAAAACCTTCAGTTTAACTTTAATAAATCTCCCTTCGCACTTTTAATCAATTATTTTTCAACTTTTATGTCAACTCTTTTACGGAAGATTTTTTTGTTTTAATATTTTTTTACGACAAAATTATTTTATATACATGTGCCAATTTGGCCTTGGCACATTACACCCCCTCCATTTTAGAGTAAAATGCATCATTTTTGACCATTTTATCTCTTACAATTTTAATTCTTGATTCTAACGATTTATTAATTTATTATTTTAGACAATTTCTACACATGTCTATATGTGCAGCATAATTCTACACCTACTAATATTCTAGATATCGAGTTATTACTGGACTTGCTTACAGGGAATCTATAATAAATAAATCCCTTTTTGCATGCATCATAAGGTGCAGCAGTACCAAGAAAATAACCTAAAAGGATATCTGGATAAATACATTTAAGATACTCATCATAAGGTATCGTACTTACCAAATATTGCCAGTGTATGTGCGCGTATATACCCATGTATACTTACACACTCTTAATACACATTAGATTGACTTTATATTTTTATTACTAATCTTATATTATTTTTAAATCATTATGGACATCTTTATTTAACATGCGTGTATTCAATAAAAAAAATATCGATTAGTTTATTACAAGTCATTTATTCTTCATTATTATTTACTATAGATTTATTTACGCTTATTTATTTAACTTGATTTTATCGATTTTATTTTAACTATTTGACCTACTTATTTATTTACGAACATTTTTCTTAATTAATATGTGCATTGATCACTTTTCCTAAGTATTTACCACTTCAAATTCTTATTTTTCTAGAGTGCATTTTTAGTTTTTATTTTCATCATTAGGTAATAAATGTAATATTAAGAGAAGCCGGCAGCAAAGTATAAGGCAATTCAAACACACAGATTGATTTTGTGCTGATTTAAACCAACTTTTAATTTCTTGCGGAAGTCATGACTACAGCATAGGCATTTTTGTACACAACGGATCATGAACAGGGACTTTAAGATTGCAAATGGCAGGACTATCTCTACTGTACATTCGACTTACTAAAATATTTATTTTATTTGGATACTGGGAATTTTTCCTCCAGATTTATTAACTTTTATATGCCAGGACTTTTCTAGTGGCGCATCATCATCAGTATTATTTATTCTTCACACTACCCATCTGTAGAACAAAGTCACTGCAAGAAAAGGCTTAATCCAACAAAAGTCAGGCCTGGAATTTATCTACTTGCCCAAATACTCGCACACACCTCAATCCTAATTAAATACACTTTTTTTTAAACTATATTTGATAATGTTTTATTTCCATTAATACATTCATTATACACTTATTTATTTCATTTTTATTTTTAAAGTGTTATTTTTACTCTCTTTTTTTTAAAAAAAACATTTTCATTTTGCTTGTCTATTTTGATTTTACACATTTGTTTTGTTTGCGTCACGCTCTGCTATGTTCTAGACTTATGAGCTCGGATATCAATATAATCGATAAGCAGTCATGATCGAAATTGGTGGTGTGACAAGAATTGTTTTATTATTTTTACACACATTTGTTTTAAAAAAAAAACATTTTCATTTTAGCTGGTCTATTTTTGATTTACACATTTATTTTGTTTGCATCATGCTCCACTATGTTCTAGACTTATGAGCTGGGATATCAATATAATCGAATAAGACATAATCGAGAGTTTTTTGACATAAATTGTTTTATAGATGCTTTGACATTTTAGAACTCTAAGATTGTTATTTTATTTTACTAAGACTAACTTTAATCATTTTTAATTATTCAAACTATCTTGATTCTCATTTTTACAGTTTGCTTCATTAAACTTTGTTAAACATTTCCCATTATTCAAGAGTCCATGGTTGTGTAATGACTAGAGTTCAAGAAGGTGAATCCGTCAGATTACATATTTTTAATTTTTGTCTGGTGGTTCTTGTATTATATGTTTTTCTGTATATAGCCACCTACATGCTGGGGGATGTGAGAATCGCCCCTGTTGGATGCTTCTGATGGATTATATCTAGACCGTTAGATGTCTGGATCGTCAGTTCTTCGAAGAGATTTTTGTTCTCTCGGAACTATTAGAATAACGTCTCCTTTGAGGACTCCCCAAATTTGACCTATGTCTATATCTTATGGCATTTACAGCTGGCTCTCTAAGTTGGGGTTTGAATCTCCTATCTCTTGTGTCAAAAGTTGGTCTAACTCTGTCGAAAGCGCTCAACAATTCCGCCATTTGTTCCACTGTTTTCCTTTCAGTTCCTATGAGCATTTGCTCGACATTATGAGGAAAACTATGGTGGGCTATCCTGAAAATTTGTTGTTCAGATAGTGGGTCTGCTGTTAAAGAGTGTAATTTTGTCACTTGCCTTCTAAAAAAAGAAACGAAAAGTTCACCAGGTTGCCATTTATCTTGTGAGATCTGGTGATGAAGATTTTCCTGATAATCTTCGCTCCAATAACTAGCTAAAATAGCAATTTTATATTCGGCAAAAGTGACGGGTTTTTTATATAAAGAGTCCCACCAAGAAAAAAAAAACTATTGTGATCATAGCCTCCTCACTTAATTGATTCAGAGTGAAATAGCACTCCAAACTTTAAATGCTCCATAGGAGCTTCACCTTGATGGCCAGAAAATATCCGTATGTTCAAAAACTGGTTCACAATTGCCGGATTGTTTATAATGTGCATGTTTGCACTCAAGTGGTCACACTGTTTTATTTCCATTTGTGAACTATTTTTACTATTCTTTTGATTTACTTTCCAAGCTAAATCTGTCATTTTGACTTTTATCTCTTCAATTACTTTTCTATCTTCTATTTTATTTTTTTCAATTACTTGGTAAGCGGTCTCTATTTGATTTTCTACTTGTATTTTAATCTTTTCTATTTCTTCCCTAATTTCTTCTTTTATTTTATTCTGGCCCATTTCAATCTGGTCCTTTAACTTTTCAAGAATTTCAGCTTGCCCTTCCAATTTACTCTCCATGTCATTATTTTGGTTTTTAAGCTCTTCAGCTATTTTTTTATATTCTTTGGCTGTTTCTTTTTGTTTTTCAAACATGCAAGTTAATAAAGCTATGACTTCCCTATTCTTTTCTTTTTGCTCAACCTCTTTTTTGTTTTTATCTTTTTGTTCCTCACTAGAAGCATTCTTTACTTTTTTTGCTTGAGTTTCTATTTTTTCTTCACTGGGTACCTTTTCTATTTCACTAGTTTCGGTTTTATTTTGTTCCTCGCTGGGAACATTGTCTGTTTTTTTACCTTGAGTCTCCATTTTAGGTTTATTTCTTGTCATATTTATAATTTTAAACTTTACTTTTTTATATTATTTTTCTTTAATATTATATTTTATTCACGCTCATAAGTTTACTAATTTCTATTTTATTTATTTATTTCTAAACTGGAAATACACGCTGACTCCGCCCCTCCTGTGTCCATTTTTTCTCTACCCAATCTTAATGCTTTAACTTCGCGCAAACACCCAACTGTCTCTGATTTAACATAATGATTTATTTCAACCAATGTAAATAGCATAAATCTCTCTTCATTTGAAGAAAACAAGGTTTTTGGTCAATTCTTTTTCTTTTTAAATTAAAACGCTTTAACATACGTAATTTCGCTTTTGTATAGAAAAACTTTTTTTAAACAAGAAACAAAGCATTTATTTACTATTGTTTCTTAGGTCCAACCCCAACATTGGGAAAAGCCATTTATGTACCGGGTCGAACCGCTGAAACCACCTACTTATACGTATATATAAGTTTTGGCCGGTTTCAAACTCCTTCATAATACATTTATAATCTTATAAAGGTTACATGAACGAACCGGCATGCTCGAGCAAAATGGGAGATCTTATTGATAGGTTTAACTATCAACAATGGCCCATCTCGGCTGCTAGATTCAAACCCCTACTATCCAAATATTTTATTTGTTTCAGGGTAAACCCCGGGGCACCAGCTAGTCCAAGGACTAATGTATTCAGGCAGTAGGCTCATAATCTAGTGCTCGAAACATTTCCTTAAACTAGCTCAGTCTAATTTTATTCAACAACAAATTATACAAAATTGGTGGTGGAAAGAATTAATAAAAGGTTGGTAAAAAGAATTGACCGACAAATAAAGTTTAAGTTTTAAAAACAATTTATTAACTAACATTAAATAATTTTAAACATTCTATAAATTTAATATAACACACACACATTTTAAATTAACATTTTTAGATTAGTTTAAATATTCTTGTAGATTTTAATAATAGAACACTGGTGTTTATATGATTTAACTAATAACACTGATATAATGATCATGCACATATTAACTTATATAACATTCACAAATATAAGAATAAAGCATTAATAGCATTTGAAACTTAAACACACATATCAATAGTTCATTTTATGTATGATAGACTTCATATAATTTGAATCTTGAATTTTTACGAATTACAGTGGTGGCTACTACGTATAAATGATAATAAATAAATGTTTACCTAGGATTTTTGGTAACATGGATAACATGGATATTGCTTGTTGTTGGCTGCTTCTGATGGATTATATCTAACCGATTAGATTTGGATGTTTCTTGAAAAGATTTTGTGCGAATCCATTGGTCTTATTCTTGAAGACAGTTGAACGTTTGACGGAGGATTTCTGAGTTGTTATGCAGACATTATTTCACAGGCAGGTTTTGATGATCTTGTTGGACTAAAAAGGCTGGAGCATGAGTGTATATTTCCAAAAGCTGCTCAACAATGCAGGTTTGTTTCTGGATTCATAATAGAAATGCACTGTTATCTCAAACTTGAACAAGACTGTCACTGCAAACTAGATTGAAACAAACTCTTAACTGATTGTCTGATAAAATATTCAGTATTTATACCGACGAAGTGTTTTCCTTTTGATATCCTCCGGCAAATATCTGTTGTCGAAATTCTTTAGCAATTAATCCTATGACAACGTGTTTTTTGATTGATTGTTTAATTAGTAGTAGCTATTTCAAAACGTGTTGTTTTCATATCTTTAATTAGTAGCGCACTGCTGTGTTTTTTAAATATATTTTTCATTTATTTATAATATTTAATACTGATACATTTATTTTACATTAACACGCACATATATAATTTTATTCTACACATCAAAACTAGTTTTAATACTTTTTCTTCTTTAATTTAAATGAAGAGATTTATATATTTTTTTAAAGCTTCTAAATTGTATTTCAACTAATAATAATAAACTCTTTACTTCCTCTTTATAAAACCTTCAGTTTAACTTTAATAAATCCCTCTTCGCACTTTTAATCAATTATTTTTCAACTTTTATTTCAACTCTTTTATGGAAGATTTTTTTGTTTTAATAATTTTTTACGACAAAATTATTTTATATACATGTGCCTATTTGGCCTTAGCACAATATATATATATATTGAAGCAATCAATCTTACCTTAAAATTGAGCTTCATGGTTCTATCTACTAATCCATGTTTAAACCCTATATTGTATCCCACTCCTTTCATCGTATATATATATTTTTACATTTATATTTGAGATGCGTGCCTAAAATTTATAAAATTTTAACTTTATAATATTTTTTTACATAGGTGTGACTCAAATATATATCAGGAGCGAAAATACTAGCAAAATATTGTTGTTGTTTTTTTAATATTTTATTATATGTCACTTTAAAAATTTTTTCTTTTTAAATTGTTTTTCCTATTAAACTGTATATTTTATAAAATCCAAGATGGAAGATGCAACCATGAATTGTCAAAAAATAATTAAAGGGTTGGGAATATAATATTATTTTAGTCTTGGCAAGGAATTTTTAATTAAGGTTTTTACTTAAAATAAAATGGGGATTAAGATTAATGATTGTACTTTGTTATAAACATTTTTGTGAAATCTATTTCTAATCTAGAAATAAATTTGAATTTATTTTTGGACATTATCTTATGATTGTATCTTCAAAAAAAATGTAAAAATTTGTTTTAGATCAGAGATTAGATTTAGAGCTAGAAATAAGGAATTGAAAGCATTCCAGAAAGACCTGAGCAGTATATAAAATGGCCTGCTATTAAATCACCAACAGATTAACTACTATTGAGAGAACTGTGCAGTTAACAAACTTCATGCTATTTTGAAATATAAAAAAAGATAATTGGGTAGAAACCCCATCACCTTCCTGACTTTTGCTGGGGTCATCTTCTCCTGCCATAATATCCTGCTGCCCTGAAATGAAGAAAAGCCTAAAAAAAGAACTTTGGAATGCTGATCAGAAGCTGGCTGTCACGAAAAAAAAATTACATGGATCCATTAAATGCCATACTTTGAAAAATGAACTATTAAATGGTGCAAGGTAAATTATTTCAAACTACCAACATTGAAACTAAATCTAGCTTGCCTAACTAGTCTCAAACTCTATTAAGATTTCTCCTAATGTATTATTAACTTTGTGTTTTACTAAAATGTAGATATAAATTGCTCTTAAAGAATTTTTATGAATCTTAATCTCACTCTTATGCTCTAACTTTCTTTAACTTTGGTGTGATCATTTATCTATATGTATTTATTGCTTAATTTTATATGTCTATTTTAGTTAATATTAATATGCCAATCTCAAGCAATCTGATGAGTTAAATTTCTAAAATATTTTCTTTTTTTAAAATAAACCTTCATGAATTAAGGTTATTAACATCCCCTAAAACATAATGCTTTATTAATTAATATACTCACCAGATTGTTTTATGAGTCAACATTTTGTTTACGTTTTAGTATAAAAATTTATTTGTTTAACTCTGGATTTTCTGCCCTGATGAATCCAGAAATCAAGCTAATTAATGCTCTGAAATCATTTAAAATATTATTTATTCAATCTAATCAATGCTCTGAAATTGTTTAAAATATTATTTATTCAATTCTGAAAGAGTGACTTATTAATTATATTCTATATATATAACTCCAGGTAACAAAGAACGTTATCAAATTGATTATATACTGATTCAGAATAGATATAAGAATGCTGTTAAGGGTTCACATGCTTTGCCAGGTGCTGATATAGATTCGGATCATAATTTGGTGATGGCTAAATTAAAGTTAAGTTTAAAAAGAATTAAAAGAGGGAAAAGATACACAAGATGGGACTTGGATAAATTGAGACAAATGGAAAAAGGAAAATTTGGTTTAATATGTGAGGGTGAATTTAAAAGAATTGTTCAGGATGGGAACTATATTAATGGCTCTGATGAGTGTTGGAATAGAATTAAAGAGGGATTCTTGAAAATAGCAAAAAATGAAATAGGTATTATTCGTAGAGAAAAGCTAAAAGACCTTGGATAACTGAAGGTATGTTGGAAAAGATGGAAGTGCGGAGAAGGTGGAAGAATATAAATACTGAGGAAGGGCAAAAGGAATATAGGAAATTTAATAATGAATTAAGAAGAGAAACAGATTTAGCAAAAGAAAAGTGGTTGGAGCAAGAATGTAAAGAGATAGAAAGGTTTCAACAGATGAAAAGATATGATCTAGCATTTGATAGAATACAAAGTATTTCTTGGGAGAAAAAGACATGGGTAGCAAGTGAGATTGCGGATAAGAATGGAAGAAGGTTAACCGATAGTAATGATATATTAAAAAGATGGGAAGAATATATTCGGTATCTGTTTAGTAGAGGAAATAATTTAATTAGTTATGAACTTGAAAATGAAGAAGATGTTGCAATGGATGATAGAGGTATGGACATACTGCCAGATGAAGTAAGAAAGGCAATCGCACAAATGAAGAATGGTAAGGCTATTGGATTTGATGCAGTACCTATAGAATTTTTGAGAGAAATGGGAGAATTTACTATGAAGGAAATAGTTGGACTTTGCAATTTGATATATAATAGTGGAGTTTGGCCTGAAGATTTTTTAAGAACTATAGTGATTCCAATTGCTAAAAAGAAGAAAGCTGTTAAATGTGAAGAGTATAGGACAATAAGTGTATTGTCTCATGTTTCTAAGGTGTTATTGAGGATTTTAACTCAAAGGATTTATGGGAAGGTTGACTATTATATTGCTGAAGAACAGTTTGGTTTTCGGAAAGGGAAAAGCACGAGAGATGCTATTGGTATTGTTAGGACAATTTCAGAAAGATATATGGAAAGAGATAAAGGAATTGGTATATGTTTTGTAGATTTAGAAAAGGCATTTGATAGAGTAAGCTGGAATAAACTGATGTCTATCTTAAGAGATAAAGGAGTATTCTGGAAAGAAAGACGATTGATATGGAATATGTATAATGGGCAAAGAATAAGAGTTAGATTTGGATGTAATGAGACGGATGAAGTGAATATAGAAAGTGGAGTTAGGCAAGGATGTAGTATGTCACCTGTTTTGTTTAATATTTATTTAGAAGATATGATAAATAATTATTTGGACTGTGGAGGAGCAAATGTTGGAGGGAGAGTAATAAAGTGTATAAGATTTGCAGATGATATGGCTCTTATTGCTGAGGAAGAAAAGGATCTTCAGAATATGTTGAATAAATTGGAAGAAGGATGTATGGCATATGGAATGAAGATTAATATTGAAAAGACTAAGTGTTTATGGATAGGGAGAGATGCAAAAAGACTGCAAATTGGAATCCATGATGACATGGTGCAGCAGGTGAAGGGATTTAGATATTTGGGTTGTTGGTTGAGTGAGGATGGAAGAAGTGAAGATGAAGTTAAAAGAAGAATAGCATTGGCAAAGGTGACATTTGTAAAAAGAAAGAAGATATTCTGTGGACCTATGGAAAGAGAATTAAGGAAAAGATTAATTAAATGTTATGTGTGGAGTGTATTAATGTATGGTTGTGAGACATGGACATTGAGTAATAGAATTAAAAAACGACTGGAAGCTTTTGAGATGTGGATATGGAGAAAAATGGAAAAAATCAGTTGGGTGAATAAAATAACAAATGAAGAAGTTTTGAAAAGAGTTAATGAGGAAAGAAGATTGATTGAAAGTATCAAAGAGAGAAAGAGAAACTGGATTGGACATATACTAAGAAAAGATTATAGTTTAATGAAAGATGTTTTGGAAGGTATGGTGAGTGGAAATAAAAAGATAGGACGGAAGAGATTGACATTATTGGATGATATACGAGATGGAAGGGGTTATGTGGAATTGAGGAAGTGGGCAAGGAAGAGAATGGAATGGAAGAATGGATGAACTGATGTAGTGACTACTCTCTGGACCTGTCTATTGGACAGACTACTATTGATGATGATGATGATATAACTGCTAGTTATTGTCTTTTTCCATACTCTTAAAATATCATAAGCTTAAATATTCAGTTGTAAAATCTATGATGATGGGATTGAAATATTTTAAATAGCAGAAAAGGAGGGCATCAAATTTTAATGTATACTTTATTAAATGAAATCTTCTCTTTCTCTCTCTCTCTCTCTCTCTATATATATATATATATATATATATATATATATATATATATTATAGCAGCATAACTTATTTATATAAATTATGGCATTCAAACTAGGGTCAGTTATTTTAATGCAGTAAATCATATTCAATGTCATTAGTGATATCTTTCTATACTGCATTAGTGACATTCAGCTTATCTTTGTAAATATATAATCTGGGGGTGGTAACAAGACTGAACCCATAGATTTCTTCTTATCTCCTGTCCTGAGGATAGTTGATCTTCCCAGGACTTATTTCATATAAAAAAGCCTCTGGCAGTGATTCTAGTATGCCCGGTCCACACTATGCTTATCCACTTTCTTAGTATAAAAGGCCTGCATGTGGTGACATCCATGGCATGTCTAGCCACTTTTCGCTAAGCACTGCCCAAAGAAAGGTCTTAGACTTCATCTTTGATTCAGAAGCATGACTTTTTCCTGTTAGTACTTTGCTGATGTCAGTACTGCAAACTTCTTCATATTATTATTTCTTTTGAATATAACCTACCTAATTTTAGTGCTGTAATATTAAAATTGCACTCTGCTCTCTCTTATATATATATATATAAATGCCAAATATTACTAATTTTATTAATTGATAATGTTATTTCAGTCTTATACAATCCCACCATCACAATTTATTTTTGTATTTAAGAATATATGCCTTAAGGAAAATAAAGCATTCATTTTACTAATTAAAATAATTTTTCAATAAATATTTTGTCACAGATTCAAATATAATCTTTCAAATGTATTTTTCTTTATTTTCACGACCTCAGTGGCATGAAACTAGTTTTCTCATATATAGAATGAATCTCAGAATGCTCCCCGAAATCGTTAGTCACCATGTTTCAGAACCGTATATAAAAGCGTTAATAGCAATTTTATGTAAATTCTTTCTAATAATTGATTGGCATCTTAATATTGGACTCTCCAAAGATGTGTGTTTATTATAGTATATGTCATTTAATTAATAAAAGAGCATATGAGAAATTAATAGCATGTATGACAATATGTAATCATCTACTGCTTGGTAGACTGTTTGCTCATTCATGCACATACTAATGTATGCAATTAATTCATAATGTATATAATAATTTGTTATCATATTAAACTATTTTTTATTATCTAACTTATTTGAGTTGTTCGAATTCCTTTTTTCTCACTTCCACACGTACAACTACGTATATGCATATTTTAAGTCATAGTTAATAGATGTCTCATTGTCTTCTCCACTCTGCTAGTGGGCCAGATTTAAAATGAATTCTCATGTGCCATCATTATATGTTATTCATTAGGTTTTTGATCTGGGGCTTATGAAGTGGGTTCGAATTCAGGTTGGTCCCTGACCTAAATCTCAGGCTTAACTGGGTTTGAAGTACATTTTGTGAGTTCCAAAACATGTTAGATGGATAAACATGTTTTGATCAGTACAGTATAGACATTGCATACTGGAAAGTCTGTACATAACAATTTTACAGAAAAGTTTCATACAGTAGAAATAAAACAATAAAAGATATTCTCCTGAAAATCTAATGCACAAATTAAAAACTAAAAATTGAATGCTTTGTTATACAAAGGAATATGTGACATTTTATCTAGAAATTAATTACTTGCATCATAGTTACAAAGTAAATAACAACATAAAACTAAATGGCTGTAACACAAACATATTATTTATCATAAAAACACATTCATAGATGAAACTCATAACTATATTTACATATGTATATATTGCAACCAACTGGTTACATAGCTGCATTAAAAAATAGATAATTTGGCAGCATGTTCCAAAGGTTTAGTATAGGGTTATCCCATGCATATTTTTAATTACGCTACCATTTGATTACTTTTTATATCCCATCCATCCTAAATATTTTTTTCTAATACTATTTATTAAAATCCTACCCCACTTTATAAGTTTCCAAAATATATTTTCATAAGTCAAGTTCCCTAATGTTCCAGTTCCTTATTTTTCTAAATGCAACCCATCTTTAGATGTATAACTCCCTCTTATTAATAAAAAAACTTCCACATATCCATAAACATAACATTATTTCTATCACACAGTTTTTCCAATCACTTATTTATAGAACATATTCTATCTAATATACCCATTTTTGAATGTTGGTAGTAAACCAATTTTTACTCTTCCTTTAATCTTGTTCAACAACAAATCAATTTATTGTACCCAATCATTACACTCCACAATGGCTCTGAAAAATTATTTGACCCCATCATAACATGAATCCCTACCATAATGCGAATATCTCTAATTTCCATTTATTGGCCTTATCAGTAATATCCCTAATTCTAGCTCAAGGAAAATATACTCTTATATATCTATTTCTGATTTCCCTTGCAATTACACCTTCACATTCTCTAATTAATGAGTCTCCTATTAAGACTGTCTCATAATTTACTTTCCCTATTTCATCTGTAATATTTTCTTTAACCTTATGAACTTCCGTTTCTATTTCTTTCTTATTGTTTCTATTAATTCTTGATTTGCTCACACTTCATATCTAATGCTTTTAATTTTACTTCTGCATCCTTTATCACTTCCTCTATCTTCTTTATTCTTAGGCTAACTATCCCCATTGCACTACTTATTTTGCCATCTATATCTCTTGTCATTAACATATACTTCATTCTTATCTATATTTTCCTCAAATTCTCCTGATTATCTTTAAACTACTATGCTTAAAAACTATTTTTCATCTCTTTTATCACATTTATACATGATCTAAATAACCATACACCTTTTATATTCTTCCTAGTCTTATTTAAATAATTCAGATAGAAAACCTTATCACATACTGTATAGACTTCCAAAGCATGCCTAGTTTCCTTCTAATCACCATAGATACACTATAATATACACATGCAGTTCATATTTCTCTATTTTTTTAATTCCCCTGTTCTATAGTTAAATTTATGATTTTTCTACCCCTCTCTGAACCTCTTTATATAAAAAAAAATTCTCTTTTTTTTATAATAGAAAATGAGAAACACATGCTTCCATAAAACTCACACATCAATGTTATCCCTTTTTCTCAAAATGAATTACTCTCTCATCTAAATTTAATTTTTTTTTTTTATTAACAAACGTCCTAAAATCCCACTAATTTTATGTATGCCTTAGTTTTCAAGGCTTAATTACAGTAAACACAATATATATATATATTTAAAAATATCGGCGTCTCACATCGCTACTAAACGTTATCAATATTTTTTCCAATCTTTCCAAATCCAATTAAATCTATCTCTCTTCACTCCAACTCTCTTTTTTCATCCACCCTCTAAACAAATATTCACCAGCTCCATAAATTTTTATCTAGGTGTTATTAAAATAAATAAAACTTTTAACTTATATTTATCTGACAAAATTGATTTGTTGTTAAAATCTTTTAAAATATTATAATTTTTGTAGGAAAATATCAGATTTTAAAGCAAAATTTAATAAAGTTATTGTAAATATAACTTTGTTCATTCACCTTTAAAAACAAAAAGGAAATGAATTTGTTCATTTTTAATTTTAGTATTTATATAAATATCTGTAATACCATTTATGGTGCATTGTTATATTTACAGGTCAGTTTTTAAATATTTAAAGGATGGAAATGTCATTTTTTAGAATATTATTAGCTTATAAAATTAAATTAAAAGAAAATAAAGTCCAATTTGTTTGAGCATTTCCAAAAACTCTCACTAGATAAAAAAATAGAAAGGTAGTATGGTATGCAGAAGATTTGGATAAAGACTTTATGTCAGTATACTTGTACAAAGGGTGGGATGATTGTATTAGGAGGATTGTTTTTTTTTTCATGTGTCATAACATTGGCCAGGAAGCGAACCTGCTAACCCAGGGCAATTACTTGTAAGGCAGCTGTGCTGACCTCTTGACCACCAGCAAAGATTAGACGTATTAATAAAAAATAGGGATCTGGTGACCTAGTATGAAGAATAAAAAGAGCTTAAATATATATAGAAGTAAACAAAATATTGGATGTGAGTTAATTTATGATAATAGCAGGGAAAGTAGTTAACTATTTAAGGCTCAAAACAGGACTTCTAGCAACAAGGGAATACATACATAAATGAAAAAATTTGGATGATTTAGTCTGCAGGTTATGTAAGGAAAAAATGAAAAAGATTAGGCATTTGCTACTATAGTGTAAATGCTTACAAGGAGGATGGGTATAAATAATGAAGTCATTGGAGAATAAATATAGACCAAGTGATTATACAGAAAGTGGGTTATTAGTCTTTATTCTGAGTTTGGAAAAAGATAAAGAGGATCTAGACACAAAGGTCATGGAGTGGACAAAGATGATGTTGTAAAATGGAATACAGCAGGAAAGAGAAGAATACAGGTGAAACTTAGCAATTGGGGATGGAAAAGGAACCTAAGGTGGATAACAGGTTTTTCATGGACATATTGGCTGAGAGATTTCTGACTTTGATAAAGAAGTCACCAAATCACATCACATTACATCACAGCATAAGGGTGAAATTAAATTCATTGTGTTAAAATCACCTCAAAATCCAGAATGTTTTTGTTGTTGATTTGAATCTAAATTTCTCTGTAGACAACATGGAATTATCTTCATAAAAACTTACACAGAGATGGCAGAATATTTATTAGTAGGTAATTGTTAATTTCCTGTTTATAAAATTGCTTAAATATCAATATTATTACTGCATTCTTCCAATCATTTGGTGTATTTTTGTCATTTAGATATTTGGTATATAACTTTGAGAACATTTTTTTTTCTATTTCTTGAACTGCTACGTTTAAAATATCAACAATAATTCAATCATTTTTTAGGATTTTTATATATATATCTTTAATTGCATATTTTTTTTATTTAAAATAATGGGAAATTCAGAACTAGTAAATATAGAGATTTTCTTGCTTTTTTATTACTGTATATTTTTTTGAAAAACTTCTGCTCACATTAATAACATCCCTCTTTTGAGTAATAATATCAACATTTTTTCTGACGTCTGAAACAATTTTTCTTCCAATAATAATGTTTTACTAATTAGATACTGTCTAATATTATATTAGTAATAATAAATAAAATTCAAAACCATATATTATTAAAATTATACTAAAATAACAAATTTATACTAAAATTCTTCCATGACAATGGATTGCGCAAGTAGACCTTCTCAACTGAAAGTCAACTAAACATAATTCATTTATGTGTAACAGACTAACAATTCCTATAATTTGTTCTAAACTACATCTATCTTTAATATCAAAGAAGGTTTTCATAAGATTGATAGTTCAGAATCAATATGACTAATCATCAGAGTTTTTTTAATTCTTCTATGAATTCATTTAGGCCTATGCTTTTAAAAAATATATCAATACTTGTAATAAATTGGCTGAAATGTTTCAAACAATATGTATTTTTTTATTAAATGTAGTACTGCAGCATACCCAGAAACTGAGTATGCCATGAATCTGGTTTTATAAGCCCAAAGTGTGTCCATCTGTGTTGATTAAAAATAAATACATATAAAAAAAACCCTTTTCTTTAGTCAACATTCAACAAGTTTCAGCCAACTTATTAAAATAAGAATGAAAATGATAACAATGATTATTACTTATATTAATTTCACAAAAATGCAAAACTCAGTTATGATATCTATTTTTTTAACTGTACTTTTATGAACTTCAACTCTTTCATTAAGATGAAATTTACTTTGATTTGCATATATTTTATGACAAATAGAAGGGATCTTATAAACTATATCTGGAATACATTTACCAACAAATGGAATGTTTTGAAATACTTATATAAATATTTCTACCAAAAAAGTTTCATACTGCTCAATAAATGACTACTATTATTAATTAATCTATAAATTAAAGCTATTTGTAGATTAATTAATAATAATGGTAACTTATTGGATGATAGGAGACTTGCTTGGAAGAAAGATCTTGATTTAAATTTATTATTAAATAGTTCCAAATATTGATTGATAGAAGTATTCCTGGTATAATTTAGATGATTTCTTTTTATCATAAAATTTATACAAATCAAAGTAAATATAATCTTAATGAAAGAACAGAGCAACTGAAATTCATAAAAGTAGAGATTATCAAATTAATATGGGTCATAATATATTATTTGATAATGCAGAAGTTAACTTATATAAAAAAAATGAATTAAAAGAATGAATTAAAGAAAGTTTGATGATTAATCTTTTAAGTTCTGAGGCCAGAAATCTTATGAAACTTGGTTTATATTGTAACAGTCAGAAAACGTGTGACTCGTAAACATAGTGCAGAATTCGACCACCATATAGAACAGCAGCACCATCGAGTAGCGAAGCCACCCGTGGTACTGAGTTCGAACATAGTTTATCGGTTCCACAATACAATCCAAGAAACAACGCATCTGATGCGACATTAGTAAATATTTCCTTAGGCACGGTGGTCAGGGATATGCAAGAGACTCATGATTTTATTCTCGAGTTAGCCAATAATCAAACTAATATTAATTAAACATTCATATTTACATAATCGAGGAAATATTATACAGAATGGGTATCGAATAAATGAAACGTAACTGCAGACATATAGTTTAAAATTATTTATTAACACATTTTAATACAATCATTTACTAATAATATTTTGTGGATTTAAAGCTTCAGTAGCGGGATTTGCGACATGATTATATTTTAAAGAATACATTTATTTATTTAGACATTATTTTATATTGAGGATTTCAGTAGCGGTATTTCCGATACTGAAATGTTTACAAAAGGAATTCACTTATTTGAAGGCGTAATCTAGCTACCTAAAATTCTCGAGTAAGTATTTCTAATGCATGCCTGGAGGGATTTATACCTTTGCAATGCAAGAGTCTAAAGTATGGGTTATAAGAGTAATGGCAGACATATATTTATTTAATTAAAATATTTATTTATAACTAAGGGCAAACATTTATTTGAGAGTGATTTATGAAGATAATACAGAGGCGGAGTGATATATAGAATAATAAAATTAAGTAAAGGAACACGTGGTACGCTTTAGAAAGGCGATATGGAATGGCAGTATATTGAAACTGCAATGCCGCGAATGGGTTTATAAGAGTGTCGGGCTGGTCTCTGCCTCGGCCCGACGAAGTAAGGTGTCACATAAGCATAACCAGGGACAAGCGGTCCGTGTCGCAGTTTGCCGGCTGGCTGCATGACATTGTCAAATCCTACGGGAGCACCCATTATGCCCGCTTGTGTAGGACGACTGGGTTTAATTTCAACCCTGAAGAATCCGGAATATTTACGGCGGAATAGATCATCGCGTCTTTAAAACGTAACACATGTATAAGTATAAACGATTATGATAAGATTTAAATAGATTTCTAATTCAGCCCTACATTTTCAACAGTTACTAAAGAACGTTGGTGACTCTCAAAGAAATGTAATTTTCTGGAATTATTCATGATGATTTAATAAATACAAAACCTATATAAATTGGGAATTATTATAACTAATACATCAGCCATTTGTGAAGTAGTAGACTCTGCATTACAATAAGTGGTGCACTGAATGCATATCAATTTATATGAAAGTTAAGTTAGTTATGGTTTATAAGAATGGTGGGCTGGTCTCTGCCTTGGCCCGATGAAGTACATATTAATGAAAATGTGACACACATTCACTGTTTCAAACGATCATAGATTTAAACTTTGAAAATAGAGACAATTGTGAGCATGCAATAATTAAATAATAAATATAGATAAAATGTAGATTTTAAAAATACGCACCCAAGATAGAATGAGGTAAGCTAGATTAGTAGAGAAATTTACACATTAAATTAATTATTCAGTTTAGTTATACATATGGTAGTTTTTACATTTTATAATTTAGATAAGTAGTATGAAGAAGAGCTATAGCATATTATTAGAGTACTCTAGAGTTTGAACACAGACAGGTACCTGTTTTATAAGAAGTTTTCTGATTCCATTAGTTTAGCAGCAAAAGTTCACGAGTGGCAAGTCTTTCTTGTATTTAGATATTTCATTTAATTTCACGGCAGCAGCAGCTTTCTCATTCATTTCAGGCAGCAGATCTTCATGGTGAATTTATGATGGGCAATGGAAAGTTCGACATCCGATAGGCCATCTCCCGATGGAGAATAATCTAGGTGCTTTACTCGGTCATACCTTGGCAGGAACAAATTATTTTTATTATTTTTGGAGACTCTCAGTGATCGAGAGCAAAGCTAAAGTTTAAGTGAATGTCTCCAGCAAGTCTAAGATGGCCTCCTTTTTTTTATCTTGATCTCTCACATTTTTGTTAAGATATTTTAGGTTCTACTTAATCTGCCCTGAGGATAATCAATGCATTTTGTTGGTTTTTAATTAAAGAAAGCTGCCGTTCTATTGTTTACATTTTACATTTACTAATTATATTTGGGGAATTTTTCTTTAATTAATCTATTATCTATCACTGACCGATGCTTTTAAATTTCAAAGACAAAAAGGGAACATAAGATTATTTTAACTTTTAATTAAATATTACATCAGATTTTTTTAGAATTATTATTAAACGAAATTTAAACAAAGCAATAAATACGAACTTTATAATCCAAAATAAATGATTAAAATTATACAAAATTATATAACTAAAAGAAATCTAAATTATATTATTTTATCCCTATTTATTGCGTTTAATTTGAGATCGAAATGTGTGCATGTTTATGCTGAATTCTACATATATTTATACATTTTAATATTGCTACACACACAATTCGATACCAAAAAGTTTAAATTTGGGCGGGATAGACCGGTCAGTGAGAGACGACAGAAAAAGGTGAAACTTAAGATTCGAATACGAATCTTACTGTTTCAATATTAAAGGTAGGTAGAATTAAAATCACTTATGAGAATGATTAGTCTGTTATATATAAATATGTTACATTTAGATGATTTTCACTTGAGAAGTTCTATTTCTGCAATATGTGAAACCATAATCATGACAACATTTCAGTATTTTAATATGTGGTTTTCTATTTTATTTTAAGACATCATTTATACTTTTGGTACTTTTACTTTCTTCTATAGCAAGGGTGGTCAAGTAGAAGCCTGAAGGGCACATGTGCCCACTAAGAGTTTTTATGTGGCCCACCAAGATAATCAGAAAAATCCACCTTGAACTGAGATTTCCTTCCCATGCATAACTGAAGATTTGTCTCATATTTTTCACTAGGATGGCCACATCAATACACATGCGCAGTGTAGATACGATGTGCAGTGCTTTTCCAGTTGATCTGGTTAATTTCAGTTTTGTCTAACTTTAGTGAAACCATGAATCCTCCAAAAAAATGTAAAATTGGTGATGAATGTCATGGGTTTAATGAAGAATGGACAAACAGATATTTCTTTGGTAATACAGGGAATAAAGCAGTGTGTTTTTGTGTCATAAAAAAGATTGTGGCTCTCTGCTAATCTTCACTTCCACAAAGTGGCCCCTGATGCAGCCCTCTGCCAACCTCTGTGGACATCTGTCAACCTCTGCAGCCCCTGAGCCAAAACAATTGCCTACCCCTGTTCTATAGCTTTCTTTTCCAATTTACTATTATATTTTCTTATATTATTACAGATATTCATATTTTAAATTAATCATTTATAAATATTTTCATATTTCTTCTTTTCCTTGTACATTTTCTTCAATTAGCAAGTTCTAATTTGAATTAATTGGAATGTGTTCTGAAGGTTATAAGATCAACTGTGAGTACTGTTTTTCTTAATGTTTTTGTCTATATAGTTTTGATCTATTAAGCAATAGTTATTTCATGTGTTAAATCTATTAAGAACATTGCCATTTTTGAACATATATATTATAATGGAAGAAATAAATAAAAGCACAGAAATGTATATATTCTATCCTATGATCATTTATAATTTGTTAATGATGAGGGTGTGTCATGCAAGCTAGTTATTTTATGTACCACCAGGTGAATACCACTTAATAATCCAGTTACAGAAACCTTATGGCTGATACTCAATATGCATATACAAGATATAAAGGCTTTAAACCTTTATATTAGGATATTAAAATAAGATTAACACAGAAAATAGATGTAAGAAACTCAAATGCAATAGTGATCATTGGCAGATCTTGCATTTGTTCCAAAATAGAGAACTAAATAAATTCAGAGACCAAGGACACCATGGTAAATGATAACAATAATAATTTTATTATACAAAATATTATGATTATTATAATTAAACTACTAAATAAAATATTAAGTACTATAAATTTATAAATATAAATTCTTCATCTACTTTCAATAATAATTTTACAATTTTAACAAAAATATTTTACGTTTTTTAAACAATCAAATTGATGGACTATTATAAAATAGCATTTCAAAACCTTTTGTTAGTATTTATTCTTATATGATAATTGAAATAATTTAACATATTATTATTTACAATTTAAATTGGGTTGTGGGTTGGATATTATATTTGTGAAACAGAGAAGAAGTATATCTCATTAAAAGTTGACAATACCTAAGATAAAGAATAAAAATGTATATTTCTACTATGCTTCCGTTATGCCTCTTTAAAGTATATCAACAGTTAGTATTATAATTCTGTTCATTAATTAAATATTTTTATATGTTTGTTCAATAATTATAAGAATTAATCATTTAATTAAAAAATCATTTTTACAATTGATTTCCATATGTATATTATGCATTAATTCACATTTTTTATTATTATCTATATTTAACGAAATATAAGTCTTATTAATATTTTGTGGAAAATTATTTTCTTATAGATTATAAACAATAATAATACCATTTTCTATATTTGCCTTTGGATAGTATGATTCCGAATAAAATTGATAATTGCCTTTACGCATTTCTTTCTTCAGGCTCACTAGTACTTTTGAAGCTGATGAAATAATGAAGTGGAATTATTACCAAACCTTAAATATTTAACTTTGTTTTTTTAAACAATATTTTTTGCTTTCTTGTTGATCAAAATATTCTAACTTACACAATATATCTATTAATTTTGAAATGAGAATTTTACACAAAACTTAATAAAGGTTAGATTTTTAGTATTATACTTTCCATGCCATGATTTTTCGTTTATTTTGAAGAAATCCTTGCATTGTATAATTGCTGTTTCACAATACTTCCTTCATCCAATCTCTTGGGAAATGTTATAAAAGATGAGGGGATAAACCCCTTCCACTAACTTATTTGTTTAGCAATTTGTGTTTTTTTCTTGATCATTTAAAACGTATGATTACTATTATATTTCAGTTTTAAAACAAGAGATTTGGAAATATGTTATCCAGTTCAATGTATTCTTTTTACTTTATCCAAAATCATGCTCTTTTATCATGCAAGCAATAATTTCATCAATTTCCATTAGTTTTCCCCACCATATTCAGTGTTCTTACAAATCAACTAATTTACATAAATAAAAATAATACAAAGAAAAAATATTAATCTAGATTAACGAACATATTTTTTTAATATTTATTCTACATACAAACTAACAAAAAAATATTAATTTTATACACAATATTTTAATACTGATGTTTGTTTCTTAATATACAATTATTTATTAATTATAATATGCCCACACACCGCATATTGACCACATTATTTATTCATACCCAATATGAATTACCATTCTTTATGAATTACACTTTAAATAATGTTTTTAAAATAATAACAGTAATAATATAGCTTTTATTCTTATTTTTTCATTTTAAACACTTTCTACCTTTCATATAAATCTCATAGTTTTAATGTATATATATATATTGTTAGTTAAATATAATCCAATTGTGCTGTATTTTCATTGGGATGCTTTGATATTAATGGCATACTATTTTTGTTAAAAAAAAAGTTTATAATATATAATTTCTTTCTCTCTCTCCCTTTTTTTAAAATCCACAAATCTTCATCTTTCATTTCTGTATCTATCATTAAATTTACTCAGTCTAATTTTATCATTCAATTATGTCTAATTCTAGAATTGAAGTCTTTGATGGTAATTTAAAAAATGCTGTTTGCTACATATATCAAAAGAATTTTATATTTCTGTATAAAAACTACTCTATTTCTTCATTATTGTAACATTTGTTAATGGGAATATGCATGTGTTTATACTACTGATAGTTATGATATTTCTGTTGTTCATATGCCCCTTTTTTCTAATGAGACAGACCTATATTAGTTTATATATATATATATATAAGTGCAATTTATCAAATTTACCTTTGTATTTTAACATGTTATGGAGATTTTCTATCAAAAATCACATGATCACCATTCTTTATGCTTACACAAGCTGTTTGCATACACACAAAACTCTCCATACAGTAACACCACTAAGTGTAAGTCAAAGTATTCAATGTATTCAGAAAAGTTTGTGTATAAAATCCCTATCTAATGCCTACTCATACAATATTCCCAGACTACTTTCTATCTTGTGGCTTTCATTAGTGAGGAGCCTTGGATCTGAGAACACTGCACCTATATGTTAGAATCTAATGCAGCCATCCAGCAAACATTGTTTATTTTATTAGATAACTATAAAGCTTTGAGTCCAAAATGAAAACACAATAATGTTTTTTAATCCAAGCTCATTAGCTTGTATAGTCATATAGATCTGAACTCAGTTCAGCATCCATACTTTTGGGTGTTTTTAGTTCTTTAATAATCACAGTCACCATAATCATATTGGGCACGATTGATATTAATCCATTAAACAACACATGATCACCATTTTTTAAGCACTTACAAGCTGTTCACACATAGGCAAAACTCTCCTTATAATAGCATCAGTCAGTGTAAGCCAGAGTAATCAATGGATGCAGGAAGGTTTGTGCATAAAATCTCTATCTACTGCCTACTCATCTATTATCTCCCCCTAGTTTTTAACTGATGAAAGCCACAAGCTAGAAACTAATCTGGGCATATTGGATGTATAAGCAATGGGTAGGAATTTATTGTATAAACCTTCCTATAGTGAAATTCTTTTGAAATACTGGCAACCAGACACAATTAACATAATTATGAACAGCGACAAGCTGCTAAAGAATCATAATCATAATACTTGGTGGGTGAAATATAAAACATAATTTTCTTTTTACATTGATGAATAAACAAACAAGCATCAGATTTTATTATATATAAGGATAAAATGACAGACTAAATATAAGATATAACAATTAAATGAACAAATCTGGTCATTACACTTTTCTTTTTTATTATTAAGGAGACTACATTTATCTTGGACATCTCTATTTTTGGAACTGGGGCTGATCCCATCAACATTTTGAGGTACATTGCTAGATCTGTGGCAGGCATAAGATCTTCATGATTGAATAGTTAATTTGTATAAAGAATTTGAAGTAAGTATGTTTATGACAGTTAGATTTTTAACAACAGATAAATGAATCTTTAGTAACAAAATAACAATTTTATTCTAATAAGTGAGTGTTTAATAAAGGTGAATAATATATAGTTATTGTTATTATAAAGAACTTAATTTTGAATGCTTTTCATGATTATCACAAATCTTATTTATTCAAAACATATTAGGATAACTCATCATAAATTGGGCACTTTATGAAATACAGGGACACTATATTATTCTTTGTCTGTAACTATATAATGGACTATTTTCAACATCTACTTTACAAGGTGAATGTTTTTAAAAAGTTCCAAGCTTTATTTAAACTTTTCAAATATATTCAAAGATTGGTAATAACATATAAGTTTATAAATATTAATACATCATAATATATTAACATCAAAAAATAATAAGCATTGACATATATTTTTGGTTAAGCAGATTGTCTCATTTAGATAAGTACCGTCTTTCGAGATATCAATTTTGCTACTAATAAACAACTAACAGCTAACAAATAACTTTGCTACTATTGTCGAAAAGAGAACCTAGAAATCGAAGAAACTGGATTAACCTTAAGAGCTGCATTTATGGGATCAGCACTAATTATATGATGAGTAGAAGATACATACATAGATATTATATGCTATTATCTTTTTTCTCCCGAAATTCAATAGTAATTTTTTTATTCATAGCAATTATAAATTTTTTAATATTTGAAATACACCCTCTCCCCTATATTTTTAATAAAAATTTGTGTATAAAATATAGGTGCGCATTTTACTTAATCCAGCAATATAATTTTAAAACAACAGGTTTAAATTCACATTAACTCAGAATTTAAACACTTTTTTTTTTTGTAATTTCTGTGGGGATTAAACTTCAAAAGCCGTTTAAATCAAATCGGATTTCATTCAGTCAATATTCTACAAATAAGAAGATTAAAAAAAAGTAAAATGTTTGATGAACTAATTGGAAAAACCTTATTTTTTAAAATCTAAGGCAGTAAAATGTTACGTTCACCGTATTTGTAAATACTGCATATACTTTATTTTTTTATTTGTTGAAAAGTTAGTCACTTTTCGAGTTGTCATTTGATAAAATATTGAGTGTTCTCGTGGGTTTTTTTTAAAATAGCGCCATCTATATTTTTCACGCATGCTTGTAACAATATGGCCGGGAAAACTTTACCAAACTCTTTGAGTGACAAGGATCAGCTGATATTAGAAGCTACCTCGCTGAATGGAAATGAGGTACGTACTGAATTAGAATGCACATTCGTTTTAAAATTATTCTTGTAAAATAAAAATGTAAATGACATGTTAAACGTTAGTGTAATTACTTTGTTAGATTTTACGTGCTTACTTTCTGAAAAAAAAAAAAAAATTATATACTTCCGTGTACTCTATAAACTATTATATTAAAAGTTATTTTATTGTTTTTCAATTAAAATACTATGATTTGGGTTTTAGTACATTTAATTGCTTGTATACTTTAAGATAAACAAATGTTAATATTTCATTTACAACAAAACATTTTTTTTAAAAAGTAAACAATATCTGTTACTATCCATACGTACATATTATTGAAAACAGAGAGAAAAGCTTGTTTTAATCATTGTAGGATGCGACAGCTCACAGTTTATTTTTTACATAAGGGTAACAACCTTATGTTCTCAATTAAAAATTGTTATCTAAATTTCAATTCAATAAAAGAAAAAAAATCGCATTATTGTCTTCATAATAGAATTGTTTAGTCCCATAAAATTATGTGCGTGAGTGAATTAGATTTCACTGTTTTTTTTTAAAAAAAATATTAAATAACTCCAAAACAGAAATGTTATTTTTATAAAATACAATTTTTTAAAATTGCGCTTTAAAATTAATGTGTTAAAGATACAATTGAGGAAAAACATTCAAAGCTAATGACTGCAATGAATATATGATCCAATAGAGAAAGAATTAGATGATTAAGTGAAGAATGGGGGAAGAAAAATAATGAAAGTAATCAGAATGTTTTACAAAATAAACCAATGTGAGAAAGTCTAATATGCCTGAATACAATGTTCTGGGGAATTTTCATTTATGTCTGAATATAACTGCTAATAATTACCAGATGAATATATATTTATGTTAACTAAGAAAGAATAAAGTGCAACGTATACTTAAATTTGTGTATATTTAATTTCTAACTGAGATTTAGTATTTATATCTGGGTTAGGGATCATCATCATCATCATCAATCATTCCAAGTTCAATCCATCTCCGATCTTTAGCTTCTCTTCTCCACATCATACCTGCACACTTTCTTATTTCAATCATCCATCTCACATGTGATCTCTTTCTGGGTCTGGGTTAGGATACATTCTTATAAATGATTAGTAATAATCATTAATGTATTTATCGGAAGTAGTTGGTATTAAAATTGTGAATGCTGAAAGTTTGACTGACATTTGTAAATCAAAATGTAAAAGTTTTTATTTGTAATTACATGCTCAATCTGACCAATAGTGTTATTTGTTATATGTTAAAGCATTGACTGGGAAGCAAACCCAGGTCAGCTGCTTGGAAGGCAGCTATGCTAATCACTAGGTCACCAGGTAGTTGGATCGAGGGCCACTGCATGCAGGTGTGCAGGTTGTGTGGAGCACAAAGGTGTTTTATCATTGAAGTCATCATGTCACCACAATAATTAATAAAATTTATAAATAAATTAAAATTTTAGATTTCCAAATCACTCTATTGTTAGAAATACATTCTGATTGTAAATATTTTTTATTTAAATACAGGGGGATTACTTTTTTTATTTAGTCTTGTAACAACTGATTAAAATATATTACAGTATGTATTATATACACCACCATTGCACTAAGCCAAACAGGTATCATATCAAGGTAATAATTAACAAAATTTATAAGTAAATGAAAATGTTTAGATTTTTGAATCACATTTATTTAAAACAGTGAGGATTGCCAATTCCTCTACAAGCTTTATGATAAATGCTTAGTCAGAGCCAGCATTTAAAATATCTCTGTCAGGAACCCATCCCCAAACCCCTGACTATGGTTTCATGCTTTGGCACTCCACAGAGAGGTATCAGGGTAGGTTCAGACTCTGAGGAATGCCAAAGCACGAAACCATGGTCAGGGGTTTGGGGAGGGGTTCCTGACAGATATTTTAAATGCTGGCTCTGGCTAAGCATTTATCATAAAGCTTGTAGAGGAATTGGCAATCCTCACTGTTTATAACTTACAAGCTTAAGAGATAGGGTCATGTGATCTATGAATTGATCTACGACTCTTATTTTGAACATTTATTTAAATATTCTAATTTATATAAAAAAAATGTCACATTACTATTAATTTATTTAAAAGTAAATTTATTTGAAAAATATTGTCTCATAATAATTACAGTAATTCTATAATGCAGTTAGATAGTAGATAATTACTTTTATCAGTTATATTTTAAAAATGTAAGTACAGATTATTCGGTGTAGTACAGCAGTAAAAATGTCGACTCTAAAATGTGTGATTCTGGGATTGATTGATGCTGTCTGAAATTGTTTTTTTCATATATATATAATTCATTTTAATGCTGATATATATCTTTTTACATGTTTTACTAATCTGTTTTTTTTCTGGATTTGGATTTATGGTGTTCAGCATCCATCTAAAAAATCATACTAGATCCATAATATTACCCAAATATATCCAATAATTATTTTTGATTGTGGGTATTCCATGGATTCAAGGAAGACAGAATTAGTAAAAAAACATATAATTTTTAAAAAAATATGGTCTCAAAATATTTAATTTTTAGCAAATTTGATTACATCAATATCTAAATGTCACTCATTTGAAGCTCTTCTAAATGTCACTTTATTGGGAGTGTGTCTAAAATATTGGTTATCTAGTGGAACAATACTAAGTATTTGATTTTGTTTTTAGTTACGCAACATAACCTAACATTAAATAAAATGCAAATGTGTGTTTATGGTTCTTAAAAATTTATTGAATAAACAATATATCAAAAGCGCACGTGCTGTGGTGTAAGCTATGTTATTATTATAATTTATAAAAAACATTGTGCTATATAAATGAAAATATTTAAATATATCAAAATTTAAAATACTGGTCTATACATAATAAAGTATAGTTATTAATAGAGGAATAACAAGCATATAAAAATACATAATAGTGTAAATAATTCAATAGATAATAAAAGTCTATTATGCTCTTAGCACTGCTTTCAACCAGGCCAGTCATATCCGTAGCACTAAGATAGATATATAGAAGAGAGAGCTTATAGTTTAATTACTATAAAAGTTTCAAATTTAAATATACCACTTGTGTGATAATGCAATGCATGAGACTTTTTTATTTATTCCCTGGGTGTTATTTGAAATAAACAATTCTTGGCACAAACAACTTTGATATTAAGTGGGTTGAAATTCTGGCCCTAGTCAATCTCATGCTCTAAAAATATCAATTTTATATGGGGTCTGTTTTGATGTGTTTGTATATATATTTCTGCTACACTAATCTAGTAGTGCTGTTGCCACAAGATTCACCACAGTAAATTGCTTTGCAAGTAGGTTCATTGCAACTAACTTTATATATTATTTGGAGAGCCTGGTTTGGAGGTAACTTGTCTTTGTATTATTCAACAGTTGATTGTGGGAAGGTTCCTGAAACTAATATTGAATTCGTTCGAGCAAATTGTCTTCAATTTTTATAATTTACTTGGTATAAAAGTAAGGCTGATTCATGCATTAGTGTTTTTTAGTTCACTAGCCTAGTGCTTATTGTGGAGTAGAATTTTTTAGGAGCTCTAATTAAAGAAATTATGATCATACCCTAGATCTTTTATGTAGTTTTCGATATTGTCTCTTCTGTCTGCCTCAAACTTGCATGGCTTATAGTTTCTATGCAGAAAACACCCCCAAAGCCAGCTAATTGTGTAAGATTGAAGTGTGTGTGAATAAGGGTGAATAGCACCACAGACATGTAAATATTTAATTATTGAAGAAATATAACTTTGTTAATAGAAAACTTAAGCAAGTTTATGCATGAGAGATTTTGAATGGTATTAACAGTAATTAACTTAATGGGGTTTTAATCAAACAAGAACTATTTTATGCAAATTAATTAATGTTAACCTAATTATTGGTGAAGAAGTTTAAAAATTACATCAGCCTTGTTATAACTATTGTACTTCCAAAAAAAAAAAAAATAATGGAGACAAGCCATTATATAAAAAATAAAAAAGATTATTTTTCTTTTCCCTTTTTTTCTCATGTTGAAGAATGGAACTTCAAAATCATCCTGATTTTAAAGGCAAAGCAATGGAAGACACACTGATCTTGTATCTTCATACCTTGGCTATTGATATTTTATAAGCGGGTACATAAATTAGAAGTAGAATTATTTATATAATAAGATCAGATTCATCCCAATAAAAAGAAAGGAGCCAGTGCAATGTTCTCATGTGTGTTCATTATGTTTTTTTTTATATATATGATAAAAATCACTTAGATATTAATATAATATAATGAGCATGCTAATAGCTCTAAATAATCTTTTTTGATAAATATTGCAAGAGAAAGCATTTAAAATCTCTATCTAGAATAATCCCTATCCCCAAACCAGTTTTGAGCTAATGGCTCTCATCAGTGAGTCACTAGAACATTCAGACACTAGATCTAAAATACAAACCCAAGCCCAACATTTATCAAATATTTAACTATTAAGTAGAAAATCTGAAATTTTCAGACATCTATATGTCTTTAAATCCAGCTATTTAATTTAAATATCCATATAGAATTGAACTAAATTTAGATACACCATATATTAATAGCCTTAGCAATATAACACTGTCAAAGCCTTAAAAGCCAAACTGTAATAGTAAGGAAAACCAATTCATACATCACATGACTTAATTAGCTTGCATTTACAAATGTAATATAAGGAGCGGGCTAATAGCTCCGAAGAAGATTTTCAATAAATGATGCAAGAGAAAGCATTTAAAATCTCTATCTAGAATTATCCCTACCCCCAAACTGGTTTCAAGCTAATGGCTCTCATCAGTGAGATGCTATGACATTCAGACACTAGACCTAAAATACAACCTTGTTTAGAGCTATTAGCATGCTCATTATATTACATTTGTAAATACAAGCTAATTAAGTCATGTGATATATGACTTGGTTTTCCTTACTATTAGATATTAAAAAAAATTTATCCTACTTGCATATATTTATAATTACAACATGAATCAGAGTATAATCAATACACTAATATAACACAAAATAATTCTTTTTTTTTTTAAAAAAAAAAAACTGATGAATATTTTAATTTCAATTAATTATTATCATATTTGACATTAACATGATCAGCATATTATGAAACATTTAAGTAAGCCTATATACATTCTATTAGTTTATAAATATGTGTTACCACACAATCAGTGTATTTATAATTGCAGGGCCTAAAAATTACAAAGATTTGGCAAAAAAAAAAAGTCTCTTTAAAATTAGTAAGTGGATAAAATAGCTTGATTTATATTTTGCTTTTCACAAAAGATGTAGACCATTCATGTTAGGAGGATCTTTGCTACCCATGCTGTTTACACTACTCTCAGACCAGTTCTGAATAAGATTTTTACAGTATGTGTAAGTTATTTTATATGAATATATTCAGTTTGAAATATGTATGTTAATTTCATTGCATATATTAATTATTTGCATTAAACTAATGTTAAAGTACTATTCTTGTTACTGAGACCTATTATGTCCTGTGTATATTTCTTATTTTATTTGCAAAATATTCATATTCATTTGTTCTGATTTACCCAGTATGGAGAAATTATGACTCTGAGTATGAAAAATGTGAAACTTCTGATTTTGTTTTAAATTTTAATGTTAGCAATCAAAATACTTCACCAAAATTTGGGAACATAAAAACTACTTGAAAATTTTATTACTCAGGTAATTAATGTGGACTTTACTAAAGATGAGTTTGGTCACAAGTTTTCAGAATTATATTATTATTATTCACCACATGGAGAGGAAATTTCTAGAAGTTGTTATGTGAATATCAAAACCAGGAGTGTTAATATGTAAATAAAAAGATAAATGTAAATAATGTAAATAATTATAATTTTTTAAGATTCGACTGTTTCTGTATCTTTTATTAAATAAAATTTTATATAATTCATTTTATTTTAATTTGCAAATTTTATTTCATGACATTGGATCACTAGAATTTAACTTGTATAAAGATATGATTACCCCACATAGTGGATTTGAAAACTAATATCTTGTCAGCTGATTCGATCCAAAAGACACGAGTCCAACCTAGATAATGAGAGGAAATTATCCCACCAATGATTATGACTCTAAAGACAATTTCTCCTTGATAAGAATATTTTATCTCAAAATTTGTTAAATAAAAGAAAGATACCAAGAAAAATGAATATCATAAAGGGAATAAATCAGCTAATTCTTCCAAAATTGTGATTAACAGGTTAGAGCATGTTACATTCAAATATTAATGTATTTGTAAGAATTTAGCCATTCAACCCTGGAGATAGTAATGTAGCAGTACCTATATTTCATTGAGAAGTTGCAAATACCCTAATTATTATATTTTTATCTGTTTTATAAATAAATGTTTTTTTTCTATGAAAATCAATAAATATAAATGATGTACTGCGTTTCTAAAAACATTAAATGTGGAACTGTTGAAAGTAATACGATCCTCCATTATCCTTCAATACTCGGTATCAGTTGATAGAGCTTGGAATAAAACCATAGCCAAGTAGTAGACATAAAATAATATGTTTATCTTTTTTAGAGTTGTAGTAAAGATAAATATTAATGCAAAGAAAGAAAAGCTAGAATTTCATCATTTATTATTCCCCCTTTTATTTTGCAAGCTTTTCTGCAGTATTAAATGTAAAAAAATAATATCCACATACTCTTTTGTGCATGCAATAAAATACAATGTAATGTTTCATTTTATTTAATCTTCCAAAATAGCTGACATTTTTGACTATTCAACAGTTTTCTTCAGAGCTGAAATACAAAATAAATACAAGTATGATTGTCATATCATAAATAACTTCACAAATTTCTAACTTCTTTTCAAAAACTTTATTTTTATATATTAACTATATGAACATATATATATAAAATCACATTTACATTTACAATATTTCAACTGTTTTCCCCCCATTACAATCATTTTCAAGGACCTATAAAAAAATACACATCTCTACATAATACTCTAAATACAAATCTCTTTCATATATTAAACATTAACATATCAAATTCACAATAATAAAATATATTAACTATACATTATTATATTTTACTTACATTTTTCTCTCTCTTCTCCCTTTATTATAAAACTTCATTTTTTACATTCTAAGTATAAATTTTCAAAAAATTTTTAGAAACCATTAGCCGAGAGGTATCGCAGCCGCCATGCAAGCAAGTAGTTGGTTGCAGACGGGTGTGGGTTCGCGTCCCGGCAGATGCTATGACATATGGAAAAAAAAAAAAAAACATCAATAAACAAAATACTATTTAAATCCATTTAACCCACTCCTATTTACAATTCTTATTTCTCCTTTAAATATTTTATCTACAATTCCTATCTATACTTTTAAATCTATTTAAAAACTAATGTAAATTATTCTGTTAAAGGAATTGATAAATTATGTGATAAAAATATTACACAAATAATAAGGAAGAGGAATAATAAGAAAGATATAAAGAATATAATATATAGTAGTTATAATGTTTCAAGAAGTACATTTTTTGAGATTAAAAAGATTATGAAGAACATAAATAATAATTATATAAGGTGGAAAGTAGATTAATTCTTAAACATGTATATGAAAAGAAATTTAATTTAGGGAATTTAATTAATAAAATAGAATAGAATATCAAGAAATGAAAAAAAATAAATTTAATTTATATTAGAAAATGTTTGAATTATAAGTGGGAGGGGAAAAAATATTTCATATATTGATACAACAAAAAATGGAACTAGATTTAAACAATATTTTAATGATAGAAATTCCAATGTATATATCATTATAAAGAATTTGGACATAAAAATTTTGATATTAAAATGTTGGAAAATATTAAAAATTATAGAGAAAGGATGATAAAAATATATTTTATATATAAAAAATATAAACCTGTTTTAAATAGGATTAATGGTGTTAGATAAGAATATAAAATAAAATGTAATTAATATGGAATGTTTAAATAGTATTTAAGTAAATTGTTAAAGGATAGAGATATAATTTACATTAGTTTTTAAATAGATTGAAAGTATAGATAGGAATTATAGATAATTGATATGGAAGTTAGATAAAATAGTTAAGGAGGAATAAATTTGTAATTAGGGGTGGGTCAAATGGATTTAAATAGTATTTTGTTTATTGGTATTTTAAATGGTTTTTAATATTTTTTGAAAATTTATACTTAATATGTAAAAAAGAAAGTTTTATAATAAAGGGAAAAGAAGGAGGAAGGTGTAAGTAAAATATAATAACTATAGTTAATATGTTTATTATTGTAAATTTGATGTGTTAATGTTTAATATAAGAAAGAGATTTGTATTTAGAGTATTATGTACAGATATGTATTTTTTTTGTTATAGGTCCTTGAAAATGACTGTAATGAGGAAAAAAACAGTTGAAACATTGGAAATGTATAATATGATTATATATATATATATATGTTCATATAGTTAATATATGGAAATAAAGTTATTGAAAAGAAGTTAGAAGTTTGTGAAGTTATTTATAATGTTGGAGAACATATATATTTTTAAAAAGAAAGTGATTGTTTAATTTGTTATTGTAATATATATTTATGATTATCATAATGAAAAATATACATAAAATAATTATTTATATATATTAAAATATACAATAAAACAATTATCAAAAATTAAATTAATTAATTCCTGATTTTAATATATTCTTAAAATGGTTTAAATTTTAGACATAATTAAAATTGAGTATTTAATCACAAGTAATATAGTATAATTATTAATATAAGGATTAGTTTTTAATTAAATAATCACTTAAATTTATATTTTCATATGTATAGACAATTTATTTTATATGTAGTTTTTATTGTCTTATTGGTCTATAAATTCAGATATTTTGAAAGATTAACTAGAATAATATATTATATTGCATTGCTTTTGTGTCTAGAAAAATATATTATTATTATTGTTGTTGTAGTTAAACTAATCTTGTCATAAAATGTAGATTCACTTTAGTTTAGATAAGTAGCTCTACCATATAAGAGCACTCTTAGTGAAAGCATGGAAAAAGCTTTTAATATATGATTTGCATCATATATTAAAAGAAGGCTAGTTCTAACTGATGTTTGCAAACCCATCTATCATCTTTCCAAGAGCAATAATGTCTAATATCTTTGTATATGTCATCAACACTTTCATATTAAAAAAAAACATGTATGTGAAAGCATTATTCCAAGATTAGGGTTATAATTTAGTCAAAATGTTCTATAAGAATATTTAGACATTTCATATATTTTTTGAGATTTCAGAATTCATGTAAAATAACGAGGCACACTCACGTCAAACAAATAAGAAAAGTAGTTGAATTGTTTGTTATCTGGAAGATATCTGACATTTTGCGTAAAAAAATGCACATCTTCACACTTATGTTATTTTACCACTGCACCAAATACTACAGGATAAGGGTAATTGAATGCTTTCTTGATCAACAGATTGTATTAATGACATTCAACTTCCAGAAGTGATAAAACCAAATTACATTTCATAGCTTCATGGATCTTTAACATTTGGATTCATGACTCAAACTTTACACTAAGCCCAAAATTATTTACTTTATTATCAGTTATCTTTATAGAAAACTGGATATTTTTTTCTGTCCATTATATATATATAGACAGTAACAAAGCAGAAATGCTTATGGTATTTCACTGTTTTTTGAAAATGTTTAACTAAGAATAAAACTGGGCAATTCTGTGATTGATTAGTTCTATCATCTTATATTACTTGTTAAGTGTCTTTAGAAAAATTCATACTTTATTTAAACTTTACAGATACATTAAACTGTTAGTGATAACATACATATTATTATCACAACTTTTTCTGTGATATTGATCTCTATTCTTCAAGTTGTTCTGGTCTAATCAATGATTGTACTAATCTGGGAATCAAAGCAGGAAATTTTAAATGTATGAAAACTAAAATTAAAGTGACATCTTTAATCAATTAAGTGGTACTATCAAAACCATAATTGGTTAGAACATTTTACATAATCATGAATATAGAGGTCTCTAGCTCAATTCCCATCCTAGTATTATCATTGGTCAGAATAGCAATTCCTGGAGAAGCAAGAGTATCACTCAAAATGTTGTATTATTACTAACCATGTACCATTGCTAACAGTTGAATATTTTTGAAAACTTTAAATAAAATTAAAATTTTTCTAAAGATATTTAACAGTTAATATTAATTGATAGAAATAGTACAACATAGAGTTGCTATTAAAACATCACATCTTCCAGACAAACATTGGGAATTATGAAAATTTTTTTGACAAGTAAACAGGTTATTGCTTTTAAACATTGACAAAGTTTCTAAGTTTTCTTGATGAATACATATTGTATCACTTATAAACATGAAGAAAAACAAAGGGTTTGATGTGTCTTATTAGTAAATCTTAAGTTCTAATATTGAGTGATATAAGGTCTCATTAAAGTTTATAATGCATTGTAAGTTGATATGCATGAATAAATTACATTGAGAAGCTGTAACGCACAAGTTAACTATCATCATTGATGATCAAGTACTGCAATGCATTTAAGACTCACCATATTCACAGTTTGTATATTATTATCCACTGTCCAACTATATCCAAAGGCTTAATACAAACTGGTTTATTTACCAACCATCTGAAAAAGTATTAAAGAAAAAATAAAAAAAACAATTGTAAATTTGGATTCATAAATTGCATACCCTTCATCTGAGCATCAGAATATGTCATTTCACAATCAGCAATTTTCTTCTTTTATATATGTTAGTCATGTGATTGTTCTTGCTCTCTTTTTCTCTTGATTTATAACTATATTGTCTTTTTTTTTTTGTAATTTCCATTATTTTATATTTTTTGTTGATGCTCAAATTAAGTTATCATGGGCGCGTGTGTTACGTTAAACACATGTATTATAAAGAGTTCACTATTTATCAACAATTTCCTATAACCACAGAAATGCTTTGAAGGAATGACAATAGATATACTTGCAATAATATTAAAAGAAGATTTTAGAAAATATCTGAATAGCATTAAGAATTTTAAAATGGGTATCATTGAGATTATTTATTTACCATAAAAAAAAATTTATACACTAACTATTAGTGAAATGTCAGAGTTGAAGTTGTAGAGATTTCCAATCAGGAGATAGGTTCACTGGTGGTTTATTAAGTCCTCACATTTTGCCACTATAGCCATAGATTTAACAATCATTAACTTTATTTTGTACACATCTATACAAATTATTGGTGTTAATTTCCATATATGAAACATGGCAATGACTATGGCTTGCCATGAATTGGTTGATAAGACTTTAATAATGTCTAGAAAGATCAGATCCACTTGGCTTATAAGATTTTAATTTTTTATGCCATAATTCATTGGACATCTAAAAACATGATAGTAATTTGAGATGGAACAGAGATCATGAAACTGCATTATAGGCAAGTCTAAGTGCATAAATGACAACCTGATTATGCTAAACCTACAAATAATATACATCAGCTTGTGAATCAGATTATCTTCACAAGAAAAACAAATTTCATCTTGACATACTAGTTAAAAACAGCAAATTATGCAAAGATTGTTATAACTGACAAAGTGGATTCAAAATATAACAGTAGTTTCTTATAGGAATATTAGTGCCAGATACTTATATTCTATTAATTTGAGGTCTATCAGGAGAAATATTTATTTTGATTTTATCAAATACCAATTTTCTTATTCATAATTTTTTTTCCCTTGTATTATATTCATTTCATTTTTTTAAAAAAAATGTATATTTATTTATAGATAGCGATTTTATGCAAAAACATTCTTGAATCCATTGATTACTCGGGTTTGCACTGGTGTCGCTATTGTATGGAGAATTTAGCCTCTGTGTATATTTATATATGCATAGTGATATTTATGTAAATAAAGTATAGAAGATTTGAACTCAGATTTTCAAGCACCCTTCAACTATCCACACTATCTCATACAACTGATACACATGACCACACACATGTAGAAAAGATTAATAATCACCAATATACGTATTTCATGCTAAACCAGCACTCATCAGTCACTCCAGATTATCTCCCACACATATATATAATCAATGCTCAGTTTATATTAAGGTAGCAAATCTTCATACTTTAATGGATAGGCTTCAATCTACTGCAACCTCCAACTTTTCAGCCATCTATATCATTGAAAATCTGATGATGAAAACTCAAATCCCATGCTGATGCTAATATTATTGCCATTTGAGTTTTCATCATCAGATTTTCAATGATATGGATGGCTGAAAAGTTGGAGGTTGCAGTAGATTGAAGCCTGTCCATTAAAGTATGAAGATTTGCTATCTTAATATAAACTGAGCATTGATTTTATATATGTGTAAGAGATGATAATCTGGACCAACTGATGAGTGCTGGTTTAGCATGAAATACACACATTGGTGATTATTAATATTTTCTACATGTGTGTGGTCATGTGTATCAGTTGTATGATATAGTGTGGATAGTTGAAGGTTGCTTGAAAATCTGAGTTCAAATCATCTACGCTTACAATTAAGCTCCCAGGTTTGTGAAGAGTGCCTGGTTTTCAAATATTTATGTAAATAAAATAAAAATTATAATATTGATAGGTCTCAGATATAAAAAGTGGATGCCATATATATATATATATTTAATTTATGAAAGACTAAATTTTGATGCACCATTTATGGCATTTCTAAAACTTTTAAATGTTTTTAATTGGTTGAATAATTGACCAATCCCTGCATGATGTGTGTTTCAGATTTTATCTTTATCAGGTGTTTTAAGAACTGCTGATAATTCAATATAAACTGTTATAAATAAGTCTATTTTAAATATAACTCTAATTTGAGTGTTCTAATTTTTATGTTGAATTGTGCCTAGTAGGATATTTAAAACAATTTTGAAATACTTTTATTCATGTAAATTGATTAAAAATTAAGTTTTCTTTTGTCTTTCAGCATATTAAACCACTAAACATCACATGATCACCATTTCTTATACTTGTTCAAGCTGTTAAAACAGGCAAAACTCTCCATATAGTAGTGCCACTCAGTTTGGAGATATTGGATGAGTAGGTACTAGACGGAGATTTTATGCACAAACATTATTGCATCCATTGATTACTCTGGCTTGCACTGAGTGGCACTACTGTATGGAGAATTTTGCCTTTCTTTTTTTCAGCATATTCTTAATATTATGCAACCAAAATCAAAGCATATAGCATTCATGTTGAGAAATAGTATAAAAATATTTTTAAACATGGAGTCATACCCTTTTATTTTGATCACCTAATATCAAGCATTGTGAGAAAGCTAAAGAAAATTAATTTTTGTATTTTTTAGTGCATTTATATAAATAAAATAATTTCTTCAAATTTTTTAAAAATATTTTTGTATTTTATAATGTTTAGTTTTTTGTAGTTTCCAAAACTAAGGTTAGATAAAATTGAATACTGCTAGGTAATATTACCATAAAAGACATAGAACCTCATATAAAATTATTTCTATATTTTTTTGCAATTTTTTGTTACTAAAATTATTTATAATTTGTAAAAAATTGATTATCATTGGAAATACATAGAGTTTTAATTGGATTGGGAAGTGGATGAAAATTGAATTGCAAGATTTCATCAGCCAAATACCCTGTTAGAAAATAGTAAATTAAATAAAAACAGATCAAAAATAACACTGCTATATTGATTGTTTGAATATTAAGGCTATCTTTTAAGGGTGATGTCCAAAATGTGTGTGAAGATTAATCATTTTGTTATCAACAAATAATGTTTACAAAAAGGTAGCACAGAGATATTTAATATCTCTGCAATTATTTATCTATTTGTAGTAATAATATATATATATATGGAAATAAAAATATCCATTTCAAATTTATCGTACCATATCTAGCAAGAAAGAAGGGTAATTAAAAGATACATTAACAAGAAAAGATAATACAGCCATTTATGTTACAAACTAAGATTTTAATCATATTTTATCTAAATTCCACAAATATTTATAGCTACACACACATTCAATTTAGGTATAGAAAAAAAATATTTTACTTTTGATAAAATAATTTTATCTTAAGAGGGAGGAATTTTTTTAAAAAAAAAATGTTAATACTATGTTAAGAAAGACAAAGATTTTCTTAAAGAGTTTTAATTAATGAATTTTAAACTAAAACTAGACAGGATATGTTAAAGGTTTATCACAATATAATTAAAACTTAGATAAACCAGAAATTTGGATTGGATAATGAACTAATTTTAATATGTCTAATCTAGATGTGAACTTTAATTTTACTGTGATGTACATATTATTTTTTTGTTAAAAATATTTCACTATTTTAGAAATAGAATTTTGCTACAATGACTTTTTATAGTAATTAGCATTTCATTATAAGTTAATGGTCAATGTTATCTTATTCTTCATCTTATGCTTATTGCTGGTTATCAATGCCATCAGAGTAAAACTGCAAGTTAATATGCAATGGATAGGAACTTTTTTAGTGTATTGAGAAGCTTTCAAATGTTTGGCTAGTTTATACAGGTTGGCCTTGTGCATAGAGTCATCTTCAGTAGGAATGATATAAGGAGCATCTAAGCAACTATATATCAATGTATTATAAATAACTATCACTGATGGAAAAACTCAACTATGACAAATCAACACTTCAACCTTCTGAACACCCTATAAAAATAGTTAAGAAAAACCATAAGATCCAGCATTTCAAATTAAATCAAAAAATTTGTATAATGTAAGAACTCTTAATAAACATCACATGATCACCATTTCTTATGCTAGCACATAAGCCAGAAACTAGTCTGGGGATATTGGATGAGTAGGCAATAGATGGGGATTTTATGCACAAGCTTTCTGGCATCTATTGATTACTCTGGTTGGCACAGGATGGCACTACTGTATGGAGAGTTTTGCCTGTTTATTAACACTTAATAAAATGTACATGAAATAGACATTGCAATTATCAAACTGCTGTCAAAATCTACAGAATGCTAAACTGTATCTTAGATAACTTTATAAAAAAGTCATTTTAACTTTATAATCTTTTGAAACTTTACTTTAAATTTTAAAATGAGCTTTCTTTTCTTCCTAAAGCCTTTATATTATTCTATTATTTTATATTGTTTGTTTCTTAACATTTTTCATTAAAATTAACATTTATCATGCAGGTTAAGTTTAGTTATTTTAATTTACTTAATGAAATCCTTTATTATAATCATTTTAGTTTTAAAATCAAAAAGTTAATTGTGAAGGCTAAACTTCCCATATCATTATTCCTATAATTTTTTAAAATAATGAACACTACCTACCCTGCATAAATTACTCATTATTATAAATTTATTAAGTCATTTTTTAAATTGTTGTTTAGGATAATCTTAGTAGAAAATGAATAAATTAATATGTTATATCGATCTGATTGACTGTTAGATAGTGATGAGCGCGAGAGGTTTGCAGTCTCTTAATTTAATTTCGATAATCATTAAGGTAATTGAAATCTGGTAATAGCAACAAATTTATAAGATATTTTGTTCAGATCAAATATTGGAAAGTGGTAAAAGCATAAGAGGCAAATAATAACTTATTGAAGTTAAATTTTGGGGTGTATATTTTCTTGTGAGCATAATCAAAGTAAATTTGAATTAATTAAAAGTCTTTATTTTAGAATTTAATTTCTAATATGATATTTGCATTGCTTATTCTTCTATATAATCAGCAAATATTAAAATAGAGAAAATTGGTAACATATTTAAGAAATTTACTTCTGTTATTTATATATGTGTGTGTATATTATTGAATCATCTCTAGAATATTAATAATCCATGCATCTGTTTAGGATATTTAAAGAAAAGTTTTGTATTGTTTTTAATTATTTGTGACTTTTATTTGTTTTATACATTTTGAAATATTTCCTATATGATTTATTATGAACTGTGAGGTTTTTTTGTTTATAATCGGTGAAATAACTGGTGTAACATTGGCTAATTTTTCTTTAAAAATTGTTTTACATGATATGTATTATATGGTTGCACATTTTCATTATGTGTTCTCATTAGGTATAATGTCTGCTATTTTGAGGTTAAATAGTTCATTTATTAGAGCAACAAAAATTCAAATTGATTAAAGATTTTTTTTCATTATTTTTAGGGGTTAATATAACTTTTTTCCTTATGATTAGCTGGAATATCTCATTGATATTCGAATTCTCCAGATCTGTATATGAAATATCATTTCTTCAGTTGTAAGAATAATTTCTCTAGTTTGTGTGATGTTTTTTTTCTTTTTATTGTTTGAGAAAGATTAGTTAGTAAATGAATAATTAATATTTAAATACAAATATAGTATATATACTTTAAACTAGATGTAATTAATGGTCATTTGAACCCAGACTTTCAAGCTCCCTTTAGTCATCGGCTCTATCTTATACAACTGATACACATTACCACATACCTATGAAAAAGATAAATGATCTCCAATATATGTATTTCATGCTTAAGCAGCACTCATCAGTTGCTCTGAATCATCATCTCCCACACACATATAATTAGTTTTCAGTTTATGTTAAAATAGCAAATCTTCCAACTTTAACAAACAGGCTTCAATCTTCTCTACTCTTTAACTCTTTGGCCAACCATACCATTGAAAATCTGATAACAAATCAAACACCGATTATATATATATGTGGGAGATGATGATCCTGACCAACTGATGAGTGCTGGTTCAGCACAAAATACATACATTGGTGATCACTTATCTTTTTCACATGTGTGTGGTCTTATATATCAGTTGTATGAGATAGAACAGATGGCTGAAGGGAGCTTGACAGTCTAGTTGTACAGAGAAGACAGTTAAATTTTTAGAATGAGAACATAGAATTTCATCGTATGATCTTACAAGTAATAAGTTAATATTTCAGAATGCATCTTATCCACAAATTGAGAAATTAATGTTTTTTCTTAATCATTCATTATTACTTTTAATTTTAAGTACTATAATAATTAAGTTAATTTTAAATAAAGATTTAATTTGGTTTTTATTAATGGGACAATGAATTGAAATAGTTTTGGCTATTTTACTTGTAATAGTAATGCTCATTATATTATATTATATTGCTTTACCTGTATTTATTTTGGTATTTATTGCTTTCCCATCATTGTGTATATATTAGATGAAGTTTTTGATCCATTGTTAACTATCAAAGTAGGTCTGAATATAGTAAATTTGTAGAGATTGAATTTGATTTATATATAATTAGCATTGATGATTTAAGAGAAGGGAAATTTCATTTCTTTGATGTTGATAAATGATTCATTTTATTTTATGATCAAATTCCGATTTTTTTAAATACTTTTATTAACTTCTTTAGGGGTAAAGATTGATACCATTCCAATTCAGTTAAATCAGATTGGTTTATATTTGAATCATATGGGGCTATATTTTGGACAATATTCTGAGATTTCTGGAGTATATTTATAGATTCATATTATTGTTATTAAATCAATTCCAGTGAAGTTTTGTAAAAATTGGATTTTAGTCATGTTTGCATTTGTTACCGATGCTCACTTGAATGCTCATTAAGATGATTATAAAGATATTAAAAGTATATAAGTGATTATTAATTAGAGTACCAAACTCTCCATATAATAATGCCACCAAGTACAAGTCTTTGTAATCAATGGATGCAGATCTAGTGCCTATTCATTCAACATCCTGCATCCATTGATTATGAAAGCTTGCACATGGTGGCACTAGTGAATGGAAAGTTTGGTATTCTTATTAGCAGCATGTATAACCACATGAAATGGTGATAATGTGATATTTAAAAGATTATTATCTATTGTAACGCTACCGAGAGCACTCATTAAAATTGTGTTTACAATTATCAAAAAATAAAAATTTCTCATTAAACAATGTAAAGTTTAAAATTGATAATAAATAATAAAAGTATTGCAGAATAATTTGTCCGTAAATGATTGAAATAAAAACATCTCATTTAAAGAAATGGATAAAAGTTTAATAAAAGAAGTTTAAAGAGTTTTTTTTAAACAATTTGTTAAAAATCAATTAATTCATAGTTTTATGTATTAAGAAGTAATTGGAAGGGTGAGAGAAATTAACTTTAAAAAAAATTAAAAGTATAACAGTATCAAGTACAAGATACTCTCTTTTAAAAACTAAATAATGAGTCGATTTTAAATATATACATGCATAAGTAGTGAATGATTTTAAAAATAAAGAAGTGTAGTAAAATGTGTGCATGTTGATAAAATGATATATAAAAAGTTAAAAAAATATTGTATATGCTCATAAGTGATATAAAAACAGAATTTGCAATGGTACTAATTAAAAAATCCACAAAACAACAAATTAGCAATGGCTACCAACTGAAAACAGAATTAAAATCTTATCAAAAGAATATAATCAAAAACAGTGAATGAATTCCAACAATGGATTAACAAAGTCACTAGGTCATAACATAAATAGTCTGGTTTTTCATTGTTCAATCAGTTGAGATGACAGTCAGATTAAATCAGTTCTTTAATCAGTTAAGTCAATCAGTCAATCAATCAGTGTTTACCAGGATAATGTAGTGCTAACAATCATTGGAATCATATGACCCTGCTCCAGCCTGAGTCCGATAAAACAGCGGCCTGCCCGATAAAAGTGATGCCTGCCTAACAACTTGAAAACCCACCAGGGATATCTAACTATCTTAAAGAATAGTGTCACAAAATAGTAAGCATAGGAACCTCCACAAAACCTCAAATCCAACTGGTTGGAAAGATTTTTCATGTGAAGCAAGAGCCAGCAAGAAATCAATGACCAAATCCTATAGGTAATGAATAATATTTCTTATTTCCATTTTTGATATTAAAGTAGCCATTGCAATAATTTGAACCCTCCCAGAGTCACTTAATAAATAAATTCTATAACTGCATAAAATGAATTATTGATATGCGTGTTATTGAAATGTCATATACATTAAATGATATCTTATATTAATTTCATGTATTTATTTAATGCTTCATGTTATCTTATATTTTCTTGTATGAATTAAGAATGTGTAGGGTCCTTATATAGAATATCATTGTTCGACTAATTAAGATTTTATAAAAGTAGTTTAAAGGTTATAATAATAAGTACTTAGTTAAAAATAAATTATCTTTAAATTTAATGCTTGTCAATCAATTCTTTTACCACTAAAGAAAATAACAGTATATTATATTATTCTTTTGATTGAGCTAGTTGGGATATCTTAGGCACTGAATTAGTTTGCCAATCATTTAAAGTGCATCATTTATCTTTGGGTAACTGACTGGTGCCCAGAGTTTACTCCGAAACAAAAAAGTGCTTTGAATGATAGGTCTTGAATTCTGCAGCCAAGAATATCTACCTTTTAAACGTGGCCACAGTTATATATTTTATATATAGCTCTGGCTTGGTCACAGGTGCCCTCTGGGCATTATTCTTCTCTGCCTAAGGGACCATGGTGGTGCAATATTTAAACTGCATTGGTGTAGATCAAATGTATAAGTTATGATTGTATCATATTTTTGTATAAAAGTTTTACAATATCATTTCACAAGTTATTTTATTTAAAGAGTCAAAAGTGCATAAATAGATTTTGTTGCCTCCCTCAGTGATCTATAATATGCCACCCAATTCACTATGTAATACCATTTACACTTTTATTTACACATTTATCAATCACTTTAAAATGCAATCTAATAAAATTTATTTCTTTAAATTTGTTTAGAGTTTCAAACATCCAGGAGTAGTCATCAGATCTATAATATTCAAATGTATATGACCTAACAAACATACATATTATATGTAATTATATAATCCATTAGATACAATTTTATACACTATGGATTTTAAAGAATACAACTTTTTTAATGAGCCCTTTAACTATATCTTCTTATATATTTGTAATAATTTTATAAATATTAATCTTTTGTTTTATTCTTATTTATGATTCATTTCCTCTAATATATATATATACATTATTTTATATTTATATGACTTTTAAACCTTCTAATAATTTAATTTATTTTTATCACTTTAATTATTCCATATAGATTTAATCATGTATCAATTAATTATAATATAATTATACATTTCTACTTTTCCAAAATTTGGAATTATTTTTATGTAATCTTATCTCCTTCCAAAATTTAACAGCTTTAATTGAAACAATTTTTAAATTATTATATTTTTTTATACTAACTTCCTCTATAAGCATTTTTATAAGCTTACTTTATTAAGTGTTAAATTTAACTAAGATAATACTGAATTTCAAAACAATACTTACGTGCACACACATAATTTGGTTTTATTATGTATTGGTATAAGTAAAGTTCATTTCAATAAAATTTTTATTAACAATAAATAGTGATTACATACTAATAAAGGATAAATAAATGAATAAATTGTACAATAATATGATTATATAATGTTCTATTTGTTATCTGGCTAGATTATGTTATGAGAGCCCAATTGTTATACTCTTATGTGGTTAGGTATAATGAAGAGATTGTATAGAATACGAGAAACTAAGAACTTGTTTAATGGTATTAGTATTTTTAATATAAGCATGAATATTTTCTTTTAAAATTACCTATTCTATAATGCTGGGTAGGTGGAATTGATAATCAAGAAAAGGAAAGAGCAGTTAAAGACCAGGTGTCATCAAAGACTTTACTGGAGGCAAGGAGCTGGTCATGTTTCTCGATTTTTTTGAACGTTTGATAAAACAATGGTATGATTTGTGGCGAGGGTAATTCCATGAGACTTTTGCATCTCACTATCCATATGGAATAAAAGACGAAGGTAGAAAGCCTTATTATTGAAAAAAATCCATTATGAATGGCATTTTCAAGTGAGAAAATCATATCAGCTCTTATGTTGGAATTGATTATAATTATATCTTTCAGAGTTTTAAGTCTTGGGCACCGGTGTATAATATGGTCTATGGTTTCATCTTCACGAGCACACAGACCACATATAGGGTCAATGCTGGTAAAACCTCTTTGGTGATAAAGAAACCAATTCGTGGGTAGCGCATTAAGATTTATTTTAATGATGAAGTCAAGGAATTTGGGTTCCAGACTCCATCTTTTGAAGTGTGTAATGAGTCTTTGGTTGGTTACTTTTAGGCTGGTTTTAATGGGTTGTTGATTATATTGTATGCTTCCCATAAGGTGATTTTTTGGTTAAGGTTAAAGGGCATTTTTGGGTTATAAAGTTGTAGGTGTTCTATTAGGGATGCTATCCATGAACTGGATGAGGGTGGAGGACGATCTGTCGGTGTAATTTTTTTAATAATGTTAGAATATCCACAGGAGAGGATCAGATTATGTAGAGTGTTGTGGGTTTTCTGTAAAATGATTGCTTGTATTGAGTGGAATGACAGTCCATTGAACCTGCAAGGTCAATGGATACCTCACAAGCTAATAGCAACTGTCCTTCCTCTCCAGAGAAGTTTGGTGCATAATCGATTAATTTTATTTTGAAACTGTTTAGACATTTTAACGAATGGAAGATAATATGAGATTTTTGGCATTATGATCATGTTGAGGAGGCCAACCTTTCCATATAATGGAAGGTATATTCTAGAGAGTGAAGTGGTGATGGCTTCAGTTGAATGGAGGATTGCATCTTGAATCTCTCTTGCCATTGCAGTTGGAGTTTTGTAGATTGGGAAACATAGGTATCTTTGGGGTTTTGCAGACCAGACATTATCTTCCATCTGGAAGATTTGTTAAAATTTATTTGTAGGCCAAGTTTTGCTGTATTTCTGTTTAATATGTTCATAAGATGGGAAAGGTATTTAATGGTGGGAAGCACAACCATGATGTCATCTATATAGGCATATACATTGAAGTTTTTATTGAGAGAGGGAAGAAAAATTCCAGGGAGGTTTTTTTCTATATCCATCAGAAGAGGGTTGATGTATGCTGTGAAGAAAAGGGCACTGAGTGGAGATCCTTGAGGGATCGACTTGTATGGCTTGAAGCCTGGTGTGATCTTGCCATCAAGAGAGAGAAAAATCTCTGTTGTTGAGAGAAAAATCTCTGTTGTTGAGCAAATTGCTGACCATCTGTACAATCCTGGCTGGAATGTCGCATTCCAACAGAATATCCAGGGGGATGTTTATCTGGACTGAATCAAATGCTGCCGCAACATCCAGCTGGACAGCAATAGGTTTTGATTTACGATGTCCTCTGATGTAATTGAACAGTGCTGTTACATTGGACATAACATGTGAGGTTGATGATCTTTTTTTTCCATATTGGTTTGATGAGATATGGCTAAGAATTTGAGTTTGGATTTGATCTTTAATGACTGACTCAATTATCTTGATGAGCAATGGGGTCATGGAAATTGGCCAGATACTGTTAATGTTGTTTAGTGGTTTTGCTTTTTTAATAAAAGGCACGAGTGCCACTGGGTAAAGATCTGTTATGTTTCTGTTGCCGGAGGCTAGGTGATCAATCATTTTTTAATAATTGGCACAGTGAATTGACTGAGGTGTTTGAGAAGGAAATTTGGGATGCCATGAAGGCCAGGATGAACACCATCAGGGAGAGATGTTATCTTTTTTGATTTGGATTTCTGTGATGCCATGTTCGCCGGGGTCATCAGCATCCAACCAGCTGTTTATAGGAGGAGCTCCATCTTTTTGCATTAATTGGCAGAATTGTTTGCTGATGTGCTGCATCATTGGAAAGCCAATAAGATTGGTTCCATTAGTATTAATGGATAAGGGAGTGATTTGTTTTTTATTGTACCCCAGTGCCCATCTGAGGTAGTCTCTCATCCAGCAGTATTGTTGTGCTAAGAAACATTTGGCTCTTCTGATGGATACATATTCTGCAAGGGACTTTTGCTTGATTTTGTAGAGATTTGTAAGGAAGATAATTTTTTCTGTATTTGTGAAATTTTGTTGTGATGCTTGAAGTTGTATATTAATGTCTATTAGGTCATTTAGAAGGCCATTAGGTCCTTTGATTTTCCTGGTGTGGTGATTTAATATGAACTGTAGTATTCCAATGAAGAAAACCCAGCCCTCCTCATCAGGAAGGGAAAGGATGTTTATTTTCTGGAAAAGGATGTATGCCTCAGACACTATCGCTTCAGTCATATTTGATTGGGTGATCCTGTGCATGGTTTTACTAGGTCCATCAATAGGTGTAGGGATTGAAATAGGTGTAAGTTGTAAGATTAGAGCCATATGATCAGAGAAAGCAACAGGGGCCAAGGCTGCATCAAGGTTGAAATGGAGGTCTGGGGTGTAGTAAACCAAATCAATCAGGGACTTTTTAGTTTTAATATAGAAAGAGTAGGCTTCAGGAGGGAAGAAGCCCTCCCCACCCATGAATCTGCGATTTATTAGATGCAAAAATCTCTTGTTGAAGTCATTGTATGTGGTATTAAAGTCTCCCAGAAGAATAGTAGGGAGGCTCTGTTAGCGTTGATGGCATTTAGGATATGGATTATTTTTAGATATTGAGAGATGTCTTTGGCTGTATATATATAAGCTATGATGATCGGATAACCCCAATAGTCTATTTCTATGTTAATAATATTGGCATCTAGGAATAGAATGCTAAAACTGTTTGGTGGTGTTGACTTGCTGAGAAGAATACCGACTCCACCTGAAGCAGAATGGCCTATGGAAAATCTAGTAAATCCGAGAGCTGAGAGAAGAGATAGTATTTTATGATCAGTCTTATGGTGATATTTAGTTTCACCCATAAGAAGTATATGAGGGGAGCAGAGCAAGAGCCAGTTTTTAATAGCTAGAACTCTATCAATTGAGTTGATGCCGCAAATGTTAATGCCAGCAATTTTGCAGAACATGATAGATTAATCCAAACCATCCTCAGCAATGTGTACCAAGTCAATGTGGGACATCTCCATGTTAATGAGTTCTGATGTTGTTTGACAATCAGAGTCTTGTGATTGAACTTGTGGATGGATTGGTGATATATTTGTTGGTTGAGGAAACACATCCATGAAGTCTTCGGTGTCTGATGAAGTAGTGTAATCTGTCTGAGATTCGTCAGATGGATCAATGGTATCGATGGTTATAGGATCCATGGTTTTCCTCTTTTTTTCTATGGATTTGTGAAGCTTTGTGCTGGATATATCTGAAATTTGTTTGCTAGATATTTGTTGGTTGAGGAAACGCATCCATGAAATCTTCGGTGTCTGATGAAGTAGTGTAATCTGTCTGAGGTTCGTCAGATGGATCAATGGTATCAATGGTTATAGGATCCATGGTTTTCCTCTTTTTTTCTATGGATTTGCAAAGCTTTGTGCTGGATATATCTGAAATTTGTTTGCTAGAGGATGGTTGTGAATAATGTATCGGATGGGAGCTGTCATCATCAGAGCTTTATTTATCTGAGCAAATTGATTTTCTTTTAATTTTCTTATTTGTATTTTGGGTATTTGTTGTGTCGGTTTTTTGGGGGTTTTTAAGTTTAATAGTGTTGTTTTCTTTTTCCTGTTCTTTTGATGAATGTGTTTTTTTATTGTTATAAAAATTTGGTTTAAATTTTAGACCTGAGTCATTTTCAGTTTGCTGTAACTGTTGTGAAACATTAATTATGCTGACTTTCGGGTTGAGTGTTTGATAAGTCTTTTCATCTGGATGGTTAATTATTGCAGGCATTGAAGAATTGATGACAGTTTTTGGATGACTTTGTTTAGATTTGTTAGACTTAGCTGGCCCGAATGATGGTTTTAAGCTGGGTGGGAGTTGTTATAGATGAATTGTTTTGAAATTTTTTAAGTACATTTTCTTCATTGCCTGGGTTTTCCTTGCTCTTGTTAGATGGTTTGGTCATATTGTCTTCTTTTGTAGAAAGAGTTTCACCTAGCATTGTTTCTCAGGGATTAGTGTAATATGTATCGTATGTCTGATCTTGAGTAGTATTGGTTTGAGAGATTGGTTTAGTAGCAGTATATGTTATTGCTTGGTTCTCTGATTCACTACTATTAGTGTAGAGGTTGGTGTTTGTTCTTTCTTGAAGATTTTCATTTTGAAAGATAGGTTTGGATGTGAAAGGGTTTGTTGGAGGATTTATTTGGATCAGAATGTCTGGGTTTGTGAGGTTGCTGTTTGAATTATTCCCATGTGGTGATTGTCTATTTAAGGATGTGATAGCCATATTAATAGGTCTACCAGAACATCTGTGAACTTTATTCTTTTTAATACCACAGTGTGTGCATATTCTTGCTGCACAATCTTTAATGAGGTGTGTTCTTTGAAGGCAGAAGAAACATTGTGGATGTACTCCCCTGAAGGTCAAAACCATAGGAGAGCCTCTTGCAGTAATAATGGTGGGTATGTCAGTGGGTATAGATGTTTTTCTTTAATGTAAGTATGCAGATAACTGTATTGGACAGGATTTGATCTTCGAATTGAGGGTTTAATAGGTGTTTAAATTTGCTAACTGAACCATAATTAATAAGGATGTCTTGTAGTTATTGTTCTTTCAAGTGGGCAAGGCAGTTTTGAATTCTGCCGGATAGTGTAACTGGATGGTTCATATCTTTGGAGCATAGTATATAATTTCCTAAAGATCTGTAGTTATTTTTAAAGTTCATATGGTCCGCCCACGTTTTAAACTCAACGATAACATAGCGGTCATTGGGATGATTAAGGATCATGTGAATGCCTCTGCCTAATTGATTTTGATTGATTAGACTGTATAGTTGTTCTAGAGGGAACTTATATGACACACATTGTTGATTTGTTATGGCTAAGATTAACGACTTATCACTGTAGTAGTTTGTAAACGATTTATACTGAGTGTTGGGAATCGTTTTGTTGAAATCGTTATTTATTTTTAGGAACATGTCATCATTAAAATCATTTATATTAAATGAGACATTTTCCAGAGTGTTTGATTTTTGTTCTGTGTCTAATTCTGAGATATTCAAATATAGTTCATTGAAATTATAGGCCTTAATATTTTTGGAGATGCTCTCAGAATTTTTAGACCTTATGATATTTGCGTACTTAGAGGAATTTTTCAATATTGGAATTGAGGAAATTGGTTTAGATTGTAAGTTGGCTGATGTAGCAATGGATTGTTCTGTGCTATAATCTTTGTTTGTTTTGGAATGAGATTTATTAGTTTTAAAATTTATTTATTTTTTTTGATTTTTAAATTTACTGTTGACAAACTGTAATGTGACAGCGCTGGTTTTGTCGACCTCTGGTGGAAAAGTTTTTACTTTAAAAAATTTGCCAAAATCATCTTGTTGGTAATTTTGTCTATTATTTTCAGATATGATTTACAGGGTATTATTGGGCAAAGGAAATTGCTCATTAGAGTCTTCTGAGGGTGCGTAAAGTCTTCGGAGAGGAGATGATTGGTTTTTGCTTGTATTTTTAAGGATTTCAATAGTTTTGCTTGATGAGATATTTATGCTATTGTTTATATTAGGGGTAAGTTGAATATTTTCTAAACTTTTGTTGATATTTGCGATGATGTTTTCATTTGATTTATTGGTTTGTGGGTTTTTATTTGTTGTAGAAGTTAGTTTAGTTGCATTTAGATTAGATCTAAGGCTATAATATTTACGACCAATGACTGCATTGCTAGATTGAATGCTGAGATCGGGGCTAACATTAATTTGAGAGTTATTGATTATATTATCACTTTCCATAATATATAATGATTAAAACCGACTTACCTTGAATAAAAAACGTAAAGGTAAGGGGACAATCATCCCTGTCTTCTTGAAACTGAATCGCTAAGGGACTAAGTTGAATATTTTCTAAACTTTTGTTGATATTTGCGATGATGTTTTCATTTGATTTATTGGTTTGTGGGTTTTTATTTGTTGTAGAAGTTAGTTTAGTTGCATTTAGATTAGATCTAAGGCTATAATATTTACGACCAATGACTGCATTGCTAGATTGAATGCTGAGATCGGGGCTAACATTAATTTGAGAGTTATTGATTATATTATCACTTTCCATAATATATAATGATTAAAACCAACTTACCTTGAATAAAAAACGTAAAGGTAAGGGGACAATCATCCCTGTCTTCTTGAAACTGAATCGCTAAGGGACGCTTTTTTTAAGACCAGTTGCAAAGATGGCTGCCAAAAGCGGAAGTGGTATAAGTAAAGTTAACCCACTTATACTTCAAATGACAGAGAAATGTCTTTTGGTCAATTCATCCCCTGATGAATTTTTCTGTAAGTATTATACGTGAAAATGCATATAAAATTTGTATATTTTATTATACTAAATTTTTTGCCCAAAATTTCTGCAAAAAAAGTGCAAAATTCAAAATTCTTGCTCTAACAATAGACATAAGCCCTGATCTGAATGATCAGCCATTGTGTTGCCAAGGCTATAAAACATTTGGTGTTTTATGACATAGAAATTTCCAATAATGCAAAAACATGTTTATTTGTGAATTTATTATGGTTTTAGATATTTTTTAAAAATAATTTACATTATATTTATTAGATATCAACAAATATAAATTATTAATAATTTATTTTGACTTGAAATACTTTATTTTCAAAAATATAACATTATATTAGCAGCTAATGCAAATATGATGTGAAGCAAATTTGGAGACTTGCTAGGATGTAAACAATCTACTTATATTTACGAGGAAGAAAATAATCGCAATTTTGCAATAAATATTTAAAAAAATTAAACTTTTAAAACGAAATTTGTTACATATTAGAGAAATAAATAATTGTCCATTCAAGTTTTTAAAAATATTCAGAAACAAAGAAGATTTTGTTGATTTTATAAACTAAAAATAATCTTTCTAGAAACAATGATGTATAACGGCTTTGTTTTGATTTCAGTCTCAATTTTTTTTTAATATTTACAGAAACAAAATATGAACATTTAAAATTTATTTTGGTAGTAAACAAGAATATCTACCAAATGAAATCAAATTTGTTATTTTCTGATAAATAATAATCATTTTATCATATATTTTACATTGATGTGTGAGACAAAGAAAAACATCAGAATAGTGAAGTATGGTAGAGTTAATGTCTTATTAGATTATGAATATGGTTCACAATGGTATACAAAAGGGATATAGAAACATTATGACTATGATAGACCACAAATATTTAGATAAAATCTGAGGAGTCCAATCATAATCAATTTGCAAATATCAAATGATTTATTTGCACAACCTATGAAAGCAGATTACCTTGGGCAGTTTAACACTGTGGTGGAGTAAGGAACCAAAGCTTAATTAAGAATCCAGGATTGACTCTCAAGCAAACATTAAAAAAGATTAGCTCAACTTAAGTGAATTAGATTGAATTAGATTGTTAGGTGTTCAAATATCACATGATCACACTAGTAATTTATTGAAAATTTCTTAATATGATAGCTTCAAACTTAAATACTATTTGAATGGCACATGTAGGTTTTTAAAAATTAATTAATTGAAATACTTACATTTGATTGGAAAAGGTAAAAATTATTCACTATTTTCTTCAGAACTTTAAGGATTTACTATCTCATATTTTGAAAAGATTTACAAAGTCCAAAACTTAATCCATTAAATGAACCCATAAATAAAAGAAAATAAATAAAAGTAAATATGTAATTTTTATTATTTTGTGATATCTGTCTCATGTCAACTCCAGCCTGTTGAAACCATTCATCAGGATAGAAGCCCAGGTTACCATTTCTCATGAAGTATTATAACTTTATTTTTGTCTTGCATTGTCAAATCCATATAACATTAAATCATACACATGCTTTATTACTGGTTTACAATGCTTTTTTACAATGCACTATGACAGTTTCGATTACCACACTGAAATTCTGAAGAAGATTTCTGGAGCAATCAAAACTGTCTTAATGGGTTGTAAAAAAGCATTGTAAAACAGTAATGAAGAACATAGATGATTTAATATTATACTACCACCTCTTACTATGAATATATTTTAGGTGTACAACTTGCTCATCAGTTGATCTAAAAATAGCAAAATCTAAATCTCCATGTGCATATTGTCAGCCATATATTTTTTCATTACATCACCATCTTATAATGTAGGAACTGGTTTCTATCTACATTTTACATTTTGTGGAATTGTGAATAAGCATTGTAATGTATCCATATCAACTTCACCATATTACTATCATCCATTAGTGTTGAAATTTAGATCAATGATCCCTCTTACTGAGCATGCATTTTGTCAACAATTTTCATTCATCAGATGGGGTAGAGGTATTAAGTGTTTAAATTTCCATACCTCTGTTGAATGATATTTTTCCATTTCACCATTTTTCCACAAGGTAGACACTGGTTTTTATATACTTTATATTTGATAAATACTGTATAATTTATAAATGTTCATCAATAGTTGTGAATATGATTTTTTATTCTAAAACTGAAAGATAAATACGTTCATTTTATTTACATATATATAAAATAGATAAGTTAAAAGAAAAAAAATACAATAGCATGTATTTAGTGATAACAAAGTTGAAATTGTACTTCATTGAAAGCCAAAATATTTATACTTCTTTTGTTATTACTCGTTTTAGTTGTATTTATATATTGGACTATTTCCATCATCTAATATGAGTATTGTATGTCATTACCTTAAAATTCAATATACAAAAATCTAAGGGTCCAGGTTCATTTCCCATGCTAGCACTGTGAACTGGTCCAGGCCAGCAACATCTGAAGAAGAGAGGAAAATAATCCCTTTCAAAACATTGTGCATATACTAACCTGTCTGATATGCTATTACTAATAGTTAAATGCTAGCAACTAATTGATTATCGCATGCAAATCACATTATCCTAGCCAATACTTAAGGAAGCCAATAGAATAGCAACAATCTGTTGTCAAGACACAATTTAAATATTGCTTTGACAACAGATTGCTGATATTCTATTGGTTTACTTAAGTATTAGCTGATATGGTTTAAATTTTATTAAGCTGAGATTTTCAAGTTTCGTTCAAGTTCAGGAATTTTTTTCCAGCACGTTTGGCTGACAGAACATATAATTTAGTATTTGTAAATGAATGATATCTAGACATTTTATCTAGAGATTAAGACAAGAGTGAATAGCTGTTTAAACCCTTTATGATTTAAAATTTATTAAGCTTGGTGATGATTTTATTGTTTCTTTGAAGGACTTTTGAAGAGATCGATGCCTTATAACATACTCTTTAATTGCTGTTTTATATATGTGTGTGCGTATAGATAGAATTGCATTATGAGAGAGGTGTTGGGAGATTGCAGAATTACCAGTTGAGATGGTAGATGCACTGACAAAATTTAAATCTTTAAAGTACATATTACAGTGCAGTAATTGTTCAACTTTATACAAACTGGATGGGAATCAGTTTCTGTTTTGTATGATAATATTGTAATGAAAATGATTGAGCTGTCAACATGGGGATCAATATTCAGGTATTTGATGTAGGGCAAATGTATGGTTGCAATATGACAGAGTTGAGATGAAGATTGCAGTGATAACTAAAAAAAAAACATGTAATATATATATAGTTGATATTTATAGTTTGAAATGTATAAATATGTGAATGTATGTGAACTTGTATTAAGGTTTGTGAATGTTAACATTAATCTAAGGTAAAAGGTAAAAAAAAAAAAAAACATCGTTAAAAATATAAAAATCGTGAAGTGTGTATGTGCATACACATATCTGTTAAAGTATCACGTATTTGTGTTTCTAGTAAACTGCCATCAATACTTCTTTTTAAGAATGTATAATTTTATAAGATGGTAAATATTTAATAAACGTAGAAAATGATAAACGAAGCAAGACTTTATTTATTAAATAGATTTCTCTACTTTCCAAAGTTGCGAATGTTGTTTGTTCTTAAATAGATTATTAAAATGAAGTTTGTTTGCTAATTTCTTAAATGAAAATTAGTAGTCAGTAAACAGTTTTGCTTTAAGAGTAAATGATTTTAAAAATAAATAATTTAGTTGAAATTTTAAATAAGTTATTTTGATTTGATTAAACATTATCAACATTTTTAACTATTATTAATCAACTGTGAGATAGAAGTCCCTTCAAGTTAATTCAGTTTCTTTGATAAATAGCACATCAAACTTTTTTATCTCATCCATGAATCTCATAACTATAATGATCCTAGATTTGTGCCCTTGAAGATTCAGTTTACAATTTCAGATTTGTTGTTATTGTTTCACTCTATGTTATTAATACCTGTTTGATCTCTTATCTGTGTATTTCATTTTTTAGTCCTTTTGTTAATTACAACATATGGTCCATGATTCTGATCCATAAATAAACACTTTTAAAGACAATTATTAAAAAACTTAATACACTAAGCCATTTCAACTAAAATCACTCCCATCTAAATTTATACAGTGATTAATTTCTTCGGTTGCATTTTCATATATATTAGTAATCTGACGAATCAATTTATAATTATTAACTTCTTCTAATTTAATACCTTCAATGATTATTTTCTCTTTTGTCACAGAAAGTCATTGAACATTATTTTAGTCATTCTTACCATTTAATTTAGTCTCAATTTCTTGTTTTCATTTGATTTTTTTTTTTTATCATTCCATGATGTTCTGAAGTCTTTTTGTGAAAACAATTACATTATATGCAAAATCTTTATGACTTAAATCTTTAATCTTTATATATTTTTATTCCTTAGATTTTCATTTTAATCCACAAAATAATTATCATAAAACTATTAGAAATTTTTTTGAAAAATAGGATCATCAATATTATTGCTAATCAATTTGCATTTAATAAATATTCTTCAAAATTTGACAGTATTTCATGTTGTCTTATATTGGAAATTTGTAATCAGTCCTGAAATACTTTTTCATATTTTATGAGTCTGACATATATTGACATTTCATATTCATTGGTTCCATCTGTAACTTCACATTAAACTTAAATGTAATCAACTGTGCTAAAATTACTTTTAAATCCAATTTGTTCATTTGATTAGTTTGAATTCATATTTTTACTTCTTTTTCACAATGAAAAATTGTGAATAAGTAAATACTTTGCTTTGTGTTTCTTCCATTAAGTTGAATAATTAATTTTGGCACTCTGTGTCTTTACAACATTGTTCTATTTTTATTTACAATGATTCCCACTCAACTTATGTTTGTAATAGCTTTTATAGTCAAATATGTCTACATTTTAAATCAATTATCTCTTTATTTTTAATAGTAATTTCACAATATCTGGTGATATTCCAATTAATTAGGCAGTTCACTTTTATGAATGTGATTTACAGTTGTAGATAAATAAAGAAATTCATAATTGAATGCCAGTTTAGATCCAAAATTAGAAAATTCTGGATATCTCCTGCCTTCACTTGTCAATTAATATTTCGTGTTGATATTGCACCTTTTAGGATATAAAATCATAATTTATTTTTGTTTATTGTGATTGTAAATATGAAAATAATGACCATTTTTGGATGCATGATTCCTTTCATTCTGCTTCCAAGAACAATCAATCATTTTCCAGCAAACAAGAAAGAAACAATAGTTTTTTTGGTCTTAAACTAGATCAAAACTACCCTGCTGGGGCATCATAATGGACATACCATACACATTTGTTTACCATATGTTTCATTATATGTAACAGTAGTTGTAATGCCCATCATGGTTTAGTGCAATAGTAGTTTCAGATTTTGGAGTGTGAGGCCCTAGATTAATGCCAGTGCTGACACTTCCAGAAATTGAACTTCTTGTGAATTCTTAAGTGCCATGTAATTATTTATTTATTTTATAGTTGTAATGGTAAGAACACATGTATTGGAAATTATAAATTTGCTTTATTCAAGCTTTTTAGACCTTAAAGAGGATTCAGGATGGGCATTCAGTTAGTAGCAGCATAGAAGATTGACTAATTTATTCTGATTTGTTCAGAAATTAATGTTGATGAGATTAGTTTAACTTTCATTGCATATTGCATCTATTAACCAGATTATGTTACCAGCACTTTTGAACTGAGATCTAATATTATCTGGTAGATTTCTGATATTGATATTAGTTTTCCAGTCTTTTAGAAGAATTGTGAAATGTTTGGTGTTGTAAAATTCATTTTACTTAGTCAGTGTCACTGACTAAAAAATCCTATAGTGATGATGATGATGTAAGATATGCAGCTTGTCATTGTTAATTCAATATTATTGATTTCTCTTTTTAATTCAGTGTAGTGGAAACTGATTTTTATAAAGAGAGATTTGTTTCTGCATGATCCAATATTAAATGAAGTAGAAGAATTTACTAACTATTTAAAGCTTGAAGTCCACCTCATGGGTTTCAATAGAAATAGCATTAATAAAATAGCTATCTTACAATTGTTTAAAATAAAGATGATTCTTTCTAAAGAATGATGATGACTGATTTTTGAACCATTGTTGTTAATATGAAATAAAGATGGTCACTGTATTTTCCAAATTTTCAATTCATAAAATTTTTTTTTACCCCCATTAAAAAAAAAACTTGTTATTTTATCAAATGATTAACCGAAATCTCTTAATGTACTGTTATCATCCCTATACCTTTTAGATTGGTATATCAATGTAAAATGACTATGCTATAATTGATCCTATATCTGTTAGATTGCTATAATAATTCTAAGTTACCATTTGCATTAGCAGACCCAGAAGTATATAGATATAGCATATCTAAAAGTTTCTAAACCTGAAAACATATTGTTTTTTAACTTCTTTTAATGTATTGTGAAAAATTAGAAATCAAATATTTGTTTCAAAAATATATTTATTAATTACTTTGTGTACAAATTAGAAAGGATATTTACATAGTTAAATGAGGTTATGCTAAGTTCTGAGAGTTCTTATGAGTGATTTAGTAGGCCAGCATGTTTGTTGTTCTGTTGTTATTAGTAGGGAGGGTGAATAGGTTCCATGTGTCCTCAAAGGATTTTTTGGGGGAGATGAGCTCATCTCTTTTCCTGATTTTCTTTATTGTTTCACAGAACAACAGATCTGAGTCTAGGTGGGGCAGTTCCATTATCAACTTGCAATGTACTACCCAGATTGTATAGAGAATGAAAATGGATAGTCTAATGATAGCAAATGTTCCAGTGTGGATCGCTTTTATGGGCAAGAGAATTAGATCCGGTCTGATATTGGAGTTGGTGAAGACTATATCTCTGACTGTTTTAAGGTTTGGACAGCGATATATGAAGTGCTCAATGTTTTCCTCTTCATGAGAACATAAACTGCAGGTTGGATCAATGCTGGAGTTGCCTCTTTGGTAAAATAGGAACCAATTTGTGGGAAGCACGCTAAGGTTAATTTTGATGATGAAGTCCAGATACTTGGGCTCCAGACACCATCTTTTAAAGTGGGTAATTAATTTTTGGTTTGTGAGGTTGAGGCTACTTTCGGGAGGTTGTGGATGTAGGTTGATTAAGTGGTATGCATCCCACAAGGTGATTTTAACATTGAGATTAGTGTTCATGATTGGTTTGTATTGACTTAGAAGATTGATAAGGGATGATATCTATGGCATTGATTGGTTTGTATTGACTTAGAAGATTGATAAGGGATGATATCCATGGCATTTTCCCTGGTGGGGGTCGATCTGTTGGGGAAATATTTTTGGTGATGTTGTTATAGCCAAAGAAATGTATCAAATTATGTAGCGTATTGTGTGTTTTTTGGAGGATGGCTGCTTGAATAGAGTGGAAAGACAAGCCATTGAACCTCCGAGGCAGCTGGATTTGTCAGAGGTTGATGGCCACAGTCTTCCCTCTCCAGAAGAGTTTGGTGCATAGAGGATTAATTTTGTTCTAAAACTGTTTGGTTAGTTTGATGAAGGGCAGGTAATATGTAATTTTTGGTAATATAGTCATATTCAGGAGGCCTACCTTTCCATATAGTGAGAGATAGACTCTAGAGAGAGATGTGGTGATGTGCTCTATTGTTTGGAGGATACATCCTGTATTTCTCTGGCCATTGCCATTGATGATTTGAAGATGGGAAACCCAAGAATCTTTGTGATTTGGCAGTGTAGGTAGATGGTATTTGTTTTCCTGACTCTATCTGCCAGATAGCTGATTTGTTGTGATTTATTTGTAAATGATATTTTGCAGAATATCGATTTAAATGATTGTAGTTGGGGAAGGCATTTTAAGGTAGGTAGAACAATCATGATTTATTTGTAAATGATATTTTGCAGAATATCGATTTAAAATGGATTGTAGTTGGGGAAGGTATTTTATGGTAGGTATATATGTAGGCAAATGAGTTGAGGTGTTTATTCATGCTTGGAACGAATACGCCTGGTAGATTTTTTTCAATATCCATCAGTAGAGAATTTATGTATGTTGTGAAGCATAGAGCACTGAGGGGAAAACCTTTAGGGAGAGATTTAAAAGGTTTGAAGCCTGGTGTGAGCTTGCCATCCAATGAGACAAAGATTTCTCTGTTGCTTAATAGATTACTGATTATTTGTATAATGGTGACTGGAACATCATACTCAGCCAGAAGATTCAGCAGGATGTCTATGTGCACTGAATCGAAAGCCGCAGCAAATCCAGCTGGACAGGAATGGGTTTAGATTTCTTTTGTATTCTGATGTAATCAATGAGAGCCATAACGTTAGCCATAGCATGTGAGGGGGAGGAGCCTTTTTTCCCATATTGGTTAGGAGAAATGTGTTTAAGGACTATAGGTTGAATTTGATCCTTGACAACTGACTCCATTATCTTGATCAGCAATGGGGTCATGGAGATTGGTCGAATACTGGTTAGATCAGTGAGTGGTTTTTGTTTTTTCAAAAAAGGCATATTTGTAGTGTAATTAAATACATTTTCCCAATTTTATATAATTTCTGACTTATTGACTAATTAACAAAGTACTGCTGCTGCACTTTTAACATCCCCATAGAGTATTTAAGTCATTTAGATTTTGCAGATGATATAGTTGTTTTTGCAAATAATGCTTTAGAGCTGCAGGAAATGTTGCAGGAGTTAGCAGATTAAAGTAGAAAAGTAGGACTAAAGATAAATGTTAAAAAGACTAAAATAACGTTTAATCGATTTGCTCAAAATTCATATGAAAATAAAGATTGATTATGAAGAATTAGAAGAAGTTAACAGTTACGAAGAAGTTAACAGTTACAAATATCTAGGTCAGATTATTAATACAGATGGAAACATAATGGACAAAATTAATCATAGAATTAAACTTGGTTGGAGTGCTTTTGGTAGAAATAACTTGATACTAAAAGGAAATATGCCTATGTGTTTGAAAAGAATGGTTTTTAACAAATGTGTTTTACCAGTTCTTACTTATGGATCTGAGACTTGGACACTTAATAGAAGAGCAATACAGAGACTTCAGACCACTCAAAGGAGTATGGAGAGATTTATGTTGGGAGTAACAAGAAGAGATCGAAAACGCAATGCATGGGTAAGACAACAAACAGGTGTTACTGACCTTATTGAAAAAATTAAAAGATTGAAATGGAGTTGGGCTGGACATATTGCTAGAAGAAATGATAATGGATGGACAATTGAAATTTTAAACTGGATTCCAAGAGATTGTAAAAGACCCAGAAAGAGACCACATGTGAGATGGATGGATGAAATAAGAAAATGTGCAGGGGTGTTGTGGAAAAGAGAAGCTAAAGATCATAGAAAATGGATTAAACTTGGAGATACCTTCATCCTGCAGTGGATTGATAATGGTTGATGATGATGATGATGATGATGCCAATGCAGAATGGCCATTTACACTGGAAAATTCAATGTATCTAGCAAGTTTCTAACAAGATTGATGTCGAATGCTATCAGGATATAAATCCTGTTAATTTTATATATGACTTAAATCCAGTCTATTTGGCAGAGTTCATTTCTTATCTTAATGTTCGTATAATATTATGAATGAAATATTTATAATTAATACATTTTCTCAATTTTATATTTAATTTCTGTCTTATTGATTAATTAACAAAATGCATTTCATTACCCTTGCACTTATTAGTTTGCTATGCCCATGCACAATGATCATTTGAATTAGCAGCTTCAGATTTGTATAAGGGTAGGTATGTAGTAAATTTGTAAACAGGGGTGAAATAAACAACTTTCAAATATAAAAAAAACTTTTATCAACAGTTTAGTTCAGGTCAACATGTAAATCTAATATTTATAATAATAATCAGAAAGTAATAATAATTCTTTACAATAGTTATATAATCAGATAATAATTTTATATATAAAAAGCTTTTTTCAGCACCTGCTTTGGTCCCTTTTCAAATGTTGCTAATCTATTTAACGTTTATGGATGACCTGACATAAAACGATCCGGTGTCCAATAATGGAATTAAAACAAACAATAATAATATAATAACCGAAATACACAGGCTTATTATATACCTGTGTCTATATATGTAATATATAGGGTATATGAGAATAGACTTTCACACGACCCACCACTCTCCACACTATCTCATAACACTGATACACTTGAACACATATATGTTGAAAAGATAAATAATCACCAATATACGTATTTCATGCTAAACCAGCAATCATCAGTTGGTCCAGATTACCATCTCCACACATATATGCTATAAGTGCTCAGATATATATATTAAGATAGCCAAACCTCATACTTTAATGGACAGGCTTCAATCTACTCCACACTCCAACTCTTCAACCATCCATCCAATTGAAAATCTGATGATGGAATGCTCAAAGGCCACCCTGAGGCCGAGATTCTTGTCACACCCATGTTGACCTAAGGTCAATCTGACCCCTCATGTACAGGACATAATCCATTTAATACATATACAAGGGATGGGCAGACATCTCTACTATGTAATAACTGAAACACACAGGCTTATTATATACCTGTGTCTATATATGTAATATATAGGGTATATGAGCACAGACTTTCACATGACCCACCACTCTCCACACTATCTCATAACACTGATACACTTGAACACATATATGTTGAAAAGATAAATAATCACCAATATACGTATTTCATGCTAAACCAGCAATCATCAGTTGGTCCAGATTACCATCTCCACACATATATGCTATAAGTGCTCAGATATATATTAAGATAGCCAAACCTCATACTTTAATGGACAGGCTTCAATCTACTCCACCCTCCAACTCTTCAACCATCCATCCAATTGAAAATCTGATGATGGAATGCTCAAAGGCCACCCTGAGGCCGAGATTCTTGTCACACTCATGTTGACCCAAGGTCAATCTGACCCCTCATATACAGGACATAATTCATTTAATACATTCAATTGGATGGATGGTTGAAGAGTTGGAGTGTGAAGTAGATTGGAGCCTGTCCATTACAGGGTGAGGTTTGGCTATCTTAATATATATTTGAGCACTTATAGCATATATGTGTGGAGATGGTAATCTGGACCAACTGATGATTGCTGGTTTAGCATGAAATACGAATATTGGTACGAATATTGGTGATTATTTATCTTTTCAACATATATGTGTTTGGGTGTATCAGTATTTTGAGATAGTGTGGAGAGTGGTGGGTCATGTGAAAGTCTATGCTCATATACCCTATATATTAGTTAATTTTCCTAAATGAGAGCTAAAAAGATGGGTACTATCATTCTATTAAATTTCATAGTTTATTGAGTTTTGATTATTGGTTAAGCATAGCCCAATGGGAATTGCTGTTACTTCCACTTTAATTTTATAATTATTAGATCTATAATTTTTATTGGATATCCTTTTAAACATTTCTGGATTTAGATATATATTCAAATTAATTCAAGCTAAATGCTATAGTAGATATGATAATATAAATGTTACAATGATATTAACAATTTACACTATCATCCTATTATGATTTATTTAAAGTTGAGGAAAATGTCCATGTTGTACTCGATATTTATCTTCTTTAAACTGCTTCAAACATTGAACATATTTAATAATATTGAGTGATGGGTGAATTTCTTTTCACTCTTAATATATATTTGCTTTGTAATTTTGAATAGAATTTAATTCAATGGAAATGAAGATGGGGGAAGGGTTTTAATAAAAAAAAGGCTTATGGCTTTATTACTCGGAGTTCATATGGAGTTCGAGCACCAGACCTGCAAGTGCCAGCCCTCATTGGATGCTGTACCAACTGTATTAAACTATGCAGAATGTTTTAGTAATATTATTAAATAAAGTATTTAATATTTATAGTTAGATATGGTTTTACTTTAAAACATATACTTTAAAAATAAAATAGCTATTAAAATATGAAATCGCTAGTCTGATACTTTTCACATTATAATGTTTTATACCTTGGCCACAAAAATGTAATCCCACAAACAAAAAGCAAAGCTAAAAATATCTTTGCATATTAATATAAAAAAATTATAAGCAGTTTCTTTAATATGTTGCGTAATGACTACAATTAAGTCAATTGGTGCTAATTTAAAAGTTTCTATTGTCAAGTCAAAATTATTTAATTATTTTTATATTATATAGCAATTTCAGCAGACAAAAAACATACCGTATTTTATATCTAATTGTTATATTTTTTTAACAAAATAAACTTATACCACATATAAAAGCATATACTGTGTATACGGGTTGCTGCATGGGTTTGAAAAACCTTGTTGCAAAGTAAATTTCAGCACTCCTAGTATTATGAAAAGAACTGGCATGAGTGCATTGTGATGGCACACAACATCGCATTTATCAAGGCCCTGGATCTGCTTGAGCTATGTCTTTTGCAAAAATTAAAACATTTTACAACACGCTAAATGAAATTACATTTCCATTTTTTTTTTTGCCTCTTTAATTTGTAAGTTCTACAATGAATATCATGTGAAGTAATACAATTCTAGATGTACTAATATTCAGTAATGAATATTTTTCAGTTACATTGTTTACTTAAATATTTCAGAATTATCTGGCACATTAATGTGAAGTCAGTTCTTTGTTAGCCTTTTTATATTGAATCAGAATATGCCAAAGTAGAAATTAGGATATTATAAATGGATTTTCAATAAAACATAAAAGAAAAGAATATATATGTTTTTTGCATTATATGTATTGCATTTTGTTCTTTCAAATATTGATTCAATAAAGTGCACAAAATCATATTGATAATAAATAAGCAATTATTTATATATTAGAAATACTAACTTGTGAAATTTTAATAATTATTTATATATCTAAATGTTCTTATCATGTGAAAAAGACCGGCCTCCTCATGAAATAAAATTAGTTAATTAAAACAATGAATTCTATATAATTTTTTTAACCAAAGATGCAATAGAATTGCTGTGTACAGCCACAATCTTTTTCTCCTTTATTTTGACATACTTTCTGCAAATGTCCAATTTTAGGTCTACATGCTCCTTATTATATTTACACTTACGAGCCATGTGGCCTTTTTTTCCACAGCAATAACACACTATCTCATATGTTTTGTGCTTAATAGGTTGGGACTTATTTTCAGTTTTCCGAATATACGCATTACTGTCATTTTTGTGGATAAAATTTCTAAATTCTTCCGATTGGTCGAGTACTATTTCATGGGCTACTCCCATTTTGGTTGCTTCGTTGTACATCAACTCTCTTGAGGCCAGTAACTGCTGCCTAAGCCTATCGTCTGACATGCCCCAAAATAATTGCTCAAGCAGATTATCCTCACCATAACTGCAACTTTTAGCAAGTTCTCTTAGAGCTTGATTATAATCTCGTATACGCTCTCCCTTGTTTTGCCTTCGGTTTCTGAAGTGTAGTCTTGTGACATGCTTCGAAGGCTGGGGACTGAAAAAATTATTTAATTTCCCCATAACTACATTGTATGGCAAATTCTCTGGCTCTTCATGATCGCAGAGTCTATTTGCTATTTCAATTACTTGTTGCCCGGCATAACACAATAATGTGGCAACTTTAATGGGGTCGCTTGTCGTGCCATTAATCAAAAACAGTTTCTCGATTCTCTTAAGGTAAATTGGCCAATCAAAAGGGTTATTAACGTTGAACTCGTTAATTGTTACCTGAGGCACTGATGTCATCATTTTCTATTTTGCTTTTTTTTTTTAAAAAAAAAAAAATTTCTATTTCACTACTAGATAACTATTAAACATGCTTACTGGGACAAACTTCTATTAATACGCTTACTAAAACAAATTAATACGCTTACTAAAACAATTTTTCCGACTACTAATTCGATATTCACCCGGACTTCGATTCTCAATTTCGTTGTAGCTTTCTCTACGTTATACAATTCAATTCTAATCCACTACTGTTTCTAAATTGCACCAGATTTTTCTACTGGAATGTATCCTGTCGATTAACTGTGCCAATTTTCTGCTGTGTACAGCCACTCACTCGGCTTAACAATCAGGTAAATAGACAGCAGAAACCAAATGATTAGACAAATAGTTTAATAGAATTATCAGTCGGATAAATAATATTACATATATAGTTATAAGACAATTAAGTTTAACTTACAAACGCTGGCCATGAAGGCATAAGAAAAACATAATTTAGACTGGTGTGGCCTGCAAAGTTCCTAGGTCCACTTTTTAACCTTCAGTGGTGGAGTTCACTGGGTTTGTTCCATTGCTAAGTTAAAACTCTTGACTTTCGTGTGTATTCAATAAGTTCCCAGCTGCAAGTGCTGCTTAGTTATTTTTTGTTCCTTCTTTTTTCTTGTTAAGGAATGTTTTAGAAACCAATTAATTCTTCTATTGTCTACTTTTAGTAATCAGCACTTTTAATCTAGCTGCTTAATTTGTTTCTAATCTGATGCGCTTATCTTTAATAGCTTACCAAATTTAATTACAAAATTACTGTCTATTTCATCTAATAAAACTTATTTTAATAAAACGTTAATTATTATATACGTATAACTTATTTTAACAAAACTTATTAATTATTATACACGTATATAGCAAGAATATTAATAAATTATAATTATTTACAATTTTATTTACATATTAACTCTCCTGACTTTGTGGCTGCAATGTGATAAATAGCAATCAATTTTAATTCGATCAACTCTAATCATCTTGTTTTTAGTTTTGTGTCATTCAGAATTTCAGTAATAGAATTTTTTTTTTGTATACTTGTTATTTCACTTGAAAAAGTTAATGATGTGATATACTGTAATTAGATATCTAAGTATTTTAAGGATTTATTTTACATTTACTTAAGTGAAGAAATTTTCACATTTACATTGTTTATTTGATAAATTTTTAAAAACCAGTATAGCACACATTGCAGTTTCTTTTGTTTCATGGTAAATTATAATAAGGAAAAAAGGCCAACAATTGGATTCTTCCATTAGCATAAATAAAAATTTTTATAGGCATTTTCCCAATAGAGTGGTCACAAGTTAAGTTGTATAAGTGTGTGTTATAATAATGTCATGTTAATGAAATGCAGGCAATACCTTTTTAAAAAAGTGTTTTTAACTAATTCTATTAGCAACAACTTGATAAAAGTACATGTTTTAAAAATCCAACCTTTCACAGATAACTTCTTTATATTTTCTTTTAACAAAAATAGCCTTTCTTGCTTTTGTTCAATAATAAAATATAATACTTTATTATTGTAATTAATTTTTTAAAGCCTATTAATATTTAGGATATATATATTCTATTATACAGTTTTTATTTAAGGGAAGAATTTCAAATTTTTATTCTTGGATTGTTTATTAAATAAATTTTTAGAAGCCATCAAAATCCCTTGCATTTTTGCTTAAATTTGCATCATAGTGTGAATTATGAATCAATTATGAGTTTTTAGCTAGAGAACTAGTAAAACCTAATACTGCATTAAAAAAAAAAATGAAGATAATATCGTTATTAAAAATAGGAAAGGCTATTTAGCAAAACATATAAAAATATAATACTGGTCAATAATAAGCAAAATGAGAAAAATAACACTATTAAAAAAATGTTGGCTCAACACAGCATTGAACCCAGACCTAACAGTTCTGGAGCAAAGACTCTGCTAGTACTAGCAAATAAACAACACATTAAAAAAATATTATTGATAAAGATATTTTCTTCATATACAGAATTACTATAATTATAATTCAATATTTTTAAATAAGTTTATTTTTAAATAATTTTTTTTAATAATACGTTACTTTTTACATAAATTAAAATATTTAAATAAAAAATGATTTGAAAATCTAAACATTTTTATTTACATATAAATTTTCTTAATCATAGTGATGAAAAGGCATTGGCCTGTTTAGTTTTGTGCAATGGTAATGTATATTTCGAGGCTAGAGCAACTACCACAATAAGTTTAAGTAAAGAAGTATTTATCTTATGTTTAAATAATAAATATTTACAATCAGAATGTGTTTCGAGAAATAATCATGACAAAATGCCATGATTTTGAGCTTAGATCTAGAAATTTGAAGCCTGGGTAATTGTCACAAATTAGTTTAAGTAAAGAAGTATTCCTCTTATATTTAAATAAAAATATTTACACTCCAAATGTATTACTAATAAAGAAATGATTAAAAAATGTAAACAATTTTATTTATATATAAATTTTATTATTTTGGGGTCTTGATGGCCCAGTAGAGAAGCACTTTTGTGCCCTGCACATTCTGCCTACCTGCACATGGTGGACCTGTGTGTATTCATACAGGGCTGGCCTCATGTGTGAGTGAAGAGGCAATTGATCTAGACCCTAAATTAAAATAGTTACTAAAACAAGCCTTTTCTATAATTTTAAAATGAGCATTTTTTAAGGTTATCTCAGGCACCAAAATTGATTAGCTATGCTTTCTGGGCATATAAAAAACTATATTAAAATTAATATATATTTTAACAGTCTGATGTAACTGCAACTGAAGTAGGAGTGGTGATACATCACAATTTTCCATTTAAGAAATTTAAAATTTTATATCTTGATTCCAATATGAGCATAGTAACACACTGTCATATTTCCCTTATAATAAACATAATCACAGTATACCTTAACAACAAAATGGAATTAATATTGAGATTAATAATGCAGATAAATTTGCTTATTTCTATTAATCCCCATCCTATAATTTTAACTGGTGATTTCAACATGCCATGTTCAATTTTTGTGAAGAAATACCTCCATTGGATTAATGCTAGACTGATAAGTGCAGAAAGCTTATTTTTTTATGAACTCCTTTTCTTTCTACACCAAAAAATACTCCACACTAATAGATATTCTTTTCTACTCTCCTGACTTTCATTTTTTATCAATCCAACATTAATACCTGTAAGCTTTTCAGACAGTCTAGTACTGGCAATTAAAATTAAGTTAAATTTGCAAAGTCAACCAGTATTCAGAATTAACAACACTATTAGATTATTTCTAAAATCCATGACACCTGAAGCAGTCCTTTCAGAAATTCACATTTATTTTAAAAAAAAAAAATCATTATGGAGTTAAACCGGTAGATTCCTGGTTCACATTTATAAACAACATCAAATCATTATAATTTTTTATACTAGGAAAAATAACCCCCCCAACTAGATTATCAAAATAATTAAATACAATATGCTTTCATGGAAAAAATATTTCTCCTTCAACAACATCTATTCCTTTAATCATAACTCTCAAACAAAAATACAAACACACACAACAAATCTTGGCTAATTATCTATCTATTATAAGGTTAAAAATATATATGGCAGATCCCCATAATTTATCAAAAGAATATATACAATGGATAGTTAGTTATAAACCAAAAGCAATAATACCATCATCCATTTTTAAAAGATTGAAATGTGATAACTGGAGAAAACATGCTTCCCCTTATATACTATCACTTTAAATCCAAATTTCAAACTTGTCCCGTTTTTATTTGAACATTATGTTGAACATCATGGAATTACTAGATATAGATTGCCCTTAAGTTAAACAGTATTCCTGATAATATTCATCCAGGAGTTCATGCGATACCCAAATCCCTGCTTAATCATCTCAATCACTTTGCAATTCCAATAACTCATAATTTAATTAATCATTTGATCAAACAAATCCACATAGTTTCAGATTTATCCTATTTCTATGACTGCCTTCCTTAAGAAAATATTATTCCTTTCCTCTTGGATAATTTTAGACCTATATCCATGACTCCACCCCTTATTAAAATAGTTGAATCTCTTATTAAAGATAAAATCCAACCATTCCCCCTTTATTATCAAAATTTCAGTTTGGAAAAGAAAGTCCGGCTATTTCATCAGCAAATATTCTGTTTAAAGTAACAATAGACCACATTAGTCAATGTAGAAAAATAGAGCCCATTGCTGCACAATTAGATATGAGGTTTGCATTTGACTCAATTCTTATATCTAAACTACTATAACTACTTCAGAAATATGATATGCCAATGCCATACATCTACACACTGGAAAATTTACTTATAAATAGAGAAGTTTGCATAACTCTCAATGGAAAAATACTCCCTGGATTTCATCCACATAATTCTATTCCTCAATGCTTCTCTCTTAATTCTCTTTTCACAACTTATATCAATCCCCTTCTTTTGGAAATAAAAATCAAAATTCCAGGAATACATATTCCTATAATTAATCAAATCATTAATCACATCCATATGGATGACTTAGTTATTTTTCTCCCATCAAAAACCTCCTTTCCTTACTTGACATTATACTAACAATTTTTAATCCACTTTAATGAAAACAAATCTTCTATTTGAAATATTCTTACAGGTAAGACTATTCCTTCCAATTATTTCTCTACTCCTCATAAATTTTTACTTTACCAATGCACCTCTCATATAATGCTATGAAAACTGCTATTCAAAATCAGCTTATTGTTTCAGTAGAAAGCACAATCAATGTATTATCCAAAGCATATGTTTCAATATATACTAAGGCATCACTAATCAACATTTTAATATTTCCTAAAAGTAATTATTTTTTACCCATTACTAAGTTTACTTTTCCATTCAAAAAAAAATTATACTCCCTTAACACCAAACTAATCTGATATAAAATAGCAGTAACTCTAAGCATAAGAAATATGCAAAAACACATTAAATTCAATTGTCTCTCATCACATGACATTTCTACATTTTACCTTCAGAGGGCCATTAATGAAATGACTAAACTAATTAGTTTCTTTCCAACTGTTAATAGTGTAATTTATGTTAACCCTACTGACACTCTACCACCCATTAATAATTATTTTATTAAAACTTTAATAATTCTCATAAGTAAACATACTATTCTCTCATATAATCTATTTCTAAATAAAATTAACTATTGGCAAACATATGAAATTGGAAAATAATATAGTATAACAAATAATAGTCAATTTTTCTTGTTATGTTTTAACAAATACATTATAAAAAAGTTCAGATATTGGCACCTGGAATCTAAATACATCTGGATTTCTTAATTAAAGTAAATGTCAAAGATATTCCTACTAATTATTTTTTCTTCTGTGACACTTCAGAAATATAGATCCATTATGTGCCCTCTGTCATAGAAATGAATAAATATTGGAACACTTTCTTATGGATTGTTTCTCATTTCTTCCTTGTCATACTCTTATCACTAGAATGATATTAAAACTCACTAGCAACCAACAATCTCATAAAAAATATACAAAGTGGTATTTTTCTCAATATAAGAATTACTACATTCATTCTTTTCATGCTGTAGTTTGTAAGGTGCTATCTAAGCTTTAATCCAACATCACACAATACTAAATCATTCTTTCTAAAAGAATTAAGTAATATTTAGACCAGAGATCAAACCCATGCTCCAGCTGTTATTTTTGCAACTACATGGAGTCTGATTTTCTTGATAACAACCCAGTGACTTGGCTATTGAATATACTATTTAATATGCATTATATATATATATATATATATATTGATGCATATATATATATATATATATATTGGCTGCAGAAAGGAGTTTGCGATTAACTGAAAGGAGACCCTTTGATTCCTCTTGGAGGCCTTAAAGGAACCGAGCAGGGCAAATTCCTAATGTCCACTCCATACGTTCTTGTCATTGCAGCTGTTATTACTATGTGATTATTCATATAGTATACGAACATGGATGGGCTGCTCACCAACACGCATTAGCCAGCGTGGTGAGTTTATTGGCTTTTTACCTCTGAGTTTAAGATCAAGAAACACCGTGGTCTTTCTTCTCAGTGCCTGATAAGGCAGAATGAATGTTTGTGTAAATGATAAATATTTTTCCAATACATATATACAATTATGACAGACAAAAATAAAGCATGGCCCTTATTCCCAGGAGGCTGTAAAGTCACCAACCAAGGCAGCGGTTGGTGGCCGAAGGCGGAGGGTGCTAAGAATCCCCTGATTGTGGACCCAGGCTGCCATTTGATGACGACTTTTTATTTAGGTACTTACAACTGCAGATCACTTTCAAGTGAAGGAAGATTGCAAGAATTAGAAGAAGAACTGTCTTATATTAAATGGGACATTATTGGACTTTGTGAAGTTAGAAGAAAAGGAGAAGAAACAATTGATTTAAAAAGTGGACATATACTCTATTATAAAGGCACACATATTGGAAATACAAGTGGAGTAGGATTCATTATAAATAAAAAGTGGAAGAACAATATTGTGGAGATTGATGGTGTATCGGACAGAGTGGCAAGATTAGTTATACAACTTAATAGCAGATACCAAATGCAGATAATTCAGGTTTATGCCCCAACAAGTTCTCATAGTGATGAAGTAGTAGAAGATTTTTATATGGATGTACAAAAGGCTTTTGATCAGAGTAAACAACATTTTAAAATTGTTATGGGAGACTTTAATGCTAGAATTGGTAGACAAATGAAAGATGAAATTGCTGTAGGTAATTTTGGTTATGGTAATAGAAATGAGAGAGGACATAGACTTGTGGAGTTTGCAGAAAAAGAAAAACTTTATATTATGAATTCATTTTTTGAGAAAAATGTTAAAAGGAAATGGACATGGAAGCATCCAAATGAAGGTACAGCAGAATTGGATTATATTTTGACTAACAGAAAATACATATTTCAAGATTGTAATGTTCTTAATAAATTTAACACAGGAAGTGATCATCGATTAGTAAGGTGTAAGTTACGTGTTAATGTAAAACTAGAAAGACAAAAATTATTAAGAAAAACAATATTTACAGTTGATATTCCTAATCTTCAGAACCATTCTAATGAATTTAAATTAGAACTTACAAATAGGTTTCAAGTGTTAGGAGATTTTGAACATGATACAGATTTGAATGAAATTAATATGAAAATAACTGATACACTTTTAAAAACTGCAACAAACATAGCTGGTAGAAAAAAGCAGCAATTGACTAATAAAATTTCTACTGAGACTAGAGAATTTATGAAGAAAAGAAGGAATATGAAGATATACAAAAATGATGTATTAAAAAGAATTGAATATCTCGAATTTTGTAAAATGGTACGGAAAAGAGTTGAAAATGATATAAGAAAGTATAACTGTGAAATAGCAAGGAAAGCTGTAGAAGAAAATAAAAGTCTCAAAAATGTTAAACAACATTTTGGTATTGGTAGGAAATTTATATCTGCAATAAGAAAAAAAGATGGAATTATTACTAAAAAGAGAGATGACATCATGAAATTGGTAGAAGATTTTTATCAAGAATTATATAGTAATAAAGAACAAGTACCTCCTATATCTATTACATCTTCCGAATTGCCCAGAATTTTAAATGAAGAAGTGAGACATGCAATTAAGTGTATGAAGAAAGGAAAGGCTCCAGGAAATGATGGAATTATAATTGATATATTAAAAGAAGCAGGTGAAGAAATAGAAACAATTTTAGCAAAGTTATATACCAAATGTCTAAATGATAAAGATGTACTGGAAGATTGGAAGAATGCAGTAATAATATTAATATTTAAAAAAGGTGATAAAGAAGATATTAGAAATTACAGACCTATCAGCCTTTTATCAGTTTTATATAAAATTTTTACCAAGATAATTACAACTCGTCTACAGAGAACTTTGGATTTCCACCAACCAAGAGAACAAGCTGGATTTAAAAGTGGTTTTAGTACAATAGATCATATCCAGGTATTGAGAGAAGTCATAGAAAGGACAAACGAATATGAGTTGTCATTATGTTTTGGATTTGTAGATTATGAAAAGGCATTCGATTCTATACACATTTCTTCAGTGATTAAAGCATTGGATCATCAAGGTATAGATCCAGGATATTGTCATATTTTAAAGAATATTTATAAAAATGCAACAGCAACAATTAGATTACATAATGATACTGGAAAAATCAACATTGAGAAAGGTGTAAGACAAGGTGACTCCATATCTCCAAAACTCTTTACAGCAGTGCTGCAAGAAGTATTTTGTGGATTAAAATGGGAAACTAAAGGAGTGAAAGTAAATGGAGAGTATTTAAGTCATTTAGATTTTGCAGATGATGTAGTTGTTTTTGCAAATAATGCTTCAGAGCTGCAGGAAATGTTGCAGGAGTTAGCAGATGAAAGTAGAAAAGTAGGACTAAAGATAAATGTTAAAAAGACTAAAGTAATGTTTAATCGATTTGCTCAAAATATGAAAATAAAGATTGATTATGAAGAATTAGAAGAAGTTAACAGTTACAAATACCTTGGTCAGATTATTAATACAGATGGAAACATAATGGGGGAAATTAATCATAGAATTAAACTTGGTTGGAGCGCTTTTGGTAGAAATAACTTGATACTAAAAGGAAATATGCCTATGTGTTTGAAAAGGATGGTTTTTAACAAATGTGTTTTACCAGTTCTTACTTATGGATCTGAGACTTGGACACTTAATAGAAGAGCAATACAGAGACTTCAGACCACTCAAAGGAGTATGGAGAGATGTATGTTGGGAGTAACAAGAAGAGATCGAAAACGCAATGTATGGGTAAGACAACAAACAGGTGTTACTGACCTTATTGAAAAAATTAAAAGATTGAAATGGAGTTGGGCTGGACATATTGCTAGAAGAGATGATAATAGATGGACAATTGAAATTTTAAACTGGATTCCAAGAGATTGTAAAAGACCCAGAAAGAGACCACATGTGAGATGGATGGATGAAATAAGAAAATGTGCAGGAGTGTTGTGGAGAAGAGAAGCTAAAGATCGGAGAAGATGGATTAAACTTGGAGAGACCTTCATCCTGCAGTGGATTGATAATGGGTGATGATGATGATGATATATATATATATTGTACTGGGTTGAACCACTGAAACCACTTACTTATACATATATATAAATAAGTTTTGGCCAGTTTCAAACTTCTTCCTAATACATTTATAATCTTATAAATGTTACGTGAATGAACCGGCACGTTCGAGCATAATGGGAGATCTTATTGATAGCTTTAACTATCAACAATGGCCCATCTCGGCTGCTAGATTCAAACCCCTACTATCCAAATACTTTATTTGTTTCAGGATAAACCCTGGGGCACCAGCTAGTCTAATGACTAATGTATTCGGGCAGTAGGCTCATAATCCAGGACTCGAAACATTCCCTAAAACTAGCTCAGTCTAATTTTCATTCAATAACAAAATTATACAAAATTATTGGTGGAAAGAATTAATAAAAAGGTTGGTAAAAGAATTGACCGACAAATAAAGTTTAAGTTTAAAGACATTTTATTTTAATTAACATTAATTAAGTTTAAAGATAATTTATTACTCAACATTAATTGACCAAATATAAACATCTTTATAAATCTAATTTAACACACGCACATTTTAAAGTAACACATTATAACATATATCTGGTGAAAAGCATAAATAATATGTGACATCATTAAATTATCTCACATTCACACACACACACATCAATAGTTTATTTTATGCATGCTTAAGAGTTCAAATTACTTTACTCAGTAGGATTGACGAATTACAGTGATGGCTACTACGTATAAATGATAATAAATAAATGTTTACCTAGGATTTTTGGAGCGTGGATATTGCTTGTTGTTGGCTGCTTCTGATGGAGTATATCTAACCGGTTAGATTTGGATGTTTCTTGAAGAGATTTTATGTGAATCCATTGGTTTTATTCTTGAAGACAGTTGAACATTTGACAGAGGATTTCTGAGTTGTTATGCAGACATTATTTCACAGGCAGGTTTTGATGATCTTGTTGGACAAAAAGGCTGAAGCATGAGCGTATATTTCCAAAAGCTGCTCAACAATGCATTTTTGTTTCTGGATACATAATAGAAACTGCACTGTTATCTGAACTGAAACAAGACTGTCACTGCAAACTAGACTGGAAAAACTCAACTCCGATAAAAATCTGGCTTTTCATTTTAATATTCTCCGGCAATAGGTGCAATAGGTGTTGTCAAAATTCCATTAGTAATTAATCCTATGATAACGTGTTTTTGAAGATTGTTTAATTAGTAGTAGCTTTCATAAACGTATTGTTTTTATATCTTTAATTAGTAGCCCACCACTGGTGTGGTTCTTTTAAATCTTTATTTAACTTAATAGCCATCACTGTGTTTTCCAAATATAATTTTTTTAACTTTCATTTATATATATATATATATTTAATATTATTCTAACATGCATACATTTATTTACACTCACACGCACATATACAATTTATTATAATAAGCTTGAATGAAAAGAGATTTATATTTTTTTAAATTTTAACTTACTTATTTTTATGAATACTAATTTAGAAAAACTTTACTTTCTTTTATAACACTTTTAGTTTGACTTTAAGAAAACCCCCTTCCCACTTTTAATCTTTTATTTCAAACTCTTTTACGAAAGATTTTTTTTTTATTTTAATAATTTTTTTAGACAAAATTATTTTATATACATGTGCCAAATTGGCCTTGGCACAATATATATATATATATATTGATTATTACTGAATTGTTACTGCTTTTCTACTTGAAATAGAAAATGTAATAAAGTTAATTTAAAACTAAATTAAACATAATGTGACAAAGTTGTTGAGTATATTTAATTATTCTGATAAAAGCCAGGATGAATTGATCATTTACAAAAAGTAAATACATGGCTATAACATTTTAAAGAAATATCTTGTCCAAATAGTGAGTTTAAATGTAAAAGATAAACACTTCTGTTATATAAGATTTTGGATGTAAAATTTATTTTTTTATTAATTTTAATAATAACTAAAAAGTCTTTCTAATTTATGCTTCAGTCCATAATGACTTAATCAAAATTGATTATAAATAATGGTACTCTTCTAAAATAGGGTTCATTGTCTAATAATGGTGTACCTCCCTGCCTTCTAAAATATGTGGGTTCAAATCTAAGCAAAGCAAACTTGAAAATTTTGGTTCCTAGCCAGCACAATTAATTATTAAATATATGACTGATAAATAGATACTTTTTAAACTATATAATAGAACAAAGATGAAAACCCTCTCAAGGTTTCATCATGTGGCAATTGTCAAACTTGTTAAAGAATTAACCTTAATGTTTATAGTTTTTTTATGAGAGGGTATTGGGGAAATCATTGCTCTGCTGTGGGTTTATTTAAAAATATTTTAGCTTGAATATGATAATAAATCCAACAGTCAAATATGTTAGTTAGTTACTTGGTGTTTCCATCCTATAACCATTTTAACTGTATGTATCTTAGGAGCAAATGCTTTTTATTAAGAGAAGTAGCAGTACAATTTGAGAAGACCATTTTTATTTCTTCACTGGAAAATGTTGCAATTTCTTTTGCATTTTTAGATTCATTTATTATTCAATAACTTTTTTCTGCTATACATATATTTACTCTTTTATATTTGTTTTTGGTATATGTTAATAAATTTTCTACAGTATAGTTTTATATATTAATAAATTAATGTGTGTCAATATCCATGATCTGTAATACTTTACATAATTACATCAGTTTAGTGAAGTGGAAATTCAGGGGCTGATGTTACATGAATCTTGCCCAAGAAACAGACCATTTGAGTATTTTTATGTGTTTCTTTGCTTCTTTCCAGCATAGTTTATACAATAGAGTGGCATACTCTAGAGTTCAAGACCCAAGGATCACATTTGCTGTAAAATTCCTGAGTTATTAATATTTGATTATTTTGCCCATGGATTGTGCCTAGAGCTGTGTCAGTTCTATTGCTCAAATATTTTATGGTCTGATTATTTTGTCTTGCCTGAAATTAATGCAGTATTAGAATGGGAAGTCTAGAGTTCAAAGTTCATGAATTGCAGCACTAGTCTTGTCCCCTGGTGTTCAAACTTCTTATGATGTTTTAAGCAATTATCATTCAGTTATTTTTACCCTGCATGTTCTGTAGATCAATGTTCAAAGATCACAGTCCCAATTCTATCATATATGGTTCTTGAATATCTTATGAACTTCCAAGACATTAACTTGGGTTGTTTTACTTCTGTATGGTTTAATGTAATGTTAGAGCATGGATCACAGTTCTGGCTTATAAATTTCTAAGCAGTGAATAATTGATTTTATATATATATATCGGATCTGAGAGCACTGCATCTGGATCTCTGGTGCAATGCTCTCAGATCCGAGGCTCCTCACTGACAAAGGTCACAAGCCAGACACTAGTATAAGGATATTAGATGAGTAGGCACTAAATAGGGATTGTATGCACAAGCCTTCTGGCATCCATTGATTACTCTTGTTGGCACAGGGTGGCACTACTTTATAATTACTCTTTTTAATATTTTTGGTTGTGAAATGTAATAAGATTAGACATTCTTATTTATTTACACACTCATATATATAACTACTTTTTTTTTTTTACATTTTTATTGATATACATTCACATACTTTGATGTTAAAGAATGTTGTGTTTTGAAGTGAATGATGAAAACGCTATTTTGTTTAGTATATATAGATGGTGTGTTTAATTGAATTTCACTTGAAAAGCTCTATTTATTAAGAGATAAAACCATAGTTGTGGAAGGATTTTAGTAAAATTTAGTTTTTTGGGCTAATATTGTAATGTTATATAAATTTTTATTTTTTTATTATTTATGTAAAATATATACACACACATATCATTTTTTAATGTTTGAACATTTGTGATAATGGCCTTTAATTATATATTGAACTATTTCTATAAGCTAGTTTAATTATTAAATATTTTTAGAAAAATTCTAACTTCAACTAAATTTTTCAAATATATTTAATTTTTCATAAGAAGATAATAGGTTAATATATAATATAATGTAATAATTAGTATTATCTCTTCCTTTATATATTTCTGAATTAACTAGTGATAGTACTAGCATGGGAATGGAGATTAGTATCTTAATATCCATGAATACTGAATTTAAAGTAACATTTTAACCAAATGAGTTTTTCTATTAATCAATAGTCAGTGGAAATTTTTTATGTAATCTATTTTTTTTATGAAGGGCAAAATTAATAAGTGGGTTCCAAACATTATGGATTACCCCACTAGGATGATATTTGGATTATTTGCCATAGTAATGTGATAACTTGTAAATTTTATTTTTTTTTCCCCTTTCAGTTCACTATTCTTATTTTCCTCAATGAAACGTATTTCCATTAGTATATACCATTAGTATATACGTTGTTAATATTTTAGACCTATATCTGTTTTTCCAATGTAATTATTTTTTTTCCAATCATTTATTGATTAGATGATTGATTTTATTGGTATATGTCCTTCCACATGCACTTGGTATTTTATAGATACAGTTTTTGTTTGTAATTATTTCAAATTTTGGCTTGTAAGGATTAGATTTCTTGACAGTGTTCTATTGCTTTGAAAAGCTGTTCTGATATATTGATTGCATTTTTTTTTAGTTAATATCATAAAATATCAATAATTTATTTTTTTATTTTTAACATTTTATTTTGTTTCCAAGATTTCCTTAATGATAATTGATAAATAACTATCCTTTATAAAAAAATGTTTTATGTAATACATTTCTTTTTATGAGTCACTAATTTTTGAACAAACTTCTTTTTCTGGTCCACTTATAATATAATTCCATTTTTTGTTTAGGTCATACTGGATATATATAGAAAATTCCACACATAGGAAAATAGTTATCATATATATATGATAAATATTTTCCTTTATGTGGAATTTTCTGTAAACTGTAGTTTTGATTTTGCTATGAGTCTGTCTCATCATAACAACATCTAAGAATGCCAGTTTTTGTTCTTTTCCATTTCTTTTGTAAATTTAATTGAAAGGAATATATTACTGATGTGTGTCAAAAATATTTGTATTACTTGGTTACCAGGTTGTTAACAACAAATATATCATTAACTTGGTTTAAAACCAGACTTTAGATGGAGATGGAGTATTATTTATGGCTGAGGTTTTAACTTCTTCCATGTAAATAATCAAGGTTAACAGGGGTGAACCATGGCCATCATTATTGTTATGCAGGAAGTTGTTCTGGTTTATAAGCTATTATTCTCATTTAATCTTTTCCTTACAATAGACAATGCTTGATTATAGGGCACATTTGTGAATAAACTTTCCACACCAAAGCTTAACCATATTTTAGATCTTTCCATCTTCATGTTCTTGATTAATTCAATGAAATTCTGTGAATCATCATCAAAAGGCATTATTATGTATGTCGAAGAGCTAAGAATTTCAAAAAGAAATCTTGATCAATTTTGCCACTGTGAATTTCTAGAATTAGGAGGTCTTAATAGAACATGGTAGATAGACTATAAAATGTGAAAATTTTTGATAAATTTTGTCACAGCAAATTTTAAAACTGGAAGTCTTAATAAATCGTGATTGGTATAAAATTAAACTTGGTTGGAGTGCTTTTGGTAGAAATAACTTGATACTAAAAGGAAATATGCCTATATGTTTGAAAAGGAAGTTTTTAACAAATGTGTTTTGCCAGTTTTTACTTATGTATCCAAGACTTGGACACTTGATAGAAGAGCAATACAGAGACTTCAGATCACTCAAAGAAGTATGGAGAGATGCATGCTGGGAGTAACAAGAAGAGATCGAAAACGCAATATATGGGTAAGAGAACAAATAGGTGTTACTAACCTCATTAAAAAAATTAAAAAGATTGAAATGGAGTTGGGCTGGACATATTGCTAGAAGAGATAATAATAAGTGGACAATTGAAGTCTTAAACTGGATTCCAAGATATTATAAAAGACCCAGAAAGAGATCACATGTGAGATGGATGGATGAGATGAGAAAAGGTGCAGGGGTGATGTGGAGAAGAGAAGCTAAAAATCGAAGAAGATGGATTGAACTTGGAGAGATCTCCATCCTGCAGTGGATTAATAATGGTTGATGATGATGGATGTTAGATAGACTATAAAAATGAGACATTTTTCAAAATATGCTAATTTACTTCTTTCTGAATCAATGAAGTACTTTATCAAATTTGACTTATGCTTATTGGTTATACATGATCTGCTTCATTAGTCACTTCTGTTTTTTTCAACCTGATCATTATTTTGCCCTCATTTAACACTTTTTGGTAAGGCTACTGGTTTCATCAACACTTGTCCTTCCATATTGGTGTGATATTTGATAACATTTCACATTTAGATTTTTTCTTTAATATTTTCCCACTAACATTTGTTTTTGACTGCAAGACTTTTCTGGTTACATCACTTTTTAAATTCAATATATATAAATCTAAAAATATTGGCTTTCTATGACTTTTGTATTTTGTTATTGTAATCAGTCATATCCAATACAATTATAGCATTGCCTTCATTAGCAGGGGGATAGTTATGGAGTTCATAATTTGAGAGAATTAATAGCTTTTCTCTCAACAAATGTAATGTTTCATTTGTATTGTTGGTGTCTTTCAACAGTTCTTTTTATTCTCCAGCATAATTCTCCCGCTTCTAATAAAGACAAATTTTTGAGAAATTTCTTCCAGTAATGTATTTCTAATAAGGGGATATGCTGGGATGGCAAAGCTTAATTTATTTTTCCAGATCAGAAGTTTCAGCATCTATTAGCATCTTAGAATTAAGATTTTTAACTGAAAAAACCGATAGATTGGGTTGACCTTTGATATGATCATGTAGGTTTACAAGTTTCCTTTTTTTCTGATATGCTTTTATTTTGAAAAACTTTTGAGCATTTAATTTTCCTTTTAAAAAGGTCTCTCCTGTTTTCGGAGTAAATTTCATATTTTCTGGGAATAAATTAAGAGCTTTTTATTGCAAACCTTTAAAGACAGCTTCTTCAGATTTATTTTGGCATAGAGAAATTAATTGGTTTTATATTTCGCTCAGTTTTAAACATAATTTATCATAATGTCTAAGATTTGATATAATATCAGATCCACAAATGTTTGTCTGAAAGATTATGATGATATCATATTACTTGTAGTTAAATGTTGGACATATAATTCTATAATTAAAACACTTCAAACAATTAAAAGTCTCATTTTTCTCTTTTCTTTACAAAAACATTATTTCTTGCATATATATCCACTTGTTTCAACGTTTCAACTATTTTTAATTTATAGTCATTTTCAAGGATCTAGAAAAAACATATTGCATTATAACAATCTCCACATAAAACGAAAAAGACCAAATATATATAAAAAAATATATATAAACCCCATAAAAATTAAAATAAATAAAATACATTAAAAAATAATCAAATTAAAACATAAATATACACCACACTTACTATAAATTAAAAATAGTTGAAACGTTGGAACAAGTAGGTATATATGTAAGAAATAAAGTTTTTGTAAAGAAAAGAGGAAAATGAGACTTTTAGGTGTTTTAATTATAGAATTATATGTTTATATGTAATGTATATTTTGAAAAAAAAAAAAAGGATGGAATGGTGATTAGAGGGTTTTAAACAGAAGTAAATGGATTTGTTAAATGTTGGACTATTGCCATTATTAAATAATATCTTTAAAAGATTTCAAACTATATAAACTTTTGAAATTTATTCAACTGTTAATAAAGTACAAGTCAGTATATAAACATTTCAAGTAATAATTTTCTTCTCTCTTCAGCCATTGCTGACTTGATCGGTGCCAGAATTAGCATGGGAATTGAACTGGTGACCTTTTGATTTGTGAATACTGAATTTAAGATGATTCTCTAATCATTTTTATTTGGTGAAAGACAAGAGTCAGTAGAAATTTTATATATATCTGAGAGTTCTCCTGATTTCTCTTATTTTTCCTTCTTAAGAGTGAGGTTAAACAATGATTTCTGAATAATATAGAATATCACATTGGGTTGAATCACAGAGTTATTTTTTATTATCATGTAAGCAGTTTCTTTAAATTTTATTGTTTTTACTCTGTCCAAAATTCTTGTCTTTTACCAGTTGAACATATATTAATTGGTATGCTTTAGACACATTTGTTTTTATTTCTCTAATTATTATATTGTACTTTTTTGATTATTTTTTGGTAGAGCTTTTGGTTTTATTAATACATATCTTTCCATATTTATATGGTATTTCATAAATGCTAATCTTGTTTCTTAGCATTTCATCTTAAGTTTTTTCCTTACTATTCTTCCACTGATAGCCATCTTTAACAGTAATGCCTTATTGAATAGGGCACGGCCATAAATTCAGTATGCATGAATCTAAATGACACTAGTACATTTTTCATGCATACTATCATTGGTAAAGTTATTGTTACTTGAAGAGAAGTGGACATTAATACTATCTGAAATGTTGAGTTATATGCTGATCACACATTGTTATTAATAGTAGAATGCATTTAAAAAGTTAAATTATTTAAAAATTAAATTAGATGATGGAAATATTCCAATATATAATTACAGATATCAATTTTTAGTTTAATAATTTTTTAATATTTTAAATATGTATATGCATATATATATATTTAAATCTACATCTATTCAAAATATTATAATTTTATTATTTTTATTATTAATTTAAATAACTGATTGGCAATGCAAAATTATAGTTTGTTAAATGCTACTTTATATAAGTTTTTAAAAGTATATATATAAATATGTAATATATATATATATATATATATGTAGACATTCATAACTAATAAATTACAAAGTTAATATTTTAGATAATGATATATGTAATATAAAATACATTCATGCATAATAGATATGTAATGAATCGAAATTAAGATTCGTACAACTGTACAATAATATTTATGAGAAAATGGACAACCTTTTCTGTCATTACCTCATTTTCTTGTATGGGGAGTTATATAAACCATTCAGATTAGAACGAATGAATGTTATGTTAATCATTCAAACAATGAACATATGTAATATAAAATACTTTCAGTACGTAATGCACATGTAATGTACGAAGTAAAAGCTTACACAATTGGTACAGTAGGTAATTGAAATACTCTCTAGTTACAATGTAAGACAATTTTTATGATTTGTAAATGAATAATATCAATCAATTAAAAATATCTTTAAAATAAATCAAGTATTTGAGATAGTTCTCTATATAAGAAAATGAGGAGTGAAAGAAGACAATCCGGTCTATCCTTGCAGAGAATATTTCATTTGAATGAATTTTAATCTTAATGTATTTCATATATATATATTTAAAATAAAATAAAAATATAAATAATAAAATATGAATGTGAGTGTATGAAAATGTCAAAATAAGATCATCGTATATTTGTGTAAAATAATAATGGATAATGTAATACAATTGAATTTGCACTCCGAAGAAGAATAGCGAACAATCAAAACTGTTATAGAATTAATTAAAAAGTGATTTTTTTAAAAGAGAGATTTATCCAGGACCATACATAAAAGATAAAAAGAAAAGCAGTCTTCAAACATCTCACTCTAATACAAAAATCTCTCTAACAGCCATTTATAGAGGAAAATGAAAAAAGTGTAACTGATAAGGCCCTCCGAGTAATTGGTTAGTAAATATTCAAACAGTTTTAAATTTTTGCATTGTCTTCTAGATTATAATAGCTAAATACCCATTTACTAACCCATAATGAATAAGTTTGTAGATTGACTGAATACAAAATCCTAAGCTTGATTAATGCATTTTTTCCCTCCAAATTTTATTCAACCTGTATTCAAATCAATTTCTAAGCATGACAGGAAAATTCCTATATCATGAAGTGTATTTACATATATAAATTATTACAAAGAGAATTGTAAATAATGGTTTTCAATTTTCGAAAAATATGATATAATTTCTTACATTCTGAATCAAGACATAATTTAACAAGTTTTGAAATTAAACTGAGAGAGTGCAAATCTCTCAAGTGCTTATGACTATCACCAGCCAATCAGATCAAGCACTGAGACAGAGAATTTCACAAGAAAAAGGTGGTTCCACCTTCTTCTTTACTGACAAGTATATTTGCACTCTCTCTGTATAATTTCAATACCATCTGCACTTTATAAAAATAAATATTATTTAACAAGTTTTATAAAATTATATATTTGGAAATAATATATATATAACTGAACACCTACAACATTGAACAAACTAGTTAATAAAACAAAAGGTAAAATAGAAATGATGGATTGAACTAATGTCATATAGGATGTGGAATGTAACTACTAAGACTACCTTTACTTATACTGTGGGGAATCAAAGATAAATTTCAAAATTCTATACATAAGCATTTCCTTATGAATAAAAATACAAAATAATAATAATAATAATAATAATTATAATGGTGATGATGATGATGATGTATCATTATTTTATAATAATAAAAAAGAACATAAATGTGGATTTGATTTATATTATTTTAAAATGATTTGTAAAGAAAGAAATGATAGAAAGAAAGGAAAATATGGTAAAAAAGATATATGATGAATATGAATTAGATAGTAATAGTATTTAAATATATAAACAATGAAAATTTAAAATGTTATTTAATGTCAAAGTGTTATAATTTTGATAACCATGAGGATGCACACATATAAAAATTATACTATGTTTATTGACATAAATATTAAGTCATACATATTGTTGTAGGGTGTTTATATTATATATAATTAAAAACCAGTCAATACTTAGACAATTCCAATATCAATAACAATCAACAATTTCAAACTGTTGTCAAGGAAACCTCCATTTAACAATGTATATACATATATAAATATATTGTGATGGTTTATATTGGTAAGGATTATTACTCCTGGCTATCCTTGAGCTAGTCAAACCTCAATTTCATTTTTTCTCCTTTTACTAATGTGTGTGTATATATATATATATATATATTATGAGATGCTTGTATTGTAAGTATCTAAGCCTCATATAGTTGAATGCCATCACATTACAGAGAAACTGGAACTCATATGACCAATGGGATTCTTGGTTGTTTGCTTGAAGACATGCATTCACAAAGCATATCATTCCAACTCTAATACTAGTGATTTCCTTTCCTTTCTTTTCTTTTTCTTTATTCTTCACTTTTTTAATTGTTAGGATGCTTCCATTATTACTACATACTATGCATACAATCAATTAACCATGGTCAAGATCAGATTATTAAGATCTTAAATATAGATAATAAAGCCTCTTCTGGTGTAGGACAGTTTGTGTTATCACTTTAAATTAGAACTTCTACAATGAAATCAACAACAAAATAATGTATATATTATAATGGTAAGCACCCTAATGAACAATTGATATTAAAAACATTTAAAAATTAAATAATAAAAAAAAGTAATTTGACAATTAAATTTTTATCTAGGGGAATTTAAAATCAGCTAACTAGTGACCATGTACATGGTGGAATGACAGGATACAATTTATTTTTAATTGACAAGTAATTTCTAGTCATTAGTAATGATCAGATTGAGCCTATATAAAAACAAATTTTCATGCAGATTCAATTATATTTTCTGATCATTATCACTCTCCAACTAGTAAGTTTTTACATTAACAAATAAATAATTAATTTGGTTCAGATGAGGAATGATAAACACAAAATTATTAACAATAAACAATAACTTTAATGAAAGAATGGTATTATATGACAATAGTAATAACAAAAATTTATTTACATATTTACAAATTAATAGACTTATATGGTATGTGAGGGAAAAAATCTTTATAATTTACAATCTCTTTGAAGGTATCTATAGAAAATTCAGTTGATTCACTTTGACATCTTGTAAGATCACATGTACATTTTGTATCTTTAAACATTGGAACATAACCATTAATCGTTGAATTTTAATGTTTTCTTGTAATATAAGATTTTAGTTTCTTTGGTCCCTTTCGAGATAGTTTGCTTTTGAGATTTCAGCGGATCTATATTCAGGTACACTACTGGAAAGGTCAAGGAAAACATCCTAAAGGGTCCTCTACTCCATTAAATCCATGATATTAATTAAAAATCTTTTATAAAATTCCATTGACTTCTTGACAGTAAGAGATATTATGGCAAAGTGAAGTTACAATTGTTTCACCCGTTTCTTGCAAGCAGATGAGTTTGAAAGCTTCTGTAGATTACCTTTTTTTTTTTTTAATATATATATTCTTTATTTTTAAAAGAATAATGTAATAATGATTTTTATTTTTTATATATCTTTTTAATATTTTAAAACATATTCAATTTATTTTATATACATGGTTTTAATATTTTGTTATACATAATAACAAAAAAATATTTCCATAAAAGCAATGCCTGTAAACTCAGATGTGAAGGTTTCAATATATATACAATTAAAGACTTTTAAGATTGCAAGCATCTCACTTACATCATAATCCTTAGATATTAATTTGTTTAACCCTCAATTGATGGTTACACAGTTATGATGAGATCCCATATATAAAAATAATTGATAGGATCAAATGAATATTTATAACTAAATAATGTGAACTATGCTTCAAACATCATAAAATTAGGTTCCTTAATTTTGACTATGATAATTTCCCTTCTGTGGTTTCTTAGGAGAATGTGGTTCATATTCTATACATTTAAATCAATCCTTTTGAATAATTGTTAAGTGGGACACTCTGATATAAGATATGACCAGAAAATATAACTAAGGTACCTGATGTTAGTGTTTATACAAGTGATTTAGGTATGGTCATTATGAACAAGATCCACTTTTAATTAAATGTCAATTGAAATTCAAATATCTGTTAATCTTTAGGTAAACTGACAATATTAGGATGTGAGTTGTTAATATGATTATTATCATCAGCAGCAGCAAAAGAGATTCCTGCTACAATATGTTAATTTATTATATGACACTAGCCAATGCTTAAAAATATACCAATGGAATATCATCAATATGTTGTCAAGGTAACAATCAGATAATAAATGAAAATCCACTATTATTAGGATCTAAGAATACTGTGATTGACAGCTATTGATTAAAACAGATTGAAATTAAAACTAACAACATTCTAATTTCAATATGTTTTAGTCAAGCTATTTCAAATCTTAAATCCTGATAATAAGTGGATATCCATATGTTATCCGAGTAATTACCTTGACAACAGATTGATAATGTCCTATGTTTTTTAAAAACTTTTGAACTTTATATTTTTCCAAATACATTTAATTGTTAATAATATCACTCAAATTAATGTTAAACAAATTTATCAATAAACATATGTAGGTATCATTGCTAAAAATATCAGACAAACTAAAGAAAATCTACAATCAAGATAATAACAGAATCATGGTCCAAAATCATTGTGCAAATGCTGAAAATAAGAACAGCATCTGTGAAATACTGTGTGAGAGTGGAAGGACTTATTAGTGTGATAACCATACAATCAAAAAATGATTTCAAAATATAAAGTAATGATGAAACAGGAAAACCCAGTTATCTCTAATATATATATATATATCATTGATTGCATGCTTGATTGGGAAAAAGTACAAAATATTGGGAAAAAGTAAAAAAGATGAAACTTTAAAAATGTTACTCACATGATAATGACAAGTCATCTCATAAGCCAACTTCATACTGTTTGGAAATCACTTTTTAACCTTGCTATAAAAAATGGCGGACTCTGAATTCTCATAGATATGAATAACAAATTTTTACTATCTATTACCTTTGGTAGAATAACACATTTAGTTAGAATATCATTCAAATTCAGATTCTATAAATATAAATGTCATCAGTTCAATTTCCATACTCAACTAGCATTGGTGGTCAAGAGGTCAATGATGGCTGCTTTACGAGCAGTTGTACCAGGTTAGCGGGTTTGCTTCCTGGCCAATGCTATGACACATGAGGAAAAAAAAAGAACTATCACTGGTTGGTACAGTGAAACATAATGAAGAAAGAAGAAAGTAGTCCTCAAAGTGTTGTTCTATATTGTTACATATAACAGTAAATGTATTTGGAAAATATGAATAAAGTTTGACTTTTATGAAAAAAAAAAACAATTAGATAATAGAAATAATTCAATAAATATCTAAACAGAATGCCATAATCACAAATCTTCAGATAGACATATGGAAGTGTTTTTCTAGTGTATTTATTACTATGCCATCTTAGATAATCAATTTACTTAGATCATAAAATAACATGGTTACAAATATTGGGAATTAGAATCTTCATGATGTCATGGATATTTAGACTATAAAACAATTCCAATATTGAAACAGATCATCTGGTTGGTGGCTGATCATCAAGCATACTACTGAATTGATCTGGATTTGATTTCTAATCTTGATTAAACTCAATTGTGGTGAATTCTGTAAGTCAACAATGAATAAATTTGTAATACCAGATTTGAATTGTCTTCTCAAACAATTGTTAATTAATAAATTGTAGATAAACAAAGTTTTTATGTCTATCACTAGTGTCACTGGATAACACAATGATTTTGTCAATTCTTTGAGCCTCTGTAATGCATAGATTTATCTGGTGTGAAAATATAACCATGTTAATACATACACAATATTTAGAGTGACAAATCTTCACTCTTTGACTATATTACTGCAACAACCATAGTGTGTTGAGTTTTATCATGGTAAGAACTTTGATGATTATCATTCTAAGTGTTGCATTTTATCATCGCTGGGAATTTTTACCACTATATACAATATCCCAGTGAAAAAGATGACTGGTTGATTCCATGTTCAAATTTCCTGCAGTACCATCTGCATGTATTACATAGAAATGTAGTTTAAATATTCACCACAAAACTTTCAAGGCTCCAGAATGCATATTAAGTGTTACAACATTAGATGTGACAGTGTTTCATATCTTGACCCACAATGGAATATTGGGCTAACATTAAATTTTTGTTTTAAATTGGGCAAAACTACTACTCCAATATTGGAAATGATTCAAACTGTGTATTGTGTCAAAGTCATAAGTCACAAAATTGTTTTTAATAGTTTGTAAGATTTTGTGCTGGCATTGAAAATGATCTATGAAATACTCTTCACATTTCATGTTATAATTGTGATGCAGGGATGTTAATGTCTTAAATTTTTTTGTGATGAATAGCTAAACTATATTGTTATGTGACACATTTGTTGACTTAGAGATGGTACTGCAAGCAATTTAGAGAAATAACTAGTCATGTTTTCATAGGGCACACTGTGTGTATATGTATATATAATGTGGGTTGCCCCATAGCTATATTATTTCAGCACACTCTCCCTTTAAATAAAGAAAAGCTTGAGTTTTTGCAACCTATTCGTTTTCTTTATCTAAAGAGAGAGTGTGACTGAAATAATGTAGCTATGGGACATTTTAAATATTTTATATAGATTTCAACCAGCATTATGGATTGTATTTATACATGTATGCACAATAAAGGATAAATATATCCATAAAATATTTTGAAGATTGTTATCACATTACTTAAATGCATATATTAGTGCCTCATTTATAAATAAAACTGTGTTAAATGAGTATTATATAAATTTAATATTTTACACTATTTGAGTTTGTATAAAAATTCTATACAGTTTTTATACAAAATGTTTCTAACCATATATAACTTTTTAAGTTTAGTGTTTCTGCATCAATTTCAATTACAGAATGTTTTTAAGCTTTAATAATTCAATAATGTATATATTTATATAATAACGAAACTATTTTGGAGAGGCTTATTGTTTTACACAAATCTCAAAGTGTCAAACCTACTCTAAACGTAATTGATTCTGAACACGAGATGATTTCTTTAAAAAAAGAAAATGGCCACAATATTTTTGAATTATAAAATAAACATTATTTCTTATTGAATTATTAAAGCTTAAAAACTTTCTATAATTGAAATTAATGCCGAAAAACTAAGCTAAAATGTTATGTTGGAATAGAAAAAAATGTGCATAAAAACTGCATTGGATTTTGTACAAATTCAAAACTGTGTAATAAATTTCAATTTTTTTAAAGGTCATTCAACAGTTTTTATATATGAGTGAAATAGAATAATATTTAAGTTGAAATCTTTTCTCCCTTGTGTCACTGAAATAACTATTAAAGATATCTGTAATTAATTTAATATCATTCTCAACAAAAATTGAATTATTTGACTGAGGTTATTAAATTGTATTTTGATTAACTGGTACATAAGTCGATTTAATTACTTTTGGTTAGATTTTGTCCTAACACAGTAATAATATTCAGAAAAGTTAGTATTTCTTAGCAAATAAAAGTATTAATCAAGTTTACTACTAATTTTAATAATTAAGTCTATATATATAAAGAGTTATAAAGTACTTCACAGTGCAGGGGGGATTCATACATCTACTATACCTAGGATCTGCAGTTTGAATCCAGTCTAAGTAAAATTATTTCCAGAGGGATAGGACTTGTCTATTAGATATGTGGCCAACACCATTCTAAACTAACTATTTAACATTGGTTTGATAAATTGGGTATCAATCTAGTTATTTTAGAGGATAAAATAAGGATAAAAAAATGTTCAAACCACTATCTCTTGATAACTGGAAATTGTGAAAATTATAAAAAGCTATTGGAAAGACCTTTTCATTGTTGAGAATGATTTTTTAATGGGTATTTTGTTTTTATATAAGCAGATATTCTTCTATATTATCAGATTGATATATTAGATCATTAAACATAACCTCATCTCAACTTTTCATCCATGTAATGCACTCTGAGCCTTATATTGTAAGCTAGAATAACTAGTGCATAATATATTAGCAATGTAGTTGAGTTTACCTTTACTGCTATCCTATCCCAATTCTCAAACTAGTTTTTGACTCATTAGTCTTTGGCAATGAGCAACTTGAATCTTATTTACCAAAATTCTTTAGATATAGTGCATTTATCATCCAACAGCCTTCTTTTTATTTTTTTTTATTACCAAGCAATGAAATTGAATTTTTAAAAAAACCTTACTATTTTGAATTTCCTAAAGAATGAAAAATTTCTAAAGTTGTTACAGAACTGAGAACACATATAGATCTCTAGTATGTGTATAAGATTTACATAATTATTCAAGCATTAAAGTCTTTTCAAAGCTGGTAGCTTGATAGTAAAAAAAAATAAAAAGTAATCACTATATGAACAATGCATTAGGTTCAAGTTCAAGTCCCTCAATAATAAAAATCATAAGTCAAATTTTAATCTAGGAATTAATAATTTTTATTAGTCATTCATTAAAGTAGAGTCTATCTTAATGAAAAATATTTCTGTAGTGTAATTTCATTACACCATTCTCACCCAAGGTAGGGACTGGTAGTTTCTGCTTTTAACACTTTGTGGATGTCATCATAAACATATGATCAAAGATATATGGAAAAGATGTATGATTCCCAAGGTGCACCTTTTGTGCTGACCTCACACTCATCAATTGGTCGGATCACAATCTCTTACACTACAGAAATATTATTAACATAGGGATGTGTATAGAATAGCACTAGATGTGAAAATAATTGCAGGACTATATCATATCTACTGATAGCTCAAAATTACAAGAGTTGACTTGAATAAAGTGAAAAGAGTTAATCTTAGTAGTAGATGCCATGTATTAAGGTTTCACTGTAAAGGCAGTTTTAGTCTATTATATAATTGTGTGCTACAATCAAGTGATAATATATTCATTATTGATGATTGTCACACCCATAATTTATTTTAGCATTTTGTATAGAGCCTTATATTTTTTGCATATGCATGTTTCAGCTAATTGAAATAAGCATCTTGAATGAAAATTTAAAAAAAATTAAGATTTTTTTTTAATTTAAAACTCCCCTGTTTGATATTGTTATTTTGTTATGTCATTTTTTTGTATATGTCAAAGCGTTTTCCAGGAAGCAAATCCGGGCCAGCTGCTTGGAAGGCAGCTATGCATTGTCAGAAATTCAAGAATTTCTTTTAAGTATATTATTACTTTTTAAAACTATTAATTTGGTTTCAGTCAAATTAATCTTGTATGTGGCAGTAATTCAACAAATCTTTTGAATACATGAAAACAGTGTAATACTAATTTCTTTAGCCTCACACACACAATCACACATAAATTTTAATAATTATTATGATTTAACAAAATCGGCTGAACAAATTTTTGAAATCTAGTAATATCATGACATTTATGTCTAGTATCAAAATTAACTATTTGCACTCATAAAATGAATTTATTTACACTCACATTTCCTAGTTCTAGTTCTTATAATAATAATCAAACTGGCCAAATGATCTTCGTAAAAATGAATGTCCAAATACATTTAGTAGTTAATAACAACTTATTCAATATGGCTAAATAACTTATCACATTAATATATATTATGTCATAAAGCAATAAACATTACATATCTATTTCGTTAATGTGTAATGTGCTATGAGCCTTATATTATAAGTTAGAGTAATTAGTGCATATTTTACTACTGCATATCAGAGTGCTTTCTGGGTAATTGTTAGCCATTGGCATTGGCAACTTGATTACATATACTTGAGATTCTTAGACATAGTGGCCTTATCATTTAACAGCCTCTTATTACCAACCTAATAACTGGAACAAAAATTTACTGTTTTGAATTATTTATAAGAATGTAACATTTAATTTACAGTATTTGTTAATTAATGATAACCACATATGTTCCAGCTTCCCTGACAATAAAAGCTGTGTGCAGAGAAATAATAAAATCCACAGAAAAATATAAAAATAGCTATATGAATTTACATAAATAATATTCAAAATAAATAAAAATGATAACAGAATTAATAATTTAAAAATTTTAACTAATGATAATATATTATCAGTTTCTTTAAAAATTTAAATTTTCAAGCTTCCTTTAAAACAAGAGATAGGTGACAGTCATGTGATCAATCCCAAATGATGTGATACTATGTTGAATAAATAACTGCTAAGATACATCCTCTATATTTGGCCATGGGATTTACACAAATCTGGCACATTCAATTGGGTTTAATGATAGATATATAATTGTAGCAGAGGTAACAATTGTAATACATCTTAACATTTATTCAATAAATCTATTTGTATTTTAAACATTTGCTCTTATTCCAATAATTTGGCATATTGGCTATCCTTGTAACAGCAGAAAAATGTAAATTGGTTCGTTTTATGTTTCCAAAAACGTTAATTCTGGATAGCAATTCATTCATAAATGAAATATTCTTAATTACATTGTTTGTTGCTTGGGTTGTCATGTGATGTTTGAACAGCACAATAATTGCATGAATGCAACAGTTTCACTTTTTGATCAAACTAACATTTTATTTTCTCAGAATCAATTGAAGAATCTTTTATACGCAACACTATAACACTGTATTATGCAGCATCAGGCTGGCAAATGTCTTAAGGAATGCAGAAATAATTGAATTCTTACTTGAAAAGCAAAAACAATATTGCAGTAGGTTCTGTAGTAATTGTTATTGCAAAAATATCAGTTCTATTACAGTAATATATTTGTAAATTCCTTCTCTGATTTGGAACATTGATAGAGAAGGGTGGACTATAGAGCTTGGGGTCTATGGATTTTGACTACTGTACCATTTCTACTGCTTGAACTATTTATAAACTTCCAAGCAATATTGCTATTTGACTATTTATTTATTCAACTAGTAATTAAAAATGGCATTAATAAATACAAAAAAAATTATATAATCAGTATTTGTAGAAGTCATGTAAATTCAAGCACAAAAATTGTGGGTTGAGGACAAGAATTCCATTTAATTGTCTAAGCTAAGTTGGATTGATCCAGAAATCTCTACTTCTAAAATTTACCACTTACTAATGAGCTAAACTATTGAAATCAGTTTAATAAAGTAATGCAATTGAAATTGCTTAGCATATTCCCAAACTTATAATAGCAGAACTACAATTTGTACCAAGTCTGCAAATAATTATAAAAGAGATTGTTGTCCATCGTTTTCTATCTAGTAATCAAAAAACTGTATCAGTCCATAAAGTGTTTCAAGTGTTAAAATATATGATTCACAACAACAATCAATTACCTGGTAGTAGATGTAATGGAATCTGGATTGACAAAGATAGTTATGAATATAATATTAATAATATTTGCAGTGTTAAGAAAAACAATAAAGTATATTTATTATTTCCTTCTGGGGAAAAATATCTATGCTACTTTCAAAAGTCACAAAGCCCAATTCATAAAGAAATACACATACTTATTGATTACAATCATTTTTCAGGATCTAATAATGATATTCAACTTCAATAATATTGTAATTTTCATAATTCTTTTGGGCAAAACAATTTTATTTATGAGCTGTTCATTTTAATCAAATCTATTTGAATTTATTTCTCCCTAAGTCCTTTGTAAGCATAAATTCACACTAGATAGCAATGCAATCAATACCCAAAGATATAGTTTTTGATTAATTGAACTTTTATCATGTCATATAAATCTACCAGATAAAGAATTACAATTGTGCAGTTGCAGCACAATTATCTTTAATCCACTTTAAAGTTGTAAAAATATTAGATAAGTGAAGATGGTCATGGGAAGAGTAATATTATGGGCAAGTTGTGACAATTGTGCAGAAGTTATGGTACCCGGACTGATGTGCATGCATTTGTTTGATGTGGTTTCAAAAATGCATTGGTTTTGCATTTGTTACTTAAAATGCAAAGAAAATTTTGACAATTTAAACTGTTTGGTGGATACTGATTGAAGAGTAGATATTTTTGCATTACCATGTGGATCACAGGCAAGATTTGGTGGATGATTACAGAAAATTTACATATATGTAACGATTTATTAAATTCAAAATTTAATGTCAGATCAAGTCTATGCTATATATCCGAAATATTAATAAGTGAAAATAATTTACTGGAATTTATTTAATATTTTGACTAATAAGGATGATTGAAGATTTGTCTTACTGAGGTGTAAATAATGATGTTCTGAACTTATCAAAAGGTTTCGTTAAAATTAGAGATCATTATATTTAAAAAAATGTAGAAAGGATTAATTGATTCAAAATTATTAAAGTTTAAATATAGTATTATTATTTTGAAATAATTGAAATTTGATCACATGAACTAAATTTTGTTCACATTCTCTACATGGCGAGAATGGATATCACTCTGTAGGGGGTTTGAATGGATTGGTTTAGTAGTAATGAAATTCTGAAGTTCAAGTTTATGAATAAGGCATTTATGTGTGCTTTTACATAACATTTATAGTAAATGTTATGTGTTTTTATTTTATGACTACAGTTATTCCTAGAATAGACATTAATAAAATTATGCGCGCAAACACACACACACATATATATATATATATAATGTCAAATAACAAAAGATAAAAATCAATGCAATAAATATAACAAAACAAATGAATTGATTTAAATTTTAATAGGAATATTTATTTTAATATATCTATAAATCACATCATCACAATCAGTGTTTAAATAATCAATAGAATATCAATAGTTTGTTATTAAAATAACATTCAATTTAATTGAACTTTTGACAATATATTGTTGATATTCTACTAGTTCATTTAATCATTAGCTGCTAAGATGTGATCTATATATGATCATCAGCAGCAGCCATTATCAATCCATTGAAGATAAAGATCTCTCCAAGTTCAATCCATTTTCTCTGATCTCTAGCATCTCTTCTCCACATCATCCCAGCACACTTTCTTATTTCATTCATCCATCTCACATGAGGTCTCTTTCTGGATCTTTTACAATCTCTTGGAATTCCATTTAAGATTGTAATTGTCCATCTATTATTATCTCTTCTAGCAATATATCCATATGATACTTAATTTTAAATTATTGAGTAGTAGTTTATTTACAAAGCTGTAAAAATAAATCTTTATTACTCTACCTTTAAGTAGTTTATTTTTGCCTATTGAATGGAGTTAATTTAAACTTCTAAGCAGATTTAATCTTATTCTGTTCATCTTTGCTTATTGTCTATTTAAAGATCCTAGACTAAGATAATTAATGGATTTCATTTATTATCTAATTGAGTGTTGTCTTGACAGCAAATTGATGATATCCTATTGATTTATATGTGTTAGTTACTGTAATTTATATAAGCATTGGATGATATAATTTATATATGGTAAGCAATTAACTATTGGTACTTATGATTTAATATATATATATATATGTTGTGACAATAAGAGAGCATCAATAGTTGAAGACTCACTTTATGATCTATTTCTAGATTAATTTCTTCATAAACAATACTTTGTAAATAGAATTGCTGAAGGACTGTTTTAAATATATATTAGAAGCCAATAATCATGTGATCTATTTCCAATATTTCCAATTGATATTTAATATTTAAAAATTTTTTAAAATATACAGTAGTTTTAGACATCCATAGTTTGAAAAATAAAATTGTAGAAATTTGTAAATGTCACATGGACATCCATCTGTGTAAATGACACTGAGAATCATTTCTCAGTCTACCATTTTCTTATATTAAACTCTCAATTAATCATATGGTTATTCTCCATCTTTGGTTTTAAATTTATTATTTTCAATAAGCTAGGAAAGGTATTAACTACAATGACCATGTGTTAAATGTTTGTTGTTGAATTGCCATAGGTATGAAACAAATTAGCATGTTACTACAGAATGTATAGGTTTTAGGTAACAAATTGTCATTAGCTTTGTGAAGTGAAGCCAGCCTTCCACAGAAATATAGCATGTGTTCATTTATTTTATAATTTATTACATAGTAGAGATGTCTGCACATCCCTTGTATTAAATGGATTATGTCCTTTATATGAGGGGTCAGATTGACCTTAGGTCAAAATGGGTGTGACAAGAATCTCAGCCTCAGGGTGACCTTTGATCATTCCATCATCAGATTTTCAATTGGATGATTGGTTGAAGAATTGGAGGGTGGAGTAGATTGAAACATGTCCATTAAAGCATGAAGATTGGCTATCTTAATATATATCTTACCACTTATAGCATATATGTGTAGAGATGATAATCTGGACCAACTGATGATTGATGGTTTAGCATGAATTATGTATATTGGTGATTATTTGTCTTTCCAACATATATGTGTTCAGGTGTATCAGTGTTATGGGATAGAGTGGAGAATGATGGGTCATGTGAAAGTCCGTGCTCATATACCCTATATATTTTATAATTTAATGTGTATATATATGTAAAACACACACATTAAATATTGATAATTTTCGTTGGGAAGATGTGTTAGACGATAGAATATATTGGAGAGCTATTAAAATTGGAGTTGAAATATTTCTTAGAGAAAAGTTTGCTGCAGAAAAGCATTGCAAAATACCATATAAAGAGAATGATGTAACAGTATGTTCTTGGAAGTACATGTGGTTCACATATTAGTTTGTATATTCGTTGTAAAACTTATCTCTAAGGTATTGTTATTCATTTTTTGTCTTATTAATATTTTTTTCTTAGAATTGGAATAACCGAGCACTCCTTTGCAAATGGTTGCGAGTATTGATAATGGTCATTATTTATGCTTTCAGTTATTTATACTTCAAAACTTAAATGCCAATGGATCCGATACAGTATGTGATTGAACAATATTTTAGGCATCTATTGATATTGATATTTAAAGTGAAGTTTGTTATAAATTATGTTCATTTCAAAACCAAGCTATCGTTATTTAATCGTGATTAATATTGAAAATGGGAAAAACAATAAATATATATATTTGTAATTTTTAAAAAAAGGAAAACCGGAAGGGTTTTCAAGAATTAATTGCATATTAATGATCATAATTTACATATTTACTAAACATTACATGAACAATAAAAAACGATCATATATGTAGCATGTCCTCTGGCGGCCCATAAAAGGTCCAGGTGGAAGTTAGTCAAGTACGGAACGGCTGAAATGGCATTTAATCATTTTACAAAAACATATCCCACGGTAGTAACTTATTTTATTATGTAAGTTTATTTTATTGTGACGCTAAAGAAAGTCATTAAACATTCAGCTTTTTTTTATTTTATAAAACAAAAAAAAAAAGTTATCTTTTATTATTATTAATATTTCGGATTTATTTTGTGTAAAATTTAACTAGAAAAGAAAAAGAATAAAATTGAACTGGGAATTAAAGTTTATTGTTTGATATTAAATTATCTAATTATTATAGGTTATTAATGATTGTCTAGTGTTATTTGGCTCAGTGGTTAGTGTTATCATTTACTAATCAGAGGAAGGTTAATTGTTTATTAATAAATGTTTAAAAACGATCGGCTCATTGATTAGAAAAAGATTATTTATTAATGCTTATTTAAAATTATTCTACATAATTTGGGGCAGTGACGAAGTGGTTGATTCTGGAGGTCAAGGTTCTCGGGTTGCAGCTCAACACTGTCATTTTCAGTGCCCGAACTTCTTATAAATTCTCCAACAATAAAATGATTGTATTATTTATTCATTATCTAGAATCGGCTAGCTCAGTCGATAGTGATAACATATTAAATAGGGGCAGGGTAATTAATGATTGTCTGTAATTAATTAGCTCGTTATTTAGCATTGCCATTTATTAATTCAAGAATGCCTAACATTTCAGTATGTGCAACGGATTTTACTCTTATGACGTCACTGTAGATATCGGAGCTTATTAAAGTTTAATTGTCGATATTAGAGTTTGTTAAAGTTTACGATATAATTCTGTATATTAGATAATAGACTAAATTAGTTGGATTAAGGCATGCCAAGTAATAGAAATCTATCACTGATGATGATGAAGTGCTTTTATTACAGACTATTTTTAAGCACCAATTTGTCTTTGTCAAGAAAATATATATGCATAAAAATATATTGATGATGATATAATCATAATATTATAAAAAAATTTGGGAGGGTGGCTTGAAAATATCATTAAATGTAAAACTAAGGCTTTTCTTTTTCTTTCAATACAAAAAAATAAAAGAAACTCTGAGGAAGATTGTTGAACGGATGAAACTGCAAATGTGAAAAATAAAATGTTATATTGCATAAAGTGTACAAAGGCAGTGGCTTTTTGTTATTTATATTAATAAATTTAGGTTGATTGAAGATTTGAAAAAAATAATTAAGCATAGAAGAAATTTGACTATAAGCACAAAATCCTTAAATTAGATTTTTTAAAAATTATCCATTAAATTTTTAATTGGAAAATAACTCCAACAAAAACATTAAATTGGTTTATCTTTAAATTATAAACCATTAAATTTTTAATTATAAAATAAATTAAAAAGAAAAAAAACATATGATGCCTAAATTTGTAAAACATAATATGTTAACAATATATATATATATATATATATGCAAAGTTATATATCAAATGTCTCATCATCAATAGTACTCTGTTCCATGGACAATTTCAGAGGGTAGTTATATTACCAATTCACCCATTTTCCAGTCCATTCTCTTCATTGAACTCTTTATTTTCATATAATTCTTCCCATCTCTAACATAATTTAACAATGGCAATCTTTTCCACCCTTTCTTCTTGCTTCCACTCACAATTTCCTCTAAACATCTTTTACCCAACTATCTTCTTAATATCTTGTATCAGTCAAAATTATGTGTTCATTCAACAAGACCTAGAATCCAAGCAAAAGTACATCAATCTAGCATGTGCAACATACATAAGCCAGAAACAATACTAAATGTTAACCTATTTGTCTGTGCTCCATAATCTATGACTATATGAGCAATGTTTTGAGGATAGTACAAGTTTTCCATTGACTCTGGTTCCAGCATTGAGAACAGGGTGAGCACAAAGACTTGGAAATCAATAATATATTCATGTGATTAACTAATAATTACTACGAATATAACAATAAAAGAATGGTACAGACTATTGCTTAATATTTATTAATAATCAGAGCCATAATAATATTCAAGGCAACATTGGACTCAAAGGAGTTTAATTAATAATACTAAATAAAATCTCATTCAATTAGGGAACAATATAGCTCAAATAATTAATACTAGAGATTCAGACAATGAATGACAGATATGATAATACAAAGAAATGATATAGTATAAATTTATTAAATGATTAGATATGGTGATTTAATGGTTATAAATAAAACAAAATATGTGTGTAGAATGTCTATACAATTATTATTACAGATTTGATGATGGTTTAATTTGCAATTATGCACTTCTGTGGATTAATTAAATGAGTCATTAGATAAATTACATAAGTAAATAAAATATTTGATTTAATTTATAAAGTTGGTTGGTGCGGTTAATATATACATATAATAAGTTTGGTTTGTGTGGTTAATATGCCAAGGTTATAGAATAAATTGATTAGCCAATCAATAGTAAATTATATTTTAATCATTATCCAAAACCTTACAAATTCACACTAATGGATTTGATTATGACATTGTACATATAAGTAAGAGTTGAAGATGTGTGATTTAAGAGCGTTTGAGATCACATTTCAACAAGATTTGGGAGATCACTCTAGTGGGTGGAAGTAAGATGGTTTAGCCTAAAATAATCTGCCATTATATAATCTGACCTAAATAATTAAGTAGAATGAGTGGTGAAAGGCAAGCAGTTATGGCTTACAGATATCAAAATTAAAACAAGTACATAAATAAATTAACAATAATAAAGGTGGTATTACATTATAATTTACAATCATATATATGAATGAGGTCACATAAGACACTGGGTGGCTTTGTCATATTTTCATAAGACTGAGACTATGCCTGCACAATGGCTTAAGAACATAGTTCTGAAGAATAGTGGCACAAGAGTGAGAATATGTCTGCATGATGGCCATGAACATATCTCTGAGGAATAGTGGCACAAGCTAGCATGTTAAAATGGTTTATCTGTATTTTCCCATATATGTATCCATTACAAGTGCCTGAAAGAGATCCCTAGTAGGAAAAGCATCTATTTTGTGAGGGATAATGCCTAAAATATAGATAGTTCATACCACTAACAGCTATGATAAACTAATTAATACTTGTTTAAAATAATATGCTATCCAGTGTAATGGAATGCCCAAACACAAACTATCCATGAGCGATTAACTAATGTCTAAGAACATGTAAAATGGGTCAGAATATAAAGACTAAAGGGGAATATGGTTTTTTCCTACAATTCTAAAATATCTCCTTACATTTCTATAAATAATCCATGAGCATACAATTGGACATATTAATTACATAAAATAAATTATAGAACACATGCAGATAATACATTAAATATTAAACTCACTTCTGGTGAGATTTAATTAGATAAGTTGGCAAAACATATTTCAATGAATAAGTAAGGATTACTTTATATTTAATGAGGATAGCTGAGTACAGGCTCAAAGCTTCACCTATCATTTAAAGAGTAAATATAATTATATGAACTAATTGGTATAAAACCAAGTGAGTTTTATGATAATTAATGTTAAAATGTCTCCCACAATTTAATATAAGAAATAATGAGCGGTGAAGTTTAAACTTGCTCGCTGGGTTGGATACCAACTTGGTTTATTAAAAATATATCAAACTAACAAACTACATGATAATAAATTTCAATCTAAATTGCGATACCAAACTAAAGAACTTAATACTGATTTAAAATAAATTGTATAGACATTATTTAACATTTTACAAAATAGCTTTTAAGAATTAAATAAAAGAAAAGGTTTACAATATAGTTTTAAATACAAGTTAGATTAATTAAAAGTTCACTAGTTGATGGCAATGTAGATATTTTATCTTGGCCAATTTGTTGACACAATGCAGGTGATTGGTGGAAGATGATCATAGACTGGTTTGGCTAGAAAAAGGCATCAGTGGAGATTTAAAGTTCATTTGAAGCAAATATCTTTTTTGAACAGTTCACATATTCAGCCCAGATGTTTCAGGCTTCGGCTTCATGAATAGGAGATGAGATTCCCAGAGATATGGGAAAGCAAACAGTCACTTCTTTTACCTGACATTACTTATTTCACAAATTAAACTAGCTTGAAGTATGTTAGCACTCTGATATAAAACATAGAACAAGAATCCCTGATAGCTAAAAATTTAGTTTATTTATACCTAATGCAAATATTTAAAGAATGCCGCCTTGAGACAAGATATTTTATCCATTTTGCACATCTCTAGAAACAGGACATGATCTTTGGTTTTCATTACATTTTTGTTCAGCTGTTAATCTGATCAAATTTTTGCCAGCCATTTTTTCAAACTCACTATACTTGTTTAAGATTCTAAATTGAGCTACATTTCCATATGTGGTATGGAAAGACCAATCAATAGCCAAATGAATTTTAACTAAATTGACCTACATTTCCATATATGGTATGGAAATACCGATCAATTAGCCAAGTGAAATTTAATTAAAGAATCTTTGGTATATATAACATTTTATACCATTTTTAAGAATCTTACAATGATTTGCCAATATTACAAGATTTAATGATTACATTATGTGACTCTTAAATGTCGATTTTATTTTATATAAATTATTAGTAAAAAATTTTTATTTACAATATATATAAGATTATTTATTTATTCTACATATATATACATACATATGCGAATTAAATGGGCATAAAGAAAATTAAAATTTTCTTGATATTTATAAAAAACAAAAACAAGTATTCCTTTTATAATTAATTTACCCTAAATATTTAAAATTTAGTAGAGATACATTTAGATTTGCGCATATATATATATATGCTATCACTTATCACTAGTTACAGTTGCTAAATACATGTGAGTTGGGTTCAAAACCATGTCAGTAGTTATATAATTAGCAACAGGTGAAGCACAAACATGTAGAACCATATTTACAGCTTCAATATGTCTAATTCAATTTCACTTCCTATTTTTAATTTCCTCAATCAATCTTTTTTTCAAAATTTCTTCATTTGTCATTTTATTTATCTAACTGATTTTTTAAATTCTTTTTCATACCCACATCTCAAAGGCTTCCAACCTGTTGTTAATTTTATTACTCATTTTAAATGATAAAAAAGTATCAACTACATGGAAGAATTCAGTAATTGATTTTAAAGAAACATGATAAAGAAAATATTTAAGAAAAGTGATAAAGAATATATTAGAGAATACAGACCAACGATTTTCAAGCTCCATGACTAATATTTTCTTCAGTGTTTTTTATAAGGATTTATTGGAGAGGTCTTTGCTCCAGCTAATGATTAAAAGATTGTTCTATTTTTTTAATTCAAACTTTCAATTTAATGTGTTATAATTTAAAAAAAAATTCACAAGAAGCGAGATCATAATTGATTGATGAATAAACTTTACTTTAAAGAATTGAAAAAGAGTTTAAAATAGGTATAAATGTGCCTGTGGATCAGAAGAGGTATCTAAGCATTATATAAATTTTATATTTTCATCTTAGTGTATAACAAAATGATCATTCAAAGTTAAGATTTGAAATTTTTAAAAAAAAAAAAGAAAAGATGATGCAATTTTTTTTAATGTATTATTTTTAAAAAAGCCATTAGGTCACTTATTACATACAATTACATCAGCAATTTATTAATTAGTACCAGTCATTACATAGGAATATTTTTGTTAAGTAGTACATGGAATGTTAATAAATAATAAAATGTCTTTTCTGAAAGGAAAAAGAAAAGTATATAAATATCCAAGAATGATTAATCATATATTTTTTTATTTTATCTAATCAAAGTAAAATAAATTTTGTACTGATTCCAAGTACATCATTTGGCTTTTATTTTAGTCAAATCAGGCTGTAGACTTATTAGAAAAAATTAGTCTGTATAGAATGAAATTTTTTTGTATTAGTTTTTGTTTTCTTTTGTACAAGATTGAAATAAAGATAAAAGAGAAATACTGGTCACCTGCATAATGAGTTAGTATTTTATTTTATCAAAAGATTTATAAGAAAAAAATTTGGATTTCAATAGTTATCTTATATCCTGATTGCTTAGTCTATAGGTTGCCTCAACTGTTTTTCCTGTTGTTTTAAAAATGAATATTAAAAGTAAAATCTTAATTGTCCCAGAGTTTGGAAAAAGTTAACTGGGTAATTGATTAGAAAAAGAAAACAAAAATAATTGAAATAAGTAGTCTGCATATTACAAAATATATCATGGATCCAAATGTGCAATCTTAAGTGCAAGATAAAAAAAACTACGGAGTAGAGATCACATGAGTATACCAGACTCATCATCCACAATAACCATGCAATCATGTTGTTTCTATTGCCACCTGTCTGCTAAAGAATCATCATTTGTCAAAAAGAGTTCACTGTAAAAGAAATGAAAAGTCATTTATGTATGAATGGCCTGTGCCTGAAAGTTCAATGAGAATATAACCAAGAACAAGAAAGACTTTAAATTACACATATCAGTAAAACTTACTTATTTTATTATCTTCTTGGGAATTAATGTAAAAAATTGGTTTGTTTTTTATATTTTATTTCATTTGTAATTTTTAAATGTTTTTGTAATATTAATTTTATCAACAATTATGAACTTTTGACTTATTTTTTTATTATTAATGAATATGAAAAGTCACATCCATGTATTTGTGTGTATATAATGATTCAGAGACACATATCTAAATGCAAAAGCCAAAGAATAGAGGGAAAGGGTACTTAACCCATAGCCAAGTAATGGCAAAATGGAACTTTATGGGATTAATTATATTGATAGATTTCTTGTTTTGTATTATTGTGCTATTAGTGTTTATTTTTGTATTATTATATGTATTTGGTGGAGGGAAATTTATAATATGTTACAGGAAAAAGGATCAATTTTGTGATATATTATTATGATTTTGTTCGTCTAAAATAAATCAATTTGTTTTTAAAATTACCTGGTTAGTGATTAATCTTTTCATTAAATTATTTATTAAAAATGATCAGTGAATATTAATAAAATTAATAACATTCTTTGTCTATTTCTAATGAAGTCTAAATACTACTTTCCCTGAGAGTTATTATTTTACATAAATATTGCTGAGTTAGTATAGGGAATTGCTATACTGGTAGTGTATTCATACTTCTTTATATCTGTCCTTTCGTTGCATAATTCTTTATTCAATTTATAAGAATTGGTGCTTTAGGGTGATTATCAATATCAGGACTTATAAATTGCCTTGAGGAAGTTGAAACATTAACTTAGGTTCCATATAATATTAGGTACATGTAAGTTGGCTGGGAAATATAACTAAAATACCATTAGTTTAGTGATACAATATAAAAAATTGAGAATTGAACTGTGAAATAACATATTCTTATATAAATAGATTAGTCTTGCCATTTAGCATACGAGGTTTACATAATTTACCCAATCTCTGATAATAAATAACCCACAAGGAAGCAGGGTCCAACACTGCAAAAAATGGCTCTCAATGTGGTTGGGCTTGAATAACTTTGAAAATGCAACACAGTGAGAAATGATGCACAACACGTTTGACAGAAATAATTTTGAAAGATGCAGCAAAATAATTTTTGACTTCATAATAGAGTATTTTATTTTGATAACATATTGTTTGTGTGGTTGATATATATCAAGATTTGAAAGATTGATGATGAAATTATAAGCTAGGTAAATAAATAAAATAAAAATAACTATTCAAGTAAATAGAGGGCAAGTCAAAAACAGTACAGTCATGGTGAATGGTAGTTTAATTAATTGCTTGGTTATGATATATCTGGTATAATAGATATATAGATGAATAATGAGGAGAAAGAGGAAGTAATGGGGAAGAATGATGGTCAGGAGAGGGAAGGTGAAGGGAAGAATGATGAGACCATAATTAAGATATGGCAAATAATAATAAAAAAAAATTTTTTTAAACAGTGTTAGGTATATATAAATACATTTTGTTTCTTTGTTGTATTTTTATTATATTTCTTTAGTTATGTTGAAGAAAATAGAAACATAAAAAAAGGGAGAAAGTTATATAATGAGTTATTAATATTAATTCTTATTAAGCGCAATGTCAGCACGTAATACTTATATAAAGCTAAAGCTTTAGTACATGTACCTTGAGTGCTTAATTTTAGCAAGAGACCTCTACAAATCATAACACAAGATTTGATTTTATAAAGTTAAGAGGGACCCTCTTATCTCTAACCTATTTTTCTTAATTATATAGGCAAATCTAAAGCATTTTGATTTGGGAGCATGAAGCTAATAAATTCTTCACTGATTAAGTCCACTATTTCTATTAAACATTAACATTCATGAAATCTTTTGATTTACAATGAGTCAATATTCAGATATTAAATTTAGAAATATTTTGAATCAATTTAAAGTTATAAATATTAATTCTTATTAAGCGCAATGTACTAAAGCTTTAGCTTTATATAAGTATTACGTGCTGACATTGCGCTTAATAAGAATTAATATTTATAACTTTAAATTGATTCAGAATATTTCTAAATTTAATATCTGAATATTGACTCATAAATCGAAAGATTTTGCAAATGTTAATGTTTAATAGAAATAGTGGACTTAATCAGTGAAGAATTTATTAGCTTCATGCTCCCAAATCAAAATGCTTTAGAAAATGCCTATATAATTAAGAAAAATAGGTTAGAGATAAGAGGGTCCCTCTTATCTTTATAAAGTCGAAACTCATGTTATGATTTGTAGAGGTCTCTCTTGCTAAAATTAAGCACTCAAGGCGCATGTACTAAAGTTTTAGCTTTATAATGAGTTATTGAAAATAGCAATTATTTGCTGATAATTCAGTTAAGGATCATGATGTTGATAAGTATAAGGGTTTAGGAATTGTTCTTTTTACTGTTGAGATGATGAACATTTGGTGTATTGTAGAGATGCTCATGAGGTGTGGGAATTTTGGAGTTGAGCAATATAATTAAATTATTTATCTTTTTCTTTCACTTTTTTCAGTGTCAATGTCATTACTCCATTAATCCTAGATGAGTAAGGCTCATCGAGATATCTCTTACCCATTATGTCCAATAAATATGTCTTAGTGGAGAGTATATGATAGCATACTCTATCATATACTTTGACAATGCTTAAATCCCTGTAAATTCTTGAGATGATTCAAGAGCAAGCATATGCATTATGGGGGGATGTAGAAACATACATGCTTAATGGATAGAGGTGGGGTGAAAGGAAAGCTTTGTTGTTTATTTTTTTTAACATCAGTGTTCTCTTGTTACTGAATTATAATCTTTATTTTAGAAAATTTTTGTATGCTATTCAGATTGATTGCATTGGCATATTAAAAGGATTGATTGATAGTAGATGTTGAATGGATTAACATGGAAAAATATAAGAATGTTTAAGAGAAATGAGTCATAAAATGCACCTCCCTCCCATTTTAATGACTTCCTAACAGGGGAGTATTGTTATGGGCACTAAAATTTGAACCCAAGATGGATGAACCTTAATAAAAAAGAGAGGAGAAAGGGTTTAAAATAAATATAACTGTACCTGTGGATCAAAAGAGGTATATATGCATTATATAAATATTTTTTTATGGAAATGTAAAACAAAATGATAATTCAAAGTTAAAATTTGAATTTTTTTTAAAAAAAGAAAGCAAAAGAAGAAAACATGATGCATTTTTTACCTTTTAATTTATTATTTTTAGAAAAGTTATTAGGTCATATATTATGTATAGCAATTTATTAATTAGTATTGGTAATTACATAAAAAAATTTTTTTGTTAAGTAGTATGTGGAATGTTAATAAATAATAAAAAGTCTTTTTTTGAAAGAAAAAAGCATACAAATATTCAAGAATGGATTAATTATATATATATTTATTTTAACTAATCAAAATTAATTAATGTTGTACTGATTCCAGGTACAAGATTTGCCTTTTGTTTTAATTGAATCAGCCTATCAACTTATTAGAAAAAAATTATAGAAAGTGGTAATTAATCATGAATTTTTCATATTATCATTTTATGGTAACAAATGCCTTAATGGTATTGTGTACTTACAACTTAGTACTTCACTGTCAGGTATCATTATAATAGCTTCACACTTTGTGCTTTGGTGCAGTTGATAGAGCATCTGAGTTGGGATTCAGAGGTCCCACGATCGATTCTGGCATTTACAGTTCTGGCACCCTAAGTTCTTATAAAACCATACACATTTGTTTTATAATAGCTCTACTCAGTTAGCTAACCAAATATATTTTAATTTATAGTGTGTCAAAAGATAAGATGACTAGTTTTATATCCTAACTACCTACAGCATCATCTTTTATTAATATATATATATATATATTGCATAGTGACATATTTTAACTATTCACCACAAAAAGTTTTAGATGCGAGCATGTTTGAATCATGAGTTACGCCATGAAATGTGGCAATGTGTTTTGGATTTTGCAGATCATTTTCAATGCACTTTTTGCAATTACAAAATCTTGCAAAATGCTCTTGTCATCACGGCTTCACTGTCAACCACAATTTAAATTATTTCAAATATTTTGTTAGCGGTTTTTCCCAATTTAAGACAAAATATAATGTTAGCATGTTGTTCAGTTGTGAATTAAGATATAAAGTCCACTCATGATTCAGAGACATTCACACCCTAAATATATTTTGTGAATAGTTAAACCATGTTTCTATGTAATAGATGTGTTAATTCTCAGGTTATTGAAAGAGAGAATCAATCACTAGACACTTTTTTTTACTGGTACACACTATGTATGTATTTATTTTTGTCTTTCTTAAAGATTTTCTTTATGATGTCTTACCATGTCTGTCAATTATTCTTAGCAATGGGTAATTCCTTAGAGGAAATCTGAATGAGTTTAATAAGCAGTATTAACTCTGTTATAAGTTCATCCTAGTATAAATAAATTTTATACTACATATGACAAATAGAAGCATAAGGGTTAATCACTTGTTGAAGAAAATGATTGAAAATCAAATTTAAATCTTATTTTATATCTTTTTCTTCAAGTCTGATTAATCCTGTTGGCCATTTAACTGGCATGAAATTTTTACTGACATTTTGATGGATAATGTCATAGACAGCTGATATATAATCAAAAAAGAGAAAGAAGAGAAAAAAGAAAATTTTGACCACTGTTTGAATATCATATATAAATTTATTTGCAATGAGCAATACAGACACCTATACTTCTATACATGACTACACACATTTAAGAACTATAATATTAGTTATATATAGTGTGTTCCTGTGAAAAGATGACAGGAGACTAATTCCATCTCCATGCTGCCTGCAGCACCATCTGTTAGTGAATGCATGTGTTATTTAAGCATAGTTTAGATATTCATAAACTTTGTTAGTTATTATCATGTCTTAATTATGAGTTATGACATGCAATGTTATAGTGTGTTTCATATCTTACTCCATGAAACAATGTACTGACATCAAATTTGGTTTAAATTGGGGAAAACTACTACAGAAATGAAATGTTTGAAATACTTGAAACTGAGTATGGCAGTAAACCCATAAATTGCATTAGCATCTTCAAAATTTTGCAAGATCATTGAAAATGATCCATGAAAGTATGAAACACACTATCACATTTTATATTATAACTGATGATCCAAATCTGATAATTCCTTTAAATTTTTGTAGTAAATAGCATAGATAAATATTGCTACGTAACATGTTAATTTAAAGATGGGGTACCTAGGAAGTTTAAAGAATCAGTCAATTTTTTTAACTGAAATACACATATAAAATTAGAAAGGTTTTTAATTATTAAAAGTTTATATTGTAATTTTTTTTTTTTTAATTTTATGAAAGTGGTTTTTTTTTTTGGGGGATAGAAGTATGTGCAGTTAATAAATCATGCCTATAATCATTTAATATGCCAATATGAATTTGCATTGGTTTGCTGATAAGAACTTAGCTGAGATGATGACTACATACGTCGCTAAGATGACTATTATATATTAATGGTGTGAGCGAATAAATAAGCTCAAGATAATGCAGATTCAACCTGGTAACCAAGATTCAAATTTCAGTTCTAATTCTGAATAGTTAAGTAATATGAAGAAAAAGAACTGGTTACTTTTAAATTCACATAAATTTGCAGTGCGAGTGAATTATTCAAGAGCTTCAGCATCAAATGCATGGTACTCTGAGACTGGATGGTTTGCTGCAATTAATATAAGAACAGATAAGTTCAGGACCTCAGATAGGTTTTATAAACATGGTCTGGATCCTTGTGTTCCAGTTCTAATAAAGACAGCCATACCTGAATTAAAAAATGGGGGGGGGGCAGTCATTGTGAACCCATTTAAAAAGGTGCAGCAAAAACGTAAATGTACAAATGTGTGCTTTGTAAAGACACTCGCAACACACAAGCAAAATACCAATACGTATACATACAATTAATTAATTGCATCTAAAACATATAGCTTCTATCTGGTAAACCAACACAACCCAGTTCTTAAATTAGCATTATAATTATGCTAACTAAAAGGGCTTAAATTAAATTATAACTTAAGTTAAAATACTGAATTTGCATATATATATATATATATAATTGTAATTAAGGAGGGAATGTATATTTGATGGGCAATAATAAACAAATACACTTTAATGTCATCTCTAGCTAGTACATCACTTCTAACTAACAAATCTCAAAAAAGTCATAAGTTATCAGCAAATTCTAACAAAATATAATGCAATTATAAAATAACGATAATAAGAGTGCATAGTAATCGGTTATTATCTATTAATATAGGATTTCAAAACAGCAGTTCAATATGCGAAGTACCATTCTTAAAATATTTAAAATGGAGATTTTAATTATTTCCATTCAAAGTCCATTAACAATTAGTATTCACAGTTTTGAAAGATTGGCATATTATAACATATATAATAAATTTAGATAAAATTGTTAAAACAATACATATAGGCGTGACCACAATTTTAAGAAATTTAACTTATATAACTGATTGCAATCTATTTATAGATTAGAGGAATAAATTATTTTACATTATAAAGATGAATTCAGGCAAGTTTTACTTTATAAATAATTTAATTTGATAGAGTTTTAAGAAATAAGATAGAATGTTTATTGATATTAAATAAGCTAGCTTAATATTAAGATTACAGATTTAAAGATTAATTTATAGAGCTCTGCAGGCTTGAAGAAATATTACTGCTCTTTTTTCAGCAGCTTGGACTTCAGACACATCAGATGGCAGGAATGGCGGCATTTTGGATCTCTGGACAGGTTACATGGTTCAAACTATGATCTTCTTGCAGCACTTCATTAGCTGGACGGTCTCCCAACTCTCTAGTGATGATTATGGGCCATTAGGAATGTAGCATGGGACTACAGATAAGCCAATAGAATATCAGCACTCTCTTATTAAAATAACAATCAGATAATGAATGTGTCTTAATAACAGATTGCTGATATTTTATTGGTTTATTTTCAGCATTGATTATAATGATATGATTTACATGTGATAACCAATTTACTATGAATACTTGTGGTTTAATATATATATATATCATTTAACCTTTTCTCAGATAAATCATGAAACATATTTCCAATCTTCACAATATATTAAAATAAAGGCATAGTTCAGCTACTAGTCTACATCAATTGTATTTGAACCTAGATGTTAATGAGACATTTGTTTCATTGTACTATACAGAATGTGTACATTTATATATACACACACATTTTGAAAATAACAGACAGGGAACGTTTTGAATTATAATCTCTTTACTTAAAGCTAATGGTTAAGTTACAATTTAAATGTATAGTATTTCATTGAATTATAATTAAACTGTTCTTATATTTTGAGTAGAATGATATTGTATCATTTTTAAGCATTTATTTTTTCAGATGTCTTGAAGAACAATGATTTGTAAATTTACTGCACACAATTTCTCTTAGTAATAACATATTTTAAGCTATATTTGACTATATTAAGAAAAAAGTTTTTGAAATATCAAATGTTTAAAATGTCACTTGATAATAATGTTGCATTATTGATGTGGCAGATTTTTTCTATATCAATGAAATCAGTACCCCCTGCTTCAGTAACTCATGATTTGAAACAAGATCGAATAAAAAATGATAAAATTTATGTTTCACATGTACATCTATTTATGTAACTTTCTTCATGAATATGTCTAAGTCAGTTATTTTCTGGTCTTGCACTTTCTGTCAATCATTTAATTGCTTACTCCTTTTTTTGCTTGAATTATTGCTTCATTGTTATTGTTTTAATCTTCTTAAATTGAAAGATGAAATCCTACATTGATGCTATAGTCAGGCTCAACATGAATTTATAGCAATCATTTTATAGCAAAATCTTGATTGATTTTCATTCTAACTAAAATACTTAGATTCAGTACTCTATCAGGAAAAGTCAATCAAAGGTTATAGAGTACATTTTTTTTAAAACCTGAAGATGGTTATGTATATTTGTGCGATCTCAGTTTTTGTTAAAATAATGAAAGCAAAACATTAGTGTATACATATTTATATGTTTATTTTTAAAAATTAAATAATATATTTAGTTCTTGAAGTATGTATTGAAGTATGTAATGTTTATATTTAAATATTATTTGGACATCATTATCATCATCATTTATCAATCCACTGCAGAATGAAGGTCTCTCCAAATTTAATCCATCTTCTCTGATCTCTAGCCTGTCTTCTCCATGTCACTCCTGCACACTTTCTTATTTGATCCATCCATCTCACATGTGGCATCTTTTTGGGTCTTTTGCAATCTCTTGGAACCTAGTTTAAGATTTCAATATGTCTATCTATTATCATCTCTCCTAAAAGTATGTCCAGCCCAACTCCACTTCAATCTTTTTAATTTTTTAATTCATGTCAGAACACCTGTCTGTTCTCTTACCCATATATTGTGTTTCAATCTCTTCTTGTTACTCCTAATGGGCATTTGTCCATACTTTTTTGAATGGTTTGAAGTCTCTGTATTGTTCTTCTGTTAAGTGTCTATGTCACTGATCCATAAGTAAGAACTGATAAAACATTAAAAAACCTTCCTTTTCAAATGCATAGGCATGTTTTCTTTTAATATTAAGTTATTCTACCAAAAGCACTCCAACTAAATTTAATTCTATGATTAAATTTCATCTATTATGTTTCCATCAATAGTAATAATCTAACCAAGATTTTTGCAGTTGTTAACTTTTTCTAGCTTGTCATAATCAATCTTTATTTTCATCTTTTGAGAAAGTCCATTGAACATTACTTTAGTGTTTTTAACATTTACCTTTACTTCTACTTTCTTACTTTCATCTGATAACTCTTGCAACATTTCCTGAAGCACTGCAGTATTATTTGCAAAAACAACTACATATTAGATTTTAATAGAAAATTAGTCAAATGAAAATTTACTAATGCAAAACAGAAAATCCATTATGGCAAATAAGAAATATTTACTAGCAAGAATTTTGCATTTATTTTTATTTGTAAACATTTTTACATTATATTCTTTACTGAAATATGCATTATTAATACAAATTTGCTTAAGAATAACAATTTCTTTGTTAAAAACATTTTTTAACGTAATAGCTAAAATGAAATTCCTTGTTCTCATTTATTGCTGTTTATTATTTTTTCTTTGCAAAATTAATATATTCTTTTTTAGATTAGTTTTATTTTTTGAACTTATGATCTGGATTAATATTATTAAAAATGTTTATATTAAGCAATATAATATTTTTTCATTAAAAAACATGTATGATTACTAAATTGGACACACGTATCACATAATAATGTGTATATTTAAAGTTAAATTGAATATGCAAGTGCATAAACCACAACAGGATCAAATAGCATATACATTAAATCATTGTTGATTTCATATCCCTAGCTTATCTGCTTTAAATTAGTAACTAATAGATGCCATATGATTTGCTGTCCTATCCAATCTCCCCAGATTAGTTTCCAACTAATAGGTTTTATCAATCAGGAGCTTCATATCTTGAAGTAGTGCACCTGAATCTCACTTATCTATCGTTTTAACTATCAATCTGTCAGTCCAAAATTGAAAAACATATAAATGTTATCCATTTAAGCAAATTCATCATATTGATCTGAAACCATTTCAGTATCTATATAATTTGGTGTCCTTCGTTTTTAATAACTGTAGGCTTTTTAAGCCTGTGGCCAAAATTGGTATGAAGTTAACAAAATTTTAGACATCTCTATTACACGACCAGCTTATTCATTGCTGTTTTAGCAACATTTTTTATCACATCTATATGATCTATTGTAAGCTTTAGTAACTGTTAGATGTCAGATTATAATTAATAAGCTTACCCAGAGCTATTCTGGCCACAGATAAAAGAGCCTATAGATGTTAAAAAGTTAGAATACCATAACATGTAGATATTGAACTGGTTTTAGATTTATATAACTATACAAGAAGTTGGCCTAGGTTGTAAATATTTGTTTTCCAATTTTGAGCTGATAGCTCATTAGTGGAAAAGATAAGTAAGTGATGGTTTCTAGAAGGAAGGTGCATTAAATCCTAAAGATCCAAGTATCCTGTTTCAATACCCAAAGCTCTTCACTGTTGAAAGCCACAAGCTTGAAACTAGTTTGAGAATATTGATGGAATAGTGCTGGATAGAGATTTATCAAGGACTATTATTTAGAATCTATAAGTTACTAAAGCTTTCAGTAAGTAGCACAGAGCTCTGATAAAATATTCTAATGAAACAGGAAGTAAGCTGAAGTCATGTAATAAAGTCATGTGATATTTTATTGGTTTAAAGTATTGATTATAATGTATAGTTGGGCATATTTATTTTGAGCTTACAAAGCAGATATTTTCATTTTTACTTTGAAATAAAAAAATAATTGTCTTTGTCAAGGGTGTTCAGTTTTGAAAATGTCTTTATGTTACTTTCTTCATGTGTGGAACAATATTAGTACTGACTTTAATTTATGCAAGGCTATACAACCTTAAGTAATACAAGGGTCACCTGTAAAATAATAAATTCAATACATATAATTGAAGAGTCCTAGTATGCAATTCAAAAATATCACAAAAAAATAAAATTTTTGATGTTTATAAAAAGTTTTTATTGAAAGAGTAATCAAGATATAACAATTGTTTATATTATTTTAGCAGATAGTTTTATGATAATTTGGCTTCATTTGCTAAAGTATTTATATCAATTTAGATCATAATATTTGTTAATTACAGTATCAAAACTTTTAGGTAAGCCAGAGGTCAGCCAGACAACATTCCGTGGGCTGCATGAATGGATAGCTTTGACTTAATGCAAGTCTTTGGTACAACCCTAGATTGTATCTATTATGTTTATATCTGAAAATCCAGAGTTTCACTTCAGCTAAATCGTAGAAGAAAACTTTTAATATAAATGAGAATATAATCATGTCATTCAATGCAAATATCAAGTTTAGTTCCAGCTTTTCAAACAACATTCAGCTTATGACCAAAATTCTAACTTCATTATGCATGGAAATAGAATAATTCAAGCATATTTTGATACACATGCATATTCTCTAATTTCAATCAAAATGGAAATACTTTGTTTTTGTTGTGCTAGAATAAATTGTAATTTTTTTTATAAAATCATAGTTTTATTAGCCGAGAGGTTATCGCACCCGCCTTGCAAGTAAGTAGTTGGTTGCAGACGGGTGTGGGTTCGCGTCCCGGCCGATGCTATGACATATGGAAAAATATATATATAATTACCTTTTAAAAAATAAAATAAGTAACAACTTAAAGACGTTCTCAAGAAGAGCAACATTGATTGTTTTCACTGCTCAAATGTGGCAGAGGAGAAATATATTGGAAAGTTTTCGGAAAGAAAAATTTTCTGCAGAAGGTAAAAGATAGCTTCGCAAAATATCAAATAAATAGAATAATTGCCGTATTTGTGGTTCACAGACTGCTTTGAATAATCATCGCAAAACTCATTTGTAGTCTATTATATTTTATGATTTTTCTTGGAGTTGAATGCTGTAATCTTGTCAGGGTAGTTGCTGAGATAGATGCGTGATAAGCGAAGAGAAGTGCGATGTTTGCAAACGACTTTTTATTATTTCAAAACTTGTCATTAAAGATGTAAATGTTTTTGTTTCGAATGTTGCAGAGACAATATTAAAAAAAATAAAAGTAAAAATAAATAATATGTTTTTGTTGAAAGCTACTTTACCAAAAAAACTATCGTTAATACATGTAAATAAATAAATTGAATCAATTGTACCTGAGGAATTCCGGCCTCTACAAAAAATATCTAGTTTCATTTCTAACACTTTTACTAATTTTAAAGTCATAGTTTCATATTGTTTTACTTTGTGCATGCGTGACGCAAATATATTTATAGCAAATAGGAGCGACAGCTAAAGAAAAGACCGATTAATATGGCAAGTTTACTGAAAATAAAAACCTGACAAGAAATATAATTTTCTAACTATATGTGTCTACTAATATGAGCGATCTTCAAAATATTTCCAGGCAAATAACTGTATTTTTTAACAGAAAAACATTAAAAGGGAGCAATATTTCATTGTACTAACAAGTATTGAGTCATTAAAGTTTGATTTTTTTTTCCTGCTTTTACTAAGATAGCAAACAATATAAGTAAATACCTGTTTACCAACCTATAGTTAGATATTTAGCTTGATTAGTTTTGGACTGTCTGTCTAAAAGAAAATTCTCAATTTATTGAACATTTTCAAGCAACATCTAGTTTCAAGCATTATATATATATATATGTGTGTGTATAATAAATAAATAAACTATAGTTTAGTTTAACATTTTATAACATTAAATATTAAATTAATCCTCAGAAGCATGCTTTGGATTCTCAACTATATATAATACTAAAATAAATAAGCTCTCTTCCACAATACTTATTTGATTTTCAGATTTGGTGTGATGAAGTCAATAGCCACTGTATATAAATAACATGCATAATCACACAACATCAAAGTCTAACTACTGTGCAGACAAAATGAATCTATTATTGGCTGTTGCTTAAATCATTGTAAGGCAAGAACATTTTGACAATGATAAACATTACATAATTGAAATTGACCCAAATTCATTTCACCAAAACAGATCTTACTAATAACTCATTTTAAAAACATCATTAAAAATTGACCTCATTTTCAATATATAATATTAGAAATTTACAATGTGAAGTATGAGTGATGAAGAGGCATATATAAATAGCATATAAGGTCTTGAAGCATCAGTGTCTAACTCTATTATCTAGATTACTGTAAATTAAGAGCTTTTTTTAAATCAATAATATTCTGTAAAAGTGGTTACTTGAACTCGATGCTATCACTATGTCAAATTGTAAATAAATCTTGAATATTACTTATCATTAGTACACCATAAAAATGATCTGGGCAATTATAAAATATGCTTTTCCTGAAGCACAATATAATTCTTTACCATAAATGAATGATAAAAGAATCTTCTAATGTAATATCATTCTACATATAGGTTTTTATGATAACTCTGAATGTAATTGATGAGTTTTAGCTTGTCTTAGGGAAACACAGTTCTGTAAACACTTGTATAGTTTTCCTGTGATATAATAGTATTTTCTTAGAGCAATTATCTTCACTCTACTCTAGAGCCATAATTAATAGATACCAAATGGTGTAGTATTGTAAAATGTCCATCATCAGACCAATCACTTCCTGTTTTTGTCTTCATCAATGAAGCTCATGAGTAAGTATGAGGTAATGTGATATTGTTATTGATAACGGACATCTTCAATAGCTTTTCTTCCTCTTTCCTTCTTTATTATATGTTATTATGGTTATTATATGTTAGATAATAGATATATTGTTAAGGTTTATTTAATCCTTGGGATTATAAAGAGCAGTTTACTTCAGCACATTTGCTATAAATATTTTAGGGATAGTCAGTGATGAACTAATGATGTGTCTATGATGCAGTATGAAACTGCATCTTTAATTATGCTCATATATATATATTGATAATGTAGGAAAAGCATAACAACATTAAATAAATAATGTAGTTACTCCATTCTTCAAAAATGAGTCCATATCATCAACAAAATCTAGGCTACATTAGATGAATACCATACTAATATAATTTGTCACAATTTTTTTCATAGTATTTTAGTCTTTATATTGACTCTGTCTATGTTTCACTGGTTAATCCAACCAATACATCATGCTCGATTTTTTATATCTGGCCAAGTCAAGAATCATTCCTGGATCAAAAAGTTCATTGTCTTGGATTCCAACCTGACAATTTTTCATATAAAAATAATTGGAATTTTACAATAAATGAATAATAATAATAAACAATAATTTATTTACAAATTAGTTAATATTTTAGATTACTCTTTATGATATGTGTCATGAGTGTTTATAATAATCAAACACTTTTTGATTATAGAGGGACCTCTCAAACTCGACAAAAGATAGTGACTTTATAAAGATAAGATGGCCATTCTTATCTTTATAAAGTTACTAACTTGTGTTGAAGTTTGAGAGGTCCGTCTACAGTCAAAAAACAATATTGTTTGATTATTATAAACATTTAAGGTATATATGATAAAGGTTAAAGCTTTCTCTAAAGTATTTACATACCCCCTATGTGCTTAATAAATAATTACAACTTTAAATTTTTAATAACATAATTTTCAATATATACAATTTTTTATTTGTATTTTTGAGAAAACATAATAAATTCTTTAGCTAATATTTATAAAGTATAAAATAAGGCATTGCATTTAATATAAACCATTATTAATGTAGTTTAAATTTTTTTTTATTTAAACTGTATTCCTTTTTAAATAACGAATTCCTTATTTTAACTATCCTTTTTTAAAACTCACCTTAAATAACTACTTCTTTATTTTAACTATTCTTTTTTAAATTTTAATAATAAGTAATGTTATTTGTTGAGTAGTTTTATTTCTAAACATTTTAACCGATGTTTTATAAGCAATGTCCAAGGTTTATCCTTGGTCAAACTTTAAAATATTAATTATATAAACCACAACATATAATATTACGATCTGATCGTAATGATCAAGCACCGATTGCCATTAAGAAATATCCCATGGCTTAAATTAATCAAGGATATGACTTCTCATGTTACTGACTCCCAAAAATTTAATCCATTTATGTTAACACATTTAAATTTACACTCACCCCATATATTCAAAATAAAGTTAATTCTACAAGTATGCCTCCAGGGTAAATCTGGGTAAACATATTACATAACTACATGCACATCTTCATTAAGTTAATAAATAGTTTAAAGTGGTACTTAGTTTTTAGATCCTTCTCCCATAAAACAGTATTTGTAAAATTAATTATAATTCATAGTGTAACGGTCAAATATTTACGTTCGCGAAACAAAATCTAGAACTTTGATAGATCATCCTAAGGCCGACCAGGTTTACAGTGGTGGAAGCCACGACTCTGGCCCAACCTTAGTTCCTCTACCATTGCTCATAGACTTACTACCTTGTAGATGACACAGTTGCAACAGTATTTCCCTTCTTTACGTGCCGGCAGTAGCACATCAGTAGAACAAAAGACTGGGAACAATTGGCATTCGTTTTAGTGTAACTATATAGATATCATGTGGCTTATATATGACTATTAACCATTGACAAGATTTTAATAAATAATGATAAAATGATTATTAAATACTAAATAATTATGAGTCGGTGAGCAAGACTAAGACATGAAGCAAGAGTAAATTTAAAATTAATTTAATGAATTTAAAATATAAAAACAATAATTAAAAACAATATTTCGATGGCTAGGTGTCTGATCTCATACGCAGGTGATTAAGGGATGTTTACAGTATAATGGGATTCACATGCAAGTGATGGGTTTTAGAAGTAATTTTGCATAGCTGAGTTTACATGACTTGGTTTACATTTATAGATAAATCACTCGCAGGTGATTATAAATTTCTAGTTACAATTATTAGAGTTTTAAGGTTTTATGCATTTCCGGTATATATATATAGCGTTAAGTCACTCGCAGGTGACTGTAGTTTTAGTTTACACAATTTATTTCGCTATATATATATGATTCTATCACTCGCAGGTGATGAAATTATAATACAGTTACATTTTCATGAGCTTAATATTATTTTATAACGAAATGACTTTGCTCATGGTTACCTGTGCCTAGTTTATGCTATAATAGGATTTAGATTTGCTTTAATAGATAGTGGAAGTGACTATAAATTTTAATAAAGAACATATTTTATCTAGCATGAATAATTAATATATTCTCTACATAGTTAATATACATTTTAAACTGGATTCCAATTCAGATTAAAACTGAAATAATAATTATAATGGCGGGATGAACTGATTACTGGGAGCTAGACTTCAGATACTAATGCATATAGAAATATACAATTCTGAAGCTTTTTGTGCCACCAAGTACCAGTTCCCTTCAACCGAACTCATTGCTGTGAAATAAGAGGCCTTTTTAGTCCGGAGGATCGAGTAATTTATATTATGTGGGAGTCTTACGCTCTGGGTGAGTCTCATGCTCCATTATAAAAGATGCAGAATGGGTTGGCGCGTACCAGTCACCATCTGAAGAAGGAAATTGCCCGAACTAAATGTACTGGAGTAGCCCTAACACATATGCCCAGTAAAGAAGTACAGCAACAAGTGAGTTACGCCGTAGCATTTCTTAAGGACACATATGCACCGCTGACCACATTATCATATCATAAAATTAAGACGCTAATTAAGAGTTTCCTTCATGAAACTAGCCCTGTATCAGTTCATATTGTAGTATTTATAATAATACTATTTAGGAAAGTTTACGAATCCAATTTACAAAGCTACCTATATTTATTTAAGGAGGATTACAGCATATGGGGAAATTAAAATACAGAATTATAAATTTATGCTGCATTTCATCACTTCAACTGAATATTGGTAAAATATTATATTTAAAAAGCAAATCTATTTTAGAATAATGGTACACTTGTAATTATATCTAATTCAAGATATTTTATCCATTTCAAAACAGAGCTTTTTAGTTTGTGCATTATTACACATATTACATATATACGCGAAATGACATATATATGTGAGAGAATCTTTATTTAATTCTCGCTAATGATTTAATTACGAATAAAGCTCGGTCTTGAAAACATATAGCATAAACAATATAACATAACTAAAATAATAAGATTTGGCATAGATTTAATTAAGAAATGCAATATTTAAAGTACGATAAAATTTCATGCAAGTGAAATTTGAAATTTGGTTTTGTTTAAAATTAAACTTATGCGACATTCGCTGAAATATGATTAACTCAGTTTCGATAATTCTAAGTTTATAAGATTAATGACGGCAAAGATTATCATTAACTTAAGATACATAAATTAACTATACCAACTTTAATAATTATTTTAAAACAGATCATTAAATATTATACGTAACTAAATTTATATAAAACATTTAACTTCTAGATTTTAGCAACTTAAAATTGAATAGTATTTAATTACTTAGAATAAGACTAATATGTAACCAAATCAATCATTAATATCTACAAGTAAACCAATACATAATATCATAAAATCAAGTTAATAAATGAAATGTGTTCGCAATGGAAATAACTCAGATTTTGGAATAATAAATTATATATCAATCTGTTAATGAATTATTTAACGAATCATAAAATAAATAGGTTTATAAATCAGGCAGGATTTTAGGGTTTAAAATAAAGTTATTAAATCATTTCTAATTTTAGGCAAGATTTTAAAATCGAAATAAAACAAAATAAAATTTACATTTACATGAGTTTAGTTTACATTATTATTATGGCCATTAGATTAAGATTTAAGCTAGCATTTTAAAGTTGAGTTTAGTGGAAGGCTTTAGAATTGAAGGAGTATTTACCACTGCTTCTCTTTTTCGAACTGGAAAGTTGTTTCTTCATCGTGGAACCTCTTTAAGTTGTTACGGTGGTTGGTTCATGTCTCTCTGTCTCAATTAGATTTTCATCGGCGGCGGGATGCAAGATTTTCAGCCTATTACCCTGACACGCTAATTGTTAACTTTCTTCAATATTTTATTAAAATTACAAATTGAATGTGAGCGTCTGAATCCCTTAAAGATGGCTGCTATCGCTTATATAGCAATACACCCCCCTCTCCTTCATTATCTTATTTTCTTAGGTCCGTTTTCTTAGCTTACTTGCTTATTACCAGGAACCGCGGAAGCCTGCTGTGTTAACTTTTAATTAGGTCAAAAAAAAAAAAACCATTGACACGCAGTAATTTGTGCAATTTTCTAATTTTAATACTAAATATAATTTTAATTACCCTTATACTGGAAAAGATTAATTCTTCTGGCGCCATTTTGGCTAAAAAAACAAATCTAAGATAGGTGAAAAACATTTTGTTATATATATAACTCAACCATTTTAATTTACTGATATATGAAGAATTATGAAATTTCAAATATAAATAATTTAATAAATATTTTGAAATAAAGAAATTTTAATGTTTTAAATCCTGTTAACATTAGTTTCTAGCATATACATAGTCTAAAGTTACACATACAACTCGTTTTTCATTTAATAATTATTAACATTATATATGTGCATATTTTAGAGATTTCTGTCTATATAAATGAAAATTTCTTTACATATATAAATATATACACACACTTCCTTGATTATACTTATTTAAGTCTAAATTTAGGCAGATTTTTATAGTATTATTTATAAGGTATACGAGGATTTGGTGGTGTTTATATATATAAGAATACTACTATAGAATATAGTAGGTGAAGCAGTTAGATTGTACAAGCTGAGTGTTTCAATAGAGATGATTAGTTTTTAGATCCTCACCTCCATAAACATGATTTTTTAATTTTTTAATTACTTCCATTCTTAAATCATCACCATCATTGCCAACCTTTATCAATTCACTGGAGGATGAAGGTCTCTTCAAGTTCAATCCATCTTCTCAAATCTCTAACTTCTCTTCTCCACATCACCCCTATGTGAATATTGAAAATAGACTAATTAAAACAATAGTTAATAAATAGCTATCTATATAGTATAGTTTCATCTCTTCTTGTTACTCCTAACATGTATCTTCACATACTTCTTGAATTTTCTGAACAAAAGATCATGCATAAACTTCATACCACTCGAAGTATGGAGAGATGTGTGTTAGGAGTAACAAGAAAAGATCAAATAATGAAATACATGGTTGAGAAAACAAACAGGTATTACTGACACCATAGAAACAATAAAGAGACTGAAGTGGAATTGGGCTAGAAATATTGCTAGAAGAGGTGATAATAGATGGGCAGTTGAAATCTTAAACTGGATTTCAAGAGATTATAAAGCCCTAGAAAGAGACCATATGTGAGATGGAGGGATGTAATAAGAATATGGACTGGTGTCATGTGTAGAAGAGATTAGAGATTGGAGAAGATGGATTGAGCTTGCAGTGACCTTTCTCCTGTTGTGGATTGATAATAATTGAAAGTGATGATGATAAATATCGCACAGAAATGTATGTCAATATTGATCATGCAAGACATTACCTGCTTATTTGTAATAATAAAAAAATTATATGTTTAATTTGAAATTAAAATAATTACAATGCTATTTTCTTCCACTTCATGGGAATTTCTTTTTGTATACACTGCTTACATCAGCATGTACTCACAGACATTGTATACCATATTAAATGATTATTATGTTCTCTTTTTATTTTGTAAATTTTAGAATTATATTATAATATATATATATTATCATAACATTTATTTAAAATAACACCTTTTAGATATTTCTGAATATTAATTGTTTATATTTAATAAGAAATAACTTTACTTTAAATATTTTTTGCACTTTTTTTAAACCTATTTTTTTAAAAAAGACATTTAATCGGGAGTAGCAAATGAACATCACATGATCACCAAATGATTTGTCATCTAAAATATTTTAAATAAAGATTAAATATTGAAATAAATTAACAACAAAGTAAATCAAAGGGTTTTCTAGGTTAAATGTATAAATAGAATATATTTTAACGGGCTTTAACTTTTACCACGTCTTATTCGACGTTGGTGAACTTAACTAAATGATATAGATTTCAAGAAGTGGGCCAAAGAGCTTAACCGACGACTGGATGGAATTTCTATGGCTGTTTAGTCACCATAACACCTGTAGGTAATAGTTAAATATTACCCATCAATGCGAATTCTTAGGCAAGTATTGTTTACTTGACACAAATTTTAAATATTGCGTAATTAGAATTTAAGACTAATGAATAAAATTTACGGTAGCCCTGGTGCCTTGAATAAAATCTTAAAATCTAAATACCAAAAAAAAATGTCTATGGGAGAATATATTTATGAGCATCACTTTATCAATGACCTCAAGCGCCAAACTCATTATTACAATGAGAATTATATTTCCCGATTAATGAAGTGCCCAACCCAAGCTAACTCACTCCCAGGGTGGGGAGGAACAATAATATATATATATAGGTTTGTACTTAACTGAAAATATACTATTATATATCCACTTACCTCGGACATATTTGAATTATTGGAATTTATTTAGCGAATGAAGTGATAAAAAAATATGTAAACCATAATTATTAAATAATTCTCACTCAAAGATAAATTTGTATTAAACTTTATTATTACTTTCTCATTGCTATCTATGGAAATAAACTCTTATCCCTCCCCTCTAAAACATATAGTCAGTTCCCCCAAATTATGAATGAAACGATATAACAGTAAATTTAAAATAAACACATATTAGTTTTTATATATAAGAAAAAAAAATGTCTACTATACAATTGTGTGCAATAATATTATGTTATAAAATGATTTAAGAAAGTTATTATTTTCGATGGTAGCTATAAACAATTTTCAGAGATATAAAACAGAGTTCACTTTACCTGACGAAAACCCCGGGGTCTGGGATCCGAATGTAATGAGGCATATCAAATGGATTTCTGCTATCCGGTAGTATTTGGAGTAGTTTTATGAAAGTGCGAAGATATAATTTTTTCCTGATGAGTCCGATGTTTAAATTGCCATGAGTAATGTTGGAGTCGTAGTTGAAGTCTTGTTTAATGTAACTTTCAAATTAACTGAATTTATATTTTTATACGTACGATTCATTTCTATTTCTTTTCTGTTCCACTATCTGGAATATTCACTAGGTTCCGAGGTTCTTTGGCGGCAGGCGGCTTCTGGTCAGTTTGCATCGGCTATGGGTGAATAAACCCTTTACGTTAGGTTTTTACCCCGTCATGTTAGATATATCTTCTATAGCTTTTTAAGTCTATCTCTCTCAACGGTCAAGATCTAACTGAAATCACTCTCCTCTTTATTTCCCCAATTCCCCTCAATAATTCTCATACAAAGGAAATTTTCTTTTTCTTATCGGATCTTCAATCTAAGTCTTTTTTTTTTGAATAGTTTTGCCTTTCCAAATTACTTTTCTTTCTTTAAATTTTCATTTCCATTGTTTTGGTCAAACATTCTCTGGCTTTTTTTTTGGAATTTTATTTTCGTAGTAATTAGCAATTGTGATTTAAACATAAAACTGCTTGAAGGCACAAACAACATTCCTTCTTCGCTACCCTCGTTAATTTTAAATATAATTAAACTTAAATCAATAAACAATATATAACATATTTGCACACAACTATAATTTTGTTAATTTGTACTATTTTAAATTAAAAGTAAAACATTCTAAATAAATAATGTTTACTAATTAATCCCTTCCCCATTTATTTTTTAAAAAAAAAATACTAACGAAAAAGAGTTTAAAATTTATTTCACGCAAGTATATATATGAATAAATATATATATATTTTAACTCTTTATCACCTGCTTGAATATATGCTGGTATTTGAGGGTAATGTGTATGCGCTTTTCCCTTTCTCGTAACAGGGTTTGACCCCAGCTACAGTTACAATGCCCCTCTGTTGGAAAGACTTCAAAATGGGTTATACTTATTTTGAGGTCTAAAATAATAGATTCATTATAGCACAGGTTTTAAAGCCCTAGCATTGTAGGATCCTTTAATCTCAGACCCAGTGTCCACCCAAAATGCATTATTTCCCTGTCACGGTACAATAGTGAATGGGCCCTCGTATAAATTACAAAACTTGCGATACACAAATTTTCCGATGTCGCTAACGAGTGGTGTTTTTACCATTACTTTATCTCCCATTGGAATCGGTGCCGAGTGCATGATGCTCTTTTATTTCTCTTTTGACTTCTTTTCATGAGGGTGTGGTAAGCTTGAGCTCTGTCAGCTTCTACATCTATTGGGCACTCTTCCAGCCCAGGCAAGGGTGTTTTTATCAATCGAGGAATGTGTCTTCCTAAGTGCAGCCGTATGGGGGCAAACCCGGTCGATTCATTTACAGACCAGTTAATATAGTCGATGACTTGTGTAACTTGCTTGACCCACCCTCGATGATTTGTTGGGAGATATGTCCTGAACAACCGACCCAGTTCCCACATAACCCTCTCACATGGGTTTGATTGGGGATTATGGATGGACGTCAATACATGCTTAATTCCTTGTTGTTGTATCCACCTACGCCATTCCCCAGATATGAAGGGAGTTCCATGATCGGACAATAAAATGTTTGGTTTTCCCACTGTGGGAAAGTGTTTATTCTCTAACATCTTTATGGTGTTCTTAATATTGGCTTGGGATATCAGGTATGTGGCTACAAATTTCGAGAATAAGTCATAGACCACAATGAGATACTTCTTATTAAAAGCTGGCAATGGGCCATAGTAATCCAATGCCATCATTTCCTGAGGTTTGGTTGGAATTATAGACATCATAGGTATTACATAAACATCATAGGTATTACATAACTTCTATTAGCTGGCTTTGCCTTTTGACATATTTCACATTGGTTTATCACAGACATGATCTTAGTGTGCATTCCTGGCCAATAAACCCATTCCCAGAGCAAACACTCTGTTTTGTGTCTGCCATAGTGGCCATAAAGTTGGTGTACATGGGTTATAACCGCATCTCTAATCTGACATGGCAAGACAGGTTTTCACTCCTCTTGATCCTCTTGAATTTTATATTGCAGTATCGATTGTCTCATTCAATAGTGTCCTGCCTTGCTTCCCACCCAACCTAAGTCTGTTGTACCCTTTTCTTCTAACTGTTCAATCAGTGTCTTCAGTTGTCCATCTTCCTGCTGGTGGTGGGATAGTTGGGCCAGGTCCCGTTCCACTGCTTCATTCACTTTCAAGTTTACACTGGCAATATACAAGTTCTCTCCACTTAAATGGCATGGCTGGGATCGAGCAGTGTTCCGACTCAATATATCTGGTATGATGTTCTCTGACCCTTTGTAATATTTTACAGTGTAATCATATTCCTGGAGGTATAGACTCCATCGAATCAGCCAGCTGTTGGTGAGGTAGCTGTGGTTCAAAAACTCCAAGCTTTGATGGTCAGTAATGACAACCACTTTTGATCCCAACAATAGTGTCTGGAACTTCTGGAAGGCCCAGACAATTGCAAGGGCTTCCTTTTCAGTAGTAGTGTAGTGATGCTCTGGTCCTTTAAGCAATCTGCTTATAAAGTACAGTACCTTTGTCTGATCATCTTGTACCTGAGATAGTGTAACTCCCAGACCATACCCACTACTGTCTGTTTGTACAATGAAAGGTTTCTCAAAATCTGGAAATGCCAACATGACTCGTTTTTCAAAACCTCTTTTTATATTCTCGAAGGCTTCTTCTTGTTCCTGAGCCCATTTCCATGGGACATTCTTTCTTGTCAGCTTGACCAAAGGCTCCATTTGTCCTGCAAATCCCTCATAAAATCTGTTATAGAAATTACAGAGGCTCAGGAATGATAAAATTATGTTTCCGTGATGTAGGTTGAGGAAATTCTCTAATAGCCAAGATTTTGTCTGGATGGGGTTTCATTCCCCGGGAACCCACCACATGGCCCAAAAACGTAACTTCATCCTGACATATCATGCTTTTTTTAAAATTAATCTTGATTCCTTTCTCTTGGAATTCTTTAAGAAATATCTCTACATCCCTAAAAGGTTCTTCGATGGTTGCCGATGCCACTAATACATCATCTACATACATAGTGACCAATTTTTTCACTTCCTCGGACAACACTTGATCCAAACATCTGAGTAGCCCTGCACCACTGTTTATTAGGCCAAATGGCATATGGTTAAATTGATATGAATACCCATCGTATCTAAAGGCGGTATATTTGCGGTCTTCAGGATGGAGTTGGATCTGCCAGTAACTGGTCGTCAAATAAAAGGTAGAAAATATTTTCTTCCCCTTAAATCTTCCTAACAGTTCTTGCATAGAAGGGGGAATAGTACAATCTGGGATAGTTATTCGGTTAAGTTGTCTCGCATCCAAACACAGTCTGACTGACCCGTCTTTCTTTTTGGCAACCACTAGCAGATTACAATATGGAGAGGAACATTTTGAGATAATCCCCCATTCCATCATTTGGTTGATTTGTTCCTTCACATCCTCCCAGTATTGATGTGGAACAGGGTATGACATAGACTGAAATGGCTGACCCTGATTTATTTTAATTCTTTGTTCGAATCCTTGGATTACACCCGGTATATCTGAAAAAATATGGCCATACCTTTCCAATATTCTCTGCAGTGCCTGCTCTTCTTGGCGACTGGCCACACCTGCCTGCTTAACTTTATCCTCTATTATTCTATCCATTGGATCTTTCTCTACTTTCATAACCCCAATTGAATGGTATAGGTCCGGCATCAGAAATTTAACTACTTCTCCTTCACAGGCAACTGTTTCCATTTCGTAGTCTAAGACACATTTGTATTTGTGAAGGAAGTCTGATCCCAATATGGCCTTGTGAATCAGATCCTTCATAATAAGGAACACATGGGCAAAAGTTTTCCCATTTATCCATAGGTCTACCCATATCTGCTTAGGTTCTACTTTGGCCCTCTTATTATTTGCCATTGTCACTTGTGTAGCCTTCAGTGGAAGGGTCCGTATTCCAGGTTGTTTCCTAATCAGTTTATGATATAGTGTTTCTGACATCACAGAGATTTGACTCCCCGAATCGATGAGAATTTCTATTTCTATTTGATTAATTTCCATATGAATCTTTGGGCATTCCTGTTTGGCATATTGAGGAACCCTATCATCCTATGAGCACACCAAATTTCCAATATGTTTCCTTTCTCCCACGTGTGTCATTTCTTCTTCCTCTGCCATATACGTTGGATGTTGATCCCTGAATCTTTTATCTTCAATCACACTCATTTGCTCATCTACCTCAATTTGATTTAACATTTTGTCAACTTCTTTGGCTGATCTACTACTTTTAATCCCTATTTGGTATCTTATTTCTAATGGCAAATTTCAACATACCATTTTTACTATCTGATTCTCCGATAGCTTCTCACTCTCTAATGTCTTCAGTGTGGCCACTTGTCGTCTAAAGAATCGTATGTGGTTTTCCTTCCCTTTTTCCGAAAACTTCTCATTAATGATTCACATTTTAATATTTTCCTGCTGTTCCTCACTCCAAAACGTCTTCTTCAGGGCCTTTTCATACTCTTGGTATGTTTGGGGTTGGTGTAACATAGAATCCCACTACGTTTTTGCATATCCTTGAAGGTGGATCTGTGCTAAGATTATTTTGAATTCCTCCAGTATCCCATATCTCCTAAAATATTTTTGTAAGCTATTTATATGCTCCTTTGGGCTCTCTTCCTTCTGTCCTCTAAATGCCATCATTTCCATCCCCTCTATCTCCTGTAATCTTGTTATTGCCATATCTATACTGATTGTCTCTCCTACTTTATCTTTGAGATACATAAAAAAAATTTTTTTTCTCTATATATATAACGTGCCGGGCTCCTCACCCCAGCTCACAAAATACTATGCTGACTGTTAACTGCCTTACTGTTGAACCTCTACCTCTCCTATTTTCTCCCCTGTCTAGTGCTTTATTTTTTTTAAAGTGATATTTGCGAGGCAATATAATTAAACTCACGCAAAAAATGGAACAAATAATGAATTAATTTATCTTTATTAACCTGCCGTTCTCCTACTTTCGTAGCTCCAAGCGTTGGAAAGCCATTTTAATGGGCTTTAACTTTTACCACATCTTATTTGATATTGGTGAACTTAACTAAATGATATAGATTTCAAGAAGTGGACCAAAGAGCCTAACTGACAACTGGATGGAATTTCTATGGCTGTTTAGTCACCATAACACCTGTAGGTAATAGTTAAATATTACCCACCAACGCGAATTCTGATGCGAATTCTTAGGCAAGTATTGTTTACTTGACGCAAATTTTAAATATTGTGTAATTAGAATTTAAGACTAATGAATAAAATTTACGGGAGCCCTGGTGCCTTGAATAAAATCTTAAAATCTAAATACCAAAAAAAAAATGTCTACGGGAGAATATTATATTTATGAGCGTCACTTTATCAATGACCTCAAGCGCCAAACCCACTATTACAATGAGAATTATATTTCCCGATTAATGAAGTGCCCGACCCAAGTTAACTCACTCCCAGGGTGGGGAGGAAAACCTATCGGATGAACGGAGTTAACAATAAATATATATATAGGTTTGTACTTAACTGAAAATATACTATTATATATCCACTTACCTCGGACATATTTGAATTATTGGAATTTATTTAGCGAATGAAGTGATAAAAAAAAATATGTAAACCATAATTATTAAATAATTCTCACGCAAAGATAAATTTGTATTAAACTTTATTATTACTTTCTCATTGCCATCTATGGAAATAAACTCTTATCCCTCCCCTCTAAAACATATAGTCAGTTCCCCCAAATAATAAATGAAACGATATAACAGTAAATTTAAAATAAACACATATTAGTTTTTATATATAAGAAAAAAAAATGTCTACTATACAATTGTGTGCAATAATATTATGTTATAAAATGATTTAAGAAAGTTATTATTTTCGAGGGTAGCCATAAACAATTTTCAGAGATATAAAACAGTGTTCACTTTACCTGATGAAAACCCCGGGATCTGGGATCCGAATGTAATGAGGCATATCAAATGGATTTCTGCTATCCGGTAGTATTTGGAGTAGTTTTATGAAAGCGCGAAGATATAATTTTTTCCTGATGAGTCCGATGTTTAAATTGCCATGAGTAATGTTGGAGTCGTAGTTGAAGTCTTGTTTAATGTAACTTTTAAATTAACTGAATTTATATTTTTATATGTACGATTCATTTCTATTTCTTTTCTGTTCCACTATCTGGAATATTCACTAGGTTCCAAGGTTCTTTGGCGGCAGGTGGCTTCTGGTCAGTTTGCATTGGCTATGGGTGAATAAACCCTTTACGTAAGGCTTTTACCCCATCATGTTAGATATATATTCTATAGCTTTTTAAGTCTATCTCTCTCAACGGTCAAGATCTAACTGAAATCACTCTCCTCTTTATTTCCCCAATTCCCCTCAATAATTCTCATACAAAGGAAATTTTCTTTTTCTTATCGAATCTTCATTCCAAGTCTTTTTCTTTGAATAGTTTTGCCTTTCCAAATTACTTTTCTTTCTTTAAATTTTCATTTCCATTGTTTTGGTCAAACATTCTCTGGCTTTTTCTTGGAATTTTATTTTCGTAGTAATTAGTGATTGTGATTTAAACATAAAACTGCTTGAAGGCACAAACAACATTCCTTCTTTGCTACCCTCATTAATTTTAAATATAATTAAACTTAAATCAATAAACAATATATAACATATTTGTACACAACTGTCATTTTGTTAATTTGTACTATTTTAAAAGTAAAACATTCTAAATAAATAATGTTTACTTATTAATCCCTTCCCCATTTATTTTTTAAAAAAAAAATACTAACAAAAAAGAGTTTAAAGTTTATTTCACGCACGTATATATATATGAATAAATATATATATTTTAACCCTTTATCACCTGCTTGAATATATGCTCGTATTTGAGGGTAATGCGTACGCGCTTTTCCCTTTCTTGTAACAGGGTTTGACCCCAGCCACTGTTACAATATGTAATATTTATTATACAAGTATCATTATGCATTTAATAATACTATTATAGAAGATACCTTGCATGATTGTAGTGTACTGAAAATTACAGAAATATTCATTAATAGATCTCTAGTCTAATGAAGGACTAATAAAAATATTAATATACTTCCATTAACAATATTGCAATTCAAATAATTTTTTTTACACTTTTTTCAGCAAAAACTTTTTATTATTATTAGTTTTGACTGTACCTTGCAGTCTTCATCAGATCTACAAAATTCAAATACATATAAGAATACAACCATTATATAATACATTTCATATTTTATACAAATTGATCAATTCTCAAAATTATAATTTTTCTATTAACTTCTTAAGAATCTTTAATACATATTATATTGTATATGAAGATAGCAGAAATAAAGGAAATGAAGAAGGAAGGTGTTTAGAAGGATTATATATAGTTACTTCCATTAAGTGGTTTTTATCAAAGTTGTGAGGGCAATAAGTTTGACACTTATAAATTAAGCTGTGTTTGTTTACTTTTAACCAGAAAGAGTAAATATAAATTTGTGGCAAAAGTTAATGCGAGGAAAACTAAATTTATGCACCAGTTAAAAAAAAAAACTGGCTGAATGTTAGTAACCTGATTAAGTGACATTTTCAGAAGAAGAAAATAAATTAATATAAGAATTGCAATGTTTAAGCAGTTTTCTTAGTTAAGGAGATATATATTTTTTTTCTAATGAATTTGGAATTAACAAAGAAAAATATAAAATATTTCTTTTTAAGAAACTAATTCCTATTAAAGTTAGTTTAATTGATAAATTAGAAATACTAATATAGGAACATGGAAGACTAAAAAGAATATTTTCGAAAGAAATTATGCACGGAGATGTAAATTTGAATGGACATTTTTGAATGAAAAAAAAAAAGGAATGATGAAAAATTTGATGGCAAATTAGAAAAGTTGTAAGAAAAGAAGCAAAATCATTTGAGAGATTATCTTATATTAAGGCTTAGTTATTAAAATTTTAATAACAATAGATAAAATTGGAGCCATGAAGAAAATGATTTGGAATGTCTTATGGAACTTTCCACTTGGTAGCCTAGTGGTTAGCATAGCTGCTTTCCAAGCAGCCAGCATGGGTTCGCTTCCCACTCAACACATTTGACATATATATATATAAATAATTAATTTCAGATATATTTAAGAACAGATTCTGAGAAAATATATATTATGATGATATTTTAAATATATAAATAAAAAAAATTTAGCAAATTCCATAACTGAAATGAAAGAAATTAATGGCAATATTAATATCTTTTCATATTTAGAAAAAGCCGTAATAGTATTAAATACATCTTGATACATTTTTAATGCTTATGTCAAGGATGATTAGTACTGAGAAGGTAATAGTTATAATTAATATCATCTATATTTTATTTAATAAATGGGAAGAGATAACATTCCAATTCTGATCATCATATCACTTTATTTCCCTTTTTTTTTGGTATTTACATCAGGTCTAGGATGACTCACTTGTGAGAATTCTGTAACAATTGTTTAATAATAAAAACTTGAACTAAAATGTATGCTTGAACTAAAATAGTTAACAGTATCATTCAATGAAAAGTGAAACGTAGTCATGGGAATAGGTTTTTGAATCAAAAGGGGTCATAGTATTTGCACTCGTACAATTTTCACTTTTGTTAAAGCCTTGAAATTGAAAATGATAAGTGTACATATAGTTTGAGTACTTGTTTATTGTTGTGTTTTTGTTTCATTGTAAATATATGTTTACATTCAGTTTTTATTTGAACATATTTGTTGCTTAGCAGCAAATGAGTCAAATGAAGAATATTCTAACGTAAAACAGGAAATGCGAAGCTGACATCAAGCGTTGATAACCAAGAGGTCAGTACAGCTGCCTTGCAAGCAAGCAGTTGCTTGCAGACGGTTGTTGTGAATTCGCTTCCTGGCCGATGCTATGACATATGGAAAAAAAAGTGCTTATCATCAAGTTCGTTGTCGATAGGCTTTTTTTTTTTTTATAAAATGAAATTTAACTTTTAAATAGTATTTTTTTATTACTTAAATATATACTTTACTGAAAGATGCCTTACTAATATCAATTTGGTTGATAATTGTTATATTTATTAAAAAAAACATTTTTTTTAGCTTAAAGGCTAAAATGAAATTTATTTTCAAGATGACTTCTGTTTTTATTTTTTAATCATGGTTTTAATTATAAATTTATTAAACGCACATTGATTACGAAAGTAATATTTACTGAGGCTATAACCTCGATAATATGCGTGTAAAAATGTGATAGTAGGGACCTCTACAGGTGTTTTAACCACAAGCTTATGCTATGGTTTTAATAAATTTTATCAAAAGTGTAGATACCTAATGAAGAATGAAGACTTTTAAAAATAAAAAGCATTAAAATATTTTCCAAAATGACCACTTAAGGCAGCACAAGTTAGACAATAATAGGGAGTTGGAGAGATGGAGAACTTGTATGGAGAGTAAAAATAGTTTAAGTATATATAGAAGTAAACGGAACATTGGGTGCGAGTTAATTTATGATAATAGTAAGGAAAGTAGTTTATTGTTTAAGGCTAGAACTGGATCTTTAGCAACAAGAGAATATTCATGTAAATAGAAAAATATGGGTGATTTAGTCTGTAAATTGTGTAAGGAAGGTATATAAAATATTAGGCATCTGTTAATTGAATGCAAATGCTTGAAAACAGAAAGGATACATATAATGAAGTTATGGAAGAATAAATATGAAAAAAATTATTATACAGGAAAAGGTTTAACAAGGCTGTAAACCTTAGCAATGAGCGTCTGAAAAAATCGTCACTAGGGACCTCTGTAGGTCGTCTGAAAAAATCGTCACTAGGGACCTCTGTAGGTCTTTAAAACACATGCTTGTGTTTTAAAGACATACAGAGGTCCCTAGTGACGATTTTTTCAGATGCTCATTGCTAAGGTTTACAGCCTTGTTAAAACTATTACTGAAATAATAGTGAGGGTTTAATAAAATTTATAATTATACAGGAAAAGATAAGGGGGATTTAGATATAAAGGCCATAGTGTTGACAAAGATTATGTTGTGGAAATGGAATGGAGCAGAATATGGGAAAACTTAGAGTGGGGAATGAAAGGTAAAGTGGCTAACAGGTTTCTCTAGGGATAATTGCTGAGAGATTCTTGACTTTGTTTAAGGAGAAGCCACAGTACATCACATCACATCCCATTCTAAAAATATTATTTATCTGTTAATTCAGTGTAAATGTTTGAAAGCAGAAAAGGTATAAATAATGAAGTTATGGAAGAATAAAAATAAACAAAATGATTATACAGAAAATGGGTTATTGGCTTTTATGCTCGGTTTGGGAAAAGATAAATGGGATTTAGATAAGAAGGTCATGGAGTTGACAAAGATTATGTTGTGGAAATGGGATGGAACAGGATATGGAAAAACAGGATGGGAATTGGAAAGAGAAGGTAAAATGGCTAACAGGTTTCTATGGACATAGTTGCTGAGAGATTCCTGACTCCTATAAGAAGTCACAGTGCATCACATCACATTCTTACTACCATAATGTATTCTAATCATTACTCTTGCAGTTTGATTAATATTATTCAGAATTTGACAGTATATTGGGTCTACATTTTGATATTTCAAAGCTTTAATCAGGGCTAAGGAACTTATAGATTGAAATACATTTTCACAATCCACGAATCCATTTATTTATTTATAATAGAACAATAAATTAAAAACTTTGTTTGTTTTACATGTATTGAAATTACAGTAAAACATTATTTTAGCTGGAATATTTATTATTTCAATTTTTTTTGCATTTGATTTTTAAAAATTATGTAAATAAATTATATTTTTATATATATCACATGACTAAATATTTTTCATTAAAGTTTTTATTTTGCAACATTTAATAAACTGAATATAAAAAATTAGAAGTAGATTAAATTTTAATTTTCTGTTTACAGATAAACAAATAAACGATTTGCTTTTTAAAAAAGGCAACAGTTTCATTACTTATACATTTAATAAATTAAAGGCAATATTAACAAAGATGAAGTAATTCTTTATCTCGTAACATTTTACAGCAACTTTACACAAATAGTTTGTAGATTAAAATGGAAAGTTAAGGCAATAAAATTACAAGAAGTTTTCAGTCATTTAGATTTTGAAAGTGATTTGGTTGTTTTTAGCAAAAAAATGCTCCGGAGCTTCTGGAAATATGAAAGAGTTATTAAATAAGCGTTGTTAGCCGAGAGGTCGTCGCAGCCGCCTTGCAAACAAGTAGTTGGTTGCAGACGGTTGGGGGTTCGCCTTCCGTTCAATGCTATGACATATGAAAAAAAAAAAAACTAAAAGAACTTAAAATAATAAATAATACTTTTTCACATAAGAAAAAATAAAGTTTGATAATAATGAGTTAGAAAATAATTACAAATACTTTAATCATATTATTAATGTTAATGGAATATAATGGATAAAATGAATCATAGAATTTGGTAAAAAATATTTTTTTTCTTAAAAGGAAATATGCCTGTGTTGAAAAGGAAGTTTTTAATGGAAGTATTTTTTTCATTTCTTAGCTATGGATCTAAAACTTGAATACTTAATAGAACAGAAATAGAGACTTCAAACTACTTCACAAATTATTGAGAAATATATGTGGAGGAACAAAACAAGATTGAGTTCCAAGTCTTCTTGATAAAGTTAAAATCCAAAAACTGAAGATGGGAATTTAAATTCTAAGAATAAATATTGGTACATGCAATTGATAATCACTTATTATTCAAGCTTATACCAGATGGCACTAGAGTGGATCATTGCTAAATGTTTGCAAGTAGAAAGGGCACAAATACTGAAGTTGTGGAAAAATAAATATAAACAGAGGGATTATATAGAAGGTGGGTTCTTGGTTTTTATGCTGGGTTTGGAAAAAGGTAAGGGGATTTAAATATAAAGGCCATGGAGTTGAAAAAGTTTATTTTGTGGAAATGGGATGGAGCAGGATAGAAAAGAATATGGGGGGAAAGGGCAGGGAATGAAAAGGGAAGGTAAAGTGGCTAACAGGTTTCTCTGGGCATGTAGCTGAGAGATTCCAGGCTTTGATAAAGGACAAGTCACAGTGCATCTCATGTCATCATCATCTCATATCTTTTATGCATATTGTAGGGAGATCTTTTATAATCATCCATTTACTAAAATATTGACCAACATAACTAAAAAATATTATAATGATGCTCCATTTTGACTGTATGGTGGTGTGAAAGGGCTTTATTTTTAATCGCATAGTAACAAGCAACAATATAATTTTGAAACAGTGGAAGAAACAATGTCTATCTCAAAAGACACAAAGCCTCTTTCAAATGTTTTTTTTTTATTATAAAGAACTAGAATGAATAACATATAATGTTTTTGTAATGATCTATTTATTATAGGGATTTATTTATATTACTGAGAACCAACAGTTATTTTTTTTTTTTCATAACATGACTTATTTCTGCATGGATATATGTAAAATAACATCACATTTATTCTTGTAAAATGAAAATACATATAGAAAAGATAGTTTTTTAAAATAATATTTAGCTTTATTATTGCCTAATATGCTTTCAATATATTTTTACTATATCATATTCATGACATGTAGTTGGTGTGATTAAATGGTTCTTTATATCAATGTTTAATTAATTGTTTAGTATTCATTTTAATTTAAAATTTAAATATTTAAATAGCCCATTTCTTTGAAATGGGTACACTTGTTCCTTTTTTGTTAATACAAAAAGGTCACTAACTGATTGCACATGCTTTTGTAATCTGCTTTCTATCCTCTCTCTCTCTGTGTGTACAATATCTCTGCTTTTGTTACCTTGAATGTATGACAGTTTTCTGCTCATGGTCTGTAAATATGCCATGAATATAATATAGTAAAAATATATTGAAAGCTTGCTAGGCAGTAATAAAGCTAAATATTATTCTGTGTGTATTTTCATTTTACCAGATATTATGTTGGTTCAGAAAAGAAGAAAATTAGCAACAGTTGAATCATATTTATTCTTATAAATGTCCTCAGAACTAATATTAAAAAGTTTTTTTAACAATTAATCAATAACTATTAACAATCAGAATACTTATTTGATGTTTAACTAGAATTACTCTTTTAAAAATGTATCTGCATATGAAGAATTTATTTACTTTGCATATAATATTTTATAAATAAATTAAGTGCATAGCATCATTAACATTACATCTTTTAACCTAATAATTGGTATATAAAAAACCTCCAAAAATGTCTAATTATCATACTAATAAAAAAAACCACTTGGAAATAAATATTCTGTAGACTTTTGAAGAGTTGAGAAAGAGATTTTTTCAATACTATGTTTAGAGTGTATTATTTTATGGTTATGAAATGTTAACACTCAATAAAAAATTACAAATAGATTGAAGGCTGCTGAAGTATGAATATAGGGAAAAACTGAGTGTCATTTAATGGTAGAGAATGAAGAGATTGGACATAGTAAGAGGAACTGGTTCAGTCATATGTTGAAAAAATAAATTATTTAATGAGAGATGATGTGTTGAACAGAATGGTGAATAATTTATAGAAGGGATAAAGAAATTGATTTTATTGGATGACATAAAAAGTACATTGAGTTAAAGACTTGGGTGATGAACAGAAAATAATGGACAGTCAATTACATTCGTTATGTGATTATTATCTAGATGTGTTCATTGGTCAGAAGATCCTAATTGTAATTAATATGGTAACTAAATATTTTCTGAAATTTTATCAACTATATATTTGACTAGAGTATTTGAAGTTAGTAACTGCCAATTGAATTTTATAAATATATGATTGTGTTTTTATTTCATAAACATTCTTAGCATAATTAGTTATAAGAGATATTAACCATATTCTGAATACAATTATTTCTTTAGTGACACACATTCTCATATATATATATTTACACTTTCTCAAGCGTGAATACAAATTGTGTATATATTTTTAATCATAATGTCTGTTTTCACAATAAATAATCACACACTTATTTTATTTTATTTCAACCCTATAAATGAACTATATGCATATGTTTAACTATAATATTACTTTCAAAATAAGATAACCAAAATAGATCTTAAAGTTCATATCAATATTTATTACAGAGATCTATAGAGATTTAATAAGGTTATATAGATCTAAATAATATGAATGCTTGTATATATAATAATAAGTAAAAAAAAAAAAAAATTATATTTTCTTTTAAATATGAATACTTGATTTTTTTTAAAGTTTTTATTTAACGCACTTCATTTTTTAATCCATCTATGCAATCTTGTAATTCAATTTTCACCCACCTTTCAAATTCCGAACTAATTAAAATTTTACATGCATATGTATTACTAATGACAATACAATTTTTACAATTTGTAAACAATTTCACGGAAAAATAAAAAAAATAATTTTTTAAATTTTATATAGGCTTTAGTACTCTTTAAATTATTGCATATAATAGTGTTAACTTGTATTTAAACTTTGTTCATTCATAATTTCTGGAATTATATACAATTAAAAATATAGGGGATTTGAACACAGACTTTCAAATCTTCTTCAGCTATCCATTCTATCTCATATAACAGATACACTTGACCACACACATGTGAAAAAGATGATTTCCAATATACATATTTTGTGGTGAACAAGAACTCATCAGTTGGTCCAGATCATCATCTCCCACACATATATGTAATCAGTGCTTAGTTTATTTATGTGTGTGAAATTATGGTCTGGACAAATTGATGAGTGCTGGCTCAGCACAAAATATGTATATTGGAGATCATTTATCTTTTTCACATGTGGGTAGTCATGGGTATCAGTTGTATGAAATAGAGTGGATAGCTGAAGGGAGCTTGAGAGTCTGTGTTCAAATCTCCTATTGTACTGGTAAAAAGTGTGTATCCATTCAACAAAACACAGAACCCAAGCAAAAGTACCTAGAGTCCGACCAAGAACAAGATACATAAGTCAGGGGCAATCGCAGACTCTTGCCTATTTGCATGAATTCCCAAGTTTCCAACTAATAAATAACGTTTTTGATGATATCAGTAATACCCCTTTCTTTTATTCCGGCCCAGCTGAGGTCACGGTTCGCAGGAGACTGAGTAATAGAATATCAAGAGACACATGAGAAATTAACACTTAAATAATAATCATTCATTGTGAATAATTGAGGTTTAATTTAGTAGCAATTAATAAATTGTATCTGTAATAATAATAATGACATTCCTGACCGATTTTATATATGTTGAATTCAATATTCATAATACCTCAGTTAATAGAGTAATTCGTACTAGAGATTCAGAACAACATAAATGAAAGGCAATCTAAATCAAATCAAAGAGATTTATTAAATTATATAATGCTAGATTTTACAATGATAGAAAGTTTGCTTACACAACTTAGGACTTTAGATCGTTTGATTTGCAATTACTGACAATTGATTACATAGTTTAACATATGAAACATAAAATATATAATGTTTGAGTGTGCGGTTGAGTAGTACAATAGATTTATAAGACATTTGTAATTAAGGTGCCAAGAACAAAATAATACCAAATAAAAGTTAGTTCTCTTTGGCATTCAATTTTAAAAGAATAAATATCATTAGATACACATAATTAATTTAGAATTGTATTAGTATAGAATTTCAATTTAATAACTTATGTGGAAGGAAAATGGTTCGTTTACAATAATGATCAATTATTTACTTAATTATCGGAATTAATTATAAACGAGTACAGACGTTCGATTTCAAAAGAGCATTTCAAAATGTCACACTAAAAGAATTTATTTTAATAATAAGGGAAAAGGTATGACTTTACAAATATAATAAACTAAGGTAATCATTATTATCCTTGAACTATGCTTTGTCTAACTGATACAGACCATCTATATTTATAAAATGTATAAAACATGTGGTCTTTTAACCAAACATGTTTTATACTACAATAAAAAAAATATACAGTGAAGACATGCCAATTCTCTAACTAAAACATATCGTTCACATATAGGGACTTTCACGTATTAGGTGATCTAGATACGCTTCGGTAGGATAGGAAAATCAAGATTCCCGAGCCAGGAATTCATCGACTTTCACGTGTGAATCAAGACTTTAATGCTGATTTATTTCAACCTCTTAAAGTAAGCAAAGCAAAAAAGGTACGAAACAATAATTGCACCCATAACAATATAACGCCTATGAGGGATAAAAGTTGTGTCATTAATGACCACAACCTGTTAATTACTGATTCAATAAAATGGCTCTTTTGCAACAGAATGTCCATAACAACAAAAGAAAAGAAATGGGTCTTTAATGAATACGTAACAAAGAAGGATGATTTAAGAAAGAAGCTTGCTTTCACATTTTAAAATCTTTATGGTTCCGAAAACATTGAGTTAGTCATATATCAAAGAAAACACAGCTTTATTTAATATTTAAAATTTGCGGTCATTTGATGATATAACGGCTTACAAGCGTTATATATATATATAAAAGATCTTAAAATATGATAGAGATGGATATACCTATAAATATAATATACACATTGAGGCTATTTCAGTTAAATAATTAGATATTTTCTGATACGTTTTTAAATAATTTGCAGAGATAAATTTTAACAGTACTCATGAAATATGGTCACATGATGACCGCTATTAATTTAAATTAATTGGTAATTAAATGTAGCTTTTAATTGCTGTTTACATAGCAATTATATTATAAAATCCAAGCAAGCGTTATAATAACCTTTTAAGACATTTACGTCTCCAATATCAACACACGGAAAATATTACAAACAAAAGATGAAACTTGTTTAAATAAAAAAAAAATCAAATAAAATATCAAACGATCTAATTTCTAAATAAAGTATTTAATTTATAAGACTTAATCATTTTTAAATAAAAGGAAGCATTTAAAACAAAAAAAAAATAAAAATGAAAATTTAAAGAAAGAGATTATTATATATATATTCTGCTAAAGTTGTATAAACATTACAAATCTATACTTTGGGATTTTAAAATAAAATATTGAACGTTACAGTTTAAAATTGTTGGCTTGTTAAATGCGTTTACCTCACTACCAATCGGCAAATGGTCCATTCTTCAAAGCAGGCTTGATTAAGGCTAGTTTTCATCACGTTAGACTTTCTGGACACAGTTCGTTAGTACTGGGCTTGATGTTACGGCCTTGCATAGCATGATGATTACTTGCCGACAGATTTGGAATGAACGATCTTTTTTTTTCACCCCATTATTTTGGAAATTTTTCTTTCAAATAGAACAGGTAATCTTTCACTAAGCAAGCTAAATCAATTTTTAAATGTTTTTGGGCTATTTATCTAATCCCAAAATTATCTTCAGGATCCATTTAACTTTGACAACAATCAATTGCAATTGCTCTAAGTGGTTCTCTGTGGTTTGTGTTGATGATGATTTCCTGCTATTGGCTGGCTCATACCAATATGGCAAATCCAAACTTCCCCACGGCTATTAAAAGAAATAAAGAAAACACAAAACATAGCAAAATTTTTAATTAAATTTTTATAATGATTCCTGAAAGCCCTAATCCCAATCCACAATCTACAGCTCATTTAATTGGATTGGAGATTAGCAAATAATTTAACCAGCAACAACAAAAAAAAACTTTAATCATGAAATTCTTAGAATTTTGTTATACTTTATAAATTACAATAATTAATGACTCTCACAATTAATATTACTAAAATTGACTGTTTTAAGTAAATTGTATTTGAGGTATTTTCTTTTAGACTAATAAATATAAAAGTTACAAAATGAAATAATTAGTACAAAATTTTAACAAAACTATTTGAACTATATGTACCACTTGGTACTTGAGTACTAACTAAGCTATGACGTACTATACCAAAGGCATACTATTCTAATCTTATGATCTTTAAGATAACATCTCCTAGTGATTTGCGAACAAACTTAATCGATAAAGTTTGCCTGCAGATCACGTGGAGAAGTCACCTTGAAGATCGCAAGATTAGAATAGTATGCCTTTGGGGTAGTACGTCATAGCAATAGTTAATAGCAACGAAGGAGACATCGAACGTCGCCATGTTTGGTCATTGTGAAAAAATAATAACTAATAATTTACTATGAAAAAAAAATTATCAAAAAATGAATATTATAAAGAATTATTATAATTTTTAACGATATTTAACTAATCATTTGACCCTGAAAATGATATAAAAAAAAAACAAAAACAAAAAAAAAAATCAAAAATGAATATTTTAATCATTACCCAATTTTTAATGATATTTAACTAATCATTTGACCCCGAAAACAAAAAAAATTAACTAATCATATATATTTTCAGACTAGAAGCTGTTGCGAAATAATAACTAATAATTTACTACGATAAAAAATTAGTAACAAAAATGAATATTATAAATAATCAAAACAATTTTTAACGAAAACGATAAAAAAAAAATTATTAAAAAATGAATATTATAATAATCATCACAATTTTTTGTAGGGATAGGGATATTTAACTAATCATTCAAACCCCCCCCCCGCCTTCCAATTTTTAGTCCCAAAAATGAGACATTTAATTTCAGAACCGCAGTAATAATTTACTCCGATAATAAATGGACTAATAAGTAATATTTTATTACAGTAAAATATTATCAAAAATAAGTATTATAAATAATCTTTATAATTTTTAATGGTATTTAACTAATTATTTACATTTTTTTTTTTTTTTTTAAAAAATCAAATTGTTCTCAATTATTAACTAGAAATAATTGCCTTTATGAGATAGTGCGATACTGAAATCGCTTCTTTTTCGGAAAAGACTGTAAGTCCCACTAACTTAATATGGCTTTATTTTTCTTTTCTTGGTTAGAAATTTTGGTTAATTAGTCATAAATGGTAATTAGTAATACAATTAGATAAATTAATAATAAAATTTGATAAATTAGGAATACAATTTGATAAATTAGTAATAAAATTAGTAAATAAAATCAGCAATAGTTGAACGATCAAAATATAAAATAAGCAATCAAAAAATATTCAATTCTTACAATGGCGGATCAGACACTGTAAAAAAAAAAACGCGTCTCACTTGGTCAACACAAGAAGGTAAAAGACAGACATTTACCCAGAATTCACCCAAGTATTTTAAAATCTTGAAGGTGACCACGAAAACACTTTGACCGCTTCTATTGATTAGTCATGCCAATGTTTCAGTTGCCATGACATTGTTTTAGTTCTTTGACGATTATATCTACCGGTGGGTTGTGTAGTATGTCATAGCTTAGTTAATACTCAAATACCTAACACATATGTTTAATAATTTACTTTTAAGTTTGTAATATTCAAGTTATTAAAAATTAATCAGCCAGTTAGTTTAACAGACAATAATTTAAAGTATAACTGTAAATGATAAAATATTAGATAAATTTTCATATGAATACAAATTACAAACACATATTATACAATAACGAAGATTATTTCATGTGCATGTATGTGCATTACACGTACATACATGGTTATACAAAAAATATGTTAGATTATGACATAATAATTATTAGTATACATAGCTGCATAATGCTTGAGACAGGCAGCCGTGAGGCATAGAATGAGTTCAAACCCCATACCAATGCTGTTACCATCTGCTTTAAATGAAGTGTAAATATGAATAGGATATTTACAGCTTCACTATATTACATCTAAACTCCAAGTATGTATATATAAATATTTGTAATCAAATAATACAATTAAAAAGTGTGTGTGTGTGTTGGGAGAATTAACCAAAAGCTTTTATTCTCATAAATGTCTAAAGAAAAAAAAACTTTTCTCTAACTTTCACAAATAAAAGTGTGGCGTGATCATATGTAGTAATTATATCAATGCCAAGTGGGTATTAGTTGCAAGTGATCTGCAAACAGGTCGTTATTGTTGCAATTTCTAAACATGATTAACTTTGCTTTTATTTGTGAAAGCTGAAGAAAATTGCTTTTTTTTTAAAAAAATACATTTTTATATTTCTATTTTACTAGTTGTCCTTCCTAGGCTAGATAATAAAGAATTGTAGTGTAGTTTCAAGTTATTTAAAAATATTAATAATATGAATAATTAGTATTAACAAAGATTCAATGTGGAAAATTTTTACATAAGAAGCTTTTCTTTTTGTTTTTGAATATAATGGTTGCCTTTGACAATAGAGGTCAACACCAAAAATGCATAAAGGTAGTATATACTGTTTTTAATATTTTCTCTAAATATGAAAACATATTAGTTTAATTTATTTTATGGTTTTACAAAAATTTGTCTTTTTTTTTTTTGATAGAGATAATATTTTTGGATGTAGTATTGAAGATATTGACATTTCAAAAATAAAATCCCACGAATTTTTTTTCTTTTTCTAGTCAGTCTATTTATATGAGTTATTTTTAGCTGATGTATTGTACAAATTACTCACCAACTATTGTCGCCATTCCCCATTTTTATATATTAAAATATAGCATTCTGGAAATTTTCTCGCACTTGTTTTTATTCAGTTTTATTATATATTATTTTAATTAGGGGGTTTGAACCCAGACGTTCAAGCTCCCTTCAGTCATTCACTCCATTTTATATATCTTAAATATATATTCTATACTTTTATTTAAATATTATATATTACTTTCAAAAAATAAAATAAAATATATTATACTAAAAATAAAATTATTCAGTGCTAAAATATTACAGTTTTGGTTATTCTGATACAAATAAATAAATACATCGTTTATAATCAACTTAAGCAAAACAAATTGTAATAAAATCATTTTTTCCTTTTATTATGAATGTTTATAATATTTTTCTGTTATTATTTTTATTTTATATAAAATTTATTCTCACAAACAAACTCACAAATTTTTCAAATCAGATGCAGGGAAAATAAACAAAGGGAAACTTAAAACAACAGATAATTTTAAAAGTAATTTTTGATAACTTTTTTTTTAAGAACTGAAAATAATTTGCTTATTTCATTTGAATTTTAATAAGAATAAATTTTGTAATATTTTTATTTACGTTTAAAAATATTGTTTTTAAGTATGGTTAATTTATTTATACACACATATATATATACACACACACATTGTTTCTATATATATATATATTATTTATATGCACGCATACACATCTTTTCCACAAATGCATTCAGTAAAGTGTTAAACCTAACTGTCGGAATATATACTGATAATTTTCTGTGAAAAATGGAATTATTTTGATATTTCTACTTTCAAAGAAATTTATTTGTGCATGTGGTCATTCATAATAAAAAGTAATCAAATATATAAAGGTATTGATTGATTATTATCTTTTACATTTTCAAGTAAGATAATCGACCACTGACTTAATAAATGATTCTGGTCAATATATATAATGATGTTTAGGAAAGGTGTGTTCTATTTATTGTAAACAATCAGATTTTAGTTTCAATAATAATTTATTATTTCAAATGTATACAGTGATGTGTAATCATACAATTGGGGTTTACATTGTTGTTCTAACTATCTTGTTATTTCCATTTGAGTTCTGATAAGTCTATGTTGCCCAATATGGTGTGAACATTAGATCTTTCACATATTTGTTATCTGATTGTTAGCCCCCCCCCTTGCCTTGTTGTTAGTTTGGCATATTGTATAATGTCCAAGTGTCTTCAAATGTTTTTGACGATGTCAGGAGTTGGTCTCTCTTCTGGATTTTAATCATTGTTTTGGAAAAAACCTGTTTTATATTAGGTTGTGGGTGTTCCATGATTAGTTTACAACGTGTAACCTATATGGCATAGTTCAAAAACACCGAGAGACGTATTATTGGATAGGTTTTAGTATTGATACTATCTTTCAGAGATGAGATCAGTTGGAAATCTATCTTGGTGTTGGAGAGTATGATTTCTCGGATCACTCTGAATCCCATACATTGTGAGAAAAGGTGTTCCAATGTCTCATCGCCGTTGATGCAAATGCTGCAAGTAGGGTCTATGTTATGATCACGTTTGTAAAAGAGGAAGTGATTAGTAGGTAGTCCATTAATGTTGTATTTAATGAGGAAGTCTAGGTATTTAGCCTCTAGACTCCATTTTTTAAAGTTGGATACCAGTTTCTGATTATTGTAATAAAATGTGTTGATTATAGGATGTAAGATTGGATGGAGGATTGTGTATGCTTGCCATAATGATATTTTAGAATTGAATGTGGAGTCATTTATTGGGCAGTGCTGTTTGATAAAGCTTGTGTTTCTAGTGATCCATGTTTGTCTGTCTGGTGGGGGTCGGTCAGTGGGTGTTACCTTTTGAAGGAAAGTTTTTTGGAGAATTGTGTTAAAACCATATGATGCTTACCAAGTTGTGTATGACATTGTGGGTTTTTTGGTAAATCAATGCCTGAATGGAGTGGAGAGCAAGACCATTTAGCTTTCTTGGTCACTGAGGGCCTTTGAGGCTGATCGCGACCGTTTTACCTTTCCAGAAAAGCCTTGAGCACAAGCCATTTATTTTATTTATGAAGCTTTTGTTGCATTTGATAAGTGGAAGAAAGTATGCTATTTTTGGCATCACATTCATGTTAATTAGTGCTACCTTGCCAGGGAGGAAAAGGTAGACTTGTCACAAGGAAGTGATGAATTTGTTTGTTGTTTCTAGGATATTATCCTGAATCTCTTTGGTCATTGCTGTGGTAGATTTGAATATGGAAAACCCAAGATATCTCTGTGGCTTGGCAGAGAAGAGGGTGTTAATTTTCCTTCCTGAAACAATTTTCCAGGAGGCAGACTTTCTGGGATTGAATTGCAGCCTGTATTTCTCAGTATAGCGGCTTAATATTGTTTGTAGCAAAGGAATATGTTTTCTTGATGGTAGGATGATCATTACATCATCCATGTAGGCAAACATGTTGAATTCTCTGCTTAAATTGGGTATAAAAAGACCTGGTAGATTTTTTCCAAATCCATCAGGAGAGGATTTATATATGCGATGAAGCATAGGGCACTGAGGGGGGACCCTGAGGGAGAGCTTGTGTCGGTTTAAATCCGGAGGTGATATTACCATCCATAGTGATAAAAATTTCCCTGTTGTATAGTAAGTTGCTTATGATCTGGACAGCAGCTGCAGGAACATCATACTCGGCCAAAATATTTAAGAGTATGTCTATATGTACCGAGTCAAAGGCTGTAGCAATGTCCAGTTGAATAGCTATTGGCCCTGACTTCCGGTGGATTTTGACATAGTCAATGATGGAGATTATGTTGCCCATTGCATGTGCAGTAGAGGATCCCTTCTTGGCATATTGGTTGTTAGATATGTGCTTTAAGACATTTGGTTGGATGAGGTCTTTGATCACAGACTCTACAATTTTAATTAGCAGGGGTGTCATGGAAATAGGTCTGATGTTTGAGAGATCCATAACCTGATTTTTTTTTTTTATAAATGGAACTAGCGCCACTGGGTAAAGGTTAGGTATCACTCTATTACCAGTTGCTAGGTAATCCACCATCTTCTTCATTATGGGAATTGCAAATTGATTGAGGTGTAGGATTAGGAATCTGGGAATCCCATGTAATCCAGGATGTACACCATCTGGAAGGGAAGATATTTTCTGTTGGAGTAGGTTTTCTGTGATCCCATGTAGTGCCTGTGGATCAACTTCAGACCAGGATTGTGTGCCATTGAAGATTGCGGTTTGCATTCTTTTCCGGAAGTGTTCTTTTATTGTGTTCATCATAGGTGTTCCCAGTAAGGTTTTCCCATCTGCAATGATGGAGGTGGGAGTGGTTTTGTTATTTTTCCCTCCAAGTGCCCATCTCAAGTAGCCTTTTGTCCAGTGATGTTGTTGTGATAAATAACATTTGGCTCTCCTAATGGATAGGTATTCCGCTAGGGATTTTTGTCTTGATTGGTATAGGTTTTTAAGACTATATATATCTTGTGTTTTGATAGGTTGACTTTGGAGCATCTGAAGCTGATTCTCTATTTGTAGAAGATCTCTGAAGAGGCCATTAGGGCCTTTGACTTTCATGGTGTGGTGTTTTAATATTGTCTGTAGGATGCCTATAATTGAAAACCAGGCTTCTTCAGCTGGTCTTGAAAGAATGTTGATTTTGTGAAAATATATATAAGATTCGGACACTATGGCTTCTGTTATGTTTGATTTTGTTACCATCCGCATGGTTTTTTCTGACCTAGATAAAATACGATTAGCTTGTTAGGTTATTTGGTTACAATATTAATTGTTTCAATGATAAACTGTAATTACATTTTGAATTGTAAGTTTCAAATTAACTCAACCCACATCTTTGACACCATCCCACTTTAGATAAATACAGTGATGATTAGTACTAATTATTTACTAAATTAGAGATTGTCTCTAGTACAGAGATATAAACTTTAAACTTTAGATTACTATATCTAAATTTTTAAAACTAAGTACACACAGTGAATTATTCACTTTTTTTCCCCACATATAATATATTTATAAATATATTAAATAAACTCAATATTACCGCATATTGTTTTAAATTAATGTAAATAAAGATACAATAAAAGATAAATGATTTCCAAGATGCATTTTGTGCTGAACCAGCACTCATCAGTTGGTTCAGGTCGCCATCTCTCATATTTTTCATGTAGTAGAAAAATATATGAGATATGGTGACTTGGACCAACAGATGATTGCTGGTTCAGTATGAAATGCATCTCAGGGGTCATTTGTCTTTTATTGTATTTTTATTTATATGAATGTAAAAGAATATATATATGAGAGATGGTGACCTGGATCACTTGGTGAGTGCTGGTTCAATAGATTGTCTGTATCACATATATAAACTTTAAAACTCAATTAAAGATTATCTCATTTTTAAATCAAACACACACACATATGGAGTTATTCACATTTTTCTTTTCCATATGTAATATCTTTATAAATATATTAAATAATCTCAATACTACGACATATTTTTTTTAAATTCATATATATAAAGATACAATAAAAGACAAATAGTTCCCAGTATGCATTTTATGCTGAACCAGCACTCATCAAGTGATCCAGGTCACCATCTCTCATATATATATATATTCTTTTAAATTCATATAAATAAAAATACAATAAAAGACAAATGATTTAAAACCTTATATGTGAGTTCATCAATAATAATAATAATAACAACAACAACAACAATAATAACAACAACAACAACAACAACAACAATAATAATAATAATAATAATAATAATAATAATAATAATAATAATAATAATAATAATAATAATAATAATAATAATAATAATAATAATAATAATAATAATAATAATAATAATAATAATAATAATAATAATAATAATAATAATAATAATAATAATAATAATAATAGTACAAGAAGCAATCCTTAAGTTCTCCGATGTAAGTATTTATTTTTTACTTTTGTTCCAACTTGTTATTCGAAAAACAAACATAATACAGGAAAAATCGAATTATATAATTGATTAATAGTGTTTTTTGAAAAATATCGGTGTGTTTTAATATCTTTTTTAAAAAAAAAAAAAATACTGACTTGAGTCAGAATAAATCATGGCTACTGCCCAGTCAAGCGTGAGCGAATTAAGCACCAATACGAAATTAACAACATCGTTAGTTTCAACATCGCCTATTTCGTATGCAAAAGTACTTAAAAGTAATAGCAATACTACAGCACCAACTCAAATACCGCGCTTCCGTAGAACAAACACAAATGATATTAAAACTCTTGATCTAAACACTCGAGAGGAAAATCAACCCCCAGCCGCAATCTGGACAAAAGAAACGCTTGAAAATGTGATGGACCATTTCAGTAATACGGTGCCTCGGACGTTATTTGAAACATTTCGCAGGTTTTTTTCACCAACTTCGTTAGTACTCGCAGTAACCGATAATCAATGCTCATTATATCGTTTCCCAAAAGCTTTATTATATGAAGCAATCATGCAAAATGCACTATGGGAAACAATCTCTTGTATCACCGACCATCCAAATTCTCGATATATAACCATTGATTTTTATACTCAGCAGCAAAAAGAACGTTTTCAATCCACTATTTTAGCACTTGATAATTACGCACTCGTAATTATAGATGAAAACCGGAAAAATATAATTACTGGAGTGCTTAAAAATACTTATCTTAAATACAACGTACAAGATTTTCAAAAAATGATAAACCCGTTTGGAAAAGTAATTGCCCTACAGCCTATATATTTAAAAGACACACCTATACCGATATGTAGTAATCGTTTTGCATTTAAAATAAAACTACATAAAAACATAGACCCCTCAACAATTCCACACAGATTACAGATCAAGAAGCGACACTCTCTCTTCACATAAGAGGTCTAAAGCCACTTTGTTTTGGCTGTGGACAGAGAGGACACCTAGCAACTCAGTGCGATAACACAAAAAGCAATCACTGTGAACAAACTAAAATCCTCTCCCCAGAACAACCCAGTGATGAAAATAAAATTTATAATAACACTACATCCATTGGCAACCCAATAATAGAAACCGGAAAAAAACAGGTTCAAACACCCACAAACAAAAATGATAATGGAGCAGAATTGCCTATCCCAAAGACCAACCAAAAAAATAATAACACAAAAACTAACACAGAAATCCAAGATTCAAACGAAAATAATTCTCAAGAAACCACAACACAAAATACAGCAATTACATCACAGGATCAGCATCTCAATAAAACAAAATGTGTACCAAGTAAAAATCAACAAACAGAAAGTAAACACACACAGCTATATAATGAAAATATAAATCCAGATAATATAAAGATACCAATAATAAAAAAACTACAATTATAAACAAAACTGCATCAAACATAATGGATGCAATAGAAGCCCCTCTTCCACCTATTCAAGAGAATACACCAGAGGGAAAAAGAAAGCCAGGTAGACCAAGTAAAAACCATGAATCCAAAAAGGCAAAAAAAACAGACCAAAAGCACAACTCATCAGACATATACAATTTAGAAAATGATGAAATAGAAATGGATGTAAGCCAACAACAAATGGACACCTGTTCGGTTTCATCACAAATTGCCTGTATAGAGTCTGAAGCAATATTAAATGAAAGAAAAACTGATAATAAACCCAACAATGTCTTAAATATGTATCAGCATCCATCTACTGCAATATAAACAAAAATTTAGTATTAAAAATAAAATAAAAATCAATACCCTGTTAAAAAATTATTTAAAACATGAAGATAAAAATTGGATCTCTCAACATTAGAGGCTTAAATGCCACCAAAAAACTTTTTGATCTCAAAAAATGGTTACATACAACACAACCACACATACTGGGGCTTTTGGAAACAAAAATATACAGCAGCTCTCAAATTGATCCATCAAAATATTTAGTCAGCCAAGGTTTTTGTGCCTGCTCAAGGCAATCATCATCACCATCAGGTGGCACAGGCATAATTATTTCCCACAACTGCCCTTTCGATTCTTTTAAAATTATATATATTGACTCTAATCTTATCATATTAACACTCCATCATAAAAATATCACACTTAACCTAGTATTTGTATATATACCACCAGGCCCTGTCATCATCTCCAGAATAATAGCAACAATAAATTCAATGCTTACAGCAACACCAAATCCCATAATACTCCTGGGAGATTTCAACATGACCTACCAAACTTTTGTCACCAAATGGATCCATCAAATAACAATCCCACTTATGAGTGCTGAGGGTTTTTTCCCATCAAACTCAATATCTTTTAATAACAATAGATATAAGTCACTTATTGATTTGTGTTTCTACTCACCAATGTTACATCATTATTTTAATCTTGAACTCTGTCCATCTATAATCTCAGATCATGCTGCTCAGTTCATCACCCTCGACCTAACAAAAATACAGAATACAACAATAGCCCTCCAAAAGACTATGCGAATACTTCTTCCAGCACAAACAACTGAATTCTTATATTCAGAAACATATATAATGCTCCAAAAACTTCAAAACATGTCACTCGATCCAGTACAAAAGTATATAGCATTCACCAATATACTTTCTTTCAACATCAATCATATTACCTGCAACTCAACACCCCCCCCCACCAGATTATTAGCATTGGCAGATGAACTACATAAAAGAATAACCATTTCCAGACCAACTACAGATAATCAAACACAAATTAAAAAACTTACAGAAATGTACAACAATACATGCAATACACTAAAGCAATATGTAGCAATAAAAAAGAAAAAAATATGCCTTACACAACAACATACTTGGACCAGAGCATACATACGGTGGGCATTGGGATACCCATCCACAGTCAGAGTGCCTATGGCACTTGAAATAGATGGCTCTATAACAGCTGGACATAACATGATAAACCCAATATATCAACACTTTAAAAAAAAAACTGCAAAAACAGAGAGTGTACATACCAAATGAAGACATATTTGGAGACCCTGAAACAGACACACCAATAACAACAACTGACATTGTATTTCAACTTGCAACAATAACAAACACATGTCACCCAGGACCACAAGGAATTCCCAAATTTGTGTTCAAACATCTTAGTCACTTCACAGCAAAATACCTGTGCGATCTAGCCAATTACATATCCCAAAAAATTTACAACATACAAAGTCTATACCCAATTGCAATGGTTCCATTTAACAAAAAACCAACAGCAATATCATCTTTATCTAATCTACGACCAATTTCAATGGGACCTTTAGGAATAAAAATTCTTGAAAGAGTGATAAAGGAAAAAATAGAACAACACATACTCCCTGTGTTATCATCAGCACAATATGCCAAAAAAGGATCATCCATTGGCCAGGGTGCCTTAATGTACAAAACAATTATCGAAGTAGTAAAAAAAAAGAAAGAAATATGCACCAATTATAGTTCAACTAGACATTGAGGCAGCTTTTGACTCAGTGCCTATAGCCAAATTATTAGACGTGCTGAAAAAAACAACAACACCTCCATCCCTACTATATATAATAGCCAATCTGCTACTCAGCCATGAAATTCACATCACATTGAATGGAAAAAAATCACCAGCCTTCAGACCGAGTCAATCCATCCCACAAGGATCCCCCCTAAGTGCCTTGCTCTTTACAATATATATAAATCCTCTATTAATAGAGATACAGAAAAAAATAAAAGGCATTCAAATTCCAAACACTGCTTTAAATATATCATGCATAGCCTATATGGACGATGTAACCATTTTCCTCCCCTCTAAAAAGAACCTCCCCATATTACAAGAGATAATCAAGAATTATACCTCAAATTTTAATTTAAAAATTAACACAAATAAAACTGCTGCATGGTCAATATACACAGGCAAGCACTGTACAGAGATGTTTAATGGTAAACCATCTGCTTTCCTTGGTTTCCCATTCTACCTTGGAACCAATGGAATGAGGCAAAAAATTCAAAATAAATTAAAAAAAGATGCTGAAAAAATCACAGCCTCACTTGAAAAGTCATACCTGTCAATATATGCAAAGGTAGCACTATTTAATCAACTTATAATTACAAAAATTACATACTATACACCTATAATCAAATTTGCAAAAACATTCATATCTAAAATCTCGTCAATCTGTAACAAACTAATATGGAAGAGAAAGACAGTGGCAATCTCTTTAAAAAATCTGAGCAGACCACCACATAGCAATGGACTTGGACTCCATACAATCAATGTTTTTTTACACACAGAAATCAGTAAATCTAATAACAGCAACCATAAAAAGATTTCCAGACCTGGAGTGTGTAATCAGTATAATACCCACAGACAGACCACCCCCTTCATATGGATATCTATCCACACTGATTGAAGAACTCAAGCCAATATACAACAAAATATCACTCAATAATGACAACAAGTATACATACTGGGACATTTATAATATACTATATCCAAACCAGACACCTAATCTACATCCATCAGTTCTTGGAATAGACAACAGGCAACTACTGCAACAATTCAGAAAATGGTCATTAGAACCAAAATTATTTGATTTTCTACTTAAGCTTAATCTCAATGCTCTACCCACAACCCATTTCCTTAGATTTCGTAGATTCTATACAAATATAGACCCCATGTGTGGGCTATGTCATAGAGAAGAAGAGACACAAGATCATTTTCTTCATTCCTGCAGTGCCCTAGAAACAATACGTCACACAATGTTTACCACATACAGAAAGGCTATCATTTCAATTGATGAAATAATAAATACGTTTAAAAAAGGCAACAACCCTGCTATTCGTGCAGCAACATACAGCCTTTATGCCTACTGGTGTACCAGATGCACTTTTGCACTTGCCAATAACCCTCGACGCCACCCAGCAACATATTCAATAAAACTAGAACTGTTAAGAAAAAGAGACAGCATCCTAGCTCAACCAGATGTATTTGCAGCCACATGGTCACACTTGAAACAAAGATCCAGTCTATGAAATATAAAGGCCAATAAGATAGATGATGACATTTTCAACATCAGCATTTTTTCCAACTTTAAAAAAAATGCAAGCATAAACTGAACTAAATAGAAGGCCAAATTTAAAAACAAGAAGAAAAAAAAAGTATGCAGAAAAGATAAAGACTTATATACTGAAAGTTGTAATTTGTTTTTCATTTGTAAAAAATCAATATATTACTAGATGTGACTCTGTAACTTTTTAGACTCAATAAAGTTTTGCTTTGAAACATAATAATAATAATAATAATAATAATAATAATAATAATAATAATAATAATAATAATAATAATAATAATAATAATAATAATAATAATAATAATAATAATAATAATAATAATAATAATAATAATAATAATAATAATAATAATAATAATAATAATAATAATAATAATAATAATAATAATAATAATAATAATAATAATAATAATAATAATAATAATAATAATAATAATAATAATAATAATAATAATAATAATAATAATAATAATAATAATAATAATAATAATAATAATAATAAGACCGCAGCAAATCTCTGCTGAGGTAAGAAGCAATCCTTAAGTTCTCCGATGTAAGTATTTATTTTTTACTTTTGTTCCAACTTGTTATTCGCAAAACAAACATAATACAGGAAAAATCGAATTATATAATAGATTAATAGTGTTTTTTGAAAAATATCGGTGTGTTTTAATATCTTTTTTTAAAAAAATAAAAAAATACTGACTTGAGTCAGAATAAATCATGGCTACTGCCCAGTCAAGCGTGAGCGAATTAAGCACCAATACGAAATTAACAACATCGTTAGTTTCAACATCGCCTATTTCGTATGCAAAAGTACTTAAAAGTAATAGCAATACTACAGCACCAACTCAAATACCGCGCTTCCGTAGAACAAACACAAATGATATAAAAAATCTTGATCTAAACACTAGAGAGGAAAATCAACCCCCAGCCGCAATCTGGACAAAAGAAACGCTTGAAAATGTGACGGACCGTTTCAGTAATACGGTGCCTCGTACGTTATTTGAAACATTTCGCAGGTTTTTTTCACCAACTTCGTTAGTACTCGCAGTAACCGATAATCAATGCTCATTATATCGTTTCCCAAAAGCTTTATTATATGAAGCAATCACGCAAAATGCACTATGGGAAACAATCTCTTGTATCGCGGATCACCCAAATTCTCGATATATAACCATTGATTTTTATACTCAGCAGCAAAAAGAACGTTTTCAATCCACTATTTTAGCACTTGATAATTACGCACTCGTAATTATAGATGAAAACCGGAAAAATATAATTACTGGAGTGCTTAAAAATACTTATCTTAAATACAACGTACAAGATTTTCAAAAAATGATAAACCCGTTTGGAAAAGTAATTGCCCTACAGCCTATATATTTAAAAGACACACCTATACCGATATGTAGTAATCGTTTTGAATTTAAAATAAAACTACATAAAAACGTAGACGCCTCAACGATTCCAACACAGATTACAGATCAAGAAGCGACACTCTCTCTTCACATAAGAGGTCTAAAGCCACTTTGTTTTGGCTGTGGACAGAGAGGACACCTAGCAACTCAGTGCGATAACACAAAAAGCAATCACTGTGAACAAACTAAAATCCTCTCCCCAGAACAACCCAGTGATGAAAATAAAATTTATAATAACACTACATCCATTGGCAACCAAATAATAGAAACCGGAAAAAAACAGGTTCAAACACCCACAAACAAAAATAATAATGGATCAGAATTGCCTATCCCAAAGACCAACCAAAAAAATAATAACACAAAAACTAACACAGAAATCCAAGATTCAAACGAAAATAATTCTCAAGAAACCACAACACAAAATACAGCAATTACATCACAGGATCAGCATCTCAATAAAACAAAATGTGTACCAAGTAAAAATCAACAAACAGAAAGTAAACACACACAGTTATATAATGAAAATATAAATCCAGATAATATAAAGATACCAATAATAAAAAAAACTACAATTATAAACAAAACTGCATCAAACATAATGGATGCAATAGAAGCTCCTCTTCCACCTATTCAAGAAAATACACCAGAGGGAAAAAGAAAACCAGGTCGACCACCAAAGAACCATGAATCCAAAAAGGCAAAAAAACAGACCAAAAGCACAACTCATCAGACATATACAATTTAGAAAATGATGAAATAGAAATGGATGTAAGCCAACAACAAATGGACACCTGTTCGGTTTCATCGCAAATTGCCTGTATAGAGTCTGAAGCAATATTAAATGAAAGAAAAACTGATAATAAACCCAACAATGTCTTAAATATGTATCAGCATCCATCTACTGCAATATAAACAAACATTTAGTATTAAAAATAAAATAAAAATCAATACCCTGTTAAAAAATTATTTAAAACATGAAGATAAAAATTGGATCGCTCAACATTAGAGGCTTAAATGCCACCAAAAAACTTTTTGATCTCAAAAAATGGTTACATACAACACAACCACACATACTGGGGCTTTTGGAAACAAAAATATACAGCAGCTCTCAAATTGATCCATCAAAATATTTAGTCAACCAAGGTTTTTGTGCCTGCTCAAGGCAATCATCATCACCATCAGGTGGCACAGGCATAATTATTTCCCACAACTGCCCTTTCGATTCTTTTTAAAATTATATATATTGACTCTAATCTTATCATATTAACACTCCATCATAAAAATATCACACTTAACCTAGTATTTGTATATATACCACCAGGCCCTGTCATCATCTCCAGAATAATAGCAACAATAAATTCAATGCTTACAGCAACACCAAATCCCATAATACTCCTGGGAGATTTCAACATGACCTACCAAACTTTTGTCACCAAATGGATCCATCAAATAACAATCCCACTTATGAGTGCTGAGGGTTTTCTCCCATCAAACTCAATATCTTTTAATAACAATAGATATAAGTCACTTATTGATTTGTGTTTCTACTCACCAATGTTACATCATTATTTTAATCTTGAACTCTGTCCATCTATAATCTCAGATCATGCTGCTCAGTTCATCACCCTCGACCTAACAAAAATACAAAATACAACAATAGCCCTCCAAAAGACTATGCGAATACTTCTTCCAGCACAAACAACTGAATTCTTATATTCAGAAACATATATAATGCTCCAAAAACTTCAAAACATGTCACTCGATCCAGTACAAAAGTATATAGCATTCACCAATATACTTTCTTTCAACATCAATCATATTACCTGCAACTCAACACCCCCCACCAGATTATTAGCATTGGCAGATGAACTACATAAAAGAATAACCATTTCCAGACCAACTACAGATAATCAAACACAAATTAAAAAACTTACAGAAATGTACAACAATACATGCAATACACTAAAGCAATATGTAGCAATAAAAAAGAAAAAAATATGCCTTACACAACAACATACTTGGACCAGAGCATACATACGGTGGGCATTGGGATACCCATCCACAGTCAGAGTGCCTATGGCACTTGAAATAGATGGCTCTATAACAGCTGGACATAACATGATAAACCCAATATATCAACACTTTAAAAAATACTGCAAAAACAGAGAGTGTACATACCAAATGAAGACATATTTGGAGACCCTGAAACAGATACACCAATAACAACAACTGACATTGTATTTCAACTTGCAACAATAACAAACACATGTCACCCAGGACCACAAGGAATTCCCAAATTTGTGTTCAAACATCTTAGTCACTTCACAGCAAAATACCTGTGCAATCTAGCCAATTACATATCCCAAAAAATTTACAACATGCAAAGTCTATACCCAATTGCAATGGTTCCATTTAACAAAAAACAAACAGCAATATCATCTTTATCTAATCTACGACCAATTTCAATGGGACCTTTAGGAATAAAAATTCTTGAAAGAGTGATAAAGGAAAAAATAGAACAACACATACTCCCTGTGTTATCATCAGCACAATATGCCAAAAAAGGATCATCCATTGGCCAGGGTGCCTTAATGTACAAAACAATTATCGAAGTAGTAAAAAAAAAGAAAGAAATATGCACCAATTATAGTTCAACTAGACATTGAGGCAGCTTTTGACTCAGTGCCTATAGCCAAATTATTAGACGTGCTGAAAAAAACAACAACACCTCCATCCCTACTATATATAATAGCAAATCTGCTACTCAGCCGTGAAATTCACATCACATTGAATGGAAAAAAATCACCAGCCTTCAGACCGAGTCAATCCATCCCACAAGGATCCCCCCTAAGTGCCTTGCTCTTTACAATATATATAAATCCTCTATTAATAGAGATACAGAAAAAAATAAAAGGCATTCAAATTCCAAACACTGCTTTAAATATATCATGCATAGCCTATATGGACGATGTAACCGTTTTCCTCCCCTCTAAAAAGAACCTCCCCATATTACAAGAGATAATCAAGAATTATACCTCAAATTTTAATTTAAAAATTAACACAAATAAAACTGCAGCATGGTCAATATACACAGGCAAGCACTGTACAGAGATGTTTAATGGTAAACCATCTGCTTTCCTTGGTTTCCCATTCTACCTTGGAACCAATGGAATGAGGCAAAAAATTCAAAATAAATTAAAAATAGATGCTGAAAAAATCACAGCCTCACTTGAAAAGTCATACCTGTCAATATATGCAAAGGTAGCACTATTTAATCAACTTATAACTACAAAAATTACATACTATACACCTATAATCAAATTTGCAAAAACATTCATATCTAAAATCTCGTCAATCTGTAACAAACTAATATGGAAGAGAAAGACAGTGGCAATCTCTTTAAAAAATCTGAGCAGACCACCACATAGCAATGGACTTGGACTCCATACAATCAATGTTTTTTACACACAGAAATCAGTAAATCTAATAACAGCAACCATAAAAAGATTTCCAGACCTGGAGTGTGTAATCAGTATAATACCCACAGACAGACCACCCCCTTCATATGGATATCTATCCACACTGATTGAAGAACTCAAGCCAATATACAACAAAATATCACTCAATAATGACAACAAGTATACATACTGGGACATTTACAATATACTACATCCAAACCAGACACCCAATCTACATCCATCAGTTCTTGGAATAGACAACAGGCAACTACTGCAACAATTCAGAAAATGGTCATTAGAACCAAAATTATTCGATTTTCTACTTAAGCTTAATCTCAATGCTCTACCCACAACCCATTTCCTTAGATTTCGTAGATTCTATACCAATATAGACCCCATGTGCGGGCTATGTCATAGAGAAGAAGAGACACAAGATCATTTTCTTCATTCCTGCAGTGCCCTAGAAACAATACGTCGCACAATGTTTACCACATACAGAAAGGCTATCATTTCAATTGATGAAATAATAAATACATTTAAAAAAGGCAACAACCCTGCTATTCGTGCAGCAACATACAGCCTTTATGCCTACTGGTGCACCAGATGCACTTTTGCACTTGCCAATAACCCTCGACGCCACCCAGCAACATATTCAATAAAACTAGAACTGTTAAGAAAAAGAGACAGCATCCTAGCTCAACCAGATATATTTGCAGCCACATGGTCACACTTGAAACAGAGATCCAGTCTATGAAATATAAAGACCAATAAGATAGATGATGACATTTTCAACATCAGCATTTTTTCCAATTTAAAAAAAAAAAAATGCAAGCATAAACTGAACTAAATAGAAGACCAAATTTAAAAACAAGAAGAAAAAAAAAGTATGCAGAAAAGATAAAGACTTATGTATTGAAAGTTGTAATTTGTTTTTCATTTGTAAAAAATCAATATATGACTCTGTAACTTTTTAGACTCAATAAAGTTTTGCTTTGAAACATAATAATAATAATAATAATAATAATAATAATAATAATAATAATAATAATAATAATAATAATAATAATAATAATAATAATAATAATAATAATAATAATAATAATAATAATAATAATAATAATAATAATAATAATAATAATAATAATAATAATAATAATAATAATAATAATAATAATAATAATAATAATAATAATAATAATAATAATAATAATAATAATAATAATAATAATAATAATAATAATAATAATAATAATAATAATAATAATAATAATAATAATAATAATAATAATAATAATAATAATAATAATAATAATAATAATAATAATAATAATAATAATAATAATAATAATAATAATAATAATAATAATAATAATAATAATAATAATAATAATAATAATAATAATAATAATAATAATAATAATAATAATAATAATAATAATAATAATAATAATAATAATAATAATAATAATTCCCCACTAACATTCATAAGTAACTCACATATAAGGTTTTAAATCATTAACAGAAAAAATTTAAAATCTTAGTGCTATTTCACACTTTTTTAAGTTAAATGTGGTTATTCACCACTGACACAGTATACTTTAATTAAGGTCATAGTATGCAAACAATTGTTAGGGTTTACCATTTTCTGTTGCATGTCTAAGCTTTAAGATTGTTAATTACTATTCAACATAATATATTTGGGCTAAACATAGCCTTGTAGATGTGCTAATTTATCATCTTGAATTTGCTATATAAATATCTCAAGTTAACAGATTAACACATGATCACATATATAGCTGTGATTAAATAAGTAATGTAACATGAAACACAACAAGATGAACAGAGGCAATTATGATTCTATTTATAGTTTTAAAGGAACTGATGCTTTGTTAATTCTTTCACACTTGGAAACAGATTGCCTTGACATACTTGTGTATAATTAAGTTAGTTTATTAGTCTATAGTAGTTGGTGCTTAAACAATTAGCACACTTGATGAAGTTACATTTAGCTAATCTATATATATATATATAAGGTGAGAGGACTAGTCTTTTATTTTATGTTGGATGGATGTTTATAATCTTCAGTGCTTTTTACTTACCTGATGAGACTGCAATACTAAAGTAAATGTATAGTGTGAGAAACCTGATATGATCTTCAAGGTTTTTAGCACATTTAATGAGGCTACTGGGTGTTTGTTGTTTTATCCTTGGATAGTAGTTGATGGCCCTTCAAGATATCTGGCATACCTGATGAGAATAGTGATCTGATATATTATATGATGAGTGGGCTGGAATGTTATTTTATGTTGGATAATGACTAATGATTTAAAAACCAACACCTACAAAATCTATTTATTTTTTATATACATATATTCTAATTGAATCTATTTATTTATAGTACACATCTATATTTATGGCAAAGGCTCCATAGTATTATAAACATAATCTGAGGTTCAAACCTGGATTATAGATATAATATCCAAATTAAGCAGGGTTGTTTTTCCATGGGTAACCTGCTTGGACTTTTAATTATGGTCCATAACTTTTTCAACAGGATTGGTAAGAGGAATGAAGAACTATTAATAAATGAAAAGGATTAGATCCTGATAATTAAAAGGAAAACACTTTGTTTATAAAAGTGCTTAAAGTTCTATTTTTTATGGTTTACATATAGGAATTTTTACTTCAGTAATCATATGAAAAATTGAAACTTTTACTAATAATGGTGTAAAACAGTTTACTTCTATGTTGACCAAATATAGGATAATAGACATATAAATGGCACTTAATTTGTACAGAAAAACACAATGAACATCTAACCTAATAAAACTTTATTGTATGAGTAGCAGTATGTCTACTAAATGGGATTTGATTTTACTCTTTCTATAAGAAAGTAGGACTAAAGGTAAATGTTAAAAAGATTAAAATAATGTTTAATGTATTTTCTCAAAAGATGAAAACAAAGGTTGATTATAATCATAGAACTAAACTTGGTTGGAGTGTTTTGGTAGAAGTAACTTAATATTAAAAGGAAATATGCCTATGTGTTTGAAAAGGAAGGGTTTTAATAAAAGTGTTTTACCAATTTTACATATGAGTCTAAGACTTGGACAATTAATAGAAGAGCAATATAAAGATTTCAGACTTATGGCAAGATGTATGTTAGGAGCAACAAGAAGAACGTGAAAATGCAATACATGGGTAAGAGGAAAAACCATTGTTACTGACAACATTGAAAGAATTAAAAGAAAAGTGGATTTGGGCTGGACATATTGCTAGAAGAAATGATAATATATAGACAATTGAAATCTTAAACTTGATTTCAAGAGATTATAAAAGATCTGGAAATGGACCATATGTGAGATGGATGAATGAAATAAGAAAGTGAACTGGGTGATGTGAAGAAGAAAGGTTTGAGATCAGAGAAAATGGATTTAACTTGGAGAGATCTTCATCCTGCTGTGGATTGATAAAGTTTGATGATAATGATGTTGCATCTTTTCACAATGCTTTACTAAATTCAACTACCTTACTATTTCAGAAACTGCAAAGTGATCAAAACTGTAAGATAATTGAATTTAATAAAGAATTGTGAAAAGTGCATTAAAGGAGTAGAATTTGTAGAAAGTAAAGATTTTTTTATTAGGTCACAAGATGAGATGAAATGCACTTTGACTTCTCTTTTATCAGAGTCAGGAATCTCTCAGCTACAATGCCCGAGAAACCCATTAGCCACTTTACCTTCTCTTTCCATTCATCACCCTAATTTTTTTCCATATTATTTTCTATCCTGCTCCATCCCATTTTCACAATATAATCATTGTTATCTCCATGGCCTTTATATATAAATCCCCCTTATCTTTTTCCAAACCTAGCATAAAATTCAAGAATCCATTTTCTATATAATCCCTTTGTTTATATTTACTTTGTGCTCTTTCTACTTGCAAACATTTACATTCAATTGACATATTCCTAATATTTTCTATGCCTTTCTCACACAACTTGCAGACTAAATTACCTACATTTTTCGATTTATCTGTATATTCCCTTGTTGATAAAGATCCTGTTCAAGCCTTAAACAGTAAACTACTTTCCTTGCTATTATCATAAATTAACATGCACCCTATATTCTGTTTAGTTCTATATATATATATATATTTAAACTCTTTTTACTTTCTATACTAGTTCTCCATTTCTAAAACTCTCTATTCTTTATTAATGCATCTATTCTTCTATCCCATTCCTTGCATCGATTACGCTCAACAATTCTCCTAACACAATCATCCCATCTTTTGTATAAGTATACTTACATAAATTCTTTATCAGTAGTTGGGTTTAACTATTATTAACTTGAGATAAAGCTTCCAGATTAATCACGTGAATGTAAATACACTGCCCACCTCAATAATGATATTTCTAGGACTTAAGCCAATAGGCACCATATTTTTATACTTGCTAAGTTAATACTTGTGTGTGCGTTAAACCTTTTATATGCAATGAATTTGAATACATTTTTATTGGTTTTTATGGATATAAAATAAAAAATATAGAATATTAGTATAATTTGTAAAAAAAAAAAAAAATCATTAGAATATGCGAAGTAATTTTTTAAGTCACGTGGTTTTTATTCTTTTTATTTAATCGAATGGAAGTCTAATAAGAATATTGATATATTTAATATTTTGACATTTAAAAGATTTTATTATTAAAATTTTATTACTTTTTCTTTTTCTCTATTACGTATATATTATTTTCATTAAAAAAAAAATTTGAATGAAAATGTACAATATTGATCGTGTAATCTAATAAGAATATAATTTGATTTCACATTTACAGTTGATTAATGGTAAATATATAAAAGTATATATTATTTTAGAATTTATCTGTATTTATTTAAAAGATTTTTAAAACAAATAGAATTTTCGTTAGATTTAAAAAAAAAAAACAACTGAAAAATAAAAAAAAAATGGAAAGATTAATATTGAAAAAATTACAGTGTTTTAATAAATATTGAAATCAAATCTTATTAAAATAATAAAACTATTTAAAGATTTAGAGTTTAAATATTAGTTTTAAAATAATGTCTATTATCTTTTTATAGTCAATAGTCACGTGTATTATCTGATTTAAAATTATTGGTTTGATTGGAAAACGTTAAATGTTAACATGTATATTTGATACTTGAGTATTGGTCCTGCAACGTAGAAGAGATAGGAGCCTTTTCACATCTGCAATAAATGTGTAATCTTGCAATCACATCAAATAGAAAGAAAATAAACCCTGTGATGTATATGGAAAACATTGTTTTCTTTGTGATATTTCAACATTTTTTTCAGTTATTGTCCAGATTTTTATTTTTATTTTGTTTTCATAATTTCATAAGCAGAGAGACCAACACATGTTTTGTCATCGCAATTAAAGATCAAACAATGGTGACTCTGATGGAAGCGATCAATCATGAATGTAGAAGAGTATTCGACTATATATTTGGACTGCTGGAAGACCTACAAAAGTGATGAATTGAAGAATGCTGGTAAACTGGGGTTGACACACAAAACATTGAAAGACTATGGGGTTTTCATGAAATGGAGAAATAACTAGCAGCAACGGACCTGGCCAAATTTATGTGGTGTAGATTACACAAAAATGACAACACATTTTTTTTTTGTCAAAAACTATATCGAACATTTTTTTCCACCAGGATAAAAAGCAGTAATAAAATTCTTATAATTTATATTTCTTTATTGTTGTACATTTTTTTGTTTTGTTTTTTTTTTTTAAAAAAAAATGTTTAGAGACATTTTTGTGAAAAATCACGACACCCTCTGCAATCATTTGTCCATTTGGGGGGGGGGGGATTTTCAGTTCAGGTCTCCATTTTCTGTAGTAAAATTAAATATCAATTTGGTTCTTTGAACATGATCAATTCCTGTATTATTATAGGGTGAGTAGTTTATGTGTTTAGTACATGTGGTTTTGTAAATAATATTTAAAAAACTTATAATTTAGTGATTATTTTGTGTATATGTAAAGTAACATTTGGAAGTTGCATAATGGCATCTTTTATTCAATATATTTTTGAGGGCTGAGAAAATGTAGTTTTTAAGATAACAAATTTTTGGTTTAAAGTGTTTATTTTAATTAACCATTTCTTCCTCAAAATCATACATATGTTCACTTTTTTTTATAGTTTTACTTGTTTGTGAACATATTATTTTTAATCCTGCAATATGGTATTAGTCATGCTCCATCTTTTCAGATTTGTATCAACCTGCCAATAACTTCGTAAATCTTGCAAAAAATATCATGTACAAGATTTGTATACTTGTTATTTTGGTTAGATCATAAGCTTTCAGAATTATCAGCTGATTGAGGTTAATGTGAAAAGGTGCAGCACATTTAATACCATATTGCAGGACTAATACTCAAATACTGTATATTTAAAATAATAAATGATTTGTCATTCTGAAAGTAAAGTTATGCGATGTTTTAACACCAGAAATGAGCAGTTGTCGTCCAATAATTTTTACTTTTGAATCCCACTAAAAGTGTGTTAAATGTTCCTGGTGTCACAAAGATTATATTAGCAAATTAGGGTTAAAAGAAAATATTAATTCATAACTTAGGGAGATACTAAAAATGAGATGCATAACATCGTTATTCATAAAAATTTGTTTAATATTGCTATTATATATTTCTGTTATATTCTTCTGTTTTTCAGGAAGGGGGATGTTTTAAAATGTAAATGCATATGCAAACAAATATATTAAAACAAATATTGTGGTTGTTTAAATATACATACTATCTGTATATGTCTATGACAAACTAGTGAAAAGTGAAATCATTCGTTCCAATCATTTCTAATCAGTTCTGACAAGGTGCATGATAGTTGAAGTTAATTGTTTTATTAGCATGCAATAGAACAGTTCTTATATATTTTTCAAGCTGGATTATGCATTGGGTGTTATCTTTGTATATAGAATTATTGGATAAATTTGTGATTTATTTTTATTTTTAAAAAGCTGTTAAACTGAATAATTGTTTGGTCTGCCTTTACAGTGTAAATTTGATTGTTTAATTTAAATTTTTAATAATATCTTAGTTAATTTAAATTCCATACTTTTTAATTATTGTTTAAATATACAATGTCTTTACAGAAACCACTAAACATCACATGATCACCTTTCTTTCTGCTTACACAAGTAGTTAGCAGAGGCAAAACTCTCCATACAGTAACCCCATCAGTGCAATCCAGAGTAATCAATGGACTGAGGAAAGTTTATTCATAAAGTTCCTATCTAGTATCTACTCATCCAATATCCCCAGACTAGTTTCTAACTTGTGGCTTTCATCAGTGAGGAGTCTTGGATCTGAGAGCACTGCACTTTAGATCTTAAGATCTAATGCAACTCTCCAGCAGCTACCTTTTACCTTATTAGCTAACTATAAAGTTTTGAGTCCAAAATGAAAACACAATAATGATTTCAATACAAGCTCATTAGCTTGTACAGTCATGTAGATTTGAACTCAGTTAAGCAGCCATACTTTTTGGCATTTTTGGTTGTTCAATAATCACACTCACCATTGGTATTAAACCATTAAATATCACATGTTCACCATTGTTTATGCTTACACAAGTTGTTTACACAGAGGCAAAACTCTCCATACAGTAGCACCACTCAGTGCAACTCAAAATAATCAATGGATGCAGGAAAGTTTGTGTATAAAATTCCTATTGCCTATTTATCCAATATCCCCAGACTAGTTTCTAGCTTGTGTAAGCATAAAGAATACTGATCATGTGATGTTTAGTGGTTTAATACTGCCCAATAGGAGCTTGAATTGAAAACCTTGTTGTGTTTCCATTTTAGGCTCAAAGCTTTATAGTTAGCTAATAAGATAAAATATAACTGCTGGAGAGTTGCATTTGAACCTAAGATCTAGGTGCAGTGAAAGCCACAAGATAAAGTCTGGTGATATTGGATGAGTATGGCACTAGATAGGAATTTTATGCACGAATCTTTCTGCATCCATTCAATACTCTGGCTTGCACTAAGTGCTACTGTATGGAGAGTTTTGCCTCTGTGTCTTTATATAAAGCAAGCTAGTTTAAGTTGAAACTACCTTTTTTGTTTGTAGCTAAGCAATTATAAACAAGTGACATTATAAATGAAATGGAATATTTCATCGATATGTGAGTGATATATATGTTTCCAGTAAGTATTATACATTGAATAAGTGGATGCACGTATTCAAAAAAAGGTATTAAAAAGAATAATGGGTTATTCTGACTTTGTAGATTAAATTTAGGCTGCTTTTTTAGTTTTAATAATATCTCAATTAATTTAAATTTTGAATTTGTTTGTGAACGATCCTTTTTTTTATTATTGCTAAGCAATTATAAACAACTGGCGCTGTAATTGAAATAGTTTTATTTATCGATATGTAAGTTGGATAGAATATATTTTTCTAATTAACATTTTGCATTGGATATATTATATATTAATGCAAAATAATGTCAACAATAAACTACTGCTACTACTACTAAATTCAAAACATAAATTGCCATATCTACTATTTTTTATAAAACTACATTTGAGTAAACTTTAGTATAATTTTTTTGCGTTTAAGTGTAAAATATATCACGAGTTTTTAAAAAAAATGATATTGTGTTTCTGATATATTATTTATATATATATCCGATGATATGAAGATTAGTAAAATATTTATTATAGGTTGGAATTTAAACAATTGACACATTTCGTATTTAAATATACATTTTTATGTTTATTCATATGTAGTTTTGTAAAGTATGTTAAATATGACATTTTAAATTTGAATTTAAGTCATATTTTATTGCTAATATTCTTTTAGATATGCACATTATTGTTAAAAGAAGGTTGCCATGACAACAGTTTGAAATTATTGATTGTTATTGATATTGGGATTGTCTAAGTGTTGACAGGCTGTTAATGATAACTTACAAACCCATTTAGCCTTGAGAATTATTGCACTTAATATATATAATATTTTCATGTTTTGGTTTTTTTTAATGCATTCCTCATCTCAACCGTGCTATATCATGATCATCAATCAATGCACTAAGTCATCTTATTCTCTCTCACTACATATGAATTTTGTGAACATGTCAAACACATTGAATAATATTTGAATCTTCCATTCCACAACACATTTCTGAAACATATTTATAAAGACATTTGAAAAAGATAAATAGACCCAAGTTGCATATTCCAACATTCATCATTTGGCTAGGGTCACAATCTCTTACATATGCCTTTATCATTTTTTCATTATTTATAAACACCAAATTAAAATAGTATGGTTTGTCAAACTTTCTTCACTCACAATTTTGACACTAATCACTTCATATAAATACATTAACAATTACTATTATTCACTTATAAATCAAGCTGTAATAACTTGTTATCTGAAAATACTGTGTAAACAATGAGGATATATATATAAAAGATTGTTATCTGGTTCAACTGATGAGTGCCAGTTCAGCATAAACTAACCACCTTAAGGATCATTCACCCTTTTCAGAATGTATGGTGAAATGGAAGATTTAAATATATTTATATGATTCCATGTGTTTATGCTCAACTCATTCAAAAATGAAGTGGTTCAAAAGATATGCATAGTGAGAGAGGATGATCTGACTTTCTGTACTGATGGTTCTTTGGAATATAGTAGAGTTGAAATATGACATGGTTCTAATAAAAACAAAGAAATGAATATTGCCAGTCACATATGGGTAGAGTTAATTACTGAATTTGCAACTATTGTGTAATAAATAAATATTTCCTTATTAAAAAATTATAAAATCCTAAATAAAGATTACTAAAGTACATATATAAAAGCTAATAAACCAACCAAATAGTAGATTTGTGCAATCCATTGGCAATTAAAAATACAAAGGAGGGAAGATATGCTTAAAAATGAGTAATTTATTTAGGGGACAGAAAGTTAAAAAAAGATTGAATATACAGTTATTTTATTCAAATATGTGCTATAAAGGTTAAGGATTTAGAATAATAAGTAATAAAATAATAAGAATCTATTATTATTATTTATTTGTAAAATATAAATGCAAAAATGGATAAAATATTGTAAATTCATCATATAGTCCAATCTTTGTGAGTGTAAATAATTTATTTAATTATTATAATGATTTTTATGTAAAAATAATTTGATAAAATGAAAATTTGTAATATTTGAAGAGTGGCATTAGTTAAAAAAAAATATAAGAATTATTTTTTTGTTTTTTAAGTTGACTAAAATTATAATTAGGGTTAAAAATTTTAATAATCCAATGAACAACTTAGGAAGTAAATTTAAAATAGACAATACTGTTTGTTTTGATAATAGAGAAAATATGTAGTTAGTTAATTTTTCATTAATCACCTCTTGTGAATTCTTTTTTGATGGCCTCTAATAGTAGTTTGGAATATATATGTAATATTTTATCTCAATAATTAAAACATATCATATTTTCATCATTTTAAATTTATTTATTACAAATATAAATTAACAAATGAAGAACATTATTAAAATTAATATTTCAACATTGCAAATATAGAAAAAAAGTAATAAACTGAAATATATAATTGGAATAGTAGGATACTATCATTTCACTACTGTTTATAAAAATATATTTTTAATGAAATATTTTTATTTGAATACTATTTCTAAAATCCCCCCAAATTATTATTAAGATATAAAATAACAGAATTCTTTTTAAAATGTAAAGGGCCTCTTATACCCCCCCCCACCAACTACTACAGTCATAATAGAAGCATTCCTTTTTTAGTCTATCATAACTTGGCTTTTATTATTAAAATTTTCTTGTTTTGAATCAAATCAAACATTTTCAAAATTTGAATTTATTCATAAATATCTTTGTTTTGAAATAAACATTTGTAAAATATTTTTCAAAAATAATCATAAATATGTGGAAGATGTACAACTTTTCTTCTCAAGTGAACAAAGAAGTGACTTTTCAAACCTTGTCACAAGCACTCACATGGCTTGAAAAGAAACATAATAGTCAACATTATTGCTAACTCAATTGTGTTAGGTTCTCTGTATAATAATAATATCTTTAGTAGAATTAATAAATCAATATATATATTTTAGTTCTAATTTTTTCTATCAAATAATTGCAAAACTAGCATACAGATATTACAAATAGGTACAAGAGAGTGAAGTTAAAATGCAAGTGATTGAACTGCTACCTAACAGAAATTTAGCTGGAAGAGAAATGGTTGATTACTAAAATTTGTAAATGTAAAAATGAGGCATTATTTAACAATTGTTTTGAAGTATGGTTTCAGTTGTATTATATGTTTGTATATAAATTGTGATTTTATATATTACAATAACCAACATTCTAGCATTAAGTAGTTAACTACTAAATTCATCTAGGCCATTTTCACAAATAAGCTTAAATATCAATCATTGAATATCAGATTTGCATTAAATATTAGGCTGATTTAAAATATGCTCCTCTGTCTGTTATAATTTTAGCTCACTCTACATTTAACATCATGGAGTGGATTAAGAAACAACTGCATTTTTTTAGTTATTTGTTAATGCTATTCGGAAATTATATAATTATTTAGTGTATGGGTTTATTGTTTGAGATTTTTCTCTTGAAGCAAATGTTGATAATATAATTTATCTGCCTTTAGACACAGCTTTTGATAATATATTGAATAGAAAATGAAATCAATCAAAATATATGTTGCAAGTTAGTTTAAGTTAATTTATGTTTTCAATTCACAAAGTAGAACACACTGTGTATATTAAAACATATACTATCATTTTCTGTTATTCACCAAATTTAAAATTAATAATTCTGCATTATAAATTCTTCTTTTTAATATTTATTAAACATTTAAAAATAATTATTCACTCTTTTTTGAAAAATATATCTGTTATACATTTAACAATATATCTGTTTAATACAAGACCAGAGAAATAAAAGCTGTTAGTAGTAGTGGTGGTGGTGACAGTGGCAGTAGGGACTGTGGTTTGGTGAGGGGAGGAGGTAACAGTAGCAGTAGCAGCAGCAACAGGAGTAATGCTGCTGCTATGATTACTACTACTACTACTACTACTTATTCATCATCATCATAAAAAGTCTAAGAGTATATTCCAAGGAATTTAATCACAACTTACAAATTTTTTTTTAAATATTTAAACAATTCTTTTTAGAAAAGTGTTATACAATATAGGATAAACATGTGATGTGATGTACTATGGCTTCTCCTTAAACGGAGTCAAGAATATCTCAGCAATTATGCCCAGATAAACCTGTTAGCCACTTAATTTTCCATTCCCCACTCTAAGTTATCCCATATTCTGCTCTATCCCATTTCCACAACATAATCTTTGTCAACTCTATGGCCTTTATATCCAAATCCCCTTTATCTTTTTCCAAACCCAGCATAAAAACCAATAATTCACTTTCAGTATAATTACTTTTTTCATATTTATTCTTCCGTAACTTCATTATATGTAACCTTTCTGTTTTCAAGCATTTACATTCCAATTAACCAATGCCTAATATTTTTTATTTCTTTCTTACATAATTTATAAAATAAATCACCCATACTTCTTCCAGACCAACGCCAGCAATGGATGAGCCAACATTAACAAAGTGTATTTATTATGCATCTGTACAATTTTATAATGTCAATAAATATATTTTTAAATAAAATAAACATTTTACATTTTCTGAAACTTGTGCAAGTAAATTTAATTATATTAGAAATTCCCCAATAGAAGATAGACTTAATAAAAAAAACAAATTCAAAGTTTTCATTTAAACTTTGCTTCAGTTTTAATCTTTAGTTTTATAATTAATAAAGTATAGTTTTATAACTGATATTGATTAATACGTTGTGATTTTGACATAAATATATTTTAGATTTTTACAAACTAATTGATTTAGAAAATGAAATATGACCTCTAATAATATTTAATAAATCTATATAGGCCGATAGTTTTTCAATCTCGTTGTTTTTGCAAAAATATGAAACGCTATCTCATTACCAAGCGACAAAGGAAACCAAAACTATAATTGAAAAGGAAAATTAGTTTAATTTATTTGAAAATCATTTCATGACAACGCTGTCCGAAATATCTTCATGACTTTAAATAGTTTTTTAAATTTTACTTAGTAAATTGAGAGTTAAAGCTTTCTGGGTTAAAATTCAAATTATTATTTCATGTGCTCGTGCTCGAACATTCATTAATTAGCACACCATGATGTTGACAAGTTTATTTTACATTTTTTTTTATAAAGGTATTGATTTAGAAATTATGCTTTGTCTGGATTATATATATGTGGTTTGATAATCACATTCTCATGTAAATATAAACGAATATAAATACAAACACGTGTAAATACGTTTCCAATATTATATTTATTACCGGATATAAAAACAAATATATACTCGTATTTACAATATATTTTACAATGTCTTACTCCGCCTGCTACTGTTGGCGAAGTATAGCTTCTAATTCTGGTGTGAACTATGGAATAAAGGACTGCAGTTCTCTTGTAACTTTCCTACCACTTCCAACTGTATTTTGGCCAACCTGCCTTGTGAGTAAATCCGATGTCATTTGGTTGTATTATAACAGCTTGCTCATGCCAATGTTTGGTTCTAGCGTCATCAAACACCATTGTCTGGAGAATGTGTATACTACCATTCAGGTTTGATGGTAGTTCTCTGCAGAACATGCATGCAGAAGGTGAATTCGGTCTTTCTGCTTCATGACAGTAGTTCTCCGACCTTACTTTCAAAAGTACTGACTATTTATTGTCAGATTTACATCTAACTTTAGTGAGTATTATCACCTAATGGCCACACAGTAGTTCTCTGACCCTACTTCTAAAAAACTGATTATTTATTGTCCAGATCCACGTCTTTAACGAAAACATTTGGATACATCATTGCCTATTGGGCCATTCTTGCCATTGGCTATGCATTATTTATTTGTATACACCTTCATGGCATGATGAATACTCAATCCATTTAAATAAGATGGAATCTGGACTAGTCAGTTATTTAAAGTTAAGGTGAGATTTGACAGAAATTAAATAGAAACTTAAATAATAATTGAGAGGCTCCACTGCCTGGAAGTCTCTAAGAAGTTTGAATGCTAAAAGTAACAGAGCTAGGCTGTATCTCATAATAACATTGCATTAAATGGTATTTAATAAATCAATATAAATTGATAGAATATAATCACAGCAGTTAGTTTTCATTATTACTGCTGTTTATTATAATAATATGAATGATCATTTCAATCCCAAGAATAAATTTAATAAAAACTACATCTAAAAGAGATTAAAGTGTAGGAATTAGTTTAATTGAAAATCGTATTATAAAAAATATCTGAAATATATCACACATTTTATAAATTGCACTGTTCTGTTTACTTATTAGTAATGACTTATATATATATATATTGCAATGTGCTATTTATTGCAGTTAGATTGATAATCACAAGAGCTGAGAATTTTTGTATTGAAGTTCAACCTATCTTTTCTTGTGCTTGAACATTCCATAATTTTCTGAAAAATCCACTTATTTGATATGATTAACATTATTATTTTGCTTATGAATACTCCCTACAAATGAATATGATCATTTGATTTAAGTTTTCATTTATACTATAGTGTATAAAATCCAAATTAAACATCATATTACCCTAGCATACATAATTTTATTGTTATATGTCTTTTATAGTATTTGAGTATTCTCGTTTAGAGGTAATTGTTCTAAGTAGCTCACTATATTAGATTTCTTGCAAGGAAAACATTTTTGGGTTAAATTTTTGACTGCTAAAAAAAAGGGAAATGTTTCTGTCTGTGAAATTCAGTTGCAAATGTTGTTCTTTACACCCTTTGCAATAACTGAATTATTCTTTGATTTTATACTTTAATAAATATTTATAATATGTAATAACCAATTATATCATTAATACACTGGATTCCTTTTATTCCTGCATAAATTCTATATCTTGTTTGGTCAGAGGGTATTCATTTATTATTTAACACTCGCAAAAGCGTTTGCACAATTTGGCTTGAAAGGCCAATATGAATGTAATTACAGAACTATATAATATTGTGAATTAGTGTATTTAAAGACATTCTATTAGTTCATCTAATAGATTTTACTTGTTATATAACAATTTACATCTTAGTTAAATAATAAAATAATAGAGATTGCTCAAATGCATTCATTTATAATATTTAGCAATAATAGCAAAACATTAGAGACACATTTTTTTATTTTACTCCAAAGCCATTTAATGTAATTCTGAGTGATCAATAGATAAAAAAAAACATAGTAGTATTATATCGATATTCTGTGCTATCATATCTATATCCATAAACTACATTTTGCCTTGGGTCCTTTGCCAATGAGAAAATTGAACCTGAGGTACCTGGTCTTCGGAACTTAATGTGCCTTTTAGTCAAAAGCAAATCTTTAGGCTCAGATGATTTAGGTACATTAGGTTCAGCTTTATCATAACAAAGATCATAAGCCAAAAATTAGTTTGGTGATACAAATAGGATAGTATTGGGAGTAAATCTAATTACATTATAATCTATAATACATGGTGTGGTTCTGTAATAGAATGAAAAAAAAAATTCAAATTGCCAATGTAAGCAGAGATGATTATCTGATATTTGTTGATTAATATCTAAACATACATTTTTCATTTTGAAACAAAAATAATTTTACTATATAATTTGTTATGTTAATAAATAATCTATGATAGGATGGAACACTGAATTTTAATGATTTCTTAAATCTTCTGGCACATATGGTCACATTTTCCTTTGGGTAAGCTAGCAAATAAGATAAAATTGATAACTTGTTCATAATTAAGTTCATCAGTGTTAAAAATATGTGTGTTTATTGGTTTTTAAAATTAAAAAAAAAGGTAAAAATGTATATACATTTTCTTTTTGTGTTTTTAAAAAGATTTCTTTCCATGCATTTTTGAATATAAAATAGTTGACATATCTTAACATATGTGGATGATAATTTCTTTGCCTACTGATAAGTTGATATATATAAAGAGTAAAGTATTACAATTATGCAATGATATTTGACATTGCTGAAAGTAATTTGTTTTTGTGTATCACTCCTACAAAATAATTTATTATAGCATCAATATTTAGAGTTATATAATGAATTTGAATGAATTTTTGCATTAAATGACCACAGTTTTATCATTTTTCTAATGTAATATGGAAAAAAATGAAAACATTAATAAATTTAAGCATACATAACATGGCAACGATAAATCTGTTTTCTTTCCATTTTTTGATTTTAATTTTAATAACAAAAATGATTGTCTTACAAGCACTTATGAATTTTTGTTTGGATGAATCATAAATAAATAGAGATTTTCTAAGTTTTTTTCATCATTCTAGTGAAAAATCTCAGGTTTTTCATTTATTAGACACCTATTGAAAATTTTCACAAGCTTTTTTTAAAAATGCATATACATATATTTCATTGTAAAATTTTAGTTTGGAAAAAATTCCACAGATGGCCAGAAAATCAAAAATTTGGCAAAATAACAAAGCTTTGGCTCTGCTCAACTTATGCCTTGATGAGTCATTCTTTTATATTCAGACATCTTGCAACATCACTAATTTTTATGATATTGTTTGAAGAAAATAGTTCAAATAACCAAAAATATATTTATTTGAAATTTATTACAATAATTATTACAAATCAAAAAAATAAATTATTAATAATTTATTTTGAATGGAAATATTTTATTTTTAAAAACAACATTATATTTTTGGATAATGCAAACTCACCCTGAAGGCATGTACAAGCTTAGTTTTTATATCATCTATGTTTTGGCAATAGCTAGTGTGCAATAAATATTAAAAAATTTTAAACTTTTAGATCATAATTTGTTAGATTTAAGAGAAATAAATAGTTATTTATATGCATTTAAAAAAATGATGATGTATGAAACTTTTTGTTTTTGTTACACTTTCTTTTTTTTTTAGCATTTTCAGAAATAAAATGTGAATATTTACATTTTATTTCAGTAAGAAACAAAAATATCTATCAAATAAAGTAAAATGTATTATTTTATGATAAATAATAATGGTTTAATCTTAAATTTAATGTTGAACGTGAAAACAAAGAAAAATGACACATTGCGAGAGAATTAATATTAAAGACATAAAAACTTACTGTTCAAGAAAGATTACTAAATAGTAAAAAATACTTGTATTTCTAAAACCAAAAACTATACCAAGATATATGAAAGAATATTATTACTTGATTTTTAAATAAAGGCTTAATGATATTATAGATAATTGTCATTATCATGCACTGCATGGTTTGCTTCAATGGTAGTGTGGGATTTCAAGAGCTAAAACTTCATGTATTAAAGCTTGCTTTGTTGCTGCAAATTTTTAAAAATTTCTGATCAGAATAATTTTTCATAGAAGACACCAGTCAAAATTTTGATCAAATCTCGCTCATCTTTCTTAAAGTTAATCTATTTTTATGAGTAATGTTTTTCAAAATATTAGTGAGAAACATTTAAAAAAGTAGGATAGTATGATCATAAAAAACAATGTTTTTTTTTAATTTGCTGAATATAATCTATAGGGTTCACTATTGGAAAGTCAGACCTTCATTGACTTGGATCCATAAAGTGAATAAACAATATAAGATTTCATAAAAGAATATTTTATGTGAACTGCAGCATAGTTTTTGTAGAAGTAGACCTCATTTAGATTTTAAAGACTTTCTCAAAAATATTTTTAAAAAGTGCAAATTTGATTTTTTTTATTGGGAAGATATGATTGAGAATAGAATGTATAGGACAGCTGCAATTAGGCATAATGTTGAAAAATTTCAAAAAGAAAGATTTTTTTACAAGGAAATTTAGGGACAACACTGCAAAATATCAAGTAGAATAATGGGACATTATGTTCCATGTGTGCTCATATTTGTGTTTCACAGGTACTACTACTTTTCCTCCTATTATTTCTATTTCTAATATTATTATTGGTGCTGTTGTTGGGTTGCGTTTTTTGTCTTTTTCTGTCAGAGTTAGAATGGCAATAATCATTTGTAAATGACTACTGATGATAATTATGAGTAAGAAAAGATGTTAACAAACATTTTTCCAATTATTTTATAAATAATCTTAGTTTCTCTCCAAGAAATATTTCTTTAAATGAACAGAATGAAATGTCATAAAAGTATATACTGGCCAATATTTGTGTAGATTTTTTTTATTCTTGAACCAAAAAATCTGATTCATTGTGAACTTGACAAAGGGTTCCCAAAACGTATTACATAATTATATTTTTTCTTTTACCTTGGTTTTATTACCTAACTTATCTATGCTTTTGGGCCCAGAGTTACCTCTGCTAAAATCATATACATATTTTCTGATTTCACTGTTTTTCTATTTGTCATTTTATAATGTCATAGTTATCATTACTTTTATACATACATTTGATTAATTTTAGAGAAAAATAAAATTACATCCTTTGCTGCTCTCTATTTTTATTTTGAACTCAGTAGTTAAGAATAGTAGCAGCACCATCAGCATTACAAAAAGTTCATTTTGAATGGCTATTGCATACGAATTCACATAAAATTCAAACACTGGATAATGCCAAAGTAGAACAATGATCTATGAATTTTAATCTTTAGAGTTCACTACCCTCGAAATAAAAAAACAATCAAATTATTTATTATTTAACTATAATCCATAGACTTTGGACTCTAAAGATGATCAATCCTAAGCCCTCCACTGAAAACTATACAAGGATTTATAGTAAAGTATTATTTTATGTAATAATCAATAAATTTTACAAGCACTGTGTTTAGATTGTATTTACATAGAAGGTAATTATTTCTCCTGATTAGCATCATTACAATGAATGTTAAAACTGCAAGGTTATTCTCACCCCAGTTATACGGTAGAGACATTGAGTTTTAACATCACTGTTTAATGATGCTAGTGAGGAGGGATGATTACTTTCTATGTAATTACAATCTAAACACTGCACTTGTAAAATTTATTGATTATTACATAATTTAACAACTTCTAATATTAACACAAAGTAAATTACAATATTTCAGAAATGCTAATAAGATTATTAAAAAAAAAGGATTTTTAGTGAATGATTTACATCTTCACACTCTCATGATGAATCACTTAAGATTGGCTCATATAAGTGCATTTGAGTTTGAAGATAATTACTCTTATTTTCTGAAAGATAGTTATCTTGTGACTGGGCAAAAGCATCCTTGCAGTTTTAACCTCATTGTTAACAGCATTAGTGATGAGAATTGAGTAATTATTTTAGTAACCAAAACATGGAGAAGTTACTAAATAAGACGACCAATAGTAAGAAAAGCAAATCATACATCACATGACTTAATTAACATGTATTTACAAATGTAATATAACAAGCATGCTAATAACTCTAAACAAGCTTTTGATAAATGCCACAAGAGAAAACATTTAAAATTTCTATCTAGAATTATCCCTATCCCCAGACCAAAAAAAACTTCCTTAGAACTATTAGCATGCTCATTATATTTATTAGTGTGCCAATATTTGGCAAGATTACACTGATGAGAGTCTACCAAAAATATTTACAGCATATCACATATTTTATGCACAGATTAATAACATTTTGAATTGTTCCAGTTCTTAAAAGGTTATACATTAAATTCAGATATATTGTTTGCACAAAATGTCAGACTTTTTTTTTCAATGAATATTATTTTTTGTTCAAACATAAAATTAAAGTTAAGATTGTTATAAATAAAAATATAAAAAATCTGCATATTGGTACTCGTTACTTAGTGGGCTTGGCCACTTGATGGCATTCTGAATAACCAAGAACACCTACAAATGCCATTTATGTGGCTTATACTTACAGCTAAGAAAATTTCTGTTTATCTTAGCTATTGCAGGCTGCATGATGGCATTGCACAGAAATGTTACAGCCTGTTTTGTGCTTTGTGACACTTTATGTGAATTCACACAATTCACAGTTGGCTAACGTATCATCTGACAGTGTCTGGATTTTAAGTGACCACAACTTTTGAAATCTCCATAGCAGAGTAATTTCATTTCTACTTAAATCATGCAGTTCACCCTTCCCTTCACAAGTTGGAATGTGCAAAGCATTTTCAAAAGGTAAGGCTGAACATGATTCAGCTGAGTTCACATGAAAAGTTGCACTTTATCAAGAAAATATAAGAAACCAATAAAATGGCACACTGCAGCAAGCAGATTTTGAAAATGTGCCAGTTGCCAATGTCAGTGAGGCTCTAGCAACCGTAGGTATTCGATTGCACACGTTTCCAAAACAAAAGGTTGTGGTTCTATGACATACGTCAGTCCAAAAAAAAAAAAAAAAGAAAGAAAACGAAAGGTGAAAAAGTAAAAAGTTTTTTTTGGTTTGTTTTTATTTTAAAAAAAAAAGGTAATCAGAATTGTTTTTAAAGATAAAACTTTTATTATATTAGCACGGGGAAGTGTGGAGGGGGTGGGGTGAGTTGAGATTTTTTTTTTTTTTAAAAGGAAGATAATAGAAATTGGTTTTAAAAATAACAGTTTTACTATATCAGCAGTAAAGATGTGTTTGTGTATTATTTTTATTATTGTAATTTGTTAGTAGTAAAGACTATGATAAAATAATGTAATTTCATAATACAAATAAAGCCAAAAATAAATCGCTGTATAGCCACAAAAAAAAAAAAAAATCGCCATATTGGCAAAAAAAAAAGTTGCAATTAAGCTATAAAAAAATAACAATATAGCCAGAAACAAAGTTGCAAAATCACCACATAACCAAAACAAAAGTCGCTATATTTTTAAAAATTGCAGGCCAGTAACATTGCATTGAATTGTTTTTGACCGGCAACAATGCCTCAAGTGACCAAGCCTGGCTATGTAATTAGTACCCAAATATCTAATCATTATATTTTATGTCAATCTTTTAATTTTTTATAAAATTAACTTTATTAGTAATGAATTATATACAAGTTTTAACATATATACAAGAAAATAAGTTTAAGTTACATAGGTAAATATATGATGAAACGATATATAAAACATAATTCAAGATAGGGGAATGATGATTCAAATTTGTAGAAAGATAAATCTTAGATAGGTGGGTTAAGTAATATATTTACAATTTATGCATTTTATATAAATCTATATCAATCAATAAATTTGCTTTGGATACTAATAACATTACGAATTAGAACTAAAATATTGTATAACTGAGAAAAATATTAGATTGTCAAATTTTGTTCATAATATAACTGGTAAAAGTTTGAAAGAATATAAGTATGTATTAATCAATTTTTTTTAAGGTCATTGCATTTCTTGTCCAAAATGATAGAATAACATGCAAGTCACATATAACAAGAGTATGAACATCATATGTAACTACAGTGATATATAAATTATATATATATTATGCCATACATTTTACAAAATGTAGATGTTAAATGTCTGAATTCTCAAATGATATATTATCATTAAAGCTAATAGCTAAAATTTTAAAATATATTTCAATGAATAGCAACTTTTAAATTGGTTTTTATTTATAATATTTAATGGTTTTCTGATACTACAAGTTTCTGTACATATTATTTGGTTCACCATTTTTTTTAAAAAATGATAAAATTTCACTGTATATAAAATGTTTCAAAAAGATAGACCCAATTTGAATTCACTATATCTCTGCAACCATAAGTGGTTTATGGTTGAAACTTACTGCTTGACAGGATTGAACATAGAATTTCAAATGATTACCACTAGATGCCTTTAACAGCTCCTGGTTTCAGTCATTCAAAAAATGGTGACACCACAACTCAATGGTATTTTGCATTCTACAATTGAGCAAGATCTCTTAAATATTCAAGACTGTATTTCAGTTGTGTTTTGGGGCCATCATTAGTAATGTGGATGACTCCAAAAACAATCACAGTAGCTGCAATTTATTGGAGTTGAGATGCATTAGGGATAAATTCAACTCTTATCATATGTATCTTCCAGTTATTCTTACATTATTTGGAAGATACATAGAGCATTTATGAAATAATTAAAAAAGCTGATAACTTATTGAACCATTTGCAACTTTGTCTATGATTGCAATGTGTTATCTTTAATGAAATATATTTATTGATTTGAAATTAGATTCATTATTCTTAAATACTTTACCTTTTTAAAAGAATGCATGAGTCAGTTATAAAACATATATATGTATTAAAACATTTTCCGTCTTGCTAGGCCTCTATACCATTATAAATGTGCAAGTTGATCAAGTTATGTCAAAAAGAAGAAAGTTGTATTTCTATTTCTAAAAACATAACTATATTTCCTGATCAACTTGGCCTAGAATTGTTATGATTTGCGCTATTGACAAAATCAGCTTTTAATTTATTTGATCAGGGTGCCAGGATTCCCGTAAGAGTCCGCTGAAATCTGTCAAATAACGTATCGCAAATTAAAAAGAAAAAAGGTTTTTTAAACGAATCAGTATTACATCATACCGTGAACTAGAATTGTCTTTTAAATATTATTATTCCTGGAACTTATTCATAACATATTGGCAAAGGTAAATTACATTTTTAAATCTTACTAAACTAATAATAAGTTTAATAATAAACACCAATAAATATTATTAATAATGTACAAATGAAAATTGATATTAGAAATATTTTTATTCTAACAGATTAAAAATCTGTTTAAGTTAAATTGCAAATTAAATAAATTGGAGAGAACACACACTAATCCAAATATGAATACATTAATAAAAAATAACAGTTAAACAATTAAAAGGTTCTTGGTTAAATAAGAGTCTCTTGATCATGAATAATAAAGAGTCATAGCTTACCGGTAAGTTTAGTGAAAAAGTTGTAGCTTACTATGCATAGTTTTTTGGGTTAGAATGAGCTCAGCCATTGGTTATTAGTTGATCTTGTAGTCTATTCCAAAGGCTAGTTGCAGAAGCTTTTCTAGTGTCCATCTTCTTAACAATGTCAGCTAAAGCCCCAGTCTACTTCTGCATGAAGGATTATTTCATCGTGAAGTGGTCTTGGATTTAATAATCCAAAACCAGCCAAAGGAAAAAACAGACAAAACAAGATGTTCGTCAAACTGGTTTTTGCCTTTTATACTAGAGGCCCAGTTTTCAGACTTCTGCACATGCTATTATCATGGCATTTAGGTTCATAATCTTGTACATTCTTTATCATTTTTCAATTACAAAGTCTTTATTTTTTCCAGCATAATTCTGCCATCTTTAATTAGCTAAAATATTTTTCTTTTAGCTTATCTTTTTTACTTTTTGAATTCTTTTACTTTATCAGGATCCTTGACTTGAAGAGCTCAAAGCTCTTCAAGACAAGGATAAGATACTATCCTCTAGATTTCTGTTTAATAATACATGGAGCCTACTAGTATGGCCCACAGACTCTACATGAATTTTGGACCTGATATATCCACATTGTAGTGTATCGTAGAAGAAGTAGTCTGTGTTGCAACATGTCAGATTCTACTAGAGGGGCATTGATTTCACACTACATATATCCCAGCTGATAAGTTAGCATTATTGGGCCATTCTCTGCGCTAGTAGGGGTGGGCAATACCAACAAAATAGTACGTATTTGCTCATATTATAATCTGCTAGTGCAGAGAATGGCTCTGGCATACTTTTTCCAGACCAATGCCAGCAATGGATGAGCCAACATTAACAAAGTGTATTTATTATGCATCTGTACAATTTTATAATGTCAATAAATATATTTTTTAATTTAGTAATCTGCATGTCTTTTGTTCTCTCCAATTTCTACTTTTATTTTTAATTATGTAAAAAAATATAAAAGACAATTTTAACTTTCACTGTACGTTTTTTTTTTTTAAAAAAAAATTATACTAATAAAAAAAATTAAGTTTACTCTTTTTTTTTTTTTTTTAGCTTTTACCAAATGCCAATATATTTGTACCATATATAAATAAATTGTACTATATATATAAAAGGGGACCATATAAATAATCTTGGAAGATCTGAAAATAGGCAAAACTCTCCATACAGTAGTGCTATTTATTGCAAACCAGATTAATCATTGGATGCAAGAAAGGTTTGTGCATAAGATCCCAATCTAGTGCCTATCTCATCCAATATACACAGACTAGTTTCTAGCTTGTGGCTTTCATCAGTGAAGAGCCTTGAATCTAAGAGCACCACATCCAGATCTTAGGATATAATGCAACCCTCCAGCAGCCAGCTTTTATCTCTACATTACTACAAAACTATGAGTCTAAAATTGAAAACAATAATGTTTTCAATTAAATTTCATTAGCTTATATAGCCATAGAAATTTGAACTCAGTTTAGTACCCATATATTTTGTGTCTTTGGTGGTTTAATACCTTAGCCACCATTATCATATTAGGCAGGATTTGTATTAAACCATTAAACATCACATGATCACTATTTTTTATGCTTGCTCAAGCTGTTAAAACAGGCAATACTCTCCATGCAGTAGTTGATGACTAGGAACTAGATAGGGATTTTATGTACAAACCTTCTTGCATCCATTGATTAGTCTGGCTTGCACTGAATGTCACTACTGTATGGAGAATTTTGCCTGTTTTAACAGCTTGAGGAAGCATAATTAAATGGTGATCATGTGATGTTTAATGGTTTAAGATCTGAAAATAAATATTGTTTGAGAAACCAGAATGTAAGATATTTATTGACCTCACATTACTTATTTACAAATATATAAATTAATTAGTAATTGAATTGCTTAGAAGTTTACAAATCATTTGAACATTTGAAGTGACCAAGCTGGTCTGTAAAGTTTTTTTCTTTATTATTGCACCAAACAATATAGAGTATATAAGTAAATGATTTTTATTTAGCATAGGTATTAAGTGGAAAAAATATTAACCTAATCAACAAGGTTATTTATTTATTAGATGACTAATTATTTGATTATACATAAATAAATAATGCATATCATTTGCAATTAATTAGCAGATAAAACATGGCTTTATACATGATTTAATCAACAAAATATATGGAATATTTATATTTCCATAATGTAGTTTATTTTTGTGAGTAATGGTCATCTAGGAATAAAACAATATTTTCAAGTCAACATATTAATTGATCAAAGTTAAAGTTCTGAAATGTCAAATAATAATGACCAACAACTCATAAATGAATTATTTTAACTCCAAAAAAAAAAAAAGAGAGAGAGAAAGCAGAGACAGAGAGAGAGAAAACTGTTCTAAAAATGAGTTTTGTGATGGCTATAAAAACAAATTGTGAAACAGCAATATATCCACACATAGAACATACTGGTTCATTTTTTTGTTTGCTTGATATGTTGTGACATTTTCATTTCTTCAACAGAAAAAGAATTCTTTCTGGAATACTTCAGTTCCATGTCTAATTGTAGTCTCCAATGTATTCTATTCCCTGCCATGTCTTGCCAATGAAAACAGTTGACAATGCAATACTTTAGAAGGTCTTTAAGATAATCCTTGTAATATAGACAGGGTTTACCTCTCACATAGAAACCATACTTAAGTTACCATAAAACATTCTTAAGGAAATCCTGCATTGTTCATTTATTTAACATATCCAATCCAACAGAGGTGTGATTTTACAATAGTGAATTTTTAGCATCACATTGAAAAAGTTGAACATATTTATTGGTTTTATGAATTTGACATTGTGGATTTAAAATATCCATATTGTATTAAATTACAAAAAATTATATTTCAAAAATTAAAAAAAATATTCTCACAATTTTCATCTCAAACTTCATTATATCACAATAATCTATCATTACAAAAATTCAAACTTTCTCTCACTATATATGTATTTTGCAAACAATTTTTACTCCCATCAAATGAGCTAAAGACATTAAACACGTTAATCTTTGTGCTCATGTTAACAGATAAACATTTTTTCATTGCATTGCTCTCTTATAGTGGAGGAAATAGTTTTTATCTAATATAAAAAGAATGAATAATCATTGTATTGTAGAGATATGGTCAGTTTTTTAAGTTTTATCAGCACACTCCTTGTTTGAAACTTTATTATGTTACAGTTATCTACCACTGTAAAAGTTTAAAAATGCTCTCACTTTAATCTCTTTGGTAAATAACCAGAATAACCTAGAGGTATTTGACACCTGAATCTCTTTATCCACATTTATAGATCAGCATTTATTTTTTTATTATACAGTTTTTTTATAAGGTAGGAATTTGATTTTATCAACTTTAATACCTTGTGGAAGGATGATCAGTCATTTTGCAAATATGTTTCCAAATTTTTTAAATTTTTATCAGCACATTTCTTGCCCAAACTGCATCATCATCATCATCATAATAATAATAATAATAATAATAATAATGATGATGATGATGATGATGAAAAAAATTACCCTAGAAAAAAGTTTTGCAATGACTACTCAAATCAATTTCAACAGAACAATTTAACCACCTTAATAATTTTATTAGTCATTCATTAGACTAGCGATTATTCACTTAATGAATAATATTTCTGTAGTATAATTTTCACTATGCCATTCACATACAAGGTCGGGACTATTAACCACTTTTAATATCTTGTGGAGGGGTGTAATTATAAACATATGACCAAAAACATGTGTAAAAAGATGTATAATCCCACAAGAGATTCCAAGAATCATACATCTTTTTCACATGTCTTTGGTCACATGTTTATGATTTCATTCTTCATAAGATAGAAACCAGTTCATACATTACATGAGAGTTACACTACAGAAATATTATTCATTAAGTAAACAATGTCTAATATAATGAATGATTAATAAAAATTGTTAATATACTTCCGTCAAGTGGTGTGTGTCAATGTTTTAAGGGCAGTAAGTTCGATACTTATCAATTAAACTATAGTTATTATCTATTTATATATATTGAACAATGATAATGGTGTGTGTAAGAGATTATAATCTGGGCCAATTGATGAGTGCTGGTTCAGCACAAAATGTGCATCTTGGGGATCATACATCTTTTTCACATGTCTTTGGTCATGTGTTTATGATTACACTCCTCTACAAGGTGTTAAAAGCTAATAGAAACGAGTCCATTACAGAAATATTATTCATTAAATTTAACTACTTTTTCTCTCTCGTTATACTTGCATTTTGTGAATAGTTATTGCTCATCAGGTGAGCTAGAGATATTAAACACTGGAATTTCTAAACCTGTGGCAACAATCCAATATTTATATTTATATTTTCGTAAGATAAGGAATGATTTCTATTTCTTTTAACACCTTGTGAAGGATGAAATTATCCTTACAAATGGAGAAAGACAGGGCTTATTATAAAACTTTTCAGAAAGTATAAATGGCACTCTGTTTTGTTTTGACACTGAGTAAATTGCAATACACGATTTATTGAACTGATGGACCGTGACTTCTCTTTAAACGGAATCAGTAATCTTTCAGCAACTATGCCCAAAGAAACCTGTTAGCCACTTTACCTTCCCCTTCCATTCCCCACCCTAAGCTTTCCCATAATCTGCTCCATCCCATTTCTACAACATAACTTTGTCAACTCTATAGCCTTTATATCTAAATCCCTCTTATCTTTTCCAAACCCATTTATTCTCCCATAACTTCATTATTTGTATCCTTTCTGCTTTCAAGCATTTACATTCAATCAACAGATGCCTAATATTTTCTATCTCTTCCTTATACAATTTGCAGACTAAATCACCCAAATTTTTCCATTGGTAGAGCCGCAGATCGCAGCTCTCTCTATCACTTCTGGTGCCCGAACTTTTTATATTCTGAGCCGTAAATCATTTCGACAATTAACACATTTGAATGGATATTTATTAGCAGTGACTTCTAATCTCCCTTACAACTGACCGTTGGATTGTTTTATTTTTTTAAGAATAAGGTTTTTTTAAAAAGAAAACAAACTTTTATTTTTATAAGTATTATACGTTAAATGAGTATTGAATGTATTTAGATTATATGCAAATTAAAAAATTTATTTCCTTTTCATCTATCTAATTCTCAGTTAAAGATTAGTTCCAACTAACTTTTATTTAACTTTACTAAATAAATATAGTGTTTTCAAAAGTTTCGTATACTTTTCGTAACAAGCTGTAACGTTAATTACAGTTGTCATCAACTTTTCCAGGTTTTGCTTCTATTTGTATAAAAATTTAATCTATATATTTTATATTTTTGTCAGAATTGTCATTTTGCTTTCTCTAGGGGAACTGCATTCTGATTATTTTAGTGTTGTGAAATATTGATTTCATACTTTATTTTAAACTAACTTAATTTTCTAAAAGTTAATGGATTCTTTAAATTAGAACATATAAATTTCGTAAATTTTGGCAGGAAACAGCCTTTTCCATCCACGTGTCTAATTATCATCTAACAAAATCAATATTTATTCTGTATAATGTTTATTTGTTTAGACAAAATAAACATTAGTGAGTGGAAGGTTTGCTTTTAGTTGAATTTCGAAAAGTGAAAAACCATGACAGAGACCTGACCCATGCTTCTCAGATATTTTTATAACTCATTTGCCTGTGACGTTAGAAAGAATAATTTGTAATATTATTTAGTATTTAGCTTCATTAATTATATATTAGCATATCTTGGATGATTTGCAACACATAAGGTAAAATATAGTCTAATGGCATCATATCCTACTGTTATTTCTATTGCCTGCATTTAAATCTAGAGCTGATAAATATGACTTTTTTTTAATTGGTTTGAATTTTTTCCCCCATATATTTTATTTATAGCCAACTCATCTAACCATCTGGTATTTATTTATAAATGAATATTTTACCTTACTCATAATTAAATCAAAAATAGGAAAACATTTACTATCAATTATCTAATAGGACTTATGAGGAGCTGTTTGGTAGTCCTTTGCCTTAAATTTGGATTTTATTCATACTATTATAATGCCTGCATGTACATTAGTATCCTGTCTGATTGGTATGTGAAGATAGCCATTGTTAAGTTTATTTTAAAACAGTATGTGTTACATTTTTAAAATCATCCTTGATTAACAAAATTATTTTAAATTTAAAATGAAAATAATTCTGGAGAAATTGTTAAAAATTATAGCTAAAAATAGTTTTTTTTTTTATTATTCACCAGGCTTGCTGACTACCAAGTAATGAATATTTGGGCCCCTTTTTTTTTTTTTTTTTAAGTGTCATAGCATCGGCCGGGACGCGAACCCGCAACCCGGGCAACTGCCTGCAACTGCAAGGCAGTCGCGCTAACCTTTCGACCACCAATGCAAGACTATTTGGGCCCTTTTCTTTTCTTGTTTTAGTCTCTGTCTAAAACTAATTAAATAAGGACTTTACTGGCAACATTCGATGGTTTACCATCTTAGGCATGATATAGCTATTTGAAAAAAATCGGATTCTGTGTGTGTGCTACCGTTGCACACAAGGGCTTTTTGTACATTTATAAATCCAATATTTCAAGCTATATATAATAATTAAAATAATTCTTCACTATAATAAATGTAACAAAATATATGCATACATATATATGTATTCTCTGGTGAAATAAATAATGAATCTAACAATTTAGTCTAATGCAGTTTTAGTACAGAACTCTATCATTGAACTATTACGAAATGCACATTAAAACTATCTTAATTATTTTAAAGTTAACCTCCTATTTTATTAAAATACATCTTTCAAATTCCAATAATTACTGAAGTGAATATTGTTCAATTCTTTATATATAACATTACCACAATTAGCAGTGTACCCAGCCTCTTTTATTTTCCTCATTTAATAGTCTCACCTAATTCATATAAGTCAATTTAACTTTTTGTGTATCAAACATATGTCCATGATGCTGTTTATGATAAAAAAAATATGACGTAAATATTTGATTTGTAAAATGTTAAACTAGTTTAAGTGGAACAAGATTATTGAAAGAGGGAAATAAAAAGAAGCTCGATACATTGCTCATTACAATAATGTAATAAATAAAAATTGAAAAGTTTCCAATTAAGTAATTATTGAAATTTGTAAGGTGGATTTTTAACCCTTTCATATTATTTTTTTCCGTTCACACTTAATAAGAATTTGAGTTAATAGTCAACATTTTAATGGTTAAAACCTTTATTTTATATTGTGAATCAATAAATTGAGCTTGATTTGATATAAATTGAAGTTTACTAATGATAAAATTTTAAAAAAAAAATTATATTTGAATTTTACAAGTGCAAAAAAAATTATAAAAATGTGAAAAGACATAATGGGAACAATGACTTTATGTTAAAATAGGCAAAACTCTCTCCATACAGTAGTGCCACTTAAGCAAGACAGAGTAATCAATGGAAGCCAGAAGGCTTGTGCATAAAATCCCTATCTAGTGCTTACTCATCCAATACCCCCAAACTAGTTGTTGGCTTGTGGCCTTCATCAGTGAGGAGCCTTGAATGTGGGAGCACTGCATCTAGATCTTGGGATCTAATGCAACTCTCCAGAAGCCACCTTTTATCTCTACATAACTACAAAACTATGAGAATAAAATTGAAAACCCACATATATTTTCAATCTGAAAATATTTGTGTGTAGAGATAAAAGGTGGCTTCTGGAGAGTTGCATTAGATCCTAAGATCTAGATGCAGAGCTCTCAGATCCAAAGCTCCTCAGTGTTGAAGGCCACGAGCCAGAAACTAGTTTGGGAGTATTGGATGAGTAAGCACTAGATAGGGATCTTATGCACAAGCCTTCTGGCATCCATTGATAACTCTGTCTTGATTTGATTGGCACTACTGTATGGAGAAAGTTTTGCCTATTTTAACAACAGTTATGAGCAAGCACAGAGGATAGTGATCATGTGATGTTTAAAGACTTTTATGTTTACTCGTTCTTTATCATAACACTTTTGTAAAAAGAAAATTAACAAAATATTTTTTGAATAAATTGCAAAATTTAAACCTGAATGAATTAGAAAGTCATAACAAATCTATGAAATGCATATCTGAAATTAAAAATTGCATTATATTTATTAAATTATCACAAAAATTCAGAATCATCATTGTTTAACATAGTACATGACCATAGAACATAATAATCACAGCTTCCAGTATTACATCAAATTTCTTATACTTTTAAAAGTGAAATATATTTTTAAAAAAATCTAAGTGGAAACAAATATATTTTATTTTTAGTAATTATAATGATAATATTTTGTATAAATAATTACAGGTAATTAAATGTACTGTGAAATTATGTACCCCTCCCCATTATTGTTCAAAAGAATAGAAAGGGATGTTCTTATATTCTTGTTGAAAAAGTCAACCAATCAGCAACTTCTAGTTTTGTTGGGGTTTTTTCATCTTATACTCTATAGATTGCACTTATTAATTTATTAGTATATCAGTAGTCCACAAAGCAGTTTAAGTTACTAGCACAAAATGAGCATTAATTGTGGTAAAAAGACTGAAAAATTGTCATTTAAAGTGCAGTATTAGCAGCTTCATCAGAGTATTTTGCAATAAACTGGTTTTTTATAAAAAAGAATAAGATAGTATTTGCTTTAATATAATTAAAGCCACCTTTGTGTGCACTTAGTAATAACAATGGCTATGATATACTGAAAATGCCATTGGTTGTGTTTTATGTTATATTCATTGACAAAGCATCAAATAATATATGCTGTTAATACTATTATACCTTTTTATATTGTTAAAGTGTTAAGTGCATCATTTACATCTACATATGGGAAATCCAATAACTACTATTAATATGCGTAAAATTCAAGTCCATTCTAGAGGAGATATTTTTTTTCAAATTAGCTAATAAATAAACAACATAGAGTTTATTTCTACCCATTTAAAAACTCTTACAGGTAGCAGCACTTATTCAAATATGTAATATTAATCAATTCAGCATTTTAAAACATACATGCAGAAATTGGAAACGATTAGTCTTCCACAGGGTGGCCGTTGAGCATTCCATCATCATATTTTTAATTGGATGGATGGTTGAAAAGTTGGAGTGTGGAGAAGATTGAAGATTGTCAATTAAAGTATGAAGATTAGCTATCTTAATATATATCTGAGAACTTATAGAATATATGTGTAGAGATGGTAACCTGGACCAACTGATGATTGCTGGTTTAGCATGAAATACCTATATTGGTGATTATTTATCTTTTTGACATATATGTGTTCAAGTGTATCAGTGTTATGAGATATAGTGGAGAGTAGTGTGTCATGTGAAAGTCTGTGCTCATATACCCTTTATATTACATATATAGACACAGGTATATAATAAGCCTGTGTTTCAGTTATTACATTGTAGAGATATCTGCCCATCCTCGTATATGTATTAAATGGATTATGTCCTGTACATGAGGGGTCAGATTGACCTTAGGGTCAACATGGGTGTGACAAGACTTTCAGCCTCAGGGTGGCCTTTGAGCATTCCATCATCAGATTTTCAATTGGATGGACGGTTGAAAAGTTGGAATGTGGAATAGATTGAAGATTGTCCATTGAAGTATGAAGATTGGCTATCTTAATATATATCTGAGCACTTATAGCATATATGTGTAGAGATGGTAATCTGGACCAACTGATAATTGCTGGTTTAGCATGAAATATGTATATTGGTGATTATTTATCTTTTCGACATATATGTGTTCAAGTGTATCAGTCATATGAGATAGAGTGAAGAGTGGTGGGTCATGTGAAAGTCTGTGCTCATATTCCCTATATATTACATATATAGACACATATATAATAAGCCTGTGTTTCAATTAAAGTTGAGCTGATGTAAAACAAATATTTACAGATAAAATTCTAAGATCTTGTAAAGATGGTCAATCCATGAAATACTATTAAAGAAGAGTGAAGTAGACATAAACACAACCATTTTGAAGACAGTTAAAAATAACAATGTTTATTTATACATATTTTAATACTCTTATGAATAAACAACAGTCAAATATGTTATATTAATAAATTCATTCAAAGAGTGTATATATACAAACCACAAATAACACTTTTTGTCAGTATCATTGAGCCATTCTTATTTTGTTAGAAAACCAAGCAAGTGCAAAATTATTATTTACACTTTATAAGATTTAAATTTGGAGATATAAATGATCATTTTATACTTGTTTGAGTTTTTTTTTTCACGTGTCATAGCATCAGCCGGGAAGCGAACCCGCTAACCTGGGACAACTGCTTGTAAAGCAGCTGTCGCTGACCTCTCGTCCACCAATGTTTGACAACTTGTTTGATTTCAAACAAAATAAGAACAGTTTACTGATATTAGCAGAGATAATGTCCGGTTTTTACTTATATAGTTTGAAATATTGATCTTATTAATATATGTTTGATTAACTGCTATTTATTCAAAAGTGTCAAAATGAATAGAAATAAACTCTGTCTATGTTGATGATTTATTAATTGTCTTGAAAGAGAATGTGTTTATGTCTGTTTGAACTTTAATTTCATTCTTATTAATAGTATGTATAAATAGTCATTTTATATTTTTTAGCTTTCTAACAAAAATATGAGTGGTCCAATGATATTGATAGCGTATAGAAGATATATCAGTTTCAGCTTTTAACATATATATACACATGGGTTTACCAATCTTTACATATGGATCTAAAACTTGGATGCTTGATAGATGGGCAATACAAGAACTTCCAATCACACAATTAAGTATAAAGAAATGGGTGTTGAGAATTACAAGGAGAAATTGAAAATAAAATACAGTACATGTAGCTGGACTGAAAATATTGTTAGAAAAGAATAGATGGATAATTAAGTCTTAAGCTAGATTTCAAGGATCATAAACGCCCTAAAATGAAGCAATGAGGAAGATAAATAGATAACTTAAAAAAGTTTGCTGGAGGTATGTGGAGAGAAGAAAGTATGAATTGAAGAAATTGACTGAAACTTGAAGGGTCCTTCATCTTACTGTAGATTGATAATGGTTAAAATGATGGTGATATTTAATTAAAATAACCGTTTTAGAGTAGAGGCACTGTATCATTTCTCTAAAGAGAGTCATTGAAGGAAAAACATTATTCACTAGATGCCATCTGATGGTTTGCATAAATTTTAGTCACTGTGAATCCCCTAGATATTTATTATCAACTAATTTTAGATGACCTCTTGGGTGTAGGTCAACTGTCTGAAAAAAATATATACCTTAAGCTTGTTTGGAATCTGAAAAAAATGTCAAAATTGTATTCAAACTGAATTTGAGCACAAGATTATGGATTTAGTAAGTGAATTTGTTTGAAAATATTTGAAGAGAAGTGGCATATGATTTGTTTTTTCTACGTAGTAAATGAGTTTTCTTCCATTGGGGGGGCACGTCATTAAAAATATTACAATGCAATTATTTTGAAATGAAAAAAAAAGTTATGTATTTACTCAAAGTTATATGAAAGATATAAAACTTAATCTAATTTTTTTTAAAAAAAAAATCTTAACGTGTGACACTTGGAAATTAATGAATTTGTAAATCATCTAAATTGGTAGACATCTGAATTTAGGAATTGTGCAAATTAATATATTTTATATATTTAATCAATTATGCTTCGTTGTGTAGTTTTTGTATTAATTGATTAACTGTCATATTTTATAACTTGTGTTGCTTTTGTGCATTTTATTTAATTTCTTTTATTCAAATTGATATGAATAGTTCGTATTTTAAATAAGTATACTTTGTAGCTTACATATTGTATCAAAATGATTTGGAGATAATCTGGGGGTCATTTGATGTTTTGGTTGATTATATTTTCTTTCAATGTCTTCTTTCAAACCATTCTAATGAACTCAGGAAAAAGGTTAAATTTCATTACCAATTATTTTTATTAACAAATAAAACATTTTAATTATTAATTCAAATTAACTATAAAGCACTGGTTGTTAGTGTTAAATAAGAATCAGGTGTGTTTATATAGAAATAACAAATTTAATTTAGTGTGATAAGAATAAAAATGTTGCAGTTAAGCCTAATGATTAATCCATATTATAGAAAGTTAATTTACAATACAATAAAAAAAACTTGCTTAAAATTTTAATACTTAAAATTAACTACAAGAAGAGACAAATTTAATAGTAGTCTCATACATCTTTTAATTTATCTTTGTTAATAATGTATAAATTAATATTTTATATATTATTCTTTCATATTTGGAACATTTGGTTCTAAGTCATAATGGAGATATTAAAATTTACAGATGATAATATTATTATAATATATATCCTAATTTTTCTTTCATTTCTTTATGCATTAATTAATTCTTATATAGCAGTTAAACAAATAATTCTTTCTTTATATATTTTTTATAATCAATAATTTATTCAACTTGACAAAACTTTCATAAAAATCTTAACTGTCCAGCAGTCTTCTATAGAGTTATAACGCATATATAAATAAATTATGTGTTCTAATATTATTGAAAAAATTTGCTGGGCTGAACAGATACGTATTATATATATTATGTGTTCATATATATTTTATATGCGATAGCTCTGAAGATGACGGGCAGTTGAAACTGTAAGAAAGATTTTATCAAGTTGAATAAATTATTACATTGTCGAAAGTATATTAAAAAATAAAGTATATTAAATAATGAATATTTGTTTAATTGTAATATATTTTATACACACACATATAAATAACTATATATCTATACCTATATATATATATGGGACGAAGCTTCCATGTATTGAACAGAATGAGTGCTTCTAATAAAAAAATTTCATTAAAATTTTCAAAAACTTTAATTAAAATTCAGTTTAAAAAATTCACTAAAATATGTACATATTCAACCTCATAAAATCGATCCAACAAGTTGCACATACAATAGTGTAGTAAGAACAATAAGTACATTAGTATATAGAAGCTATTTTGCAAAATGCAAAAAAAAAAAAAAAATCTCAACTATTTTGCTAAACATTAAAAAAGGAGAATGAACTATTCAAATTTTTTTTATTGTATGGAATTTCTGTTGACTTTCATTTTTTTTTACCAACAGTTTAAGTGTTTTTATATTCGGCAAGGAATGAGCTTGAGCGATACATTATAGGTTGATATAAGAAGTTCACGCAATGCTAAAATCTAATTTACAATTAAAACACAAGAATGTTAAAAGCATTTGCATCATAAAAATATATCAATAATGTATTATCTATATTTAAACTAATCAGTCTGATTAACACATAAAAGAATTCCAGTTTTTTCTAGGTGTATGTAATATGTATATATTAGTTATCACATAAAAATTGTTGCAGCAAATAAAATAAAAACACACTGTACTTCTAGATGGACTTCATGACCTAACAATCTTCACTGAAGGTGCCAAAGTGGAATTTAGGCCATTGACTTATTATTATTTTGTATGCTGTAAGGTCAGATTATGTGACTATATTACATTATATAAGTATAATAGTGTTAGGCTTAATCTAGTTTAATAGATACTTAAGCTGCATCTAAAGTCAGATTTCAGCAGGGAGGAAAGGTATATTTAGTGGAGTCAAATTAATAATACATTATGAAATATACGTTCATCTGTATCTCTATGGCTAATCTATTACTTTGATAAGATAAACTCAATTTATAGTTGTAATTGTGCAAACCATAATAGATATTTAATTAATATAAAACTAAATCAAAAATATAACAATTGCAGAGTGGTCAGTTATTATTCTTAATACGATGGGATTTTGAATCAGCAGGCAAAATAAGCTAAATACATCTTATCTAGGTTTATTAAGTTGAAGATATGAATTATAATATCTGCACTAAAGAATTATAAAAATAAATATAATAAAATGAAATTTTGAGAAATAAAATAGATAAAAATATAGGCACAACTGCTATATAGAATAGAAAATAGATTCTATTTTAGAATAAGTATATTTAAAGTTTACAAACATAATCATAGGCAAGATTTATAGTAGGTTTCATATTTACTTTAGTCATGTAATTAAAGAGTTAAATTTTGAATGTTTATTTTAAATTATAAGTTATGGCTTTAAAGACTGTGATTTAAAGTTTATTTAGAGCTCTCTGTGCTGTTTTGAAGAGTTGTTAACTGACTTCTCAGCAGCTTATCCATCAGCATTTCTGGATGGTAGATGGTAGCAAATATTGATCTCCGGATAGACATCATGGTTTTAGTTCTAATCTCCTTGCATTAGACTGTTGGCAGGAATGTTTTTCCATCTTCAAAATGATGATTATATACTATTTTTCATAAAGGATGGAACTAGAGACCACCATTTCCTACTCCAACATATTAAAATTAAAACTGGCATGGAGTATAGTAGCGATGCTTCTTGAAATTATACGTGTATTTTTTATAATATAAAATCCAGCCTATTTATACTGGGCTGAGATTAATTCATAATTTTAATAAACAAATTATATTCTGTGAGTAAACCCATTAGCACCTTTGAATTGATATTTTAATTAATAAAATAATATCAATCCGTTGTTTTTTACTCTTTTAACATGATGTTTTGGGCTAAATTAGACAATTTCTATGCCCCCAAGATTTAGCAATACTTTCAGTTGGCTAAATCTTGTTTACAAGAAAAATATAATTTTAAAAAAAATATTATTGTCAAAACCAAAACTTGGACTTCTTCCTCATGCTATACTGAAACAGGTGTGTATGGGTGATTCTTGTTTAGAACTTATTTTAAGTCAAACATAAATTTTATGTAATGATCTAACATGTCACTATATATGTATCATGGTTGGATATGAACTACACATTATACATGCGATTTTAAGTGTATAAAATATAAATTGACTTTTAAATTTAAATAAATGATAAATTAAGACATATATGACTTTAGACTAAATATCTGCTGCAATATAGCTATATAACATACATTATATTTGCATATATGTGTGTAGTGTCACATATACAACCTTATTAGTGTCTTTAAATGGTTACTCTAAATATGGCACAGATAAAGGTGTAGGGGTAAATAGGTGAAATGTATATAATGAAGGAAATATACCATTTCAATATTAGCTATTAGGTAGTGGCAAGTAAAATAAAAACATTATAAATAAAGATGTAATGTGCTTCCATTCCTAATAAAGTCACACTTCATCACTGATTTATATATATATGTTATACTTAATGTTTTCACGGTTATATGGTGTAGATGAATTATAACTTTTTGGGATATACTGTGTCTTATTTTCCATTGAGCACCGATATTTTGACGGAATAGCAACCGCCATTTTCAAGCAAACTCTTTAGATATTACATATTGGTAATGCAAGCTATATAGGTCATGTGATATATGACTGATTTTTACTATTATAATTTTGCTATTAGGGCTTTGGCTATATTAAATTGCTAAGCCTACTAATATATGGGATCTCTGAATTTAGTTCAGGCACATATAGTTTCTTTGGTTAAAGAGCTGAGTTTGAAGACATGTAGGTGTCTGAAGATTTGGCTCTTTTTCTTAATATTTAAGAATTAGATAAATGCTTGGCTTGAGTTAATATTTTGAATCTTATGTCCTAGCTCCTCACTGATGTGAGCCATACCTCGAAACCGGTCTGGGGATGGGGACCATCATAGATAAAAGCTTCATGTATTTTCTCTTGTAGCATTTATCATAAAAAAAAAAGCTTGTTTAGAGCTAGTAGCAGGCTCTTTAGATATTATATATATATATATATATTGTGACCATCTGAATGGGCACAAGGGTTTAAGATACTTTGTATCTTAATTAAATAGTTATATTATATTAAGAAAAAAAATGAAATAGCCTTAGAACTTTAAATTTTTTTGCTGGAGATTGTTTAAAGCTTAGATATGGGTTGCTTATGTAGTTTATTGACCACTTGATAGGTATTCATTATTATTAGTGTGGTTAATGAGGTATTTAATGTAAGGAAGAGGGGTTGTTTATTAATGGAATTAATACATTTTGTCAGAAAGATGCAAAGTTATTTTATGTTAGTGTAATATTTGGTTGAATGGTTTCAAAATCCTTTATTCATTAATACTTATTCTTTCATCAACAATTAACAGCCACTTCAATTATATTTAGTTAAGATAGTTTAATATTTAGGTTGTAGTACATGTGCATGCATGTATGACTCTGCATCATTTTCATTTCATTTTCATCTTTAATAACAGCAATCAATAGTACATTCACAATAAAAAACATTTAAATTACAGTAGTTATCTTAAATAATTTAACAAATATATATTTCTTTCCAATGATTAATAGATAGTTGAATCAATAGATTATTTTACAAATTAAATAAATTATTAATCATTTTTATTTAATAGTTAATTAATATTCATTTTTCTTTCAAGTTTGTAAAAGCTATTTATTTTATTATTATTTTTATCTTGATTTTAATTCTAAAAATCAAAGTGATTTTTTTTAAAAAGATTTTTTTTGAATATGTAATTAGCTGAGCTAGAAGAGAAGCGTGGGAGTAACCTGGTGGAAGGAAATGAACTTTGCTAAAGAGAGCTATTTAACAAAGATCTCCAGTGGAAAATTTGCTTATTATGTAATGGAATTGTAGCCAAAAACAGTGGCTCATTTTTGTGAAAGTAAAACCAGTTGCTGAAGTCAAATTGATTTTAAAAAGACTTTGGAGTAAAATTTCGAAAGAATCCCAAGAAATTTATTATGGGACAAGTTAATTTCAGAATGCAGTTCTAAATTTTAAAAAGGTACTCAGTTTACTTTACTCTCCTTGATTTAAACATATTGAATTAACCTCTTCCTAACTATTTCTTTTTTAAAAATGTATGTTAATAACATCCAGTCTATGTTACTTCACTTAATTGTCATTTTAAATAGGAATAAATTGCATGAATATTATTGTTGTATCATTAACCAACATGTGTTCTTTAATATATCTGGAAAATGCATGCAGAACTATTTTACAGAATATATTTTAATTCTTCACTATTTTCTGTGTTATGTTTTTGTGAGAATTAAACATAAATTTAAGGATGTGCATAGTTTGATAAATCATGCCATGTTTAAATTCATCATAAAGAGATGACAGTATTTGTTTGTCTGGTATTTTTGGAAATAATATGTATTTTAAATGAAGGAAATAAAATGTGAGCTACTTCAAATTAGGTATTTTCTTAAATTGAATGGAAGGATAGAAATGTGGGTAATTTTTGTTCTCTTCGATAAAGATGGAAAATAAAACAAAATATTATTAATTGAAGAATTACTAAGGAAACACGGTATCTTAATGGACAATATTTAAGAATAAACCAGGCATATAATAAATTATAAAGTGTTAAATGCTACTCGAGAAACTACTAAAATAATTATGTATTTAATTTAGAACTACAACAGAATAAGTGAGATAATTCCTGTCAACAGTATTTAAGAATTTATTATATTCTCGCCATAATAGAAGACAAATTGATTGCTTATGTATGATACAGTAACTTAAATAACTTTGTTATGGACATTGAAGCTGCTGAGTCCTATTTAGGCATGATTATATTTGTTTGGTTACCCTACAGCAGTTTATTTTAATTTAAATTCAGTTTGGAATGTGTCCCATATTGTTTCATAAACCTGGAACCGAGCTTTGCAAGTGAACTTTTATTTTTAAGTTACAAAACTAATAACCTCTGTTTCTTTATTTTTTTTATTGCTTGTCATAATTAATGTATATGATAGGTAGATAGGCTTATTTATTATTATGTTCATTTATAATTTGGGTTATTTTGATCTTCAAGACCATCTCTGAAGTGTATTCAAATGAGGAATACGCTGGTAAAAATTGATTGTGTTCACATAGGTCTTATTGTTCTTTTACGAAGGTAAAGGAAAGAAGTATTTTTTTAATATATTATTAGAGAGGTTTATATTTATTTTGCATATTTTATTATCTCAAAGTGAGAATTTTTTTTTTTGAATCAACAAACTTATAATAGAAATAGTTTGCAAGATATGAAAGAAAGTTCGTTTGTAATAATTATAAATATTAAATTTTAAAAGTAACCTAAAGTTTATTCTGAATTAAAAGTTATACCTTAATGCAATATTTAATTACCATGTTGCCTGCATAGTATGTAATTTAGAGTTGATTTTATATATTTTTGTTCGCGGGTGTGAGTTTGTTTGCACAATTATGACATTTGTTTGATAAAGTTCAGTTTGTGAATATTTTATATATATAAATTTTGGACGCTGTCATATTCTACTGAGTTGAATGGATTGGTATGTTATCTGTATGTATTTACCTGCCAGCATGTATTTATAATGTTCAATATTTAGAAAAGCTATGAGAATAGAAAGAAATCTGATTGCGTTATAATATCTGTAGGGATAAAAGATTTTGCTTATTTAGTCTATGTTAATAATTTTCCATGAGTAGAGCCTAGTTGATATTATATGCATATGATTAAATGATATTTTGAAGTGATGTTTTCTTAGGGCCCTGGTGATGAGGAATAAGTTCCTACCAATAATGTATTTAGAAGTAGATGAGTTATTGTTGAAGTATGATTAAATGATGCTTAGGAAGTTATGTGACGTTTTTCTTAGATTCTTGGTGATGAGGAAATGTTCTCCACTAAAAGTATATTTAGAATCAGATGAATAAATTGTAGAAGTGTTGAGTAAGAGTTCATCTGCTCCTCATGTAGATTTCCCTTATAATGTATAATCATGAAAATATAGCTATGTGTTAATTAATAGGTGGCCAGATAAATTGTTAGATTAATTCTTGACGTAGTATTAGTGTCTTATTTCATTGATGAATTACGACATTGTCTGAAATAAAATAATTGTATGATATTTTCTTAATGAATGGAGAGTTTATAGAAAAGGTTATTTTATATTATTGCTGCTTGAACGTGCACACACACGTATAATATAAATAATATCGCGTATATACAGTATAAAATTATTGAAATTAAAATGAGAAATAAATGCTTTTGAAATACATTACTTTCATTTAAATAGAAGTATAAAGTATTGAGATTAAAAGGGGAAATAAATATTTTAAAATACAGTGTATTCATTTAAATAAAGTGATTATTTAGTAAATTAGAGTGATTATTTAGTTTATGGAAAGGATAGAATGAAAGTGATTATTTAGTCAATTAGAGAAAGTTGCTTTGTTGAGAGCCAAATATAATTAATCTGATTTATTTTGTTAATCAAGAGTAATATCCTCTCAAAAGTATTTTTTTTATGCTAATAATATAACATGTTATTTATTTATTGTCATGTAGATCAAACATGTAGGCAAAGCATGTGTTCGAAGTCAGGATATTTACATTTTGTTATTAATTTGCTTTGATAGTAGGGATAATCCCAAACTGATGCTCAAAGTCTATTGGATAATTTAAAAATCTGTAAGACAAATAGTCCATTTGTAAATATCATGTTAAACCAAGTTTATTTTATTGTAATAAATGATTTGTTTTAGTTATTTAAAATCTTAAAAACTGTGTCTTGAGCTATTCTTGTGTACGTTCGTATTTCCATTTCCACATCTCCACATTTCATAAATCTATTACAAAATAGATATATTATTTTAGAGTTATAATACTAAATCTGTTGGTGTCTGACAATATTGTTTTTCTTAATCCAAACATTATAAAAGAACATTTTCCACTTGATAAAAGTATTAGAAAGGTTGCCAAGTTAGTATATTTTGTTAGATGATGATATGAGATTAAAATACCATATTTCTGCCATTATCTTATTATTGAAACACAGTAAAATATTTAGTCAATTTGTTTCATTACATTTTATCTTATTTTAGAATTATAACTTATGGTCCATGGATTTATTTAATTCAACTGTGTTTGTTAAAATTCCCTGAGATCTTATTGTTTATTTTTTGATTGGCATTAAAGTAGATGTTTAGATTATGATATGCCAAGTCATAGAATTGTTTAAGAAGATAATTATAGCAAGCTGATATATGTTATACTTGGATGAAGGAAGAAATTAAGTTTAAAGTATATTTTAATAGATTGTACCAAATAAACATTATGATTCTTTATCATACAATTAATTAACAAAGGAATTTACATTATGTTAAATGTTTTGTAATATTTCTTCTTTTATTCATTTATTATTATATATCTTATGAACTGCCTATAGCCTCCCACTGAGCTGAGCTGAATATAAACTTAAATATAGAGTCTCAGTAATAATTTTGTATTATATATTTTGTTATATTGTTCTATTTATTAATAGAACTGGCACCTGGGCATTTCGCTCATGTAATGTATATGAGCAGTGTTGGGAGTATAGGTTATAATATATATATGTAATAAATAAAGTTTGATATCTGTATTTGTTTCTCAATATATGTAATATACAAATCAATATATATATATCAAAATACAGTACAATTTATATAAATTATATTCTTTTAGAAGTACTTTCGACTATACACTTTGTAGTCTTTATCAACTATATAATGTTGAATAATCAAAATGAGACAACCCTTAACAATACCCATAGTTCAATTCAGATTTCCCACATTTCTGTTATCTTAACATTTGATGACTGGTGATTCATTAACATTTGACGATTTCTTGAAATCAACATATATATATATATAATATTTTAAATGCTCAAGAGGTATATTCTTTCAACCACACTTCCTCTTTAACTAAAGAAAAGCTTGAATTTTGCAGCCCAAATTCAAAATTTTCATTATTTAAAAATGAAGTGTGGCTGAAGAAGTATAGCTCTGGGGCATTTAAAATATTTTATATAGATTTCAGCTAGCATTATGCATTGTTTCTATTTATATATATTGTAACCTAAAGAAATATATAACCCATGCTGCTGCACAAAGTACAAACTACTTTCTCGATAGCCCAGCTCTGTGGGTTCAATATCATATGCCACAATACAAAGATATACAGGAGAAGCATTATAATATATATAATAAAATACAAAATATTATTATATTAATAAATGAAGAAGAGGAAAAATCTCAACTCACCCTAACATAAATAAAAGAATCTTATTGTTGCTAACATATGCCATTGAAATCACTTTTAAATGTCTTTCTTCTATAAAGATCTAATACAATTACCATTTTTTATCCATCTAAAGATCTAAGCATCTTATTGCTTTGACCAGATAAAAACATTATTTAATTCTTATAAAAATTTAAAATGATCTTTTAAAATTTATGCCATTTAAAATCCATCTTTGAATGTAAAATTTGTAATAATAAAATAAATTTAATAATATGGTTTGTAACTTATATTAGCACATCTCAGGGATTTTGATCTTATACATTTTTTGACTCTTTAGATTTATTTAATATTGAATAAAATCCTAGTTAATAATAAGACATACACTTTTCCTAAGCTAATGTCTTATCATAATTATGACAATAACAAAATTGTTACTACTTAAATACAATGATCTCTTATAATTTAAAATAAGATAAACAATAAACTAGGATTACACTCAGATATTAAGAATGAGTTAGAATTTTGTAATCACTCTTATTATTTAACACTCGCAAAGCGTTTGCACAATTGGTTTGAAAGGCCAATATGAATGTAATTACACTTGTATACAGATGCTATAAAAATAAATGCTTATTTATATATATGATTAAGTTTCAGCTGGAATGACGTTTAGTAAATTCTAGAAAATTTCATCAGCGTCATTCATTCAGACATTGTATATAGTAATTTAAAGTGACCGTTCTATCGTCACACCTTCTGTGCCAGTACTTCAGATTTGCTCATATGT